>CM017770.1:32627340-33849840 GCA_008009225.1 Acer yangbiense
ACTTTCTTTTCAGGCTTGATTATTCACAAGAGATTGAAAACTTAAAGTTTTATTTTCTTATCTCTTTGTGTTGAGAAATCATAGTTGTCCCGTAGTTTCTATTTCTTTTTGAGGGATCAATGTGAGTGGTGGTTTTGTCACGAAATAGCCAATTGGGGAGATTGTAAGGTTCCCATTTGTTGATTGGCTCTTTCGTGGACAAACCACATGTGTTGGGTTTCTTTGTAAGGGTAGCCTAGGTATCGTTTTATTGCTCAGCCCTTTGAAGACCTCGTCTTGATAAGCACTGAAGGTAGATTTTATGTGCTTACTTTTCTTTAAAGAGATTAGTTGCACACATACACTTAACATACATTGCATATTGTGCATTCTCTTCACTTGTCCATTTCACACTTGCACTTATGTGTTATATTTTGTTGTGTGTAATTGGGTCTTGTTGTCTTGTAATTCGTTTCCCGATTGTTTTCGGAACGTCTGCGCATGCACTAGAATGGCTTGGTTTAGCGCGAGGACAAGCCTACGGAGAATGCCCTTGGCTTCTCCTTGGTTTTCACCTTTGTTGGTGATCGCGGTTATGATCGGCGGCCTGGCCGCCGAATGAAACCGCCGTTTGCTTCCAGTAATGTATGGAGCAATTCTGCGGTTATGATTTTCGAACCGCCATTCAGACCTGATTGATTTTATCTCTCGACCTAATTCAGCGCGTTGGATCGGCGGTCACGAATGAAACCGCCGTTTTTCATACCTGATTGATTTTTTAATCTCAGGTTTGATTCGGCAGTTAGATCGGCGGTCCGACGAAACCGCCGAATGAAACCGCCGTTGGTCCCCTGTTCCTCTCGGGCCAATTCGGCGGTTATGAATCGACGGCCTGGCCGCCGATTGAAATCGCCAATCGGTGCGTTTCAGGGCAAACTTATCTTTTCACATGCTCTGTTTTTCATGCCTATAAATACATCACTTTCTCTTGTTCTGAATGTGACTCTTTAATCATCAAGAACCGTACTTTAAAAGAGAGATTTTTAAGAGAGAAAGCAATCAAGTTTGCTTATCAAACACTCAAATCAAAATCCATTTGCATAAAAGTTCATCTAGCTTCAATTCTTAGCATATTCTAGGATGCTTGCTTGCCTTGGTCTTTCATCATCACACTGCTTTGGTAAGTTTTTCACTATTATCATACATAATTGAGTATTTAATTTATTATGGCATCTCTTTTTTACTTGATTGTTCTTAGATTATATTCTAATAATCAGATAGAAGATTGTTGTATTATTTATGAGTGTTGTTTTTATGATAGATATCTAGGTTTCTCTAATCTATGATTATCTAAGCTAATTGACATGTCATTAGCTTTAATATCTAGGATTGTTTTTAATTGCATATTCATCAATCTTAGATAAGCATATAGGGTTTCCCTTGCTCTATGTTGCATTTGAATATTCATAATTCACTTAGGGTGTTTAATCTATTTTTAGAGAATTAAGTCTTGTGTTGTGACCGGGATTAGTTGTCTTAATTCGCAAGCCATCATACTAGGTTCACTCATACCGGGATAGTGTAGTTGTGTGATTACTTCTGGGATTAGGTTGTAATCGTTTACACATTAGTGGATTCGAGGTTCAAGTGTGGCTTACTTACTAGCCCGTGGTTTTTTTTCCCGTGAGGGTTTCCACGTAAAAATCAAGTGTTATTTATTCCCGCATTTTATACTTGATTTATTGTGTAAGGTTCCCATTTGTTGATTGGCTCATTTCGTGGACACCACATGTTGGGGTTCTTTGTAAGGGTAGCCTAAGTATCGGTCTTATTGTTCGAAGCCCTTTGAAGACCTCGTGTTGATAAGCACCGAAGGTAAATTTCTTTGTGCTTACTTTTCTTTGAAGAGATTAGTTGCACACACACACTTAACATTCATTGCATATGTGTGCATTCTCTTCACTTGTCACATTTCACACTTGCACTTATTTTTCATATTTTGTTGTGTGTAATTGTGTCATGTTGTCGTGTAATTCGTTTCCCGATAACTTTCGAAACGTCCGCGCATGCACTAGAATGTGCTTGGTTTAGCGCGAGGACCGCCTATGGAGAATGCCCTTGGCTTCTCCTTGGTTTTCACCTTTCTAGGTGATCGGCGGTTATGATCGGCGGCCTGGCCGCCGAATGAAACCGCCGTTTCAGTCCAGATTGGTCTGAAGCATTTCTGCGGTTAAGATCGGCGGTCACGACCGCCGTTCGAAACCGCCGTTCAAGACCTGATTGATTTATCTCTCAGCCTAATTTGCGGTCATGAAACCGCCGTTCATACCTGATTGATTTTAATCTCTCTGTTTTGGTTCGGCGGTTGGAATCGGCGGTCATGATCGGCGGCCAGGCCGATCGGCGCGTTTCTTTGAAACTTACTTAAACGACCACACTTTGATTTGGCCCCCTATATATATGCCATTTTGTCTTTAGGTCAATTAAGAGAGTTCATATTCAGAATTCATACTTAGGATATTTTTCAAAGAAAAGAAAAATTCCAAGAACTCATTTTTTATTACTCAAACACTTTTTCATGATCATCAATCATCATCTAGCATCATCCTTGATCTTCTAGATGTCATCTTGCATGGATTCTTCATCATACTTGCTTGGTAAGCTTTTCACTAATATCTTACATATTTTGTGTTTCTCTTAGCTAGCAATCTCAATTAATTACTTGTATGTTATTTTATATACTTTGAATACAAGTTTGAGATTAGTATGATGTATGTTTGAGAAGTTGTTTTGTGATAGCTAATTAAGTTTTGTGTTTAATCTTGATTAGCTAAACTATTTGACATGTCATTTAGTTTTGATATCTAGGATTGTTCTAATTGCATATTAATCATCTTAGATAAGCATATAGGGTTTCCCTTGCTCTATGTTGCATTTGGATATTCATATATTCACTTAGGGTTGTATTCTCTTCATAGAGAAAGTAAGTCTTGTGTGTAGCATCCGGGATTAGGTTGCTTAGAACGCAAGCAAATTGGACTAGGTTCACTCATACCGGGATTAGGTAGGTGTGTGATTACTTCCGGGATTAGGTTGTAATCGTTTTACACATTTAGTGGATTCGAGGTTCGAGTGTGGCTTACTTACTAGCCCGTGGTTTTTCCCGTGAGGGTTTCCACGTAAAAATCAAGTGTTATTTAATTTCCGCATATTTACTTGATTTATTGCTTTATCTATTTAGGGGTAATTTCGTAATTTGACTATCACGAAAAATTGGGTAAAAAGCTTAAAATCTATTCACCCCCCTCTAGATAGTTTTATACACACCGTGCTATAATTTGTTTCAATTGGTATCAGAGCGGGTTCCTAGACATACATAGGTGATCCTTGCTTATTTTGGTGTGTTTTGCATTTTGTGTGATTTTTGATCATTCATACATTTGCATTCATTTCATTCATTCATAAACACTATGAGTGGAAACGGTGGAAATGGTGGTGGCAACGAAGGTGCCTCAAGCACAAGGCCTCCACTTCTTACCGGATTGAACTATTCCCAATGGAAAGGGAAGATGGAATCCTACATATGCCAAATTCATGACCGTGCATGGATGGCGGTTGAAGACGGATATGATCTACCCAAGATGACTCCCGATGGTGGAGGAGAAGAAGTATTGAAGCCTAAGGCGCAATGGAACGCGCAAGAGTTTGAGGCTTCAAAGTGGAATAGGAAGGCGATGCATGCCATCTTGTGTGCTATGGATGAAAATCAATATAAATTGATTCAAAATACTAGGATAGCTAAAGAGGCTTGGGACATCCTAGAGATTGCACATGAGGGAACCGAAGTGGTGAAGGACTCTAAGCTTCAAGTCCTCCAAACTCAATTCGAGATGCTTAAGATGGAGGAGAATGAGTGCTTCAACGACTTCGAGATCAAGTTGATGGATATAGTCAACCAAAGCCATCAACTTGGTGATCCATATTCGGATAGGAGAATCAAGCAAAAGATTATGAGATCTCTACCCGATAGGTTTGAATCGAAGGTGACGGCTTTAGAAGAAAATAGTGGTTATAAGGATATGAAGCCGAGTGAGGTGATTGGGAGACTTCTAGCTTATGAGTCTAGGAAAGGGCCTATCTCCACACCCACTAAAAAGCAAAAAGGAATTGCTTTAAAAACCTCCAAGGATGAAAAGGAGGCAAAGAAGGTTGACTCGGATGAAGACCTTGCCTTGTTTGTAAAAAGGTTCAACAAGGTTATGAAGTTTAGAAAAAAGGGCCTTGGATCAAAAGGTCAAGATTTGAAGAAAAATGGCACTTTCAAGAAGTTTGAACCTAGGCAAGAAAGGACCGAAAGGAAAGGGGTCCGATGTTTCGAGTGTGGTGGCATAGGTCACTTTGCCCCTGAATGTGCAAATCACAATGAGAGGAAAAAGGGAAAAGTGATGGCCGCCACTTGGAGTGGAAGTAGTGATGACTCCATTGAGGGAGATGAGTCTTCAAGTGATGAAGAGCTCATGGCTAATCTCCTAGCTTTTGCCTCCTCCCATAAAAGCAAAAGTGCTAGTGAGAGAGAGGAAATGAGTCAAGAGGAAAATGACTCAAGTGAAGAAGAAAGTGATTCCTCGTCTAACTCCATAAGTAGTTTTGTGGAGAAAAAGGTGCTTGCTAAATGCCATGCCGAATTTAATGATTTAGCAATCAAGAGCACAAGAAAGATCAAGATGTTGAGAGAAGAAAATCTTGAGCTTGCATCTCATAATGACCACTTAGGTGAACAAGTGGAAAAATTCAAGAAGATAGAAGATAAGCTAAGAGAAGAGTTAGTCTTATCTAGGAGGAATGAAGAAAGTCTAAAGAGGGAGCTTGAAGAAGTTAGAAATTCTATGACTAGGATGGATTCTAGCATCAAGAAGCTTGACCATATGCTTGGTGTTGGAAAGAGTCCATGTGACAAGAGGGGTCTTGGGTATGAAGATGACAAGAAGATCTCAACCTCTAACAAGACCGTGTTTGTCAAGGGTTTGAAGAACGAAGAAACTTCATATGTGCAAATTCCTAGGAAGAAGTTAGAAGTAGGACAATGTTCAAATGCACAAGTGAAGATGGGGCCAAGAAGGCAAACTCAAGCTCAACCTCCTAGGGTCCCTCAAGCCAACATTCCTCCTCAAATGGCTCACAAAGGAAAGAGACCTATCATGCAACCTCAAGCTAGGAAGCAACCAAGACCGGTTCAACAACGAAGAAGGATTGAACCCTTTCATCCACAAAGACAAGGACAAGGTATGATTCCTTATTTTACTCCTATATGTCACTTTTGTGGATTTGATGGTCATATTAGACCACATTGCTTTCGATATATAAAAATGTGCAAAACTAGAAGCATGATAGAGAAGAAAAAGAAAAGAGCCATGATGCATGTTCCTAGGAATGATAATATTATTATGCATGATCCTAGGACATCTAGAGCCCATGTACCAAAGACCACTAAGAAAGCTAAGATTGTTTCTAGGTGGATTAGAAAGAATGAAATTGTTTGCCATGTTGCTCAAATAGCCTTGAAGGCAAATTCTTCTATTTTTTGGTATTTAGATAGTGGGTGCTCTAGGCACATGACGGGAAACAAGAGTTTCTTCGAGACTCTTGTTATGGAGGAAGGTAGATATGTCACTTTTGGTGATGGATCCAAAAAGAAAGTTGTAGGGAAAGGAACCATTTCCGTTCCCGGATTACCCTCCTTATCCGATGCTTTATTTGTTGATGGCTTGAAAGCCAATTTAATAAGCATTTCACATCTAAGTGATGAAGGATATTCCGTCTTGTTTTGTAAAGATGATTGCTCGATCCTAAAGCCCGATGGACAAACCTTATTGAAATGTATGAGATCTAGCGACAATTGCTATTGTCTTGAAGCTAGAATAGTCTCAAACAATGTGTCCATGGATGAGCAAATTGAGTTGTGGCATGAAAGACTTGGCCACATGAACTTTAGGGATCTACGGACCCTTGGAAAGTTCAATTGTGTGCGTGGCCTCCCTAAGCTTGGGAAGAAAGCCAATGGTGTTTGTGGACCTTGCCAACAAGGAAAGCAAACTAAAAGCATGCACAAAAAGGGTAAGTATCTCACCACCAAGGAGCCTCTTGAGCTTCTCCACATAGACCTCATGGGTCCTATGCAAACCGAAAGTTTGGGTGGAAAGAGATACATTTTTGTATGTGTTGATGATTTCTCTAGGTTCACATGGACATATTTTCCTAGAGAAAAATCCGAAACTTTTGATAAGTTTAAAATGCTTTGTACTAAAATACAAAATGAAATGAATTCTAATATTAAAAGCATAAAACGGATTAGAAGTGACCATGGGAGGGAATTTGAGAATGCCTCATTTGAAAGCTATTGCAATAGCTTAGGCATCTCCCATGAGTTCTCGACTCCTAGGACACCTCAACAAAATGGAGTTGTTGGGAGGAAGAATAGGGTCCTTCAAGAGATGGCCCGTGTGATGTTGCTTAGCAACAATGTCCCTAGGAACTTATGGGCCGAAGCGGTCAATACGGCTTGCTATATAGGGAATCATGTTTTCCTAAGGCCCGTTACTAGAAATACCTCCTATGAGTTATGGAAAGGCAAGAGGCCAAATGTTAGCTACTTCCACACTTTTGGAAGCAAATGCTACATTTTGAATGACCGTGATCAACTTGGCAAATTCGATGCTAAGAGTGATGAGGGTATTTTTATTGGCTATGCCTTGAATAGTAGAGCCTATAGAGTTTTCAATTTAAAAACTCTAAGTGTTATGGAATCATCCAATGTCGTGTTTGATGATACTAGGCTCAAGTCTAATGATCATGAGGAGGAGGTTGTTTTTAGTGATGTTTCTCCTTTGGAGAGGGTTGTGGGGACTCCCAATGTTGGGACATCTAATGAAAATGATGAAGTCACATAACCCACTACTAGAGTCCCTCTCTTAGACTCTAATGAACCCGCTCCATGGGTTAGAAGACTCCATAACAAAGAGGATGTTATTGGAGATGTAAATGAGGGTGTTAGGACTCGACGTCAACTTGCTAATATTATTAGCTACACATGCTACACCTCTCAAATTGAACCCAAAAAGGTTGAAGATGCCTTAAATGATGAATTTTGGGTTCTTGCCATGCAAGAAGAGCTAAACCAATTCGAAAGGAATGAGGTTTGGACTCTAGTTCCTAGGCCTAAGACCACTAATGTCATAGGCACTAAATGGATATTTAGGAACAAATCCGATGAGGATGGCAACATAGTGCGGAACAAGGCTAGACTTGTAGCACAAGGGTACTCTCAAATTGAGGGTATCGACTTTGAGGAGACATTTGCTCCCGTTGCCCGTTTAGAGTCTATTAGGCTTCTCTTGTCCATTTCTTGTGTGCACAAGTTCAAATTGCACCAAATGGATGTCAAGAGTGCCTTCCTCAATGGCTTCTTGCAAGAGGAAGTGTTTGTTGAACAACCCAAGGGGTTTGTGGATGCACACCACCCCAACCATGTCTATCGCCTCAAGAAGGCACTATATGGGTTGAAACAAGCATCGAGGGCTTGGTATGAGCGCCTCACTCAATTTCTTGTTGACAATAACTACACAAAAGGTAGTGTTGACAAGACACTATTCATTAAGAGAGACAATGATGAGCTTTTCATAGCTCAAATATATGTCGATGACATAGTGTTTGGCTCCACCAACAACACCAAGGTCCAACAATTTGTTGATGTTATGTCTCATGAATTTGAGATGAGTCTTGTTGGTGAGTTTAATTACTTCCTAGGTTTGCAAATTAGGCAACTAGATAATGGGATTTTCATAACCCAAGCCAAATATGCCAAAAACCTTATGAAGAAGTTTGGTCTTGAAAAAGCCAAACATTGTGACACTCCTATGAGCACCACTTTGAAGCTAAGCAAGGATGCTAGCGGTAAAAGTGTGGACCAAACCTTATATCGTGGCATGATAGGGAGCTTGCTCTATTTGACCGTAAGTAAGCCCGATATATCATTTAGTGTAGGAGTTTGTGCTAGGTACCAATCCGATCCCAAGGAGTCCCATCTCTCTTCGGTTAAGAAAGTCATTCGCTTTGTGAATGGGACTTCCAACTATGGGATTTGGTACTCATTTGACACTAATCCTAGTCTTGTAGGATATAGTGATGCGGATTGGGCAGGAAATTGTGATGATAGGAAAAGCACATCGGGCGGTTGCTTCTTTCTAGGCAACAACTTGGTGTCTTGGTTTTGCAAGAAGCAAAACTCGATTTCCTTGTCCACGGCGGAAACCGAGTACATAGCCGCGGGGAGTGGAAGCACTCAACTTATATGGATGAAGCAAATGCTAGTAGATTACGGATTCAACCAAGGTACTTTCACTCTCTTTTGTGATAACATGAGTGCCATTAATATTTCCAAGAATCCGGTGCAACATTCTAGAACTAAGCATATTGACATCCGCCATCACTTCATTAGAGAGCTTGTTGAAAATAAATGCATAGTACTTGAACATGTATGTACTAATGATCAACTTGTGGACCTATTTACTAAACCCTTAGATGCTACTCGATTAAAAACTCATAGTAGATCTATTGGGATATGTTTTGTGGAGTGATGTTCTATGATTGACCCCATATGGGGAACTCAAGCAAAGAGAGCTAGTTTGCATTCTTGTCACTTGCAAAAAATTTGAAATATCTTATGCCTCTTCTTTTAATTGCTTGAGTAAGCTTGGTTGCACATATGTATATATGTTTTCAATTCAATAAGTGTGAACCTTGCTTGTTTACAATCCATGTCATATTTATGTTCAAACATGCATTTTTGGACTAGGAGATGTATATAGGAAGTATGATTTGAATGACCTATGATTATCTCCATGACATGATGATTCTTTAATAACATGCTAATGTCAAATGAAAAAGCATGAAATTCATATAACATGCTCACATGAAAAGCATGAATTGATGATTGCATATTCTTAAAAATGCAAAACTTGTGTGAAAGCTTATGAGACTCAAAATGAATAAAGGATCTTGTATCCGTTCAAAGGAATTTATATTCCAAATGTCTCTCTTTCTTTATTGGTTGAACATGGCTACTATCATACGGATATCTTATCCGGAAAAATCAAAAAGGGTGCAAAGTTGCTCATGCCATGTTTCGCTTATAAAGTTGGATATAGTTGCTCTTATATTGAAATCAATGTATTCTATATCCTTGCTTTACTCATGACATTGGTGAAATTGGTTTGAATTCCTATTAGAAACCTTTGTCATTTGCTTTGCCAAATACCATTGTTTTTTGGACTTGAATGCTACATGTCTTGTATGCAAAGCATGTTTGATTCACACATTTTCTCTCAAATAAATCTCCTTGTTTCTCTCCGATTAAATTGAGATGCATAAAGTGACTTATATTAATTATGCAAATCTTGCATGCTACTATCTCTCGTTACTATGAGTGACCCGGTTGGGGACTACTCCTTTGCCTATATCATGACAAAAAGGGGGAGTAGTATATGGTAAGGGGAGATGCAAATTGGTATTGCAATTGTGCACATTGGGGAGATAACACATTGAGGGGGAGTAACCCTTTGAGGGGGAGCATTGCATTTTTCATACATTGCATATTTTTGTAATGTTGTGCCTAAATTCTAAAAATGCAAATGATTGTTTTGATATCACTTGATTAATCTCACATTTCACTTGTATTGGAAAACATAGAAATCTTATTTACAGGGCTTGATTATTCTACAAGAGATTGAAGACTTGAAGTTTTATTTTCTTATCTCTTTGTGTTGTAGAATATCATAGTTGTCCCGTAGTTTCTATTTCTTTGTGAGGAATGAATGTGAGTAGTGGTTTTGTCACGAAATAGCCAAAGGGGGAGATTGTAAGGTTCCCATTTGTTGATTGGCTCATTTCGTGGACAAACCACATGTTGGGGTTCTTTGTAAGGGTAGCCTAAGTATCGGTCTTATTGTTCGAAGCCCTTTGAAGACCTCGTGTTGATAAGCACCGAAGGTAAATTTCTTTGTGCTTACTTTTCTTTGAAGAGATTAGTTGCACACACACACTTAACATTCATTGCATATGTGTGCATTCTCTTCACTTGTCACATTTCACACTTGCACTTATTTATCATATTTTGTTGTGTGTAATTGTGTTATGTTGTCGTGTAATTCGTTTCCCGATAACTTTCGAAAACGTCCGCGCATGCACTAGAATGTGCTTGGTTTAGCGCGAGGACCGCCTATGGAGAATGCCCTTGGTCTCTCCTTGGTTTTCACCTTTCTAGGTGATCGGCGGTTATAATCGGCGGCCTGGCCGCCGAATGAAACCGCCGTTTCAGTCCAGATTGGTCTGAAGCATTTCTGCAGTTAAGATCGGCGGTCACGACCGCCGTTCGAAACCGCCGATTCAAGACCTGATTGATTTATCTCTCAGTCTAATTCGGCGGTTGAATCGGCGGTCATGAAACCGCCGTTCATACCTGATTGCTTTTAATCTCTCTGTTTTGGTTCGGTGGTTGGAATCGGCGGTCACGAAACCGCCGAATGAACCGCCGTTTATGTTCTGTTCTTCAAGAGCTCAATTCGGCGGTCATGATCGGCGGCCTGGCCGCCGATTGAAACCGCCGATCGGCGCGTTTCTTTGAAACTTACTTAAACGACCACACTTTGATTTGGCCCCCTATATATATGCCATTTTGTCTTTAGGTCAATTAAGAGAGTTCATATTCAGAATTCATACTTAGGATATTTTTCAAAGAAAAGAAAATTTCCAAGAACTCATTTTTTATTACTCAAACACTTTTTCATGATCATCAATCATCATCTAGCATCATCCTTGATCTTCTAGATGTCATCTTGCATGGATTCTTCATCATACTTTGCTTGGTAAGCTTTTCACTAATATCTTACATATTTTGTGTTTCTCTTAGCTAGCAATCTCAATTAATTACTTGTATGTTATTTTATATACTTTGAATACAAGTTTGAGATTAGTATGATGTATGTTTGAGAAGTTGTTTTGTGATAGCTAATTAAGTTTTGTGCTTAATCTTGATTAGCTAAACTATTTGACATGTCATTTAGTTTTGATATCTAGGATTGTTCTAATTGCATATTAATCATCTTAGATAAGCATATAGGGTTTCCCTTGCTCTATGTTGCATTTGGATATTCATATATTCACTTAGGGTTGTATTCTCTTGAGAAAGTAAGTCTTGTGTGTAGCATCCGGGATTAGGTTGCTTAGAACGCAAGCAAATTGGACTAGGTTCACTCATACCGGGATTAGGTAGGTGTGTGATTACTTCCGGGATTAGGTTGTAATCGTTTTACACATTTAGTGGATTCGAGGTTCGAGTGTGGCTTACTTACTAGCCCGTGGTTTTTCCCGTGAGGGTTTCCACGTAAAAATCAAGTGTTATTTAATTTCCGCATATTTTACTTGATTTATTGCTTTATCTATAAAGGGGTAATTTCGTAATTTTGACTATCACGAAAAATTGGGTAAAAAGCTTAAAATCTATTCACCCCCCCCCCCCCCCCCCCTTCTAGATAGTTTTATACACACCGTGCTATAATTTGTTTCAGTAGATTTGATCATTTTATTATCACTACCAATAATAAGCATGTCATCAACGTAAAGGCACAAAATGACATGGCCATTTCATGTGTCCTTAACATAAACACATTTGTTACATTCGTTGATTTTAAATCCATTTGACATCATATCATTGTCAAATTTCTCATGCCATTGTTTTGGTGCTTGCTTTAGACCGTATAAAGACTTCACCAATTTACAGACTTTCTTTCCTTACTCAGGAGCAGAAAAACCCTTAGGTTGTTCCATGTAGTTCTCTTCATCTAGATCTCCATTTAAGAAAGTTGTTTTCACATCCATTTGATGTACTTCAAGATTTTGCAAAGCTGCGATTGCAAGTATCATCCTAATAGAGGTTATTCTCGTCACAGGAGAATATGTATCAAAGTAATCTAGGCCTTCTCATTGATTGTAACCTTTAATTACAAGTCTAGCCTTATACTTATCAATTGATCCATCTGCTTTCATTTTCCTCTTGAAAATCCATTTGGATCTTAGCGATTTTTATCCCAAAGGAAGGTCCATTAATTCCCAAGTGTGATTTTGCATAATGGAATCAATTTCGCTCTTAATAACCTCTTTCCACAAGAGTCCTTCTGAAGAGCTCACTGCTTCTTTGCAAGTTCACGGTTCACCTTCTAGCAAATAGGTCAAAAAATCTAGACCAAAACATGTTTCCGTCCTTGCTCTTTTGCTACATCCAGGTTCATCCTCAACTTCATTTTCTTGTTCTTGGTCCTTACAACTATCAACGTGTGTTCGTTTCGACGAACTTGCTTCATCATTGGATTTACATGGAAATACATGTTCAAAGAACGATAAATTTCTAGATTCCATTATCGTTTTTTTGTGTATATCTAGGATGTCAGACTTATACACCAAAAATCGATGAGCACTACTATTATGTATATATCTAATGAAAATGCAATCAACGGTTTTTAAACCTATTTTCACCTTCTTAGGTGTAGGTACGGCCACTTTGTAAAGACACCCCCACATTCGTAAGAATTTATAGGAAGGCTTTTTTCCTTTTCATAGTTCATACAGGGTCTTGTCTTCTTTCTTTCGGGGTACCTTATTTAAAAGGTAATTGGTAGACAATATAGCTTCACCCCACATGTTCTAAGGTAATCAAGAACTTATTAGCATTGCATTCATCATTTCTTTCAAGGTACGATTTTTTCATTCTGCGTCACCATTTAGCTGAGGGGAATATGGTACAGTGGTTTGATGTATGATTCCATGTTGTGCACATAATTCACCAAATGGCAATACATACTCACCACCTCGATTACTTCTAAGTACCTTGATTTTCTTGTTGAGTTTATTCTCAACTTCAGTTTTATAGAGACTAAACTTCTCTATAGCTTCATCTTTGTTTTTCAACAAATATACATAGCAGTATTTGGTGCCATCATCTATAAACATGATGAAATATTTGTTGCCACCTCTTGTTTGATAAAAATTTTAAATCACATATATCGTTGTGAATTAAATCAAAGGGTTCAGATTTCCTTTCAATAGTTTGAAATGATGACCTTGTCAGTTTTGCTTCAACGCAAACCTCACACTTATGTTTGGGATCAATATTAAAAGTGGGAATATGATTTAAGTTAATTAGTCTATGCAAAGTATTATAATTAATGTGTCCTAGTCCACCATGCCATAAATTGGAAGACCCAAGCAAATAAACTAAAGCATTATCTTTATTTGAAAATACACAAGCGTGTGTCTAATATAACCTAGGGGTGAATGGGATGTTAATCATATTAGTTACTAATTTTTCGGATTAGTCAATAGTACAAAAATTAACCCAATACAATGAAATACAGTCAACGTAATTAAAGTGTGGAAAACAATAAATAACACGTTGATTGATTTACGTGAGAAACCCACAACTAGGAAAAACTCACGGGTTATTCTTCTAACTACACACGGTCCTCAAATCCACTATATGTAATGATGTTTACAACCTAGGTTGACCTCTAGTCACACCATTCTCGATCACTAACCCACCATTACTACCTTGTGGGCCTTTTATAGTGATTCTAGACCAATGCTTGTGCACTACACCACTGTAGTCACAAGACATGATTCTCAATGAAGAGATAAACAACCTATGTGAATATATGTCAATATTCAAAATGCAATTAATGGTAAGCTACACTAAATGCTTATTCAGAGATTAAATAATGGGAATAAAATCAATTCTAGATATCAATATGTCTATATGATTGCTCACAAAGACCTAACTAGATAAAGATAAGGAAACCTAAAATCTAGTCATCAAACAAAAGCCAATCAACATAAGTTGTCATTAAACATGGCAAAGACAATAAATGTAATTAAGAAATGCAATCAGTGAGTCCTAATCAACATTGTCTAAATGCAAATCATAGACACTTAGCTAGAGGCCAAAATGGTCCTAAATGCTAGCTATCACAATACAAACTCAATCATACAAGGAAACTCATAAAGATGTGCAATAAAGAGAATCCTAGCATTTAATCAACTAAAAATGCAATAATAACACAATCTTGGAAGGTATGAACAAATAACAAGAGATGAGGTTTTTGTTCAACTTGTAAGGTTCCCATTTGTTGATTGGCTCATTTCGTGGACAAACCACATGTTGGGGTACTTTGTAAGGGTAGCTTATGTATTGGTTTTATTGTTCGAAGCCCTTTGAAGACCTCGTGTTGATAAGCACCGAAGGTAATTTTCTTTGTGCTTACTTGTCTTGAAGAGATAGTTGCACACACTCACAACTCATGCATATGTCTTATCTTTGTATGTTGTGTTTATTTTTGTTGTGCATTAATGCCTATTTTCATCTCTTCTTGCATGGTTTTTTGATTGCATCTTGTGATTATATGTCATATCATGTTAGGCCTTTAGGATGCATTTAGTTTTACCTTTTTACCCCTTGCATGTTTTCTTGTGGGGTTCAAAGGAGTGGGCTGTGCACTGGTCGTCAAGCGCCAGACTAGCGCAGCTCACCAGCGCAGATCGCCCAGTGGTCTGTCGCTGGTCGTGCGCTGGTCCAGACCGGCGCAGCTCACCAGCGCAGATCGCCCAGTTGTCTGTCGCTGGTCGTGCGCTAGTCTAGACCAGCGCAGCTCACCAGCGCAAAACGCCTAGTGGTGTGCCGCTGGTCGTGTGCCTGTCTGAGCGTTGGTCGTCAAGCGCCTATGCAATTTTTGCCTTTGCGCTGGTCTTGCGCCTGTCGTCCAGCGCAAGGCCACCAGCGCACAGAGCAATTTCTGGTGCGTTTTTCAAAACGACCACACTTCACTTATGGCCCCTTTATATATGCCACTTTGACTTTAGGTCAGCCAAGAGAGTTCATATTCATATTCTATACTTAGGATATTTTTCAAGAGAAGAAAAATACATAAAGAACTCATTTTTAATTACTCAAACACTTTTTCATGATCATCAATCATCATCTAGCATAATCTTTGATCATCTAGATGTCATCTTGCATGGATTCTTCATCATACTTTGCTTGGTAAGCTTTTCACTAATATCTTACATATTTTGTGTTTCTCTTAACAAGCAATCTCAATTAATTACTTGTATGTTATTTTATATACTTTGGATACAAGATTGAGATTAGTGTGATGTATGTTTGAGAAGTTGTTTTGTGCTAGCAAATTAGGTTTTGTGCTTAATCTTGATTAGCTAAACTAATTGACATGTCATTTAGTTTGTAATATCTAGGATTGCTTTAATTGCAAATTCATCATCTTAGATAAGCATATAGAGTTTCCCTTGCTCTATGTTGCATTTGGATATTCATATATTCACTTAAGGTTGTATTCTCTTCATAGAGAAAGTAAGTCTTGTGTGTAGCTTCCAGGATTAGGTTGCTTAGATCGCAAGCAAATTGGACTAGGTTCACTCATACTGGGATTAGGTAGGTGTGTGATTACTTCCGGGATTAGGTTGTAATCGTTTACACATTTAGTGGATTCGAGGTTCGAGTGTGGCTTACTTCCTAGCTCGTGGTTTTTCCCGTGAGGGTTTCCACGTAAAAATCAAGTGTTATTTAATTTCCGCATTTTATACTTGATTTATTGCTTTATCTAATTAGGGGTAACTTCGTAATTTTGACTTATACGAAAAATTGGATAATAAGCTTAAAATCTATTCACCCCCCCCCCCCCCCCCCCCCCCCCCCCCCCTCTAGATAGTTTAATACACACCGTGCTATAATTTGTTTCACAACTTACAAAGTCAACTTAATGATGAAGACCCATGCCTAAGAATGTTTAATGATGCATGAAGATGATGGGTTTTGGGTTTGGATGAGTAAAGATGGGATCTTACACTACCACAAAAATGTTAAGGGACATCACTAAAAGATATCGGTTTTTGGTAACCGATTTAAAAAAAACTTTTAGACATCGGTTTTTATAAAAAATATTGCAGTTTCAAAAGACATCGGTTTTTAGGAAAACCGATATTAAAAACAAGCGTTTAGATATCGGTTTTTATAAAAACCGATGTGGATTCAAAAGCAAAAATCTGCAATACAAATCTTACCTATGTCCACATTCAAGTGTGCATCTCTAAAAATACTCAACGTTATTTGCTCAAATTTTGACACAAAAAATTAGACATGCAAATGAACACTTTTCAATCAAAAAATATTCTAAAAATCGATTTGAAAAAGTGTGAAAATGAGCGATGAAAACAGCTCACTTGCGGATTCGCGAATCGCTTCTGACCTTTGACTGAATAATTGACCATAACTTTCAAAATACCGCCCAGAATTTTACGTTCTTTATACCGTTGGATTCGTATCAAAAAATTGAAGAATCTAGCATGGACAAAAAAAATTATTTCCTTTCCAAAAGATACAGTTTTAAGGAAAAACTTTGCACAAAAATTTCTCCAATCGCTTCAATTCTGACCTTTGATTGAATAATTGATTATAACTTTCAAAATCCAGCTCAGAATTTTAAGTTCTTTATACCATTGGATTCGTATCGAAAAATCGAAGAATCCAACATGGACGAAAAAATTTATTTCATTGCCAAAAGATACAGTTTTAAGGAAACAGTTTGCACAAAAATTTCTCCAATCGCTTCAATTCTGACCTTTGATTGAATAATTGATTATAACTTTCAAAATCCAGCTCAGAATTTTAAGTTCTTTATACCATTGGATTCGTATCGAAAAATCGAAGAATCCAACATGGACGAAAAAATTTATTTCATTGCCAAAAGATACAGTTTTAAGGAAAAAGTTTGCACAAAAATATCTCTAATCGCTTCTGACCTTTGACTGAATAATTAATCATAACTTTCAAAATATCATCCAGAATGTTACGTTCTATATACCGTTGGATTCGTATCGACAAATTGAAGAACCTAGTGCAAATGAAAAAATTTATTTCCTTGCCAAAAAATACAGTTTTAAGGAAAAAGTTTACACAAAAATATCTCCAGCAGAACACAAAACCACACAATAAAAAATGAAATGAAAAATAAACCCACCAATAATTTTTTTTTAATATATATATGTTTGTAGTAGAAATTAGAATTTTGATTAGTTGAGTAAATTTAAATTTATCAAACAATTTTTTTTTTAATTTCTAACAACTCATATAGGTTATATATAAATATTGTGCAATTGTTAATATATCCAATCTTGTAGTCAGGCGGTAAAGGATTTATCATTTTGACTTTGAGATTGCAAGTTCGATTCCTCATAATGACAATTAGTTTTCATTATTACCAGAGGTGGGGCGGGCCGACGGCGGCGGGACGGTGGGATTATTTTTAGTAATACATCAATTTTACATCACGGTTTTATATAAAACTGATATGTTTTCTCTTGTTTTTACATCGGTTAAAAACCGATGTCTTTAGTGTGGTTTTTTCTAAATCAGTCAAAAAGACATCGGTTTTAAAAATTTCAAAAACCGATTTCTTCCATATAAAAAAACCGATTTCTTTTGTGTTTTTTGTAGTAGTGTTGGGAGTCTCTCACTCTTGAAAAATATTTTATCTTTTAAAAGAAAAATATTTTATCTTTTAAAAGTATATATTTTTCTCTATTTGCAACGAAGTGAACAGAAGAGAAAAAATATATATTTAGGTTTACAAAAAACTGCATCCTTTTTGGATAAAAAAATAAAAAATAAGTGAGAGTTATCCAGTGAGGTGAGCTCACGTGAGAGGCATTTAAGGGGTCCAATGATTGATCATATCAAATCCACGTGTGCAACAAGCAATCACAACACAATAGAGTTCACATGTAACTAAAACACTCAATAAAACAACCTTGTGAAATCAGCAAATCAATTGAAATCAGCGTGGCTTCGCGTGAACTTTGCATGAACCGAGAGAGTGGTTTGGCGTGAGTGTCGCGTGTCTTCACGGCAGTCCCTCTCTTTGTGTGGCTTTCATACCATGCCAAGCCGACTTCCGTTCCGCGCATTCTTTGGTCCATTTGACCTCGAAATTAGAATTCGATTCCGTCTTTGGAATATAGACCCAAACTCAATTATAAATATGAAAAATTACAAAACTTTCCATTCGAAGTTCGAAATTCGATTCCGATTTCCAACAAAAACATGGAATGTCTCAAATGTCTCGGAAATCATCCGAAACATATAGATAAGTCTCTGAATCACTCGGAACTCATCTAGGAACAAATCCACACACGGTTGGACTCATAAAAAATGAAAAATCTTAAAAATATAATTTTTTAAAAGTACAATGAGATTTTACTAACCATATCAAAACAAACACAAATACTACAATGCACAACCACATTTGAAATATGCTATTCCTTAAACCTATTTCCTAGAACATGATTTCTAATGCATGGACATACATATTGTGAACGTGCGTGCTACAAATAAATTGCACAACAATGCAGGGACACAAATGTATGATATGTGTGTGTGTGGGCTTAATCTCTTCAAGAGGCAAGTCAAGTGATTTACCTTTCGCTCTTGCTCTTGAAGTCACGGAGATGCTTGGAAACTTGCCATCGAGGACCTAAGCTACCCATTACAAAATCATCCCCAAATGTGGTTTGTCAACAAAATAAGCCAATCAAAATATGAGGAACTTACATTATTGATAGATCTTTTAACAACCGATACATTGAGCTTAAAAAGCCCTTCAGTTAAATATCCCCTGCCCACATAAGTTCCCTACTTAATCAAAACTACTTTGTTTGATTCATACACCATCTTGAACCTATGCTGATTTAGCAAGGAACCGAACACCAAGTTCTTGCGAATTTCAGGTACATACAGCACATTGTTCAAGCTCAGGGTTATACCAGAGGTCATCTTGAGAATGACTTGACCATGTCCCTTTACGTTAGATGTGGTTGAGTTGCCCATATACAGTTGTTATCCAAAAAATTGGGTGTTGTTCTCCGGACAACGCTTAGACAGGTCGGAGCCACGCTTCGCTGTCAAAGGGGCCCAGGCTTGGTCTAGGGTAGTTGGGTCCCGCTTCTACCGCAGTAAGGAAGTACTGGGGAAGAAGCAGTCATATGAGGACAACTGGGGGGTTGTAGCCATTTAGACGGACCTGGCTGCTCCAGAGGCTAGCTGAGACCAGTTCCCAGGTGTGCTGGTACCAGTTTTAGCTGGGGTTGGACACTACCCACAAAATACTATATGAATGGTAAATGGGCTCTTATATGAAGGAAAAAGAAGTGACATTTCTCATTATTTATGATACGGTTACAAATTTCAACAGTAGGGGGTGTGAGGTACAATGTTACACACTTTCTCTCTTTGGTCTCTAGGTCGAGACTAGTTGTTCTATAGTAAAAGATGAAGGAAAACCTTCTTGGTATCCAACTAGAGACTAGTTGTTCTGTAGTAAAAATCCCTCTCCTTTTCTCTTGAGTCCAACCTCCTGCTCTTATTTGAGTGGGGGTATTTATAGAGGATCTAGGATTTAGTAGGTGGGGAAGATCCTCCCTAGAGGGAGCCTTTGGCATGATCCTCACCATTCCTTTGTTTTGGGCCCACCACGACACGCGCCTTGGAGGGATAGGATTTCTCCAACTAGGCCCTAAGGCTGACGTGGCAGTTCAGTGGGTAGGTGGGAGGCCTTCTTTTAGGCGGGGTAACCATTACGGGATCTCCACTGTTGGCTCTCATTGGGTATGGGTGGTACACACGCCACAGACAGCCGAGATGGTGCCACATATGCCCTAGTGTCGACATAGGTGCTTCGTAGGCGGTTAGGTGGTGTTTTCCCTGATTCTGGTTGGCCGGGTGCGTTCAAGCTGGACGGACAAGTCGCTTTCACATATTGGGATTACTAAGGGACAATGGCAGCGCCTGTCACGCTACCACTGTCAGGCGCTTCATCCCACGATTTTCTCTTTCTACCTAGGTGCTTTTTGAATCCTCCTTGTCTACTGGAACTCGAATTCCCTCTTTGGTGATGATTGGGGTTGACCTTTAGTAGGGCTGAGCTAGACCACAATCGGGTCCTTGATGCTGGCTGGTTGGGATTGATCGGAGCCCTTGATCTGTCTTCTTTCCCTTTGACTGTCAACTGGGTGAAATTAATGTCCATCTACCCACTGACCTCTACCGGGCTTCTTCCCTATTTAGATTGACTCATCTGCAAGGGTTTGCTTCAGCCCTTCATAGGATCACTTGTTAACTTCAATGGTGGTTCTAGATGGTTCTGTTGTGCTTAGGGCAACTTTTTTTGTGAAGGGAAGGTTGAGGAACCTAGGTGGTCCTTGCCTCGATGTATTCTAGCGAATCGGGGCATCCCACCTAAGCAGCTCCTCTTGGGAGCGCTGGTGAGTCCTGATGGCCTTCTGAGGTCAGGGTGGCGATTGGAGTGAGGTCGCTCTAGATCCGGCCTTATTGGCCCTGGGGTACGGCCCAATTGTATCGGGGATCAGGAATTTTCTACGGATTCTAGAGGTGGAGGTAGAGGTGGAGGTGGAGGTGGAGGTGGAGGTGGAGGAGGTAGAGGCTTGGTGGATCTGGTTGCCTTGGAACCGGGACCGGGACCGGGACCGGGACCTTTCTTGATGACCTAAGAGAGTTCTGCTCCGGTTTCGATCTTCCTATGGTGTACTGGGGAAAGTGTTTCTTTGATTTCTTAGGCCATTTTTAGCAGTTAACAACAGCTTTTCTCCATTCTCATCTACTTCAAACGTAGTGAACATTTCTCTGTCAGAGCATATATAGCGAGTGGCCCCAGTATCTAACCACCACTCCCTCAGGTTTGACCAGACTAGGTTTGCTTCTATCACAACTATAGAAAGATTAATCTCTAAGACATATTTTGAGATCCCAACAACCACGTTTGCCTCGTGGTTTTTCTTCTTCTTTGGCAACCTGCACTTAGAAGATTTATGACCCAACTTGTCACAGTTGAAGCACTTCTCTTGGAATTTTGGCTTCTTAAAGACTCCTCCGTTTGGACCCAATTTGGATCCTTTCCCAAGCTTGTTCTTCTTAGATTTGGAACTTTGCCCATGCTCTACGACATTAATCTTTGCTTCAGGCAGACTAACATCTTTCTTCTCATACTTCCTGTGATCTTATTCGATACGAGCTTGAGGATGAGATCCTCGATCTTTATCTCCTTTCACTTGTGTTTGAGATAGTTCTTGAATTCCTTCCATGAAGGAGGTAACTTCTTAATAATAGTAGCCACCTGGAAGGTTTCACCCAAAATCATCCCTTAGGCATGAATCTCATGCAGGATCATCTGAAGCTCTTGGACTTGACTCATAACTATCTTGGAGTCCCCCATTTTGTAATCAAGAAACCGGTCCACAACAAACTTTTTGGATCCAACATCCTCAGTCTTGTATTTTCGGTCTAAAGACTTCCACAGTTCTTTGGTTGTTTTCTTTGTAGCGTATACGCTATACAACGAATCTGACAGCACATTCAGTATGTAGTTTCAGAACATAAAATATGAATGGTTCCATGCATCAATAACATTCCATACTTGAACATCTCGCTCTTTACCACTATTAGGTTAGGAGCTTTTTCAGTCAATAACCTAGCAAGGTTCATCGTGGTCAAATAAAACATCATCTTCTGCTGCCACCGCTTAAAGAATAGTCCACTGAACTTACCAGGCTTCTCCATGTGATTCATCAGTAACGGAACCGAATTCATATAGGGGTTTGCCATCAGAACACTCCATTGACTCATAAACTAGCTCATCATCGGATCTGGCATGTTTCTTATGAATGAGCTGATAGATGGAGTCATTGTGGCCACACTTGGCAACACGATAGGCACTTCGCCCACAAGCAAAGAGTTCACAGCCGTAGTGTCTAATCCCACACTTGGATTAGCATTCAAAGCCTCTAGTGGAACACTTGAGTTAACGTTGGATTTATCGGCCATAATATCTAAAACAAAAACACAATTGTTTTAGAATCACGAAAATAATAGCACTGATATCAGTTAGTTGATATCAAAACAGTGAATCAATATTTGATTCCAAATCCCACAGTAGAAATCACTACAGTTTATGATAAACAGACCCGATTTTCCACAATTAAAACAAGTATTTATTTGAAATCAGTGTCTGGAAAACAAACCCAATTTCCATAGCACTTATAGTTATTAAAATCGAAACCGTGATGTTTGATTTTAAACGAAGTTCGTCACAATCTGTATCAAGATCTAGAAATCAGAAAGTTTGTAGAAATAGAAGAAAACGATTTTAATGAAAATAAGTTGTCTTAAGATTGTTATTTGTATTGCTTAAAAACAATCTGGTTCGAATCTGCAAGAGATAGAAAACAATTAACAAAAACAGCACGTTAGGGAAATTCAGCTCTCTGTGATTTCATGATTTCAGAATGAATCTTATGAGGAATAGACTAGGGCTTTTAAATAGAAAACCTAATCAGTAGGGTTCAATTGGATTGATATGGAAATAACTTGATTGTCACGTAAAGAGATATATTCCTAATTAAACATCGATTCTGTTTTCTTAGTGATCAAGTAAGTATCAGAATCCAAAACAAAAATTAATACTTTCCTTATCATTTAAAATGTTTGACAGTTGCACTCTCATGGTCCAATCAAAGTGGCATTCATGCAACTAAAGGTGCGAGAGAGAGCCTCAATGTTACACATGTTGATAAGCTGCTATCACATAATCACTTATATACCACATATGAGTGTTTTCCCTAGCCGATGTGGGATGCACAATTTTCCCTACACTATGGGCTCACCTTGAGACTCAATTTTTCATTCACCCATTATTCATTTTGTGAGTTTGAATATACCATTTCGAAGCTCTCACAGAAGAGAATTCAAATATATTTTGATCTTCCATTTTTATGGAATCAATCATACTCAAATTGTGCTATCAAAATGTGTGTTCATCATAAAATTTCCAACACCAGGTTTGGGACAACAATTTCAGCAAGGGTAGAGGTATTCTTGTTATAATCAAAATGCTATGCTCGACTTATTTAGTATATAGTTGTTTACACCAAGTATGATTTCTATGCAGTTAGAGCAAAATTTTGGTCATGTACAAGCAACTGTGGGTACTATGTCTTCAACAACAAGAAGTCGACTGAATGTATTATACTCCTACCCAGTCTTATAGTTCTACATTGACTAGGATGATATGGAGTAGATAAAGTTCATACTTTGTTGTAATTAGGTATTGCAATGCATTCCAGTACATTGAAGATATGCTTGGGTGTGGTGCAATAACAATGTAACTATACATATGTAGTAAATCTAGTAGAAAATAAAAGGGACAATTAGAATAATAGGGAAAATTAAATTAACTATTTGAATTGTCATGTTGTTTTCCTCAACTATATGTGCATGTTTCTGCCTTTTCTCTTGGATTGAAATCATCAACAATTGCATCTCTTTTTAAAAGCCGTAAAAGTTGTAATTTCCCTTCTAACAATAAAAATATAAGGGCAAATTTGTCATTCCATTATCTGATTTTTTTTTACAACTCAACACTTCACTGCCACTGTCCCATCACATGTGAAAATGTGCAATAAGAAATGAAGGGCAAAACTGTACTTTACCACCGTTATCTCAAACGGTCAAACCCAAGGTCAAAGGTATGTTCTTGTATTTTTGGTAAAACTGGATTTTGCCTCATATATATATATGTTAAAGTCGGGATATGTTTGTGTAAAGATATGTTAAAGTCTGGATTTTGGTCCCTAGATTTTGGAAAACCTAGGGACCACGGGCAGTAAAAAAAAAAAAAAAAAAAATAGTTAAAAACGGATATTTCATAAAGATATAGCGATCAAAATGATAATTACCCTTATTATTTCTCTTTAAAATAAACTGTAATGTCGTTTGTTGGTTGTCAACGCAACATTACAGTAGATCTTTGACGTTAGCTTGCACACTTCTACAGTTCTACTCCATCCACCGTGGAATTTGCTCCTACTTCAGCGGCTCCCTCCGTCTACGTTTGAATACAATTGATGCTGCTATAGTGCTATGCAGTTGTAATTTTTATTTAGTTTTGATTTTATTCATTTATTGACACGCGTTAAAAGACTAAAATACCCCTTGAATATTAAGTTTGACTATCGAAAAGTTAAAAGGAAAGTGAAGGATCAGTAACCTACTCCGTCTCCGCCTAATCAAATTCAAACAGATTTCCAGTTCTCCATTGTCAACCAATTTTTATAAAAAAATAAAATGCTGCAAGGGACCATATCATCACCTAATCTCAAACTGAAAAACCCTAGTAGCTCACTGTAAATTCAAATATCAATATCAAAATCAAAGAATGAACACGTGGCAGATCCTCCACGTCCCAGACAAACCTCCAATTCCTCCTCATCAACAACCCACGGGTCAGATTCTCCCTCTTTTATTCCAATTCCATTTTTTTTCCCCTTGAACGAATTCAAATTTTGATTTATATTTTTGTTGGTTTTTGGCAAATTATATTATACAGTCAATGTTCTTGCTTCAGATATCGAACCAAAGCTTGCCAATACTATTATAAGGTTAGACTAATTAATAATTATTATTTTTTAAAACAATTTCCATTTTTAAACAAACTAACATTTTGTTTTAGGTGTTTGAATCAAATATCGCCATTGGAGATTCTCCGCCACGTGAAGCGGATACAGAAGAAACATGTAGAAGGAGGTTTGTTGTGTGTAATGTAGTAATGTATTGTGATGACAGATGTGATTGTGAAGTGAAGATTTTTTTATGTTTTGAATGTTTTTGGTGTCCTTGGCAGGAAAAACTAAGTTGTTAGTGATCTTGTGTGTAGCTGGTGATGGTGAGAATGAATCAAACAACATTCCAGAGGGAGTGCAACAACTTATCAATTCCTACCAGTTGAGTCCTTTTATCACAAAAGTGGGTCATCCTTTCCGCGTCTTGTAGAATTTTGTGTTTTGATTGATGATGCTTTACTGTTTTATTGGTGAATATGGAATTTATTAAGAGTTCAAAATGGGTGTTGGTGTTTCTGTTAGAGGGTTTTCACTGGAAGGAGGAAATGCTTGTTTTAATTTATTTATAAGCATAACTAGCGAGAATGGTGAGAACATATCTAGATTGCTATCACTTATGGTGGCAATTGAAACAGGTTGGAGACATATTTGTGACAACTCTTAATTATTGATGTTTCAATGTTCTATATTCCTCTTGAGTTGCTTGTTTGTGGGTGTAAGTACAATTTCCGGGGATGTCCCCTAATTACTCTTTTTAAATGAGTGTAGATGTGATCTGACATACAAAAATTGTCTTACAAAATCTCTCTGGCATACATGGATTGCATTTAGGCCTGGCCTGCTGCATTTATGATATGTTTATACTAGTTCTTATATATTTTTATTGCTTGTTCGATTTTGTATTTCAGGTCCTTTCTTTTTTGTGTATTCTGACATGATACCAATCCTTGGCTCCTGTCAAGACAGCCATGTTTTACATTTGACTTTTAACTATTTTTAGGTTTGTCAATATGCTGCGACATCAAAAGAAGATTGGGAAGAACAATGCAAGCTATGGCCAACATCATTTCATCCACCAACCTAGTATGTTCTATTCGTCTGTTACAAAATATTGGTTATTTCCGATATTGCTTGCGCAGTTGGGTCAAGTGAATTTTAAAATATGTTGTTTCTTCTTGATTCTATCTTACTGCAATGCTGTTGATTTTGGATTGCTTGTTCACCTTAGCTGTTACATTTTCTTTACTGTTGCCGTACATTTTCTTACTGTTTGTAAAAACAAGCATGCCGTGGGAGATTTCTCTAATCTCTTTGCATAGTAGATGTTTTTGTTTCTATCATATATTTGTCAAAAAGATAAAATCTTTCCTTGTTTCTTACCTAGATTCTGCTATATTCCCATTTACAGTAATATTGATGGCATTGGTGGATTCAGTGAAGAGGACTCTCACTCAGTTTTCGACTTCATGCAACTTACTTTAAAGATGGCAAGATCTGGTGATGGTCTGGTAACTGTTTTATTTTCTCCTCTTGAATTGATCTCATGATCTCATCTCATGCATTTTTGGTATATTGCACCATGTCTGCTTCAGTCCATCAATAGAATAGTCTACTTATGGTCTTATCAGAAGAATTGTCTACTTATGGCACTTCCTAGCAAAGCTTATATTATGGTGTTCTTCACTGAAGCCGCTTCTTTTGCTCCATTGTGCAGATAGTAAATGCAGCTGTTATAGTGGATCCTTCAGTTAATCAAGTAATTGCAAGTGCATGCGATCAGACTTGCTATTTGTATTCTTCCAAAGCAGAGAGCTGCATTCGAAACTGCACTAAGCAGCCAGAAGTATACGGTTCCCATCATGATTCCAGTGTAGTAGCAGACCATGTAAATGTGTCTTCAAATGGTTCACATGATGAACCCAAACAACGACATATTGGTGCTTCTTGTTTGAATCCTTGGCAGTGGGCTCAGCAAAAATTACAGACAACTTCCAGTTCTTGGCATCCTTTACGGCATGCTTCTATCGTTGCTATTGAATCTTCTGCTGCTAGGGACAGGCGCCTGTTCCCCAGCTTGGGACAAGATGGAGATAAGTCTAATGGAGTAGATAGTATACAGTCTTCCTCCACCAGCACTACTCCTACGAAAAGACAAAAGACCGACTCTACAAATGTAAGCTAATATCTTTTGCTTGCACTTTACACTTGTATAAAATTGGGTCTGTTTTGGGACTAAGACAGGCTGATGGGGTTAGTCCGAGATTTTCAACCTGTAATTGATCTAGACAATTGAAAATCAAACCATTCTAACTATGCCAGTTCCACTTTGTTTCTTGACAGGTTTTCCACCATTTTTTTAACAGTGCTAAACTTGACTTGCTATACTTGTAATAGAAACCATAAATCTTATCTTCCAAGGTTGGAATGATTGATTATTTGTAATTTTGAAAATATGATAGAAATCTGAATACTTGTGTGTGTATATTTCAGGCAGAGAACGGTGACAAACTAGATGCTCATACTGAAGGTCTCTCATCCGTATCAGCCAGACCTTATCTATGTACTGGTTATGACATCTACCTTGTCTGGGAGCCATGTGCAATGTAAGTTAATCAACCGCATATAGATCAATATCATCCTGCCTTTGGTTGTGTACCAAATTGAGCTTTCTTTTCCCATTGTTCTTACTTTCAAACATGTTTTTGTATGATCCGATACGTTTACATGTTTTCAATGTTTAAGGTGTGCAATGGCACTTGTTCATCAAAGAATTAAGCGGATATTTTACGCCTTCCTGAATCCACATGCCGGCGCATTGGGCAGTGTTCACAGACTGCAAGGGGAGAAAAGCTTGAACCATCACTATGCTGTTTTCAGAGTTGTCCTGCCTAAAGAACTCCTAGATAGGGATGAAATTGCAAGAACCTCAGAGAATGACAAAAGAGCAAATACCGGTTGTCTTAGTCAGTAAGACAAGTGAGGATCTATATTCAGATAAATACCAATGAGGAAGCTTCTCAAATGTGATCAGTTGTGTAGTCGGCAGTTTAGAATCCAGCAAACAAAGAAAGGTCGGTAGATTTTTACTTTGAAAGAAGGGTCTCGACACTGGCATCTATTGTATTATGTCACTTATCTTCGCCATACATAAGCTTTCATGGTTCATGGCTCATTTGTGAGCTCTGTACTTGTTGAATTTTGTATCCCTTCATGCTTAATCCGTGTTGTATCGATTATATAATTTACATTTACCAATATAAAAATCAAAGATCACACAAGATTGAAGGTTTTACTGATTTTTGAATTAGAATCTTATCATATTCATGGTCAACTGCATATTATCAAGGAAGTATACAGCAGTAACAGATTTCCTGCTGATACCCGATTCATCGATTGGGTTATATAATCTCATCCGACCACAACTATGAATATATATACATATATATATATATATGCATGTGTGGTATTTGATTACGATTGATATATCCTAACTCATACATTACATACTTACCGTGCCATTTCTAAGTGATTAATTTGCAAGCATACATGAGCGCAAACTCTTCTCAACAGGACCTCAATTTTGCTTCTCTATCTCTCTCCTCTTTTTAACCTTCAACTTTTTTGAATGATGCTATTCTACTGCCACAATTAACGGAGAAATAACTTCTAATCTTTCATTTCACCTACTGCCAGTTCGATCTATTGTATTGCTATAGCCTATATTTGTCCAAATCAAAGATGCAGCTACATTATTTAGATCAGACTTGTTATATGACAAAGCACGGAACAATGTATGTGAAGTTCTAAATCATTAGAAAAATGTATCGCGTATAACTCTTTTAAGTTGAAATTGTTGGGAAAACACCCAACATACCACTACATGCTATCGAATGGACAAATATGAAATCTATATGATGACACAGTCCATGTAAGAGGAGATGAAGCAACATATTATACACAAATACACAATAATCAATATACATGGACGATTCAAAATATGAAGGCATTAAGAGTACACAATATCTCACAAAGTTTCTGCAAATGCAAAAACTACATAAATGCAGGAAGTGGTAGCCCAATTGTGCATAAATAGGGGTAAAATTGGTATAAAAAAAAAAAAAAAAAAAAAAAAAACCCGGGTTAACTTCTTTATACTTGATAATGCTCACTGTCTTAACATGAACTCAAAAAATGAAATGTGACTAACAAAAAATCGGCCAAAATAGAAAAAGAAAAGCAAAAGACACCAGAAAGTATGATGGAATCAGATCTTCTCTTTCGGTTCCGGTTTCTGTCTCTCTCTCTCTCAAAATTGTTCCTCGACTCTCAGTTCTGCCCAAATTGTTCCTCGATTACGAACTTCCCCTCCATTTTCTACTCTCAGACGAAAGGTGTAATCAGGTCAGTTGGGGTGATATCTGATTTTGCTGTGTTTCCTCTGTTTGCTGATATCCCCTGCTTTTGTGCTTGCCTTGTTAGTCGTGGGTGGTGGGTAGTTGAGGGTGCTGGTGTTGTCTTGCTGCCTCTGTTTGTTTTGTCTCTTGAGTGTTTGTGTGTGTTCTTGGGGCTCTGTTTTCGTTTGGGTTGTTTGTTCCCTGTTGTGGTTTGTTTTCAGATGTGTTGGTCTTTGTTTTATGCTTGTAGCTGCTGGTGTTTTACACCCCTTTTATAAAAATTGCTGTTCAAAAAAAAGAAAATGCAAAAAAATTAAACTTTTTTATGAATAGATTGGAAAATTTTCTTACAAAAATGAAGATTTTTTTAATTTAATTTTTTAACTGTTTTTAGTACTTAGTAATGTCAATGAATTTGGAAATGAAAAAAGGAAATATTTTTAAGTGGGTGTGATTTTTGAAATTCTTTACTTTTTGTTTAAGTTTAGCTTGGATTTGTACACTCTTTTGACTGTCTATAAACTTTACTGCGACAGCTTTTCAATACAAAGGCCAGCTTCTCTAGTTTCTCAATTATCTTCACTTTCAAGATGGAAGAAAAAAGGAGTGACTTGGGTGAAGACCACTCTAATTCTCAAGGGCATAAAATGAAGACAACAGAAAGCCATAAGAAATATGCTAATAGAGATGCCATGTCCCGAAGTGATCTTTGGACAGATGGACTCATTTGCGCTTTTGAATTCATTCGAGGCCATAAAAGATCAACAAACTCAAAGGTTCCAAGCAGAACATCAGATGGTGACCATTCAAAAATGCCAGTTCCAGTAAATAGACTAAGTGAGGCTTCTTCTCAAAAATTAGATAGGAGCAAATTACTAGATTCCTCATCTAAAGATGAGTTTAGGAGCAATCAGAAATCTCCTTTCAGTGACTATAGAGATAGCGATAACTATCAATCAGGTCATTTGAATGCCACAGAAAGATTTGATGGTAGCCATTGGGTGGGCTAGAATTTCTGAACTTGTACAAACAATGCAAGTTGATGGTGGATGGGCTTCGCAACAGTTGGAACTAATGGATGATGAAGATGATGTTACTGTTGCAGATTTAGCTGCCCCCCTCTAGGAGCACCCAGCAGGGCCCATATGGTGGTGCTATGTGGCTGCAGGTCACTAGGATGTTGAGGAATGGCTCAGAAATGCTCAATGGTTGCACTCTACTGTCAGTTTAGCTTTGAGAGATGAAAGTCAACTGATAAGTGAGAGGATGAAGTATCTTCTATACGAGGTTCCGGTTAGGGTTGCTGGAGGGCTGTTATTTGAGCTTTTGGGACAATCTGCTGGTGATCCATTTGTTGATGAGGACGATATCCCTATTGTACTTCGGTCTTGGCAAGCACAAAACTACCTAATAACTGTTTTGCACATAAAAGGACCTGTCTCAGGCAATAATGTTTTGGGTATTACAGAAGTTGAGGTGCTTGTTTTTGTTGGAGGTTATAATGTACCAAGAACAGTGCATGAAGTCATTGCACTTTTGGCTTGCCGTCTTTCACGATGGGAGGACAGGTTATTTCGTAAGTCCATATTTGGGGCTACTGATGAGATTGAATTGAAGTTTATGAATCGGAGAAACCTCGTAGATATGACTCTTTTCGGGATAATTTTAAATCAGGAAATCAAAAGATTATCTAGACAGGTTATCAAGGTGAAATGGTCGCTCCACGCAAGAGAGGAAATTGTGTTTGAACTAATCCAACATTTGAGGGGAAATGCAACTAGAATCTTGTTAGATGGAATAAGAAGAAGTACGAGGGAAATGATTGAGGAGCAAGAAGCAGTTCGTGGCTGTTTGTTTACCATTCAAGATGTTATGAAAAGCACTGTTCGCGCATGGTTGCAGGACATAAGCCTTAGAGTAACCCATAATTTGGCTGTTTTCGGAGGTGGTTGTCTTGTTCTTTCGATAATCACTGGACTTTTTGGAATCAATGTTGATGGGATCCCAGGAGCAGTGAACACCATATGCATTTGGTCTGTTCGTAGCTGTACTATTCTTCATAGGAGCTGTGGTTATTGCTGTTGGATTGCTTTACCTGGGATTGAAGAAGCCAGTCACTGATGCGCAGGTTGCAGTTAAGAAGTTGGAACTGCAAGAGTTGGTTAAGAAGTTCCAACATGAGGCAGAGACCCATGCCCAGGTTCGTAATATTTCTCGGAATAATTTGCCACCAACTGCTGGATATATGATTCCACTTGATGCAGAATACATTCTCCTGCAGTGAAGACACTATATGATCTTTCAACTATTTTTTACGCTGTTAGATAATTACTGGCCCTGCTTACTATAGTGTCTTCATGAAAGGAGATCTGAAAGATTTAATCTTAAGCAATGTGCAAATTTAATGTAATTCATTGATGTTGTTGATTATACTTTCATTTGTAACTTTGTTAAGGGTTGAGACATTCCATTGTCTATGGATTTTAATCTCTTTAAAGCATTGTGCTTGGTTTGGTTGTCCTGTTTGTCACCTTTGCAAACTTATTCATTTGAGGACTGTGTTGGTGTTGGTCATATATATATGAAATGAAACCTGCAGTGTCAATGAATGTTTGATACATTAACAATAATAAGAATTCTACTTAAAAGTTTCAACAAAATGATTTGCCTTTCCTAATTCTCTGATCAAAGCTGAGTCGATACATTTAATACACTCAATTTCCTAGAGTCTGGATACTCATCTTCTTCTTCATCACTTGCGTTAAATTCATTACTGTTGTCTGTACATTCAAACGACCAACTCTTCGCGGATATGTTGGCTAAGAAAGGCTCCGGTTTTTGTGGGAACTTCATGGTTTGGGAAGACAACTAATCCTTTGTTTTGCTTTTGTTTGTTGTAGATTTTGGCTGTTCCACGTTCTGTTCTATTTCTATTTCTCTGTGTGGGCTGTGTGTTCGTTGTTTCTTGTTTCCTCTGTTTTGAGTCCCTGTTTTGTTGTACTGTTTGGGTGGTGTGGTGGCTGCTTTGCTGAGCTTTCTTTGGCTGTTGGTGGCTGATGTGCTTGTTTTGGGTTGGCTTTTGCCTCCCTTTTTTTTTTTTCAATGAATTACAGTTCAAAAAATAAAATAAAATAAATAAAATGAAGCCTAAAGGAGAGAATTCTCCTTTATATTCCATGAGAGCCATCAAGAAGTATAATCTCCAAATTTGAAGTTTCAATTAGGTATTCGGAATGTCTAAGGTCAACTCGTCTTAAGTTCACACATGAGAAAAGCGAAAGGCTTGAAAGAATGAGCACCCATACACTATCAAATTTATTAAAAAATAAGAGACGTATATTAATATTGTTAAATGTACCTAATCAATTCACTACAAGAATTTTTGTCTTTCCCTACACAATTTTCGTGGGGAGAAATAGACATTTGTAGGCATAAAGATTAGCCGACGAAAAATTTTCGTAGACAGATGCGTGGGAACATCATGGTTGGGTAGGGTATTACGCAACGAATTTCTGAGTTTCGTCGGCACAAACATGAGACGACGAATCTTTGGCGACCCAAACAATACGTCGGTATATGCTGTCTCGACGAATACATGCATCGGTTTGGTTTATCTAAATTGAAAGAGTGCACGGTTGAATTTGTTTTAAAAAATATTCTGATGAGTTTATTCAAGTTTAGTAGTTTACAATATTCGACTAGAAGTTTACAAGAGAAAAGTAATGAAAATGAAATAATTCACAACCAATTGTTATCAATAAGATAGGCCCACATGATTTAGGTTCTTACTTTAATAATTATAGACTTTAAATTGATGATGGAAATATTGAATAAATTAAATTTTAATATTTTCATGGATCTTTTTACGTGTGCCGTAAGTAAATATTAACCGAATATATATAATATTAACAACAGTTTCTTTCTATTTTTTTTTTTTTAAATTATAACAAATTACGGGGTTTTTTTAGATGTGGTGGATTCGAACCCACAATTTTGTGGTGTAAGTGTGAGAAGTATACCATTGTAACAATCTCATCTTAGAATTTGTGTACTTTTATTTTTTTTAGTTATAATATATATGTAGCGTTAATACAAATAGACCATCAATTGGTGAGTCTCCAGTCATTAGAGTGGTATAGAAAACACCCGAAACAAGAGCTTAATAAGCTTATATAAAATTTCCGTCTACATATATGAACTATACAGAGGATTTTCTATGCTCATGCCACTGAAAGTGTAAATTTCAATGACATACCTCCATAGATGTTGTAACACATTGATAAGACCAGTATGTTGCTTTCACTCTTCAAGGAAGCCTATTCTTACAGAACTGTGATGCACAGTCTTTCAGAGTCGTGTAACTGCAAACTTGAAACTACAATTTTGGAATACTCAACGGATGCAAACAATACCCCTACAAATCACCAACCAAACCGCGAATAATATCAAACACACGGCCGCATCAATGGCAAGAACAATCCGTACTTGGCGCCACCACTTCTTACGAATGCTTTGTGAGCTTGATCTGATCCACATTGAACCCAAATCCTTCTGCAATGAGATTGAAGAGCCAGCTCCACTTTGGTTATTGGAATCCAAAGTTGCCGGATCAACCCTGACTCCTCTATCTGCAGATTTCCGATGCTCCTCCAACTCAACATCTCTGACTGCAATCACATGATCCCTTGCCTTCTTTTTCTCTTGTTTGCTAGACTTGCCCAACAAAGGGGCTTTTGTAGAACTAGCAACTTCAATTTGTCAACATTATCTGACAATTGAGTCTCGGTATTCCAATTATTCCTACTTTGAGAGACATTTTCCAACGAAGTTATCAATTGGCGGATAACAGGCACTAGTTGCTCTTGCATGCCAATAGCATTCATTCCCGAAAAACTTCCTCTTGAACCCTTTTTAGCTGCGTTTTTGAATTCCTCTCTCAAGTGCTCCAGAAACTGTAGTACACCGGGGCTTCCTAGACCCTCGTCAACAATCACAAAATAAACATACCCCCCATCTTCAATCAGAAACCCATAAGTCCTTTTATCTACGGTCTCAAAGTACCACTTGTGGAACGGGGGCGTCTTTTCCAGGCACAACAAGGCCAAATTCTCAATCTCATTATCGCCTCCACTATACACATACAGAATTCTGTTACCCTTAGATACAGAACAGTAATGAACAGTATTTTGAATCGAACCCATTGATCCGATAACGAAAACAGATTCAATCTGCAACCAATTAAATAAATAAACGGGGTTTACTACAAATTAAGTCGTTCCACCTACCGAAACATTCTATCTCTCAATGTTCAACATTTTTAACAATCTAAGCAATCAATATTAGGCAAAAGATTGAATGAATATACTCCTCGATCAAGGAAACAAATACTAAACAAAATGCAATCACTTCTTCAGCAACAAATTCGAAACCACCCAATACATACCAACCAATTTCTTCGGCTAAGTCTTCAAAATCAAGAATGAAGTCCCTCATGCCTGTCTAGGGTTTTTCCACAACCAAACACATACCCACTTTGTATTATCTGCCATTGATTTTTATTTTATTTATTCTTTTTAAATACAGACACCCATATTAGTATATCTCAAAATCTGGCACAAACCCATCTCAATTTATCAACTGAATTCTAAGTTAAAGTGAATTTTTTTTTTGTTTTTTTGAAAGATTGGTCCTAAGACAACTCACCAAACTATGTTTATCATCAAGAACCAAAAAAAAAATAAAAAATCACTGTCCAGATATAAAAAATGTCACAGTATAATAAACAACAGAGATTTCCAAGGAAAGTCAAAGATCGAGCACACAAAAAAATAGAAACTTGTAAGGTCAAAAAGCAAAACAAAAGAATCAAACCCGATCTGCATATTATCAATGAAGTATACACCAGTAACAGATTTCCTGCTGATACCCGATTCATCGATTGGGTTATATAATCTCATCCGACCACAACTATGAATATATATGCATGCGTGGTATTTGATTAAGATTGATATATCCTAACTCATACATTACATACTTGAAAATATGGAACCGGAATGGGAAATACATTTTCTGTGCCATTTCTATGTGATTAATTTGCAAGCATACATGAACTAAACAGTCTAAACCAAACGCTCGCAAACTCTTCTCACCAAGTAAGCTAGTTAGTACCTTCAACGATGAATTTGAATAACTATTCTGGTAGTGCTTTTCACAAGTGAATCACATACTTTGTTTCAAAGGAGACAGGACCTCAATTTTGCTTCTCTATCTCTCTTCTATTGTTCATCTCATTGTTATGCTTCTTTTCACTCTTTTTAACCTTCAACTTTTTTGAATGATGCTATTATCCAGCCACAATTAATGGCAACATAACCTCTAATCCTCGTATCACCGTTCGTAAAGTACTGCCAGTTTGATCACACCATACTATTGTACTGCTATAGCCTATATTTGTCCAAATCAAAGATGCAGCTACATTATTTAGATCAAACTTGTTATATGACAAAGCACGGAACAAACGCTGCTGTCATAGCTCCAACATGTATGCGAAGTTCTAAATCATTAGAAAAATGTATCGCGTATAACTCTTTAAGTTGAAAATTGTTGGAAAAACACCCAACAAAAGACTACATGCAATCGAATGGACAAATATGAAATCTATATGATGACACAGTCCATATAAGAGGAGATGAGTATCGAAGCAGAAGCAACATATAAGTAGAAGGAACGGTTAGGAAATATTATACACAATATACATGGAAGATTCAAAATATGAAGGCATTAAGAGTACACAATATCTCACAGAGTTTCTGCAAATGCAAAAACTACATAAATGCAGGAAGTGGTATAGAAAACACCCGAAACAAGAGCTTAATAAGCTTATATAAAATTTCCGTCTACATATATGAACTATACAGAGGATTTTCTATGCTCATGCCACTGAAAGTGTAAATTTCAATGACATACCTCCATAGATGTTGTAACACATTGATAAGACCAGTATGTTGCTTTCACTCTTCAAGGAAGCCTATTCTTACAGAACTGTGATGCACAGTCTTTCAGAGTCGTGTAACTGCAAACTTGAAACTACAATTTTGGAATACTCAACGGATGCAAACAATACCCCTACAAATCACCAACCAAACCGCGAATAATATCAAACACACGGCCGCATCAATGGCAAGAACAATCCGTACTTGGCGCCACCACTTCTTACGAATGCTTTGTGAGCTTGATCTGATCCGCATTGAACCCAAATCCTTCTGCAATGAGATTGAAGAGCCAGCTCCACTTTGGTTATTGGAATCCAAAGTTGCCGGATCAACCCTGACTCCTCTATCTGCAGATTTCCGATGCTCCTCCAACTCAACATCTCTGACTGCAATCACATGATCCCTTGCCTTCTTTTTCTCTTGTTTGCTAGACTTGCCCAACAAAGGGGCTTTTGTAGAACTAGCAACTTCAATTTGTCCATTTACATTACTCGGTGATGGAGAGAGGCCAACATTATCTGACAATGGAGTCTCGGTATTCCAATTATTCCTACTTTGAGAGACATTTTCCAACGAAGTTATCAATTGGCGGATAACAGGCACTAGTTGATCTTGCATGCCAATAGCATTCATTCCCGAAAAACTTCCTCTTGAACCCTTTTTAGCTGCGTTTTTGAATTCCTCTCTCAAGTGCTCCAGAAACTGGAGTACACCGGGGCTTCCTAGACCCTCGTCAACAATCACAAAATAAACATACCCCCCATCTTCAATCAGAAACCCATAAGTCCTTTTATCTACGGTCTCAAAGTACCACTTGTGGAATGGGGGCGTCTTTTCCAGGCACAACGAGGCCAAATTCTCAATCTCATTATCGCCTCCACTATATGCATACAGAATTCTGTTACCCTTCGATACAGAACAGTAATGAACAGTATTTTGAATCGAACCCATTGATCCGATAACGAAAACAGATTCAGTCTGCAACCAATTAAATAAAAAAACAACGGGGTTTACTACAAATTAAGTCGTTCAACCTACCGAAACATTCTATCTCTCAATGTTCAGCATTTTTAACAATCTAAGCAATCAATATTATGCAAAAGATTGAATGAATTACTCCTCGATCAAGGAAACAAAGACTAAACAAAATGCAATCACTTCTTCAACAACAAATTTGAAACCACCCAAAACATACCAACCAATTTCTTCAGCTAAGTCTTCAAAATCAAGAATGAAGTCCCTCATGCCTGTCTAGGGTTTTTCCACAACCACACACATACCCACTTTGTATTATCTGCCATTGATTTTTATTTTATTTTATTTTTTTTAAATACAGCCACCCATATTAGTATATCTCAAAATCTGGCACAAACCCATCTCAATTTATCAACTGAATTCTAAGTTAAAGTGAATTTTTGTTTTTTTGTTTTTTTGAAAGATTGGTCCTAAGACAACTCACCAAACTATGTTTATCATCAAGAACCAAAACAAAATCACTGTCCAGATATAAAAAATGTCACAGTATAATAAACAACAGAGATTTCGAAGGAAAGTCAAAGATCCAGCTCAAAAAAATAGAAACTTGTAAGGTCAAAAAGACAAAACAAAAGAATCAAACCCAAACCCAGTTCTGTTTCCTAGAGAGAGAAATATAAAAATAAAAACCATAACTTTGGCGAAGCTATTCAGATAACACAAAGAAGCTGACTTTGTCACAAATTTCTGAGCAATCAAACAGATCATGAAAAGGGTTGTCTTAAGAATCATTACCTGAGCTGTGAAGAAGCTCTTCCAACGAAAAAGAAGAGAAAAGGAAGGATCTTTTTGAATCAGACTAATTTCGAAACTAAACACAAACAAAGAAACAAACAAAAAATGTTTATTCAAGGAAGAGAGGAAGACTTTTGAATTATTATTTATTATTAATATTGCCATATAATATAATAAAATGGATTAATTATCATAATTGACCGGGTAATATTACTGCAATGTTGTAATATGATATCAGTGTGCTGACTGCTGACCGCTGACTCTTCTGACTTCACGGATCATTAATTTGTGGGATATTATTATTTCCGCCCTCACTTTTGAGGTATTAGTCATTTTGGTCTCTCTTTTACCAAAAAACACCTTATACTACTCTTATAGTTTCAATAAATAGTCAAAATGCAACCTACCGTTAGTAATCTGTTAGTCTTATATATATAAGGGATATTATTGATTTAGTCCCTATATTTTTTTAAAATATCTATTTTTTACTCACTTATCTATTTTTCATGAATTAGTCCCTATGTTTTCCAAAATCACTCATTTTGGTCCCTCTGACCAGAATTTTAACGGTCAACCGTTATTGAAGAAGCAAAATGACACTTTTGCCCCTGACTTCAGCTTCACTGTATAGAAGTACCATTATGCCCTTAAAAAATTCAACAATTACAAATGCTAAATGACACTTTTACCTTTGACTTTAAAATAAAAATAAAAGTTTTTATTTTCTTAATTTTATTTATAATTATATATTATTATTTTTTTTTTAAGGAAAAGAAATATATTAATTCGAATCCAGCCACCATACCAAACCCAAATCTTATATTCAAACCCAAACCTACATTTGAACCCAACCACCACCCAAATTCGAAATCAACCACCACACCTATACTCAAACCCAGCCACCATCTTAAATTCGAATCCAACCAACATACCAAACTCAAACCTAAATTCGAAATCAATCAAAGCCATAGCCACCACCATACATGATACAACCTGAAACCTAAATCGAAGCAACCCGGAAATTTATCAAAAAAATCTCCAGAAATGAAACCCCAGAAATTTACCAGAAATTTATCAAAGCATCCTAGCCAGCCGCCCCAACCCCACCACCGAAACCAATCTCCGGCCACCACCATACATGATACAACAACCTGAAACTTAAATCAAAGCAACCCAAAAATGAAACCCATAATTTATCAAAAAAATCTCTAGAAATTTACCCCAAATTTACTAGAAATGAAACCCTAAATCGAAGCAACCTATCAAATCAAAATTTCTTGTGAAGAAAATCTCATATGTTTTCTTTTTATCTGAAAACCCTAATTTTTTTTTTCAGAATGAAGAACGAAGAACGAAGAAGATGCAATCGATGGTATAAAAACTTACGGATGATGATGATGATCTACCCATGGTATAAAAAAAAAACCGAATCACCACCCAAATCAAACCTAAACTTCATAATAAAACCCACAACCACCCAAATCAAACCTAAGCTTCAATAACCACCTCCTCCATCTGATTTCGAAAAAACCTAAAAACTCATGGAAGAGTAGATCGAAGATCGATCAGGTTTTGGGCTTACCGGCGATCGATCTGGTTTCCTAGATCGTGGAAGATCTGGGCTTGCTTTGAGTGGTGGTGGGGGCTATGGTTCGGGTGTTGGAGAAGGTGGTGGTGTGAAGAAGATGGCTTGAGAAAGAGAAGGGGATCGGCGGTGGGTTTGGTGATTGAGTGGTGGTGGTTGACGGTTGGGTTGGTTGGTTTTGGGTCTGAAGAAGATGAAGAGGATGTTCCTGGGTTGGGTGTTTTTTTTTTTTTTTTAATGTTTTTGTTTGATGATGATGATGATGATGATAGGGGTTTTTTGTGTGGGTGGTCTTTCACTGAATATGGACGATGATGTGTGTTCTTTTTTGTGTTTTTTAGTTTTAATTTTGTTTTATTTTTTAGTTTTAATATTAATATTTATTAAAACACTTTTATTTTTTAGTTTTAATATTAATATTTATTAAAACATTTTTATTTTGTATTGTTACCATTATACCCTCACATCATGAAATGATGAAAATAGCCCTCTTTGATTGTGTCTTGACACATGGCATATCATTGCTGAAAGACAAAAATACCCTTAGATCTGTCTAGTTTGACTAACGGTGGACTGACAGAAGGACCAAAATGAGTGATTTTGGAAAACATAGGGACTAATCCATGAAAAATGGATAAGTGAGTAAAAAATAGATATTTCAAAAAAACATAGGGACTAAATCAATAATATCCCTATATATAAGGTTTTTCTATTGTCAGTTCGAACTGATATAAAATATATCATTTTCTTGCATGTGGACCATTGGATTTAAATGCTTTGACTTGGCTGTATGTACTTGTCAAAGCATCTTTTAAATCCAATGGCTCACATGCAAGAAACTAACATATTTTATATTAGTTCGAACTAATAATAGAAAGACTATATATAATTAAACTGATCTAAGGGAAAAAAGTATCTCAAAAGATCATATACTGAAAAACCTCTAGACAGTATCATATATATATAAGAAAAGAAAAGAAAATCAAGGAAAAAAAAATGTCAAGCAAAAATGCCAAGGGTATGCAAACCCAACAGCAAAAAAGGGAGGCACACAGGCCACGACAAAAAATGAAAAGAAAACTTTTAACGAAAACGGAAAGACTTTCGACCCATGAAATCATTACCAACCAAAGAAGAATAGAAAGCCGGAGTAGTAGACCACCATAAACAACATCCAAATCTAAAGCTCGCTTAGAAATAGCGTCCGCCACTTGATTACCTTCTTTGAAAATGTGAAAATATGTTAGGTAAACATTAAATATTTAAAAAACCAAAGGGTAAATAGGTAATGTTACCCTAAACCATAAATTAAAATAAAAAAATTATATAAAACTAAATTAAAATAATAATAAATAAAATTAAAAAACCTACACTTTCTCTCTCCTCACAGTTTCTCTTTATTTCTTTAATTCTTTAATTTCTCTATGTTTTATCTCCCTCCAATCTCTCTCTCTCTCATCTTTTTGTTGGCGGTAAGGAGAGCTGATCTCCTCCACTAAGAGGAGATAAATGCCCTCTTCTCCCAGTTCTCTCTCTCTCTGACCTCCCATCTCTCTCTCTCTCTCTCTCTCTCTCTCTCTCTCGGCACTAGTGGTTGTGTGAGTTTAGGTTTGTTTGGCCACCAGAATAGTGGGTTGGATTTGAGTTGTTGTGTTGATTTTAAGTGTGGTGGTGGTTGTGTTTATGTTTGAATGTTGATTTGGTTTGGGTTTTATTTGGTGACGGTAGTGGTTGTTGATGATAGTGGTATTTGTGAATTAGGGTTTGGTAAATGAGATGGATAGTGGTGTGTTGGTGATGACGATGAAGAGATGAATTTAGGTTTTAATTTCCAGATCTTGTTTTATTTCAAAAGGTTTTTTTTTACAAATCTTGTTTGTTTGTTTTATTGGATCTCTACTGTTTTTATATTTTAATTTTTTTTGTTCTTGCATTTGGTAGAGATCCAGATTGAAAGTCTCTTGACTTATAAAAACCTTTGCTTTTTTTAGTTTATGCAACAAAGCTAGTGAATCGAGTTTGTTGATTTTGTGTGCTGAGACTGATCACTCTCATAAACACAAGTCTTTTTATCTCTCAAACTTTTCACTCCTTCAACACAAAACACGCACAGTCTCTTCTCAATCAAAACACAAGTCTCTTTCATCTCCCAAACTTTCCTTTTCCACAACACAAAACAAACACACAATCAATATCTTCTAAGTCCAAATACAAATCTTTTTTATCTCTCAAACTTTTCTCTTTCTCAACACAGAAAAGAAACACACACACACACAGTCCTTCTCTCTTAAAACACAAGTTTCTTTTATCTCTCAAACTTTCATCTTCCACCAAAAAAATAAAAATAAAAAGACACACATAATCGATCTCTTCTCTCTCAAAACACAAGTCTATTTTATCACACAAACTTTCAACTTGTTCAACACAAAACAAACACACAATCAATTTCTTCTCTCTCGAAACACAAGTCTTTTTAATCTCTCAAACTTTCCACTTTGTGAACTAATCAGACCATTTCTATACCTAATTGAGGTCCCCATTTTCGATCTCTTGCACTCGTTTCTCGAGCATTTTTGGTGTTTTAATGTGTTATGTGAGCCTTGTGTAGGTTATATTCCCTAAATAAGGTGTTAGAGCTTAATCGAAGAAATTTGGAGGCTAAAAAGGCTAAAATTGTAAAGGTTTGTGCTAAACATCCAACTTATAGAGGTCATATCTCCTTCCTCAGATTGAAACACATTGAGATCTACATATATTCGGAACGCCCCAGATGTTTAGTTTCTAGAATATTTTACGGATTGCAATTTCGAGTTTTTTAGAGGAAGTTATACCCATTTGAGTAATTGGTGTGCGAAACAAAAATATCGATTTGGCTGTTGTATTCGGCGGCCCATGCTGCCAAATTTGGTTGCCATTCTACTCTAGAGGTTCCCCAAATCAAATGACCATTCGGCGGCCTCAGCCGTCGAACACAACCACCATTCAACTCCAGAAGTCATTTTTTGGCCGAAATTAAAGAGCAATCTTGTCCCTTCACCCCAATTTCATGCCCTAACCTTCTCACACTATAAATACACCTTCTTTTTCCTCTCTCACAATAGACCACACGCAACTCTTCACACCACACACCAACCCATCTTCATCTTCTTCATTTTCTTCATAACAAAATAGAGAGGAGCTCTAAAGGCATCCATGGAGGTTTTCCTCCATGGATGCCTCACCACCATCACCTTCTAGCTTCTTCCACCCATCTTTGGAGGAGATTCATAGGAAAAAGGAGGGCTCTCATGTCAATTTTAAGCCAAGCACACAATAATGGGGATCAACACATTTTGAAGGGGCTCTCTACTTGGGTTTTCTCTTATATCTCTTTTCCTTTGTTTTTCTTTATCTTGATGTGTAATCCCTCACTTGGGAATATTTATAAACCTACACTTGAGCTATTTATGTATGATTTATTCTTATATTCATTTGGGTCTTGTTTCATGCTTACTATATTCATGAATTAATCTCTTATTGTGAATTTCATATGTATGGAAAATTGGAAATTGACATGTATTCATGAATGAGATTAGGAGTAGAATAATTTAATTTAGAAGTAGTTTAATTAAACATCACATAATTGTATGTATGTTGATGGATGATTAGAAATGCCATGTTAGGAATGATTTGAGTGAATGAGAGTTAGAGTTATGCCTTTGGAAGGGTTTTCTGGGTATAATCTTGACTATTATCTCTAAAGATTGGGAGAAGTTTGGTTTATGCATGGACATGCTAGATTAAGCTTTGATTATATGTTCTTATGCATTAATGATCTTTGGCTATTGCTCACTCTATGGGCTATAGGTGAGTCATGGTTTAAGACACACTTGCTATTTCCACTTTTAGTTTTCCATTATTCATTAGACTTAATGTTGCTATCTTATTTTCCATATTAACATTAGAGCTCAATTTAGCATGGTCTTGTAGAATAGTTCACATATGTTGGTTACGGTTTAGTGTTTGAAGGGCTTTCAACACATTCTTCAACCCTTAGCTCAAATGAATGGATACCCTAAGTTGGATTGAGGCGGAACAAACCCTTGATTTAAATTGAATGTGCTTAATGCCTAACAATCAAATAGATTTGCATTTGTGAATGGTGAACTCACTTCCCTTGTGTGACCATTATCTTTCATCTCTCCAAGCCACATTTATTTTCGTAACTTAGGGTGTCTTGCCTTTAGGAGTAGATTAATTTAGTTTAGGAGTAGTGTAATTTAGAAAGATTAGCACCCGGTTACATTTATATCTTCAGTTTTACTATCCTTTAGTTTTAAATTTATTTTACTTCCATAACCCCTACACAACAACAAACCGCATACACTTCACACACACCGTTCTCACCATCTCCATGTTCTTATTTACATGTTTTTAATAAACACTAAAACTTGAGACAGTTGATGGATGGCACATCCCTACGGAACGATACCCTTGCTTGTTGCTGTAAGTCGCACAGCAGAAAAGAGTTTGGAATTAATCAATATAATTAAGAATGATAGGTTTCAAAAAATTTATATCATCTTCTCGGGACCTTTTGTATATACACGAATATGAGTGTAAGGATTCCCATTAATAGATTGGCTTATTTCGTGGTCAAACCACATGTTGGGGTTTGGTTGTAAGGGTAGTCTAGGTGATTGTTGAAGATCAAGACCCTTTCCAAGACCTCAAGAGGACAAGCACCAAAGGTATATATCTAGTGCTTACATTGGCTTGAAGAGATATAGTTGCACACACACACACACACAACATGCATAACTCTTATCTTGAATGTTGTGTTTATATTTTGTGTGCATTGTGCCTTATTGAATTATTCAATATCTCTTCTTGCATGTTGAATTGATTGCATCTTGTTATATGATAATGCCATGACATGTTAGGCATTATGATGCATTCAATACCCACACTTGCACTTCATGAATGATTAGCTTTTAGTGTGGAGAAATTCATTTCCCGAAGGATGTTCAGAAACGTCCGCGCGTGCACGTTGATGTGCTTTGTTTTGCGCGATGATCGCCGGTGGAGATGCTTTTGGCTTCTCCTTGGTTTCACCATTTTTGGTAAAACGGCGGTTACGTTCGGCGGCCTGGCCGCCGTTCGAAACCGCCGAATAAGACCTGATTGAAATTCCTCTCGGGTCCAAAACGGCGGTTATGATCGGCGGTTACGAAACCGCCGAACGAAGTCGCCGAAGTTCCCCTGTTCCTCTCGGGAGCCATTCGGCGGTTCAATTTGGCGGCCTGGCCGCCGAATGAAACCGCCGATCGTGCGATTTCAGGGGCAAAATTGTATTTTCACCTGCCCTGTTTTTGGTCTCTATAAATACATCCTTATCTCTGGTTCAGAACACAAGTCTTTGATTATAAGAACCCTAGAGAGATATTTAGAGAGACTTGAGAGAGAAAGCTTAAAGATCATATCTTTGTCCCTCTAAACCCATTCCCACATGCATAAATCTTCATCTAAGCATCATCTAGGATCATCTAGCATATGCTAATGCATGGGACTTCTTCAACACACATGGTATGATTTGTTGAACACTTTTATCTTATATAATTAGTGTTTCTACTTATCAATTTTATCTCATATTTTACCTATATGTGTTTAGATTAATTTCTACATATAAGATTGAGATTATGTGTTGATTGGGTTATTATTTGTTAGCTAGGCTTTAATGTTCATATGCCATCTAGCTAATTGATCTCATTTGTTGATTGAGATTATTTTTCATAGCTTATTTGATTAGGTCATTATTGCCTAAAAGCTATGCCATGAACATTCTTGTGTGATGTATTGATAACTAGGTTGATAGATTGTTTTTTTAATCAACTAGTTAATCCTTTGAATGTTTGTGGGTTTTATATGATAGCTTTGTATCTAGGATTGGTTATCCTTTACTTAGCTAAAGTTATATGCCATGACATATAGCTATATGTGATAGCTAGGATTGATTATATTGTCATCTCATAATCCTAGGTAAGCATTTAGAGTACCCTAGCTCTTATTGCATTAATTGAATATCCATACATATTCACATAGGGTTGTGCATCTCTTTTGAGAGATTGAAGTCTTGGTCTAGGGTTGCTATTACAGGCCCGCTGGGTAGTAGTGGTGGGTTACAGACCGGGATTGGCTGTAAACATCATTACAAGTAGTGACTTCGAGGATCAAGCAAATTGGACTAGAGCCGCTATAAAAGGCCCGCGTGGTAGATTAGAGGGTGCTCACGCCAAGAGTAGTGTATCAGGGGATATCACTAGGGATTGAACCAAGAGTGGCGAGTGGTAGTGTCCATAGCCTGAGGTTATCTAGGGTGAGGGTCCGAGAATCACTTGAGGGTGTAACCGTCTTTTCATATAGTGGATTTCGAGGTTCGAGTGTGGCGCACTTACCAGCCAGTGGTTTTTCCCTGTTGAGGGTTTCCACGTAAACATCAAGTGTCATTTACTATTTCCGCATCTTATTACACTTGTATGTATTTTTGACTTGCTAGGGGTATTTTCGTAAAATTGACATGCACGCGAAAATTGGGTAATAATTAGATAAAATCTATTCACCCCCCCTCTAGCTTTATATATATATAACACACCGTATTCTTTTCAATTGGTATCAGAGCGGGTTCCTAGATATACTTAGGTGATCCAAGCTCATTTTTGGTGTGCTGTGCATTTTGTATGATTATTGTTTTTGACATACATCTTGCATTCTTCTCATTTGCATTCATTCAACGCAAACACTATGAGTGAATTTGAGAGAGAAGAAAATAACTCCGATGAGGAGATGTCCCTCTAAGGTGAGAGAGGAGACGAAGATGAAAGGGCGTTGCTCACATCACCAAAGAGCTTCAAGCCCAAGCCTTCCTCAATCTTGGTCTAACCAACCAAGAAGGCTAACTTCCCTCAACCTACGATCTTAATAGGGAAGTGATCAATCATGCAAGCTCAGCCGAGCAAGCAACATTGTCTTGGTCATCATCAAAGGAGGAGAGATCCTATCCAACTACCAAGACAACCACAACGACAAAGGAAAGCACTTTTGCATGCTCAAGGGAATGGTAAAATTCCTAACCTTATCTCCTCTTGTCATTTGTGTGGTATTGTTGGTCATGTTAGACCAAGTTGCTTGCATTACATTTAAATATGTAATCTTATATGCATGATTGAAAAGAAAAAGGCTAGAGCTAAGATGCATGTCCTTAAAAAGGAAGAAAATCATTTGCATGATCCTTTGCCATCTAGAACTCTAGAACCTATGACCACTAGGTATGTTATTGAGACACCTAAGTGGATTAGAAAAGACGAACCCGCTTGCTACGAGACAAACATGTCTCAAATAGGTTCAACTAAGTCCTATGGACTTGGTAAGTCTTTTAGACCACATGCCCTTCATTGAAGTGGTGTGGATATTTGACCCCATATGGGGAACTTAAGCAAAGAGAGCTATTTTGCATCTTGTCACTTGCAAAAAAAAATTTTGAAATATCTTATGCTTCTCTTTTTGTTGCTTGAGTTAGCTTGGTTACACTATGTATATATATTTTCTATTCAATAAGTGTGATCAATGCTTGTATTGCAATCCATGTCATATTTATGTTCAAACATGCATTTTTGGACTAGGAGATATATACATAGGATAAAATTTGAATGACCTATAATGATCTCCATGACTTGATGATTGCTAAAATAACATGCTAAATGCTAATCTTAAAAAGCATGTTTTGATGATTGCATTTCTTAACTGCAAAAAATGTGTGAAAAAGCTTATGAGACTCAAATGAAAAAGAATCTTGTATCCGTTCAAGGATTTTACAATCCAAATGTCTCTCTTTCTTTATTGGTTGAACATGTCTACTATCATACGGATATCTTATCCGGAAAAATCAAGTAGGGTGCAAAGTCGCTCATGACATGTTTGGCTTATAAAGTTGGATATAGTTGTTCTTAAATTGAAATCAATGAAAACCTATATCCTTGCTTCTCTCATGACATTGGTGAAATTGGTTTGAATTCATATTGAAAACCTTTGTCATTTGCTTTGCCAAATACCATGATATTTTGGACTTAAATGCTACATGTCTTGTATGCAAAGCAATTTTTTGATTCACACATTTTCTTTAAATAAATCTCCTTGTTTCTCTCCAATAAATTGAGATTGCATAAAGTGACTTATATTGATTATGCATATACTAGAATGCTACTATCTCTCTTTGCCTTGAGTGACCCGGTTGGGGACTACTCCTTTGTCTATATCATGACAAAAAAGGGGGAGTAGGTTGTGGTAAGGGGAGTTGCAAATTGTAGTAGCAATTGTGCATGTTGGGGAGAATACTTATTGAGGGGGAGTAACCCTTTGAGGGGGAGCATTTGCACATTCATACATTGCATGATGTTGTACTTAAATTCTTAAATGCAAATGCTTGTTTTATCTCACTTGATTCATCTCACCTTTTCTTGTATGGGAAAGTATAGAAACTGTGCTTTCAGGGATTGATTGTTCTACTTGAGATTGAAGCCTTCAAGACTATTTATCTTATCTCTTTGTAAAGTAGAAAATCTTAGTAGACCCGTAGTTTCTATTATGTTGTGAGGAATAAATGTGAGTGGTGGTTTTGTCACGAAATAGCCAAAGGGGGAGATTGTAAGGATTCCCATTAATAGATTGGCTTATTTCATGGTCAAACCACATGTTGGGGTTTGGTTGTAAGGGTAGTCTAGGTGATTGTTGAAGATCAAGACCTTTTCCAAGACCTCAAGAGGACAAGCACCAAAGGTATATATCTAGTGCTTACATTGGCTTGAAGAGATATAGTTGCACACACACACACAACATGCATAACTCTTATCTTGAATGTTGTGTTTATATTTTGTGTGCATTGTGCCTTATTGAATTATTCAATATCTCTTCTTGCATGTTGAATTGATTGCATCTTGTTATATGATAATGCCATGACATGTTAGGCATTATGATGCATTCAATACCCACACTTGCACTTCATGAATGATTAGCTTTTAGTGTGGAGAAATTCGTTTCCCGAAGGATGTTCGGAAACGTCCGCGCGTGCACGTTGATGTGCTTTGTTTTGCGCGATGATCGCCGGTGGAGATGCCTTTGGCTTCTCCTTGGTTTCACCATTTTTGGTGAAACGGCAGTTACGTTCGGCGGCCTGGCCGCCGTTTGAAACCGCCGAATAAGACCTGATTGAAATTCCTCTCGGGTCCAAAACGGCGGTTATGATCGGCGGTTACGAAACCGCCGAAGTTCCCCTGTTCCTCTAGGGAGCCATTCGGCGGTTCAATTCGGCGGCCTGGCCGCCGAATGAAACCGCCGATCGTGCGATTTCAGGGGCAAAATTGTATTTTCACCTGCCCTGTTTTTGGTCTCTATAAATACATCCTTATCTCTGGCTCAGAACACAAGTCTTTGATTATAAGAACCCTAGAGAGATATTTAGAGAGACTTGAGAGAGAAAGCTTAAAGATCATATCTTTATCTCTCTAAACCCATTCCCACATGCATAAATCTTCATCTAAGCATCATCTAGGATCATCTAGCATATGCTAATGCATGAGACTTCTTCAACACACATGGTATGATTTGTTGAACACTTTTATCTTATATAATTAGTGTTTCTACTTATCAATTTTATCTCATATTTTACTTATATGTGTTTAGATTAATTTCTACATATAAGATTGAGATTATGTGTTGATTGGGTTATTATTTGTTAGCTAGGCTTTAATGTTCATATGCCATCTAGCTAATTGATCTCATTTGTTGATTGAGATTATTTTTCATAGCTTATTTGATTAGGTCATTATTGCCTAAAAGCTATGCCATGAACATTCTTGTGTGATGTATTGATAACTAGGTTGATAGATTGTTTTTTTAATCAACTAGTTAATCCTTTGAATGTTTGTGGGTTTTATATGATAGCTTTGTATCTAGGATTGGTTATCCTTTACTTAGCTAAAGTTATATGCCATGACATATAGCTATATGTGATAGCTAGGATTGATTATATTGTCATCTCATAATCCTAGGTAAGCATTTAGAGTACCCTAGCTCTTATTGCATTAATTGAATATTCATACATATTCACATAGGGTTGTGCATCTCTTTTGAGAGATTGAAGTCTTGGTCTAGGGTTGCTATTACAGGCCCGCTGGGTAGTAGTGGTGGGTTACAGACCGGGATTGGCTGTAAACATCATTACAAGTTGTGACTTCGAGGATCAAGCAAATTGGACTAGAGCCGCTATAAAAGGCCCGCGTGGTAGATTAGAGGGTGCTCACGCCAAGAGTAGTGTATCAGGGGATATCACTAGGGATTGAACCAAGAGTGGCGAGTGGTAGTGTCCATAGCCTGAGGTTATCTAGGGTGAGGGTCCGAGAATCACTTGAGGGTGTAACCGTCTTTTCATATAGTGGATTTCGAGGTTCGAGTGTGGCGTACTTACCAGCCCGTGGTTTTTCCCTGTTGAGGGTTTCCACGTAAACATCAAGTGTCATTTACTATTTCTGCATCTTATTACACTTGTATGTATTTTTGACTTGCTAGGGGTATTTTCGTAAAATTGACATGCACGCGAAAATTGGGTAATAATTAGATAAAATCTATTCACCCCCCCTCTAGCTTTATATATATAGAACACACCGTATTCTTTTCAATGAGAAAGAGATTTGTTTTCATACCTTTGAAGAACACTCCTTCATTTTCTTTTCGATCCTTCTTTACGATCCAATACCACTAAGTCTTTCTAGTTATGTCCTGCGATCTAGCAACTGTGTGTGTGGGCACGTCGTGGATTCCGAAAGTGGTTGAATGGAGGCTTGAGAGAATCGGAAGACAACACCTTGCTCCTCTTGATGAATTCAACCAACCCTTGTATGAGAGAAAAAAAATTATTTTTTTCTTTTCCCTTTATAGTTGCCGCCTACCTTAGTTCTCCTTAGGGTTCCGAATAGCTTCTTTTTCGTAACAAGTATATCTTATATACTAGGAACATAGGGTTTAGTAATCCAAGTTAAAATAGGATTCTGAATCCATTTTTAATTATTACTTTTACTAACTTGAGAGTTGATGCCTTAGGGTCAGTCAATCCCAAAATACAGCCAGAAATCCTACCCGTTAGGAAATTAACCTTGCTATTGACTCTTATGGAGACCTTCCTTAGGGAGGACGAAAACAAAGCCATCTCTAGGCCCCACTTGAATCTTACTGTGTTCTACTAATGATGGAGACTGCAGGATATGATGTTATATATCCATCTCCCACTCACTATTTGCTTGTTAGGGTTTTCTAGTGTTTCTAGATGGAGACTGCAGGATATGATGTTATATATCCATCTCCCACTCACTATTTGCTTGTTAGGGTTTTCTAGTGTTTCTAGATGAACCTAGATTAAACGGCTAAGAAAAATCTAGTTCTTTTAGGTTATGTTACTAGAATCTCATCCTATTAACATTAAATAATAAACCGAATTTTTAACTGTTAAAAACTAATTTATTATTCGAATTCTAATCTTTGTAAACTACTTTAAATATACTAGAATCAAATGTGAGAATTACCAAGTTTTAACTATTAAAACTAAATCACATTATTTGGTCCAATTATTATTAAGGCTGAAACTAATTAAGCGTGCTAATATTATCTTTTTTTTTTTGTGGGGGGGGGGGGGGGGGGGGGGGGGGGGGGGGGGGGGGGTGAATAGATTTTAATCAAGTTATATTACCAAATTCTTGATTAGTCAATATTCCAAATTTAATCCCCAAACTAGTCACAAAATAAAATCAAGTGTAATCATGCGGAATTTAAAAGAAACTCGATTTTTATGTGGAAGCCTTCAACAAGGAAAAACCACGGGCTGTTATGTGTGCCACACACGAACCCTGAATCCACTAATTGCAATGATGTTTACAACCTAGGTTGACCTCAACCTCTCACAGTCTATAACCCACCACTACTATCCACAGGCCTTTAAAAGTGAACCAAGTCCAATTTGCTTGTGACCTAAGCAGCCTTAGCCACAAGACTTACTTCTCAATGAAGAGATTAAATAGCCTATGTGAATATAAATGATATCCAAAATGCAAATAGAGCTAGTGAACACTAAATGCTTATCTAGGATTATAAGATGACAATTAAATCAATCTTAGATATCAAATGCTATATGACATGGCATAAAGCTTAGCTAACTTAGATTAAACAATCCTAGGTATAGCTATCACAATACAACACTCAATCAAAACACCCCAAACAATCTCTATCTTATATCTAGAATATATTATAAGAGCATACAAGTAATTAAAGAGATGACTTGTTAAGAAAGACACTAAGATTAGATGAAATTAGTGAAAAACTTACCAAGCAAGATGTGATGTTACAAAACCATGCATGGATGCATCCTATATGGTCATAGATGATGCAAGATGAACTTTGATGCACAAAGGAATGACTTTGAGTGTTTAAAGGTGAGTTCTTGTGAATTTTTTCTCTTGAAAAATGTTCTAAGGGAAAAATATGATTTTTGACTCTTAAAGTCGACCTAATATCAACGAGGCATATATATAGGGTATCAAAATGAAGTGATGTCGTTTTGAAAAGTTTCCCTAAAATTTGCCTTGGTCGCTCTACACCCGCTCTACGTAGGGCGGTTGTAGGGTGGCTCACCTAGAAAATGAAGAACATATTCTTTACGGCTGCTGTTCACCAGGGCGAGAAATGGGCAAACCAAAGGCGATTGCTCTCGGGTTTTGGAGAGCCGCCGTTCACCCGCTCTACGTAGAGTGGTTGTAGGGCGAAACACAGGCGACTTTAAAATCGACCAGGTGCCCCGCTGTATGTAGGGCGGACGTACAGCAGGTAAGAGCAATTTTTCTTAATGTCTTTGGTAGACATTGTACGTAGAGCGACCCAAGGGCGGGTGTACAGCGCCTCCCATATAAAATGCATCCTAAATGCCTAAGCATGATATGGCAATTAACACACAAGATGCAATCAAATAAACAAGCATGAAGAGATATTAAAAACATGAATGTACACATATAAAAACACACAACAAACAAGAATAGGAGATATGCATGAGTTGTGTGTGTGTGCAACTACATCTCTTCAAAGCAATTAAGCACTAGAAATTTATGTTTGGTGCTTCTTCTTTTGAGGTCTTGAGAGGGCCTTGGTTGTGCAATGCATCGACCATCAAATGCCTAAGCTACCATGACATCAAATCTCACATATGGTTTGTCACCGAAATAAGCCAATCAAACTTGAGGAACTTACAAAGGCCTTAATCATATTAATCTTAATAATGTATTGGGCTTTACTAATCTATTTAATTAAACTCTTTAATGAAAGATTAATAATTAATGAGTATTACCAAGTCTTTACTCCTAAAAACTAATCTCATTATTAATAGCCATTTATGTGATTATTCAATTTTAATCATATTAAAAAAAAAAAAACATCATATAAAATAAATGAGCTATTAATCATGTATGATATATTATAATACTAGTGTAGGCACATCTAATCTATATGGCATAAGTATGCATGATAATGCTTTAATCATCTCATAAATAAAACATACATGAGTTGACCGAGTACGATGAGCTATCTAACTTTAAAAAAAAAAAAAAAAAAAAAAAAATCTAATTACAAAATATTAATCCAAGGCATTCCTTGGTCTTCTTGTAATTCCTTTTTCTTCAAGTCCATCTTTTTGCATCTAATAGGCTTTTAACCAAGTCCAACTTGATTAACCCTAATATTTTTAATGGTGATCCATCTCATGAATCATAAACTAAGGCCCTTATGTTACACTTAACATTTATTGGAGGCCAAAGTCATCAATAAAAATATTTTGGCCCATTCACGCTTCCGAATACGCAAACCCTAGCGTCATGAACACTCGGCCTTGTGCTTTCGCACGTAGCCATTGTCCGCATGAAAGGAGCAGCTGTCCGTAGCAGTTTGTACAAAGATGTACGCGCTGCTGTAGCCTTTGCGCAGCACCATGCGCCAAACGCACGCGGCAGCCCAGCTCCGCGCACACCTTACGCTTGCGCAACAGAGGCGCGCAGCTCTAAGCTTTGCGTAACTTGCCTTTTTTTTTTTTTCGTTGTGCAACACTATGCTTTAACTTGTGTACTGCTGCCTTATGCACAGCTGTTGCACATCTTTTTTTCGCGCATGCACATTTGTGCAACACTTGCACACTTAGGGCTCGTTTGGTGCACTGCACTGTATTATATTAAGAGTTTAAAATGTATTAGAATAATACAATACAATGTTTGGTTTGTTTTGCACTGTTACTGTATTGTATTAGCTAATACATTTTAATTGATCTAATATGGTGGATATCATATTATCTAATAAAAAGTAAAGAGGTTGTATTAGTTAATATAGCATAATACAATATAATATAAAATATCACCAAAAATAGGATTGTATAAGAATAATACAGTCCAATACAATACAGTCTCATACAATACAGTCTAATACAATACAGTCCAATACAATAAAACACAGCGTACCAAACGAGCCCTTAATACTTGCACACGCAACACTTGCACATAGCATTGTTTTGTGTGTCCAACACACGCCCGACTTCTTCGTCTCCTCGAATCATCTTCTTCCCAAATCTTCTTCTTCGTACAAGGTTACATAATCATATTACAAAGTATTGATTTACAAAGAACGATTACATAGAGAAAAAAATAATAATAACTAGTTATTACAACCCGAAACGAATTTAACTAAACTCAGCGTACCATACAATTAACGATCAACCATGTTTATATAAAAAAAATATAAACATCATACAACCCTAGATTGTGCCTACGCATTTCATACATATCGAAAAGACTTTTGAAAACAAATATAAGATATTCGTGTATTACAAAATTAGCTCTGATACCAATTGTAAGTTGCGCAGCGGAAAAGAGTTTGAAAATAATCAATAAAATTAAGAACAATAGGTTTCAAAAAATTTCTATCGTCTTCTTGGGACTTTTTGTATATACACGAATATGAGGAAGAGATTTGTTTTCATACCTTTGAAGAATACTCCTTCGTTTTCTTTCGATCATTCTTTACGATCCAATACCACTAAGCCTTTTTAGCTATGTCCCACGATCTAACAACTGTGTGTGGGGGCACGTCACAAATTCCAGGAGTGGTTGAATGGAGGCTTAAGAGAACCGAAAGACAACACCTTGCTCCTCTTGATGAATTCAGCCAACTCTTGTATGAGAGAAAAAAAAATTCTTTTTTTCTTTTCCCTCTATAGTTGCCACCCACCTTAGTTCTCCTTAGGGTTATGAATAGCTTCTTTTTCTTGACAAGTATATCTTATATACTAGGAACCTAGGGTTTAGTAATCCAAGTTAAAATAAGATTCTAAATCCTTTTTTAATTATTACTTTTACTAAGGTTTGAACCTTTGACCTATTTAGAGTAAATAAAAATAATAACTTATTATTTTATTGCTCTTGTCAAGGTTAGAAACTGAAACCTCTATATGACAATTTAATAATTCTTAATTCTTAATATGTCAATTAAATAATATTAATAATATTTAATTCAGCAATTAAATAATATATTAATTAAATAATCACATCATTTAATTAATTCCCAAAATATATTTAAGTTACTTTCGTAACACAATTAATTGGACCATCCAATTCTCCATGAGTCTTGTTACTATCAATCGTATAGGGCTAGCAAGGGGACCTAATGGACCCACAATTTTGAGCTCCAATAATACTTAGAAAAAATTAATTAAACTCAATCTTTAATTAATATTTCACAATTATTAACCTTGGAGTTATTCCACTAAAAACCCAAGGTTGTACTCTCGTAACTGTAGATATTTTACACAACCAATTTTATCAGTGTCCATTGATATAGCTATTATATATGGCATGATCCTCCACAAGTAGTTCATAATTAGAGCTAGGTCATAAAGTCCGTTATACCTCTCTAATTATATCTTTTCCTTTAAATACCATTGATTCTCTTGAATGATTATATTCTTCATTCCTTTATGGAAAAAAGAGAGCGCTCTTAATCGTTCAAGCCCCGAATCAACCCTTAAGGGAACTACTTATCTACTTCTTGCAAGAAGGAGTGGATTCCACTATTGTGTGCATACCTTCCCAGCCACAAGCTAAACCGTGATTCCAAGATATGGATATATTGATTGAGAATGATATTCCGATCTCACCCATGGTAAATCGAAAACCATGATCTAACATGAAGGAGTCAGTAAGACACTCAGGATTTAGATCACCCATATATAGCTATCATTAATCGATATATATGAATCTTTTCAACTAACAGATCTTAGTGACAGATTCATATAGATCGTGGTCCAATCCTATATAATCACATCATATAAGGTGCCTCCATTCTCATAACACCATATAAGCAGTCTAGGATAAGACAACCGTATAATACGAAATGGACCGCAGCTATAGATTAACCACAAATAAAGTATCCAGCTTTATTTGCTTTCTACGGACTATTTAGATTGCATTTCTCAAACTGAGTTCCTATATATATGACATTCATATACTCAATTTGAGATTACATCTAGCAATCTTGGATGTTTGCATATATAATATAAATGTATGAATTAATATATGTGGAATTGGTGAGAAATGTCACCTTTTAAAACTGATTTGGTGACAATGTCAGTACTTTAATAAGTTAAGTTTAAAAGACACCTATTATGGTGAACTACCAAAATTGCCCTCACATAATCATTTATGTTATTCCCTTTGTACTTTTCTCTATCCACACTTCCAAAAAAAAAACTGACAGTAGTGTTAACTCAGTAACTCTCTCTTTCTCTGGAATTTCTTCTTCAACTTATAAAGAACGGATGTGCTTTAGTAAAATAAGGTAAAATTTCTTGAACTTTCTTGTTTTAATTTGTTAACATTTTCATTTGTTCCTTTTCATATGTTTTCCGAGTATTTTGTAAGCCGTAAGCCATTTTTAGATCTCCGAGACTTTGTAAGATCTGTTCCCGAGCCTTTTCATGTTTGATGTGTTCTTACCCGTGACTTTTCATGTGTTACCCGTGACTTTTCATGTGTTACCCGTGACTTTTCATGCCTTACCCGCGACTTTTTGTGACTTTTCATGCATTACCCGTGACTTTTCATGTGTTCCCTATCTGAGCCTTTTGTAGTATTCCCCGAGCCTTTTCAAGTATTTCCCGAGCCTTTTCAAATCTTCCCCGAGCCTTTTGAAGTATTCCCCGAGGCTTTTCTATATCCTCACCCAAGCCTTTATGAATGTAATATTTGAATATAGTTTGTACTCCTGGATTTTTATTAATGGTTTGTGATTATTAATTTGACAGCCTCATGAATCAGGTTAGAATAGTAATATCTTACAACGGTCGATGGGAGCAGTTACTTGACGGAAGTCAGAGGTTTGTTGGATCCGATAACCGAGGAATGTATGTGTCAAAGAATATGACTTACGAAGAATTGGTGGCGATCGTACATACTATTGTGAACTATGATGTAAACAAATACAATGTTAATTTGTCATCAATATCAATTGTTCATGGCAGTACATGTCGCACATTTATAAGGAATGACGACGATGTCCAATTTATGCTAGGGGAAGATCAAGTGATCCTTCAAGTATGTGTCAGTCTAACTGAGCGAACAGCTGGAGATGTGGTAGGGAATGATATTCCTCCTCCTGAAAATGCCCAACAATTAGGATCCTTTAGCGGTAGCAACCAAGTGTTCACCCAAAGGAATGCCAACGAATGTAAGGGAAACATGTGTGGTGTCCCACAAGCTGCAGTCAACCATGCAAATGCAGCTGAACCTCAATTTGGTGATGTGTTTGGTTGTCGAATTGAGCAGTCCAATGAGTAGTACGATACGCAGTACAATTACCCGAACCATGAGGTGGATAATGAGGCAAATAATGAATAGGCTGATGATCTGGAAAATGTGGATGAAGAGCCTGCACAAATGCAAACACGTGGTAGATGTGTACAAGGAGTTAGTGGCACTGCACCAGATATGCCTGGGACTTCAGAGGTCCGTTATAATGTGATAGCATTTGATTCTGTTAATGCGACAACTTGGGTTATTCCGGGAGCAGATTCATACTCGTTTTGTACTGGTAGAAGCAGCACCTTGGCAGCGCCAGAACCGAGAACCATGATTTATAAAGGTTAGTTTTTTTCGAGTAAAAAGGATTTGAAGAGGCTAGTTGGCCATTTTGCGATGCGGCAGAACTTTGAATGGAAGGTGAAAAGGTCCAATAAGACAACTTTACATCTGGTTTGTATCGTTGATGACTGTTCGTGGAAATTAAGAGCAGTGAGGAGAGATGAAGGGACTTACTTTCAAGTCAGAAGTTTTGTCAGTGAACACAGTTGTCTCTTGGGGGGGGAGAGACCTCATAATTTTTTGCTTTGCTTGACTCTCCTATCCGTATAAGGGTCACCGAGTTGATGGCTTTGATTTACAATATCCATCAACTTGACTTCAAAGTCATTGAAGCATTCGTCCTCCTCCATCTTAAGCAAATCAAATTGCGTTTGAAGGACTTGAAGCTTGGAATCCCTGACAACATCGGTTCCTTCATGTGCAACCTCTAGGATATCCCATGCCTCCTTGGCTATCCTAGTGTTTTGAATCAGTTTATACTGATTTTCATCCACTGCACATAGAAGAGCGTGCCAAGCCTTCCTATTCCATTTTGAAGTCTCAAACTCTTCAGTGGACCACTGAGCCTTAGGCTTGAGTACTTGTTCTCCACCACCTGTGGAAGTCATCTTAGGAGCCACATACCCATCTTCAATTGCCATTCATGCCCTATCATGGATTTGACACAAGTATGCCTCCATCTTGCCTTTCCATGAGGCATAATTCACACCGGTGAGGAGAGGAGGTCGTGTACTTGACGCACCCTCTTGGTTGCCACCGTATCCACTCATTGTATAATGAATGAATTCAAATGAATGCAAAATGTATGAATGAGCAAAAATCACACAAATGCAAAACACACCAAAAATGAGCTAGGATCACCTAAGTATATCTAGGAACCCGATCTGATACCAATTGAAACAAATTAACGGTGTGTTCGATATATATCTAGAGGGGGGGTCAATAGATTTTAAGCTTTATTACCCAATTTTCGCATGCAAGTCAATTTTACGAAAATACCCCTACTAGTCAAAAATACAAGCAAATGTAATATAGTGCGGAATTTAAATGATACTTGATGTATACGTGGAAACCCAACCACTGGGAAAAACCACGGGCTGTTTAGTGCGCCACACTCGGACCTCGAAATTCACTAATTGAAATGGAGTTTACAACCTATGTAAACCTCGTCTAACACTCTAGTTAATAACCCCCCACTTCTACCACTCGGGCCTTTAAAAGTGGCTCTAGTCCAATTGCTTGAGGCCTAATCAATCTTAGCCTCAAGACTTAATTCTCAATGAAGAGATTATGCAACCTATGTGAATATGTATGAATATTCAAATAACAAACAAGGCTAGGTAACCTTAGATGCTTATCTAGGATGATGATATAATCAATTTAAATCAACCCTAGATATCAATTGCTAAATGACATGTCAAATAGCTTAGCTAATCAAGATTAATCAAAAACCTAATTAGCTATTACAATACAACACTCAATCAATTCATCACAATTAATTCTCTATTCTTGTATTTATCATATGATCAAAAACATACAAGTAAATTAAAAGAGAATATGCTTGATAGTAAAATACTAAAATAAGATGAAATTAATCAAAATCTTACCAAACATGTTGTGATGATGCAAACCCATTCATGGATGAATGCAAGATGAACTTTGATGCACAAAGGAATGTATTTGAGTGTTTAAATGAGCAAACTTGGTTGCTTTTTCTCTCAAAATCTCTCTTTAAAATATAGGGTTCTTGATAATCAAAGAGTCATATTCAGAACAAGAGAAAGTGAGATATTTATAGGCATGAAAAACAGAGCATGTGAAAAGACAAGTTTGCCCCTGAAATCGCAAGATCGGCGGTTTCATTCGGCGGCCAGGCCGCCGTTTCAAACAGCCGAATTGAACCCGAGAAGAACAGGGGAACAACGGCGGTTTCAATCGGCGGTTTAGAAACCGCCGAACCAATCGCAGAATCAAACCCGAGGAATAAATCAATCAGGTATGATTGGTGGTTTCGAACGGCGGTCGTTGGCCACCGATCGTAACCGTAGAATCACCCCAGACCTTTCTGGACTGAAACGGCGGTTTCAATTCGGTGGCCAGGCAGCCGATCAAACCGCCGATTCACCAGTGATGGTGAATCTAAAGGAGAAGCCAAGAGCATTCTCTGTGGGCGGTCTTCGCGTAAAACCAAGCACATTCTAGTTCATGCGCGGACGTTTCCGAACACTATCGGGAAACGAATTACTAAGCACATATACACACAACAAGATATCAATCAAAGTGCTAGTGTGTAAAGTGACATGTGAAGAGTATGCACACAAATGCAAGTATGCTAAGTGTGTGTGTGCTAACTAAATCTCTTCAAAGAAAAAACTAAGCACTAGAGATTATACCTTTGGCGTGCTTGTCCCTTGAGGTCTTGAAAGAGCCTTTGAGCTTGAAGTTCAATCACCTAAACTACCCTTACACAATCAACCCCAACATGTGGTTTGTCCATGAAATAAGCCAATCAATATATGGGAATCCTTACAATTGTCATTGACCTATGGAACCCATTGAGAAAGTTTCCAAATGCTACCATCTTTTGCATACGTTCTGGAACAGCAAAATCTTGGCACAATCACAGACTTACAGTGCGTAGATGATGGTAAATTCCTCTACTTTTTCATGTTGTTAGGGTCCTCAATTAGAGGTTTTTGGAGGTGTATGCGTCATATGATTGCAGGTGATGGTACCCATTTGAAGGGAAGATTCGGGGGTACAATGTTTGTGGCAACTGCACAAGATGGAAACGAACAGGTGTATCCAATTGCTTTTGGGTACGGTGACTCAGAAAACAACCTTTCATGGGAGTGGTTTTTGGAATGCTTGAGAGGTGCCCTTGGTCATATAGATGATCTGGTTTTCATTTCCGATCGTCATGCAAGCATTGAAGCATGGATTTCTAAAGTGTTCCCTTATGCAACCCATACCATATGTTGCTGACATTTTGGTGAAAATATGAAGAAGCGATTCCACAGAAAGAATGTTGTCGACATAATGGATAACGCTGCTAGGTCGTACAGTGAAATCCAGTATGATCGCCACATGGAGGAGTTACGTAAGCTGCACAAATGTGCATACGATTATACCATTGATGCCAGTCCACACAAGTGGTCCCGCGTTCACTGTCCCTAAAGAAAGTACAAGTTAATGACCACAAATGTTGCAGAGTGCATAAACTTATGCCTAAAATTCGCACGGCAACTGCCACTGATGACATTGGCAGAGTTCATTCAGAATATGCTACAAAAGTGGTTCCATGATTGTTATGCGAATGCAAGATCCATGCATCATCGATTGACCGACGCAGCACATCTTGTGATCTTCAAACGTGTCGAGAAGTGCGGTTATATGACCTTAAATCCAGTTGACTGGAACATATTCTCCGTTAGACACAAGGGAAAACAGTGGACGGTTGACTTAGCCCGGAAGACATGCACATGCAACAAATTCCAAATGGACTTTTTACCAGGTTCACATGCACTCGCAGCAGCAAGGTACATGACTCTGTCCAGTTAACGCTTTATATTACCCGAACGTGAATCTCACTGTTTTCATTATTGTAGGGAGCGGAACTTGGATTTCATATCTCTGTGTGCGGACTACTACAAGAGGGAGACACTTATTGATGCATACTTGGTTCCTATTATGCCTATTGGCCATCTTTCTTCATGGGTTGTGCCATCCGACATCGCACAGTGGGTGGTTTTAAATCCAAAGACGAAGAGACAATCAGGTTACCCGATGGAGGGTCAACATCCCTCGTCTTCGGAGAGGACAACCACACAGTCTTGTAGGAGGTGTGGATAACCAGGACATAATAGCATGAGGTGTTCTAACCCGCCTATGGTTAATGAAGGTCCCAGTAGAATTGTTCCCGAAGAATACCATTGCAGGTACAGCATCTGTCATGAAACTGGACACAACAAACAAACGTGCCTTCAGAAGGACTCTACTGTGGAATGAATGGAGCCTTACAAGAGGAAGACGAATTGCCACCCTTGGTTCTTATGCTTTTATGTAGAACTAATCTGATTGATTTTATGTTCGAATTTCCTTTGTTATACCGTCATACTGGATCCTTTGTTATGCTCTTATGCTTTTATGCTTCCATGAAATATCTCTTCCCAATCACCCTTCAAATTGTCTCTTCCCAACTCATACCCTCCTTATATCGCTCCACCTGTGTTTATTGTTCCCACACATGATTTGTTGGGAAGAATCCCAAAAAGATCATATCCATATCAAAACTTCTGAGATGTTACTGAAATAAGGATATTTGGCAGACTGACACCCAACATCGTTCAGACTTTAGAAACCATGCTCGATACAGTTATTTTATGAGGAACATGTCCCCAAGTTGATGTCTTCCAACATCGTTCAGACTTTGGGAACCATGCTCGATACAGTTGTTTTATGAGGAACATGTCTCCAAGTTGATGTCTTCCAACATCGTTCAGACTTTGGGAACCATGCTTGATATAGTTGTTTTATGAGGAACATGTCCCCAAGTTGATGTCTTCGAACATTATTCAGTTTCAGTTCAGACTTTGTTAATGTGGGAAGGCTTGAGGAACATGTCTCCAACTTATGCTTTTATGTTGAACTATTCTGATTAATTTTGTGTTCGGAAATTGATTTGAATTTAGTTCTTAAAATTAATCGTGTTGTTTAAATTGTGTTGGAATTGAATGACTTATTTACTCAAATAGTTGAATCGTGCATGCTGGAATTGAATAAATTTAATTGAATAATTGAAACAAAAAATAAATATGTTATGTACATCAACTGTATAACAGAGAACAACCCATATATACATCAGCTGTATAACAGAGAACAACCCATATATGCATCAACTACACAGCACTGTTGTGTAGCGAGTTGCAATAAACCTCCACAACCATCTTCTCCCTGATGGTGCCCATATCCTCTTCCGTCCAGTCGAACTCCTTCCTATTTGCCAGCAAGTACTCTGCCAATCTCAAAGTATGGGCACCACAATTACCGTTGCAAATCACCAAATGAACAACCATTAGACTGGAATTTTATTAAAACCTAATGGGACAGAATAAAATCTTGAAACAGTCATACCCCTGCTGCTGTTGGGGCACCCTACGTCTTCCGTCCAGGATGCTCATCCGAAAGGGACTCTTCGACAATTTGTACGTCACATCATCCTCCCTTTTGCTATCGTGAAACCGGACCTGATGCAACATCGATGGAATAAACCAACGTAAGCACGCGACCTGCTTAAGCCTGTAGTCCTATGTAACCTCCTATCTGAACGGGTCTAGTAGGTAAATCTTCCCCTCCTTGAGACTGACGCTGGTCAGTACCCAATGCACCCGTCCAAGGTTACAAGGCATCAGAACCTGTACATGTTTCAACATAGTCTTATGTGTCAGAAATTAAAACATAATATATTACATTTTGCCAGCATGTAATTGGAACCCTTACATAATCAACATCGTGCCATGGCCGGGTTCCGGTTAGGAGAATTTCTCGAACCATCTTCAGGTCGTCATTGGGCCACGTGTGTTTCAGCAACTTCCAGTCAACTGGGGATTTACCCACAACCCCACGGTCGAAAATTTGCTGCCACTGAATGTCTAAGTATGACCGTACATAGAAAAATAACCGCAGCATTAGGTAACACATCAATGCACAAATGAAAACCTTTCAGTACAGAAACTTACATAGAACTGTGAATCCAGTAAGTTAACCCTCTGACTGTAGACGTCGGGGTATGCTCGCTGACGCTTCCGTAGAATCTTCAAGTATGCGTCGATGTTCTGACAATGTAAACATTTTATATTATTAGGAATCAACCATTACTCATACAAACTTATACAGACAACTAAAGTAATTAACATACCGATTCCTCCAACTCCATGAAGTTGGTTTGCAATCGTTGGAACCAAGCTACGCCAACTGGTAAAGGTAGATCCATATCACGTCTGCATAATTGTTGAACAAGTTAGACAACCAAGTAATAAAAATAAAATATTGTAAAATGAACGCATATACTTACGTTTCCCCCGTCACGTTCCTTTTTTAGGCTTTGTACGCTGCAATGTGGTTGGGATCTAACAAATCGTGGGGATTGAATACATGCGCCAATGTCGCCGATGTCGCTGGCCTTGTCCTCGGCTTCTTTGGCCGACAGGGGTCTGTGTATGGGGACATCAGCATCCAACCTGGCCTGCGAACACGCGGTACCATAGGGGGAGTATGGTCCCAACCACTGGGATCCACTGGGGGTGCGGTATGATGAGGGACTTTACCTCTGTCGATCGCTTTGAGGATGGACCCGGTGTGAGGAGGAACTCTGCCTTCGTATATCCGTATGAGGAGGGGTGCGCTGTCTGGATGAACTCACCCTCCGTGCATCGCTCTGAGGATGGCTACGGGGTGAGGAGGAACTCTCCCTCTGTGTATGGTCTAAGAAGGGGTGCGCTGTATGGATAAACTCTCCCTCCATGTATCGTTCTAAGGAATGGGGGGGCTGCGCTGGGATCACTTCAAGGGTCGCACTACACTAGGGTCGATGACCGGATGTGGGGTGCGTTGTAAGGACGAACTCTGTCCCAGTGGTAGCTCTGATCCACCAGGTGCCACCCATGAAACCAGTGCTGTCTCTGTACCGGTAGTGCTGTCAGGTAAAACCGGAGGAGGTACCTGCTCCAATACTGCTATCTCTATACCACCGAGTACCTCATCTAGTTCTGTCGCACCTTGACCCCATTGATCGGATACTGTGTCCATAGTATGACCCTTCGTAGTAGGTGGCTGCCCATGTTTGCTCCCTGGGTCTGTCCTATCCTGACTAGTACCTGTCCTGCATGTGGGACTAAAGTCTCCGTGATGGTCATCGAATGGTGGGTCATCAAATGGTGGACCATCAAATGGTGGACCATCCATACGGGACTGCGGCGTAGGACCCTGTAGTGCCCGGATCATATCCAATAACTCCTTATGCTACGTATCTCTCATCTCATCACTCTTTTTGACAGCAGCCATCACATCCTCCCGTAAAGATCGGACTGCATCCATCACTTTAGCGATTTTATGGTCCCAACCCTAAAAGGATTTCGCACTATGTTAGTACTAAAACCGTTCAGTCGATTGAAATTAAATAATGCGGTTTTAATTTTTTTACGCACTTGTGGATCACCTCCTCGTGAATCAGCTCCAGGTCGAGGCTGTCTAGGCAATGTGGATGGTACCAGGCTACGCCTCCGGGGACTCTCACTACGACCCTCTGGGTCTGAGTCACCTCCAGCTCTAGGCTTTCTGGGAAAAGTGAATCGTACCCGCCTACGCCCATTGCAACCCTCAAGTTCTGAACCCTCCATATCAGTAGGTCCAGAATACGAAGCCTCTATATTATCGCGTCCGGAAAATATACCCTCCATACCACTGGGTCCAGAAAACAGACCCTCCGTATCATTGGGTCCTGCAGTCCTATGTCATTCCGGATCCAAGAGGTGACCAGGTATATCAGGGGCATCGGCATCGGCATCATACAGATTGCCTCCTAGGTCTATGCCTTCGTAGTACCGTTGAGCCCTCTCCGTAGCCGTCGGCACCAATTCAGGCCATGCACACATCTGAGATCGGAGTTAAATAGTTGTCATTGTATACATACTAATAACTATCAACATTAACAACATCAACACTTACTTTTTTTGTAAAAACAGCATCCAGATTTTTCGCCCAAGGTCGCTGACTCAATTCCCATTTTAGAATACGTGGGGGGGGTAGCTCGATTACCCGGCGAGTCCTACATTTAGTATTGCCAAGCTCGAGGATAACCTCAAAGGCAAATATCTGCGTAATAGAAAAGTACAATAAGAAGTAAATACAACAGTCATATAAAATAAACTAGAATTACAGTACGGAATCAAATTCAAAATTCTCACCAACAATGCATACGGTAGACCGTATATGTTGTACGTCAACTCGATGCTCTGTACATCAACGTCCTCGCCCTCTTCTTGCCGTTTTTCTGCCAACCGCCGCCGTGGACCATCTAACGCCCGTTTGAAACCAGAAATAGACCGTCTATACACGTGTGCGCCCCACAGGAATGCATCAAAAGCGTCCAGGTCCTCAACTAGGTGAAACTGCCATTCTGGAACTTTATCTCTCTCGTCAAACCCCATCAGTATCCGGTTCAACATAAACAATAAGGCAAGCTTCACCGCATCGTACTGCTCTTGAAAAATACCAATCCGTAGCACCGCTCTCAACTTTTCAATCTTGACTTCTTGACCCCGAAAGTACTGCTCGTGTATGCCATTCTCTACCATATCATACCTCGTCATGTCGGGATCGACTCCAAACTTCAAACCGGTGATTAGACAGAACTCAACCTTTAAGAACCGGACAGTATGCTTACCTAACAAAAATCTCATCTCATCTTCCGGCCCATCATGATGCAACTCGCACAAAAGTAACCGATGGACAATCCCACCCAAAAAATTATTCTCACGATGCATCTAAAGGAAATGACCAAAACAAGACTCAGTATACCAACGTCGGTCTTCGATCTTCAAATCTTCAAGTACACTATTAAGTGCGTTTTCAATATATTTAAGGTCATTGAAATGGTCATGGCGAGTAATTTTTGCCTTGAACCAATCTGCCTCTGGGATTTTTAAAAAATCCTTTGGGTCATTCCTCATCTGCATATTCATAGAAAAAAAGCATATAAGTTCATGAAAAGGCTCAAACAAAAAGACTGGACCACTGAATTAAAAGTCACGGAAAGTGTATTAAAAGTCACGGGAAGTGTATCAAAAGTCATGGGAAGTGTTTCAAAAGTCACGAGAAGTGTATTAAAAGTCACGGGAAGTGTTTCAAAAGTCACGGGACACTTATCAAAAGTCAAAAGTCAAAAGTCAAAAGTCAAAAGTTACGGGACACTTATCAAAAGTCATGGCAACAGTTCAAAAAGTCACGGAAACCCATAAATTCATCATCTTCAAAACAACTTTTTTCTGAAACTAAAACCCTAACCTAACCTCATCATACAAACATAATCAACAACAATACAAATCCAACCTAATCTACATGAAGAGTATGACATCAAACATCAAAACACATGAAATTATGAACATCAAAAACGCTTCGGAAACAAGAACTAACCCGTGTCTTTTGAGATCGCCGGTGACTTCTCGTCGATGCCATTTCTGTTGTGCCGTCACTGGTTTTACGCCGTATGATTACTGTAACGCCGTCGCCGGTGGTTCGCCGTACACTTTCCGTCAACTATAGGACTGTTGTACCGTCGGTTCTTCTCTCTCAAACTTTTTCTCTCACCGTTTGAAAAATACACAAACAGACAAATAAGGGTATTTTTGTCTAGTCACCCAAATAGGTGCCTTTTAAACTTAGATTAGTAAAGTGGTGATAGTTTCCCAAAAAGCGCCCCAAATAGTGACATTTAAATTTTGAACCCTTAATATATTTGAATGAAATAACTACTTCTTTTATTATTGAATTTATAGCATTTACAAATTACAAGCTTTAGGGCATAAATCCCAACAATTGCTATACTTGTCTCTTGACTCATGCACCTGCGAGGTAAATCTTTTAACATACACAAACGACATGTGTCATGAACACAAAACAAACACACACACAGCTGATCTCCTCTCTCAAAACACAAGTCTCTTTTATCTCTTAAACTTTTCACTTCCTTAACACAAAACAAACAAACATTTCATCTAAATTTGAATGGAAATATTTGCTTATAATATCAACAACACTACTAGATATGAATTTATTCAATTGCTTCATTTCAGAGAGAGATGTATACTTGATTAATTTGGTGATAATATACCACCCTTATTACATATGAAAACATTAAAACCCATTTTTTTTCAAGAACATAAATAACCATAGTTCAGTATACCATCCTTATTACCTAAAAGGTGTTGGTCATAAAATAGTATTCAATATCAGTCTTTAATAATTCTCCAATACATTATTTTTTCCCACCCTTGTCTCCCTTTCCTCCATTTCCTTGAGACTTTCATCTCTCTCCTTGCTGCTTGTTCAATAGATTTGCAGTTTTGTTTGCTTTCCACAAAAGCATAAGCATCATAATTCATAATGGAATTCGCCAATGTTAAAACGACAACAAACGCATATAACTCAAAAAAAAAAATGATTATTCCACCATAGTCATAATAAAATTGGATGACATATCTAATGGCATTACTGAGGGTGATAAGCTTCTTAAAATTAGTAATAAATTTAAGTTTAATAATAATCATGGGCATAAATGGACCCATAATTATAGCCAAAAACTGTACCAACCAGCTTTTGTTTGGTTTTCATTGTGTTTGTGAAAGTTGTCGAGAGGAACAGGTTGAAAAGTGTAAAAATGATTCTATTAAGCATAGCTAGAAGGATTAGTCTCCGTTGTTTGAGTGAGAATATAGCAAAAGTGGGAGAAGGTAGAAAGAGACGTCGAAATAAACGAGTAAGTCAAAATGAACGAGTAAGTGTGGTGAAAATATATCATACCGTATAGTATATCGTCGTGATGAAAGCTACAATGCCTGAGAAGTGTATCATGTAATTCACTTTCTTGCTAGAATCCTCATTCTCCTCCTATCATGGTTGAGTTTATTAAATACATAAGTTATATATCAGCTAGTATTAATTGATCAGAATACATGTATACAAACAATAATTGACTCATCAAATTCTCGATGTCCTCTAATATTAATATTAAACAAATATAGTAACACATTTTATTTGGTAATTAAAGTACTATTATACAATAATAATGTGTGCTAACTAACGACTATTATACTAAACATGCACATAAACAATAAGGAAAAAAAAAAAAGCAGTTTCTTTCAGAAGACTAAACATAAACAAAATAAAACAAATTTCAATTGTTGAATAAAACGTTTTCTAGAATTGAATATGTATATACTCTCTCTCCATTAATCATATTTATTAATTGATCGATTCTTCAACACACAAGGTTTGTTCTTTTCAACCATCCATTATTCTAATTTGCATTTTCCATTTAAAATTGAATTTGAAACCCCTTTCATTATTGGGCTAGGCTCTTTATTTCATTTAAAAAAAATAAAAATTAACAACCTTATTGAATAGCCAAACAACGTAGTATAATTTTGGGGGGTTTTCAAATATAGCCACTGTTAAGATGCAAAAACCACATATAGCCACAAGTTATTAAAAAACCAATTCTGACCACTTTATTGTATTTAAATAATTGATCTTACAATTTTACCCCTGTTCAATTCTTCTGACCTGACATCTAATTGTTCTACTAAAAGACTAAATTACCCTTGTTATAGAATCTCGGTTCAAAAGACAAAACGGAAACGGAAACGGAAAGGCACCGTCTGAGAAACAAAAGCTTGAAAAATGAGAAAGCCACAGTGAAGAACGATGACCGCAGGCCGCAAGTGAGGGAAAACGGGAAACGGGAAAGCCTTGGAAAGGGAAACGGTAAAGCCACAGTGTGTGGATACTCAGACAAGAACAACGACCGCAGGTGACCACCAAATACCCCGACGACCACCGTGTGTGGAGACGAGGTAGGATCGGATTAGGTGTGTTCTTAATCGGCACGATCCCTAATAATTTCCTTTGATTTGTTATCCTCTATCCCTTAATCGGCACTATCCCTAATTACATTTGATTTGATATTAGGGTTTGTTTGGAAATCTGAAATTACTTGAAATCTGGATATAATCTTGAATTAATTCCCGATTTGGGTCTTGATTTTTACCATGATTTTCCCAAGAGTCGTTTAGGACCCAAGACTGGTCTCCATGATTTCGATGGTTCACCAAAAAAAAAACCCCTTTACATGAAGTTTCCGTGATGTTGCCATATCCACCTAGACTTTCCATGAAGCTTTCCATGATCTTTGAAAGTAATACAATAACGCTCGGTGTGTATGATAAATATATTTAGAGGAGGGGGTGAATATATTTTAACTATTATTACCCAATTTTCGCATGCAAGTCAATTTTACGAAAATGCCCCTACTAGTCAAAAATACAAGCAAGTGTAATATAGTGCGGAATTTAAATAACACTTGATGTATACGTGGAAACCCAACCACTGGGAAAAACCACGGGCTGTTTAGTGCGCCACACTCGGACCTCGAAATCCACTAATTGAAATGGAGTTTACAACCTATGTAGACCTCGTCTAACACTCCGGTCAATAACCCCCCACTTCTACCACTCGGGCCTTTAAAAGTGGCTCTAGTCCAATTACTTGAGGCCTAAGCAATCTTAGCCTCAAGACTTAATTCTCAATGAAGAGATTATGCAACCTATGTGAATATGTATGAATATTCAAATAACAAACAAGGCTAGGGAACCTTAGATGCTTATCTAGGATGATGATATAATCAATTAAATCAACCCTAGATATCAAGAGATAAATGACATGTCAAATAGCTTAGCTAATCAAGATTAATCAAAAACCTAATTAGCTATCACAATACAACACTCAATCAATTCATCACAATTAATTCTCTTTTCTTGTATTTAGCATATGATCTAAAACATACAAGTAATTTAAAAGAGATGGCTTGATAGTAAAAATACTAAAATAAGATGAACTAAATCAAAATCTTACCAAGCATGTTGTGATGATGCAAACCCAATCATGGATGCATTCTATATAGTCATAGAAGATGCAATATGAAACTTGATGCACAAAAGATTTGATTTGAGTGGTTAAAGGTGAGTTCTTTTGAATTTTTCTTTCCTTGAAAAATATTCTAAGTAAAATATGATATTCTGAACTCAGCTATTTGACCTAAAGTCAAAGAGGCATATTTATAGGGTGTCAAAAGCAAAGTGGTGCGTTTCGATAAATGACACAAAATTTGCCTTGGACACTGTACGTACAACGCTTTGTAGAGCACTTTGTATAGCGCCTACCTGGGAAATGAAGAACATTCTTCATAGGCGCTGTTCGTATAGCGCTTTTGTACAGCGCATGAACAACGCCTCAAAATTGATCCTCTCGGGTCTGAGATGGGCGTTGTACGAATAGTGCTCGTACAGCGCCTTCCAAAATTGCATCAAACCTGATGCTTTAAAAATGCATTTTCAACCGGGTCTCATATAGGCGCTGTATGTACAGCACCTTCAACAGCGCTTTGTACAGCGCCAACACCATGAATGCAATCCTAAGTCTAGTCTAGTCTAGTCTAGAATGAATCATGACTTTGGTCATACAAAATGCAATCATGTAAAGCATGCAAGAATAGATGTTAATGAACATTAATGCACATATATAGACACACAACATACACGAATTAAACACTATGCATGAGTTGTGAGTGTGTGCAACTATCTCTTCAAAGCAAATTAAGCACATAGAAGTTTACCTTTGGTGCTTATCAACCTTGAGGACATGAGAGGGTCTTGAGCTTGATTATGAATCACTTAAGCTACCCTTACATACAATCCCCAACACGTGGTTTGTCCATGAAATAAACCAATCAAGATATGGGAATCCTTACAATCTTGATTTCCATGATGTTGAGAAACAAGATGCCATGTCCAAGATTAACGTTCCATGATGCATTCATGATTTTTGACATGGCATTCCATGACGTTTCCATGATGTCATGTCCAAGATTAACGTTCCATGATGCATTCATGATTCTTGACATTGCATTTCATGACGTTTTCATGACATTCAATGATGTTAACCATGACATTCGATGATGTTTACATGACATTCGATCATGATGTTTACATGACTTTTCATGACGTTGCAATACTTTCCATGATGTTATCATGACTTTCTTTCCATTGATGCCATGACTTTCTTTCCATGATGTTAACATGACTTTCTTTCCATGATGCTATGACTTTCTTTCCATGATGCCATGACGAAGGCTAACATTCCATGATGCTTTCGAATCTATGATGTTTATATGACTTTCCATGATGCCTTAATCATCTCCCATGGCTTTCAATTACTTTTCATGTTAGCCTCTTATAATTCTGATTTTCTATGCTTTCATGAACTTTCTATGGTTTTTACACGACCTGCCATTATACAACTCATATTCCCTATATTATTTTCAGATGGCTTTTGACCCAAACGCAAGAACCTTCTTATATCCGGATAACGAGGGATGGATCAATGCAAGGATAAACTCGAAAAGTCGGTAGCACTGTAACATTCTTGTTGACATTGACAAAGTATTAGGCAGATTACACGTTTTAGATGTGTTTAAGCAAGGACCTTTCGGTCACTACCTTGGTCTGCATTTGCCCGTCACTATACATGGAAAGGTTTTGCATTCTATTTTGAAAAGGCAGATCGAATATACCAATAGGTCTGATAATGCATCACCACCTCGAGATGACGAAATGTGGTTTGGGCTGGGTAGGCAACAACATCGTTTCGGTCAAGTTGAGTTTTGCCTATGTTCTGGGCTAAAAATGGGTAAATTTCCAAAAGGATTAATAAGGGTGAAATATACTCCAACGGAAAATAGACTATACGCAAGACATTTCTAGAACCAACCTACGTACGATTCTTTGTTCCAAACTTTTAAACGACTGACCGACGATCAAGGTGAAGATGGCCTGAAGATGGCAAATCTGTTGGTTATAGGATATATCTTATGCACTCTCGATACACGTGACCGTGTACCGCTATGGATGTTTGCATTAGTGGATGACGATGTAGCTTTCGAAGGTTTTCCATGGGGTTCATACGTGTATAGTTATACTTTGAACCGGCTGAAAAATGCTATACATAAAAACCTTGACAAGCTGAGACCTAAACTGTCAAACGAAGCAGACAAGAATGAGTCATACTCCAAAACAATCGAATCAGGTGTTGAAGGAGAAGGTAAACAAGAATCACAGGACGCAGGTCCTTCCAAAGGAAATGCAAAAAAGAAGAAGAATTAAAAAAACTGAAAGCAAACCCGAAGCAGACAAGAATGAGTCTTACTCCAAAACAATCGAAGCAAGTGTTGAAGGAGAAGGTAAACAAGAATCACAGATCGTAGGTCCTTCCAAAGGAAATGCAAAAAAAAGAATAATAAAAATGACTGAAAGCAAACCCGAACCGAAACCTTCCATCACTTACAACCTTTCCGAGTTTCTTCTCTCTTTTCAGGTATGTACACCGACCACTATGGCTTAAATACCGATTGACTGGATCCATTTCCTAACACATGTTTATAATGCTACTTAATGAAAACGTTAATAGGTTTGGGCCGTTGAAAGATTTCCCTGTCTGACCGGCGTAATTGGCATTCGTCATGATCGGAGTTATCCACGGTTCAAAAACTGGGAGTTTTTGAACCCTTCGAATGGGTTCGATGAATTTTTTTTCGACAGATGCAATGTATGTGTGTATATACATAATTGTCATGTTAGATTTTTATCTCACTTTAACATTAACAGTAATCCTCTAATATGTGCAGTTGGTAACAGTGGACTTAAAACCTACTCGAGCTGAAATATAGCAAACCTACTTCAAATCAATCGACATGGACTTCGTCTGTGACAAATTTGTTCATATGGGATGCCCTGCCCAGCCGTATTGAACTGAGTCTATTAGTGATGATGAAGTAGGGTGTGAATTGCCTGGTTGTATTCCGGATTTGGAACACCAGGAAACCAAAAACAAAAAGGAACAAATCGATTCCCATTACAAATCGTGTCCACCTTCGGTTCAGAAGACACTGTTTGCCAACAAAAAATCTCCTAAGACTACACCCAATCCAAACGGCATGGATGACCCTGACCCAAAGGAGGTTACATATAAAAGTATGTGTGGGATGATGACAAAGGTCTTGTTTGACGTTCTTCCCAGGGTGCTTCCTCAGGCAGCAGTGAAGGATGTGTTGCTTAATGAGGTTGCGGAAAAAAATACTTCTGAGGTGATAACAAATGTGCTGTATGACGTTCTACCCAAGGTGCTTCCTCAAGCACTTAATGATGTGCTTCCTAAGGTCCTCCCTCAGGCACTGAATGACATTCTTCCGAAGTTGATGCCTGCTTATCTAGAGAAGGCGATGCATGACAATCTGTACAATGTGCATGGGAATGCCTCCGACTCTGCCAACAAAAAAGACAAAACTGAGGCAAATGATAATAAGGACTCCGAGGGTGCAAAACCGGATGGACATCCTCCCAAAGTCAATGAATCTAAACAGAATCGATACAATGTGCATGTCACTGCCTCCGACCCTGCCGAAAAAAAAGACAAACTTGAGGAAGTTGATAATAAGGTTTCCGAGGCCCCAAAACCGGATGAACATGCTCCCAAAGTCGATGAATTTGAAGTTGCAGTTGAGGTACACATATTCTGATCCAAGTCCTTACATAGTACAATATTATTTGAGTACAATACTATTTGGCTTTCTTAATACCTATTCCACGTTACCCATTTATTATTTTTGGCTTTCTTATTACCTATTCCGCGTTATCCAAAAGGGTACATACAAGTTACGGTTTAGTCACTCTTCGAGGTTCTTTGATCATATAGCAATGTTTCTTTGATCATATAGCAATGCTTTTAATTGCATTAGTTGCGTCATAGGCTCGTACAGGGTCCCCTATAGTCTGCAAACGTATGATCGATCTTGAACCTTACAGATCTCCAGTTCCTAACTTGAAGGTCCCGACAGTGGAACAAAGTATAACTCTGTTGAAAAAAAGACCAGACAACTACCCAGAAAGGGATTTAGAAACCGCGAGGAAGCGGAAGAGATACAAATTTCTGAACAGACAGTGGATCAATCCCGAGACAAGGAAGAAGCGAAAGCGATGAAAAATGCCACAGCTCCGTGATATCAGTGATGATGACTATTTACTCGACACTCAATATGCCGCTTACCTGACAAACACCGGCGATAATATTTCGTAAATTTAAACTTTAATTTTTGTAACCTCTTCATCCTCTTATTATCTATCTTTTTTACTTGCATCTAATACGTTTCGTGTTGTACCACAGTCTTTACGTGGGTCAAGAAGAGCGATTTACTCGGCAACTTTTTCTCGAAATGAGGAGCGTCTCGGTGTCGTTCTCCAACCTGGTAATTATAACTGTTTTTGTACATGCTATTTATTGTCTATGCTATTTATCCCTTTATGTTTTGGCCGAACACCTTAAACAATCCTTTTTAATAAAAACCAAAATTCTATCAGCATATCGACAGCTTTATGGATGTTCTATGGAGGCGGTGTTCGTCCAGAGAGGCCGAGTATGCACAGGACATCACAATGGTTGACTGTTCATTCTATGTAAGTATACCCGACTAAGTGCGTATCCAACAGTCATTTAATCAGTATAACACATCCCTGTCTCTGACAAAGTAACACCAATCCTTTAAACAGCTTAACCTTGCTAAAAAATGGGAGACGATCAAGCCAATCTTGCAACCAAAGACCTCGAGGGTACGAAAGAGTGGTAGACTAAAACCGGAATCTTGGATTGATAATTTGGACATTGATGTCATGTCCTTCGTCCACGACGAATTTAGTCTGGATGCTATCAGAGGCGGTGGGTCAATTGTAGTTCGACCCGAGTGGTGGAAAATGAAGTCGGTGGGTTATCTTTCCTGCACTATTTTTCCTTATCACTAACATCTCATGTCATCAATTGCTAAACCCGTTTCTCATCTTTTTCTCACCTCCGTAGGTTCTAATCCCCTGTAATGTGGGTAACCACTGGGTTCTCTGCCATCTGTTCCCTGAAGATAGGGCGTTCACTTTTTACGACTCAGTGCATGCCAAAAGCAACGCAGCTTGGAGGGTAGAGCAAATGCACTGTGTTAGCCACCTAATGCCCTCCCTTCTCCACCAGTCTAGGTACTATGAGCATAAGGGGATACAAGTACATACGAAGCCATTCAAGCTTGTTGATTACGTCAGAAAAGATTTGCCAACCCAAAATGATGGGTACGTAATTAATAGTCGTTAATTTCTCGCATAACCCTTTGCAATAGTTGATTTTTTCTTCAGTCTTCATATATGTATTTATTTTCATACTTTCTGTATATGTTTTCACTTTTCAGTATCCAGTGCGGCGTCTACATGTGCCAGTTTGCTGAATTTATATTAGAAAGAAAGAAAGAACCTTGGAATTTCCACTTTTCGGGTGTGCCGTTGGTTAGGGCATGGATGGCACATGAGGTTTACACGAACGCAACAACGGAGTTAGCCAGCACCATAATCGTCCAGCAATCATTATTTACCATTTGCACATGTCCTTACCCAATCACATTATCACTGGACATTGCACTCGTGTAAGATGTACTTTTTCAAAGCATTGTCAACACATCATTCTCACACGATTAAACAACTATTACTCCAACCTAACACGATATAAAATGTGTTGCAATGTTTACACGATAGTGGTCCATATATACACAGTGGTCTAATTAATCTTTGTATTAATATGATTTTGATTAATACCTCACTAAATAGAAACGGTTGCGTCATATTCATTACGTCCATGTAAAGTAATCAACAATTAACCTTTACAAACGATTTGACGATTCCTTGGGCAATCCTCTTTGCCATGCATCTCTTTAACATTTAATACCCATATTACATGATAAAAAAATTGTCGTAGATAACACGGTGGCAAGAGATTTCAAATCCACCATGTAAACGCAACCAACAATGTTGGACGTAATATATACACGATACAATTGATCACCGTGTCACATATTTTCTGACGATACCTTCCAAAATATAAGACTGAGCTAATTTTTGGTGACCCAGTCACCCCCTATCTAAGGGGGTTGAGCATTACCCCCGTCCCCGGTAAGTAATTAACCTCGTTATAACATAACTTTTTGTAATCTAAACATAAGAACACTTGAAAACATACATAAAAAACCCAGAAAATTATCCCAACCGTCCACCTCACAACCACTCAACCCCTTGTTTCTGTAAAATCAAATCAAAAAATAGTAGGATCCTAGTCTCCACCTTACATCTTTTTGGGTTACAATTTCAAACTGAATTTTTTAGTCAATAACAGGTAGGTGGAGGTTCAGATCAAGAATTTTGTATAAATGGCTTCTCCAATCCATGAATCCCAAATTTTGATCAATATAAGGTTCCTTTCTGAACAACTTTAACTTTAGAAGACAACCAATTTTTATTGGTTTTCATAATGAAACTGATGTACCTTTCTTTGACCCCATTTTATGTCAAATCCAATTCCAAAACCGTAATAATTACAACCAACTCCAAAACCACAATCTCCACATAGAGTCCAATTCCTCGTCTGTTTTTTGATTTGTAGTTGACGTAAAGGAACCAGAAGACGATGACAGAAGATAGTCGGAGATAGGGAGAGAGGAAGTCGGAGATAGGGTGAGAGGAAATCGGGAGACTGAATTAAATCTTTGAATAAGAATTGTTAAAAATTTTACAAAATATTTTTTTAAATTTACCTATTTACCCTTAGTTATAATATAAAACATTAGTTACTACTCCTTACACGATACGTGAAAGAATATTACATGATAATCTCCCAATATCGTAATAACGCTTGGAAAGAGTCACAATAAGAAACCAAGAAGAAGAAGATTGCACAAGATAGTCCGAGGGAGAGAGAGAGAGAGACACAATTTTATTTCTGATTGTAGTTTAATTTTTTATTTCTATGTCCAACACTCCACCTGTCAGAATATCCTTCTGTTCCCAACGCAATCTTCCGTCAGGCCATTTAAAACCATTAATTGCCTGAATTTTCCCTGTCAAAATATCCTTTTGATTGATTGATTGCATCGTGATCAGCCCACACGTCAGGTGACAACCTATATTATAAAAGATTATCTTATCACAGCAATATCTGTCCATTGGGATTACATTAGGAACTTGAACTCGTGTATTGCTTTCTCTGTAAAGATTCGTGTTAAAATTTTAAATTCGTGTTATAATTTTAAATGCAAAGTGTTATGCGTCAGTGCTACGTCAACTTGAAGCCAATTTCAAAGGCAATCAACGGGGCTTGCAGTATTCGATCGGAGGATTACAGTAATAAAGGTTTTTGTCAGTAGACATAGGAATGAGGTAATGATGAAATTGTATAAAATTGATTTCGGTGATGTCTCGCAATCAATAAAGCGTGGTGTTTTTTATGACTATTACATTCATCGCATCATCTTGATAGGGTTTTCCACCCTTGTGAAGTACATTTCATATTGTCATTTTACGATCAGCATTAGGATATATATCAATTAGTATATGTTTATTGGACAAAGCTGGGCAGAACTGAAATGATATGATCCATACATCCTTCTCTTCATTAAGGAACACAAAAAAACAAAAAAAATAGTATGAACGGCGGTTTCATTCGGTGGATTCTTATCGTACTTATCTTTTTACGCAGATATTTGCTTTTGAGGTTATCCCCAAGCTTGCAGATAGCAACTGTGGGACCCGTAGGGAAATAGAGCTATCCCCCATATACCATATTTTAATATACTGTCATCGAACGATGACGGGAACACATCCACAATTTGATCATGCAATCGCCATCCACACTATTTTCTTTACTGCAACATACTACCAAATAAAAGCTATATAACTAATAAGACCCCAACAAAATTTCCTAATACAACTTTCCATTCCCGTTCTTTTTATTTTTTGTGACTGTCAGTTGCTACATCTGTTCACCTTCTGTAGGTCATTAATAAGTCGTTCCCCATTCTGCTTTATCACCGTATACATCTTTCTAATCTTATGTATATCTGCACTAGACGCAAGCGACAACCCACGGGAAGACATTGACATAAGCTTCCCTTCAAGTAACTTGGAAAAACATTCGGCTAGTTTGATGTGCCTATGCACCTGGTTCAGTAAGACATTAATAACGTCGTCCTCATTACTAACAGGATCAGCTCCGGTACTCGTCATAAAGAAAAAAGTGATAAGCTGCATAGTTTTGGAAGGAACGATTTTTTGAGTTTATGAGCTGCGTATTTCATTTTAGCACAATAAAATTTTAAAAATACATAACAGCCTAAAAGACCACCGGTTTGAGAATAGGTTTACTAACCATAAAATTCTAAAAATTTCTTGCGCTACCAATAACACATAATCATAACCAAATTCTAAAGTTCAGCATCTAACAAAAAAGAGGCCTATAACTAGTAACAACACACACAATAAAACAGAACCATGGTATTAAGTAATGTGATCAGCATCACACTAAACCATATCATTCAAACGGGTCGCGAATTGCACAATATCTTGTAAAAAAAAAAAAACCCATTGCTCACTGTTAGGCGAAACGAAAACAAAACAATGAAATTAGCCGAGTTTTACGTAAATCGTACACAACCAAAAATATTTAAAGCCAACATGCAAAGTACAACAATATCACTAGTTCCAGCAACAAGAAAATTGGGTATAGAATATTCATTGTAAGTTCGACACTCCATAGCCAGACTGAAACCCATTACCTATGGATACATACCAAGCCTTAATAATGAAATCGAAACAAACAAAAATATGATTAGAAACAACATTAGGATCAAAACAGACAATGCCATACCTTCGACTAGAATGGGTGGGCCGTCGATTAAAGAAGTTGTTCCAGGTACGGCATAACAATCTCTCCTTTGATGCTTACACGGGAGATTTCCTTGAGTAAGTATACACGAATATTCTAAGTCTGTTATATTAGGATTAAAATCGCAAATTGCAACCAAGGACCCTGAGGTTTGCTCTGTATACAACTACAAATCACTTTTCTGAAAAAATAAACAATCGCCTCCCTCCACTAAAAATATGTCAGTTAACTCCAAACATCAACCATATCAAATTTGTATAATGACTCAATTACCCGTTAGTCAGTTCTCACTTCTCAGTTGTGAGCACCTACTTTCCGTTATGGAATAATAAACAAAATAATAAAAACATCCTCAAAGTTTAAATAAAATAAATTCCGATTAAAGAAAACTATTTACAAAATCCAATTGACCGTCCGCATTGCCTATAAATATGCATCTACCAGCAAATCAATGGGCAAGAGTTACTTTTGATTAAAAATAAAATATTGCAACAATATTGATTTTATTATATGTAATTATCCAATGCATTACTGTAATGTGTTGATGTGATGTGTACAGGCCACTAATCAAGCTTATTTAACTATCGAAACTCACACATGGTCCCTTGCCATAGTGGTGGGCCTTCCTTTGGGATCCCCCCACCACCAAGGTGGAAGACATAGTGTGTGCATAGAATTATGCAAATTTTCCTTGGCCCATTTAAAAACATGGGTGTTGTCCCACTTTGTGTGGGTTGTTGAAAAATCCTTCGTGTGGGTTCTCTCTCCCCGTCCGTGGGAGCTCCAGTCTGGGCTGCGCTGCGCTGCGCTTGGAAATCGATTCTCGATAGGTCCCAGTTGTTGTAATCATGTAATCATGTTCTGGATCTGTAATCCTGTATTCCTGTTGTTGTTGTATTCTAATCAAAAAAATAAAAAAAACTATCGAAACTCCCTTAAACAAGAGTGCAACTTTGCTCACCCACATTAACTAGAGGTAAGCATTACTCCGGACCTCAGGTGTTACCACGTGTCCTAAACTTAACCCAAAGTCCAAAGTTAACCTAAGGTTTGGGACACGTGGCAACACCTGATGTGGGGGGTAGTGCTTACCTCTAGTTAAAGGGGTGAGCAAAATTGCACTCTTGAACAAACGGTCAATACTTTGTTTAAGCGTGGTTCGTGGAGCCCACTTATAGGGGTTGAATCCACGAGAAAATATTCAATGCACCCCTTTATTAAGGGATTTAGCACTCAGCATATCAGTGAGCTTAACCAAAACCTTTTTCTGGGCACCTCTTTGATTTGCAAAAATGAAACTCCTCCCTTAATTAAGCAAACGGGTCTCCAGAGGAGACTCTTGGAGATGCTCTCACTCCCGTTTTAGGGCTGTTTGGTGGTCATGTCCTCACTTGGACATGCTCTTTTTTCCTTGACATCCTTTCCTACGTTTTTCATTCACCGAACTCACGCTTCAGAAATTTCAATGTCTCATCACGATTTAATTGTAGCATCAGTTACGATGACGAGGCATTGGAATATCTGAAGTTAGCGTACGGTGAAAGTGTTTACTTTTTCCATAGCGATGCCATCGTTCATCGTTTATCATTTTTTTACTTTTAAACCGATTTTGCGACACCCTAATCCGAACCACTTCCACTGTCCAAAACACCTAACGCAACGTATAGAGCATCAGAACATAAAGGTATTGCTTTACCACTCTTTATTGCACAACATCTTTTATTTACCAAAAATTGGGGAACATATAGCCGGATATGTTCTGTAACCATTTAACTAATTTCCCTTCACGATTATGTTTTTTTTATTTATTTATTATTGGAATACAACAACTGGGACCCTGCGAGGATAAGACACAACTATAAGCACAGCCCAGACAGACGCTCCCACAAACGGGGAGAGAGCACCCACACAAGGGTGGGACAACACCCACACTAAAGGTGGGACAACATCCAAACTAGGAGGGCCAAAGAAAAATTGCATATATCCATGCATGCCTTGGCACTTGAACCTTGGTGGTGATGGTGGAGGGCTCCAAAGAAGGGTCCAACCATCTTGGCAACCTCCCTTTTGTTTTGTTAATGTACCTAGACTGTTTATTTGGGTTTAGGTTGGATTAATTGTAATCAAACCAGTTGTTTGTCATATTTCGTGTTAGATCGTTTCCGTTATATAATCCATTTATGCGGTTAGTTCATATAAATATATAACTAATTTTTCTATTATCAGTTTGAACCGACAAAATAAATATCAGTTCCTTGCATGTGAGCCATCGGATTTAAATACTTTGACTTGGTTGCATGCACTTGTCAAAGCATCTTTTAAATCCAATGGCCCATATGCAAGGAACTAATATATTTTGAGTAATGCTAGAGGACCCAAAAAACTAACCTAAATTTTGAACCCAACCCCATGTGGCAACATCACATGGGATCTTTGGGAAGAGTGACGTTGGCCCATGTTGTGTGTGATGTTGCCACATATTTGTTTTCAAAATTTGGGTTAGTTTTTTGGGTCCTTTAGCATTACTTATATATTTTATATCAGTTCGAACCGATAATAGAAAGACCGAAAACATATATATATATATAGAAAAAATTTCATGTCAGTGCATCGTGATATAACATCGTGAGGATATTGAATGTGAGCCACTCGTTTAACATACTTTGACTCAAGTGTGTATGCACTTGTCAAAACTAGTGGCTCACATTCAATATCCTGATAAAGTGTTATCAGGATGCACTGACCAGATCGGGACTGGATATATATATTTACATGAATTTTCAAATGAGGACGTCCACATATAACTCTAGGATATTGAATGTGAACCGCTAGTTTTAATTGTTTTGACTCAAGTGTGTGGACACATTCGGTTTTATGTTATTTATATTAGGAGTGCATTTTTGCTCACCCACACTAACTAGGGTGAACCATTACCACCCACTCCAGGTGTTGACACGTGTCCCAAACTCAACCCCGTAAGGGTCAATATGCATTTAGTACTGCATATGGATTAGGGGCATAGGGTACTCAATCTTTATTAGGTGTAATAATGCCTCACCGGTCAGCTCCCAGGCATACTGACCAACTAAAGGTTGGTTGTCACGTAACCCAAAGCAAGGATAAAAATCTATAATCAGAAAAGTGTGAGGCACGTGGCAACTCCCCATTAGGTGATCAGTCTGCAACATTTTCGATAAAGTATTCGGAAAGAGTATTTATTTAATCGTGTCTTCAACTGAATGTTTATTTTATTTATTTTATCGTGTATTACCTTCAACGTTGATTTTCATATCGCATTCGTGTATTACACTAAAGGTTCCTTCCTTTTCATCTGAACGTGTATTTAACTTCACGCTTGATACTTGATATCCATACAATATCGTGTATTTTATTGAAGATTGAATTTCGTCTACTTGTGTATTAACTTGAAGGTAATCCCAACCTCTGGTTAAAGTAACAGCAATCCATCCTCCTGAGTATACACGAATTCACATCTTGCCCCATTCGCTTTTCTTTTAAAACCTCCTGAACTCTCATTTATTGCTTATGGAATCCAAATCCCGTGGTATATCGCATCACGTGGCTAGCACATCACGCATGTAAAGACGGGCAAGATCCCTGTAATAACACGTTATTTTTCCTTGATTTTGTCATTTCTATTTTTTGATGCGTCTATGCACCCATGACATCAGTAGGCACATCAATTACGCAATTAGGTTGCGTTTGGTGCGCGGCATAGGATTGGACTATTTTTAAGACATTATTCGATTAATTGTAGTCTTTCCCCGTTGGTGCAATATGCGATTGGCCTAAATAATTGAATATTTAAAATATATATATTAAAAATCAATCATGATATTCGTTAAGATAATCTTTCACTATCCCATTAATTACTGGATTGCGTATTGATTAGCTATAGAATTTTTACATCAAAATTCTATATGCAAATAATAAATTAATTATTACAATTAATAACTACAAAAATTTCAATCGGTATAAAAAAACCAAGAGTCAATCCCATTATTAATGGATAATTAATATAGATGAAGAGCCAACTTCATAAATAAATTATAATTTATAATTCAACTTCTAAACTTACCCGATATTATTATATATAAATATATATATATATATACAGTCTTTCTATTGTCAATTCGTCCTGACAATAAATATATCAGGACAAAAAATGTGGACCATAGATTATGAAGAAGTTTTGACAAGTGCATACACTTTGAGTCAAAGTATATAAATCTAGTGGTTCACATTCTTCGTCCTGATATATTTATTGTCAGGACGAACTGATAATAGAAAATCTGCTTAACAATAATAATAAACAATTTTAAACAAAAAAAAAAAAAAAAAACAATTATAGGATTGTTCAAGGTGAAGAAATATTCCAGGTGTCCACCCTAATATATAGGGCTGGTCCAACCTATTGTACATAACTATATAAGTGCATTGAACACAGAATGGTCACCATGTGGAATCAAAATTATATAACTCTGCAGCCAACCGTTTCCAGATTAATACATGAAAACTTTACACATAATTGGAATGTCTTGTATTGTTTTTTTTGGAGGAATACCAAATGAATTTAAAATAATAATGAATTTAATTATATATTTAATTAGTTTCAGAAGAAGAAGTATTCACAGCAATCTTTTCGATTCTCACACCACTCTATTTATCTCTCTGTAACACAAATTGTTTTTTAATTAAACCATAAATAAATTGAATTTTTAAAAAAACAAATCAATGAACCAGACCTTTTTCGTTTCCCAAAACACACAAGGAGTCCTTTGCAAGTGTTTTTCTAAGGTAAAGTGGGCACCTCCAAAACAATTCCCTTCTCCCCAAAATAAATCCACATCATTTCCCACTATTGTAAGATGAGGGGTTTCTTTATCTATTTTTTCGAGGGGGCTGATTGGCTGAAGGGGTTTGGCGAGTATGCAGAGATTTAAAACACCGCATCGAGCGGGCGTGGATAGTGATATGACCATCGCGTTGGATCATTTATGTGAAATTCCGCCTGAAAACAATTAATACTAAAATGCCAATCGAACCGGTTCTCTTATATATATGTCTCGTACCTCTATATTGAGTTCCATTGTTCTCGTTTCTCAATTTTAAATTATCAGGTTTTTCTTCACACCACCTCCGCCGTCGCCACCACCACGACCACCACCAGTTGTAAGTTTCAGTGCTTTATATTTCTTAAAATGACTATAGCCAGTTCTTTGAATTTTTTGTCATCTTTTGTCAAGGGAAAGGGTCATTATCTTCTACAGATTGGAATGACAATGATCCTTGCTATCTCTCTCTCTTTCTGTCTCTGTCCATTCTTACATAAACATTTAAAAGTAAGTAACTGATAAATTGCTCTCTGTTATAGATGGATGAAGCTCGGAATTCTAGGAAGAAAACCGCTTCATCTTCACCAAATTCGGGTAGTAAGGAAGTTGTAGGGAAAATCCGCCTTTTGGAGGAATGGATTTATAACTTAGAGCAAATAGGAAAGGTTGTTAAAAATGACGTATCAAGATCTACAAAATACGAACATAAAGCTGTCGAGTCCGGATATAAGGTCGGTTATATTGCTGGCTTCAACCTGATGAGGGAATACGCGAAAAAAGTTTTATCGGAAGGAAAATGGGAAGAGGTTGATCCCGATAAGGCAATAAATGTAGTGGGTCCTTTCTCTGAATAAAATACCCACTACAGAAAGCTTCTTCGTTACTTTCCAGTATTACTTCTTTTCTTTATTTTGTGTGTTTTTATGTCCCACCATCAGTACAACTTTTAAATATGTCGACTGTTCCCGCTGTGTTTATTAAACTTATATGATTATGAACGTAATTTCCTTTTAAGATTTTTTGTTTGTTTTTTGTCAGACTTTTAACATCTGAAGATAACAAAGGTAAAAACCAATGAAAATTAAAAGCTAACATTTATGACACTATTTTATACATATCCCCCAAGCATCCCTAAGGCCTAAGTATCCCCAAGTATCCCCTAACTATCCTCCGGTAAAACTTATGAAAATGTCAACCGCTACGCCATTGACATCGCGTATCGATATATAAAATCAAAAAAATAAAAAAAATAAAAAAAAAACTTCAGACATAACACGTGGTAGCATTGATTGTTTTGTTAGCACTGTTTCAATCTAGTCCATTTTTGCTCACCACCCTACAAGGGGGGTAAACATTACCTCCCTCCCAAAAAGATGACATGTGTCTAAGGGTGGGTGAGCAAAAGTGTTTTCGTTTCAATCTCAATTTTCCCTACCAAATTTGTTCAATTTTTAGGGCAAGTTACACTTAGTTGGAAATGTTTTGTTATTATACACAAGCACCCCCAATACTTAAATTTGACTTTCAAAATACCTAAAATTCCTCTAGTTATATTCTTTTATATTTTATTTTTTTTACCTTTTAATCAAAAACTTTATAAACTTGAATAGAATAAAAAAAATTTTAAAAAAATATAAATTAATAGTTTACAAAAAAAAAAAATAAATTTTAAATAAATAATTTTAAAAAAAAATAAATAAATTTAAAAAATCAAATAAATATATGGTTTTAAAAAATTAAATAAATAAATGGTTGAAATAAAAAAATAAATAAATGAAATAAATTAAAAATATTAATTTTTTTTAAAGTAATGGTTACCTCTAGTTAATGGGAGTACAACTTTGCAATCCTCCTTTAACTGGTGGTAACCATTACCCCTCACCCCAAGTGTTAACACGTGGCCCAAACCTTGATTTAACTCTGGACTTTGGGTTAAGTTTGGGACACGTGTCAAAACTTGGGGTGGGGGTGGGGGGTTATGGTTACCTCCAGTTAAAGGAGGTGAGCAAAATTGCACTCAGTGAATGGGGGTGAGCAAAGTTGCTCACGTCAAAATAGGATACAGGTAATGATGACATCGGTGAAAATTCTAAATTGTACTGGGATATTTGTAATTTTGTATAATACACGATGTGTGCATAGAGTAAACAATACACGAAGAAAAGCGGGATGAAAAATGTGGGATTTTAGGTGGGATGTGTAGCATTACTGTTTGAATATAATGGTATGAAAGCCACCTATACATCAAATTGGTCTCATTGCCATACACTCGAAAACCATTGTAAAAAACGACAGTTGATTATAAAATGTGTATCAAAAAATGTGAAGAGGTTAGAATTACACTTTCTGTTGTGTAAAAGTTGTTTAATATCATAAGCCGATAATACAATTTTATACCCGTGAAATAAAGTTATAAGGCCCTGAACTTATTTGGAAGCCCGGGATGTGATGGTTGTGTTTTTAATTAAATTTAATTTTATTTTTATGACCTTTTTAATTATTTGTCCGATAGAAAATGTTGTTTTCCACGACCGGGGAGGTGACCAATCATTGGGTTCGTCGTTTGCGATATTAGTGTTCGTGAGCCACTCGGTCTTTACATTTCATTCTTGATGTTAATGTTTTGTTTTTTTACATAAAATCAATATTTTTAACATGGAAGGAACTTCCACCACATCAAGCAGCTACATCAATGGTGGTCGGTGGAAATGTGGAATTATCAAATCCAAACACATACAACATACATACCAACAGGGACATAAAATCATCTTCTCAGTGCTTCCATGACATAAAAAGTTACCCAAAATCTATACATTTCAGTATATAAACCTAGTAATTATAAGGCATATAATTAAGAGGTTGGCAATGTTGGGAAGATGAACGGCAGCAAGTCGATAAAAAATGGGAGTATTAATTAGACGTCATTCTTTCACTTGGAAAAGATGATGAACCATTTTTGAAGGCTGTATGTGCTCTCAACTCTTACTCTGATTCATCAGTAAATGGAAAATATGATTCCATGGTTGGGTGAGTGTTTCTTGCTCAGCCAACTCAACCAACTCATCTAGTAATAATTATATTACTAGCCATATACTCATCTCCTCCGTGCTTCCATGGAGAAGGCTGATCTCTCCGATTATCAACTAGATGCCGTCACCGCCACTGCCTCCTCTACACATTTCCTTATAATTGGACAGAACAATCAGGGTCAAGTCGACTAGTGTCGATGAATTCTTCGATAGTTGGCCAGAGATTTCTATCCTGTCACCCCTAAAAAAAACCTAGGAATTTGTTAACACCGTCACAAAACAACACAGAACAACATGTAATAATTTATTGAACTTTTTGTTACAATCTTTAGGAAAAAAAAACATTAATAACATTACAACATAGAGTTAAACTACTGGTTAATTAGACAACAAGTTCCCTAAAACACGACAAGAACAGAACATGTTCCCACATGTTATTAACCGAGCAGAAATATATTTCGAAACAAAACAAACAAACAGATATAAACAAATGATTCAGTCATTATAAAATCTTCGTTGAATATCAAGCTTTATAGAAAAGGTGTGCCAACAGCACCACTCTTGTAAAAAAAGTCTATTTATTTTTAAATTTACCTATTTACCCTTATAAATTTACCCTTAGTTCTAATATAAAACATTGGTTACAACTCCTTACACGATAGGTGAAAGATTATAACACGATAATCTCCCAACAACCCCTGAAATGGTCAAATTTATATAGAACCCAAGAAGAAGAAGAAGAAGATGGCAGAAGATAGTCCGAAGGGGAGAGAGAGAGAGAGAGAGACAAAAATTTTATTTCTGATTGTAGTTTAATTTTTTATTTTTGTTAACAACATTTCTCCAAAATTGAGTTGATGCATTGATAAAAGTGATTGCAGTTGATTGCAGTTTCCGTTGTACTATTGAAATTCAATGTAATGGTTTCAATAAATAGTATCAAAGGATGAATGACGAACTTTTATTGATAATGAAAATGTCACCACTTACCTGGGTACTGACCAGTCAGTACCAAAGGCACTCCGAATGGGGTATTACCACGTAGCTTGCAATTTTAAAAAGCCACGTGGCAACACCCCATTGCAGGGGTCAGTCCCTTGGTTACTGACTGGTCATTAGCCGGCCCACACCGTTGCTGTTAAAGATGAATGTATTTGAATCTTGAACTTTAAATTTGTATTGGAATTTTTAAATTACAGTCAATCAAATATTCCAATAAAAAAACAGTAATGCTACACATTCCCACCTAAAATCCCACCTTTTTCATCCCACTACATGTGGCATGTGAGGTGTCAAATGGTGAGTGGATAAATGGGGTAGGTGAGATAAATCATCATTAATGTGTATCTACTTACAATTTGACACCTCACATGCCACATGTAGTGGGATGAAAAAGGTGGGATTTTATGTGGGATGTTTAGCATTATTGATAAAAAAATATAAATTATTGTTCGTAATATTACTCGAACTCCCGAATGACGCAAATATGCAATGTAGACTTTAGCTAATGAATATACATTAAGTATCTTTATTCATAAACACCTTGCGTAGATCTGGTGCCCAAAAGATCTGGTCAAATTATAATCTATTCGTTTAGAAGAAAGGAAAGTTACTGTTTTGAAATCCTCGTACTTTATATGTAATTAACGTATATCATCATAATTAAGTCAATAATTCATTATTTTTTTTCATAATATTAAAATGAACATGTCCAATACTGCAAAACTTGATGGCCTCATGGCCGTTATTATAGTCCCATCGCGTTATCGGACCTATTACCATATGAACATTTGGGGGTGGATGAACTGTAGTAGTGCACCGAAGAAATTATTACAAAATATTGCGTTGGGAACATAAAGATTTGTTGACGCAATTTATATTGCGCAACACATATTCAAGATTCAACTGTCAATTCCTGTTTTGCTATGCTACACGAATAGGTAATGAGTACATTTGTGGACCGGCATTTCACCATTGCGTATCCTCATAATAGCGTGTCCATTGGTTTTGGGCTGTGAATATCCCACTGGCCTATCACATCAAACGTCATTACAAGCAGGCAAAATCAATTTTGTCAGCATCAAATTAGATTCGGTACGTTAACCCCTATCTGATTAAGGCACGAACATAGAAAGATTAAAACAAAGCATTAGGATATTACTCGATCGCCCATGAGATTGAACGAATACTAAATGACTGATGTTGAAACCGGATTCAATGGATCTGGTTCGAACCTAATCCTAATACTTGATATCTAATGTCTATGTCACCCGAGAAGATTGGTTACTACTTTACTCTTTTGTACACCCATATCGTGTTATTTGTTGTGCGGTGTGCACATGTTGACGGTACATGTCTACACCATCTGTTAAATATTTAGTTGGGTAAATTTCGTAAGAGAATCTAAGAGCATCTCCAATTCAATCCAAAATCATTGTCCCATGTTATAATTTAGCATAAAATAAAAAAGTATACTCCAATGCAATGATAAAATCTGGCATATCCTATCGACCGTGTCAAATATGGGATATGCTATAAACTGTGCCAAATTTGGCACAATTTATAGCATATGCCAAATTTAGCACAACAATAAATACAACCGTATTTGTGACATTTTAATTTTAAATAATAAAAATTTAACCAAATTAAGTAGGGAAATTAAAATCGAACACAATTTTAACTAAATTTCAAGCATTCAGGGGTGAAAAAGAATATGGGTAAAGTTGGTAAAAGTTGTCTTTCAATTTTAACGGTGAATGTGATTTTGGAAATTTGGATGAAAAAATGAGGGAAGGGGCAAAAGTTTGAATATTTTGGACCTAAGGGGGAAGGAACGGCCATGTCTGTAACTAGAGGGGCAAAGTCAGAATATGAAAAATTAGAGGGGGCAAAAGATTAAGACCCTAATGAAATGGGATTGTTTGCATTTCAGGACTTGCAAATACCGTTTGACATAAGGTACTTAGGTTTGCTGTTGCCATTTGTTTTATGTTTTCAAAAATGCCTGTTGTTTTTGTAATTGGGTTTAGATAACCCATGTTAAAAACTTCCAGACATACCTCGTTTGTGTGTGTAATCATCTGACGATTTTATGTTGTAAAATCTTAACAACTTATGTCCCTTCTGAAGGGTTTTCTAAGCTATAATCGGAAACTAACCTTGGAGTTCAAATTCAGAAAAAAAAACTTGTACGTTTTCACATTTCACTACAGTTATCAAATTATTCGAACAACCCTAAGACACAGTTAATTTTGAGATGTACTCAACACTGTTCTTAGTTTGAACACCAATTGCCCTGTTACCTTTAACATGTAGAAGAACACCATTCCCCAACTTCACTTGTGAATTGAGGGAGGTGTCGAGAACTGTCGATGTTGATAAAAATGCTCCCATTCAGACGCATAAAACAAGGTAGCTTAACTTTATTTTGCTTCAGAATAATGTTAATTATTATCTATAGGCTATAGCCGTTTAAATCTCGATGAAATCCAAAAATTCTCACTCCATATGTAGAAGTGGGAATATGTCCGAAGGTTTGTTTAGGGTGGATTTCTCAAACCCATAGGCAAAATACAACATTCTTCAAACATAACATAGAACAACAATTGGTTTCCATCCAAGTGTAAATAGTATGCGCTTAATTCCAGCTTCATACACAGTCTAAAGGGAACCCTGGCGCAACAGAGTCTTCGGTTGCCGGAAGAATGGCATTAACTTTTGTTTATTATTTCATCCCTAAAGTTTGACTTATGTTGACGGTGAATTTTGGATCGTTGAAAAGTCAACCGCCAAACAATAACACGTAGGCAAATCGAAGCTTTAACCAATCTAGGGTTGAATAATCAAAGCCTCTTTCTCCACGTGGATGTGATACAATTTGTTCATATTTGAGGATAGTAATATAGAAAAGCAGGAAATAAAGAATAAATCAAGCATAACACATGTTTTACGTGGTAAAACCCCAAGGCGGGGAAACATCCACGGTGCCAGTGACGGCGAGAAGAGATCCACTATAAATAGAATAAACACCACTCAATACTCGCTTTCTCTCAGATAATTGCTTATGTTCGTATCTCTTCTCATGTAAGTGTAAATTGCTCATGATCTCTCCCGATATAATGAATACATGGATGTAATTTATAGGGTTCGATTAAATAAGGGTTGCCCTAGTTTCTATCGTTAAAGCAGTGGACTCATTAATTAGAGTCTTTGTAGGATTCTGGTAGAGTAGACTGATTATAACTCGTTTTCCCGTTTGGTGTTTATCCTTCTGGAAGTTTTGAGTTCTTTCCCGATTAGACTTCTGACACTAGAGAGGAAATAGGGATATTTCCTTACTTGGAGTGTGATTCTTAGATTTCGTATCTGAGTGGATCTCCGCTTGATAAGACGTATCTTGATAGGATTGTATTTCTTGTTTTTGCCGAGTAGTTCCTGTTTTGGCCGAGTAGATCTTGCTGAGTAAAGATTTTCGGCGAGCAGGATCTTCGGCGAGTAGGATCTTCGCTCATTAATATTTCTTTAACTAGACGACTTTACTTGGCGCATATGCTTCTAACTTCCATATTTAGCTTTCTTGATGACGTGTCCAGACCTGGTGACGTGGAATTACTGTACTTCCGTATTAACCGCTATCTTTGCTGACGTGTCATGCTGACGAAAATATACGTACAACAACTTATATACAGTTTGACCCATATTTAATAAAATATTGGATTATCGAACGGGTTTGAGATGTTTAAAAAAAGAGTAATGCTATTGGAACAAAAAAAAACCAACCCAAATTCTAACCCAAATGTCATGTGGCAGCATCTCATATACTGTGCAAGTTGCACCATTATAGTTCCAACGGTTGCACCAAATCAGGTTTTAGGGTTGGAGAAAAGGGTTTACAATGTCTGTTGTACAACCCTTTACATTATGGTTACTTTCGTTTGCCATCGAACCAAATGTGTACAATCAAACCTTGATATACGTTACGTTGAGACGGCTGTAGATTACAATGGACGATTTAGTAAATCTGTGGGATAACCCATCTGATTTTGACGTCTCACTTGCTCCCATTATAAGTGTCGTATCGACTATATATTGGTCATTGACCCAAACCCCTGCCCACCCAAAAAAGCCACTTTGTATTACCATAATTGCCTGTGACTGTACTCTACCCACCCTATTTGCAGGTCACAGATTTAGTTCTGTACGAATAGGGTATGGGTAATGATGAAGAAAATTGGTCATAGGGGTGTGGCCCAACCTAATAATACTGATTGACTTGACAATTAAGTATCGGGGAGTAGTTGAAGTTGTATTTGACCATCCGGAAATGGCGTCCCAACCAGAGTCGATATGATGTTTTGTAATTGAACGAGGACAAAATATTCAAAATGAGAGGAGAACCGATCTCCAAACCTAAATTTTTGATATAGGTTATACACGTGTACAACTTTGACAAATCTAAAAATAGTACCTACACTGACACGAAAATATTTTTTATTTTTAAAAAACCTACACGATTTGCCAACGGTTGCCTGTTGGAATTACATTACTTAAAATACCGTGTACTCGAAATTTTTTACTTCAAGTTCAATTTATTGTAAAAAATAAAAATTAAAAAAAAACCTAGTTGCTCACAAATAAATAAAGGGAAATTATCATTCCCCCCTGTAATTTTCCATATTCTCCAGTCTCCCCTCTATAGTTTCAAAATTCTCCAATTTCCCCCCTCCCATGCCTATTTTTATATGGTGAGAATGGTTGTATTTGTGCATGGGAGGGGGGAAATTGGAGAATTTTGAAACTACAGGGGGGAGACTGGAGAATACGGCAAACTACAGGGGGAGACTAATAATTTCCCATAAATAAATAACTTATTTCAAATTGTGTCTTCTATTGAAACCCTAATCGTATTAATACTGTATTTGTTCTTCTCATTGTAAACAACTACAGCATCACAAAACATATTTGCTTGAAAACTCAAACAAATGGAGAATGGGTCTGACCTAGCATATTGCGATAAGGACTTTTTTCAAATGAGGACGTCCTAATATCACTTAACGAGGATATTGAATGTGAGCCACTAGTTTTACATGATTTGACTCAAGTGTGTATGCACTTATCAAAACTAGTGGCTTACATTCAATATCCTCATAAGGTTATATCATGATGTCCGCATGGGAACGAGACTGTATATATAATACTTCTATAATTATGGCCGTTTTGACTTTATAAGTTAAGGACATCCGCCTATAACCACACATTCGTATTGGTTGTAGGTATTTGTTAATGTGAGGTTGTGGGCCCGCTGTGAATGTGTGGCTATGGTTGGACATCTAGAAATTATAAAGTCAGGATCTGGTTAATGCGCAATGATATAACTTCATGAGGATATTGAACGTGACCCACTTGTTTTGACAAGTGCATACACACTTGAGTCTAACCATGTAAAACTAGTGGCTCACATTCAATATCCTTGATCGTATATTTACATCAGTGCGCAATGGCTTGAACATTTCTATATATCGGTCCTTATCTGGTCAGTGCACACTGATATAACTTCATGAGGACATTGAATGTGAGCAACTAGTTTTGAAAAGTGCATACGCACTTGAGTCAAAGGATGTTAGCTAATAGTGGTTGACATCCAATATCCTGGACCATAAATTTACATCGGTGCGCATTGGCTTTATCCTTTCTATATATCTGTATATGTATGTATAGTACATTATTTAACAAAACCAATCCATCGACCAAATGGGTGTATGCCAAATGGGAAGGAAAAGCAATCAAATGAGTTATCAATGCTACATGGTATGCTCACATTCATTAGGAATTTAGGATGCAATATATCGGGTTGGGTTCATGCTCGTTTAAGTAATCAGACTGAAATCAACTGACCAAAAATGGTGTCACATGTGTCCATTAGGGGGTAAATTTATCCAAACACTGTATTTGGGTGGACAATTTTACTCCCAATGGACACATGTCATGCTTCTTTGAGAAAATCTTGTATGCACCTGGTGCAATGCACCCTAGCCAACGGGTGCATGCCACGTGGTAGGGAGAACACATTTGATTGTTGTCCTTGCCACATGGCATGCACCCATTGGTTGGGTGCAATGCACCGGGTGCATGCAAGATTTTGTCGCTTCTGAGAGGGGGTAATGCTTACAATTAACCTTTAAAACGGGGGTAAGCAGCATTACCTAAACCCTTTAAAATGAGAAGACCCATTCTTTAAAAACAACACCTATTTTTGATGATGTGGCATAAATGGGTCTTGTGTTTGGGTCTCCACCATTTAGAGCTTATTTAACTCAAATTTCTATTACAGTTCTCTGTCATCTAACTCGATTTAGATTCAATCGCAATCACCTTAGTACTGGTTTTCCTTCAAAACATGTGTGTGGGTCACAATCATCTACCTTTCGCTACTTCGCATTATACCAGAGATATAGAGTCCGAGTCGTCGGACGATGAGAACGAATTAGGCAGGTGGGATCGAGTGGTTTCCCAGGTAAGTAGAAGCTCCGAGGCTATCAAACTGCTGATGGACGAGTTCATAGCATTAAATGAAGTAAAGAAAAAAAAATGCTTCTAGGAAAATAGCAGGAAGGATTTCTTTAGAGGCCCGCGTCGATCAACTGGAGACAGATGTGGAGGCCTTGAAGAGAATAGATAAACCACGGAAAGCTGTTTCTCTCCGCGACCGTTTCAACCGGCGACGCCGACCTTTTTCATTGAAAGATCTGACATCAACTTCAAGGAATTTTTTGTAAATCCAATTAAAGCTTTTAGATTGTCGTTGTTATTGTGTAATCTACGAAATTTGCCTTTCTGTTTGTTGTTTTTTGCTGGTTATTTGCTTGGTTTGCGATTAAAACCTTGGTACCTGTAGATTCGCTACCTCTACTGCTGTGGTTTCCATTTTTAGATTAATAGTTGTGAATTTTGTGTAGGTTAATCCCAGATATGTGCAGACCTTTCTAAGTCCTTGCAGTTTCATCTCCCTCGGTACTGCTTTTGTTTTCTTTTTGCTTCCAATACAACAAAATACATCATCATTCGTTAATCATATTTTTATTCTTACGTGAGGTTCACCTTCACCGTTCTTTAACAACATATGATACGGATTCAAAGGTTTCAGTGTATTACCCATTTATTTATGTTCTCCATAACAAATCTGAACTCTGAAGTACATCCAAACTGGATATCTCACAATTCATAAAATAATTTGGTCCTGTGAATGGTGATAGTGTGATACAACTATCGTGTGCAAATGGTAAGTTCAGTCGTACATCATGGGAAATCAAAAACAAGAATCTGAGGTTAACGACGATGCATTTGCGACATAGAAAGGCATAAAGGTTGTATGGGGTTGGCTCGACCATTGAATAAGGGTTATAATTGAAACTGACTATATAATTAGTGGCGAAGAGATAGAGACATAGAGTCGGTCCCCCCCCCCCCCCCCCCCCCCCCCCCCCCCCCCCCCCCCCCCCTTTTTTTTTCCTTTACTTTTCTTGTGCTTGTTTGGGATAAATTTTACTTTTGCCTTGCTGACAGGGATGAGTAGAAGAAGAGAAGTAAAATCCTGAGCATTTTAATGTTTTGTTTTTATTGACCCTTCAATTTCAATCTAATGCCCAATAACTAATCCAGCAAGTATACTAGTATCAATAAGAGTAAAGCTATTGGACCCAAAAAACCAACCCAAATTTTTAACCCAAACGCATGTGGCAACATCACATGGGATCTTGGAAAGAGTGACGTGGGCCCATGTAGCGTGTGATGTTGCCACAGGGCATTTGGGTTAGAATTTGGGTTGGTTTTTTGGGTCCAATAGCATTACTCAGTATATAGTAGCTGAACCAAAAAATTTAAATATATGAAAATACAGTGTGCAAAACGAGTGACGACTGTATTGGTCAAAATATATACTATAAAAGATCTACTGTGCATAAGATAACGAAAATAACTCTTGCTGTATAAAAGTAAAAACGCAATATCGGAAATCGGATGGATTAGATAAGATTGTTGTCCTGAAGGTGGATAAAAGCCCATCTTACTAAAAGAAAACGTCTTTTACCAAACGAAGCCCAATAGAGTAATCAATATATAATAAGAATAAGAACCTCTAATCGAAGATATCATCGTCTGTATTTGGAGACAATGTTTATGCATTGTTCGAACAAGAAAATCATCGGTGGGGTATATCTGGACAAGTCTTTCTACACCCAAGTTGCATGGTTCGCAATGGATTCAAATGTTGTCTGTGGAAAGTAAAAATAATCCTTAATACTACAAAATTCTTTACGCGAGGAAAAGACAAATAACTTATACGAAACACGATAGCAGAATAAATTCCTTACACGATAAAAATCTACAACAATAGATTACATGATCTAATACACAAGCTAAGAAAAGACAAACATGCAACAACATTCTTTACGCGAGGAAAAGACAAAAAACTTATACGAAACACGGTAGCAGAATAAATTCCTTACACGATTAAAATCAACAACAATAGATTACACGATCTAATACACACGCTAAGAAAAGACAAACATGAAGCATGCAGATTAAACTTGGAGGATTTTGCACTAACGAATTACACGACCACAAGCTAAAGGGGATGGACAAAAACAAAAACAAAAACAAAAAAACTACAGCATTGGTAACTCATAAAAGGCTGTTTTTATCAAATTCACAGCATAAACAACATAGTCCGATGTGGGGTACAAGATTGTGTACAATGAAAGAAAAATTAAATAGATCACATATTACACGCATTTTCCTTAAAACCAAAGTAGAATGACACATTGTCGATGAATCAACCTAAGAGTGTCAATAAAAGGTTCTCAAATCGGAGGAACTTGTTGGTGCAGCATTCAAAACTGGGTCATGATATCACCTGATGGATTAGGGTTAATAGCCAGAGGGACAAGTTTGTCTATTGTGTCCAGGTCTGTGACATATACTGCAAGTGCGTGGAGGCTTGGTTGGCCCAGATGCATCAAACGCTGGTTTCCGACAACCTGATTTGTTGTGTCCCTTTTCAGAGCAATTTGAAGAAGTCTCCTGGTTGTACTTAATGGACTTTCTCTGTCTTCCAGACCGTCGACGCAATTTTAGCTCGTGCTCGGGACCTGATAAATTCTTGTTTATACCTGATGCAGAAAGGCTTATCAGATCAACAAGGTGCAATGGATTGTCATCATGTGTAGGGCGTAACGGTAAATCTTGTGGACTAATTTCATTACAGCAAGGACACAATGGTGAGTTGATATTGGCTGAGCAACCCATGCCGCCTTCGTCATCCTCAGCAGTAACAACAGTTGGACAATGAACTTTCTCGTCTTTAGCATAATTGCCGTGATTGCTGCGGTTAGCAGATTTCTTACTGACTGTACCGCCGAGTGGGCTTTGGGGAAATATAGACTTCCTGATTGATGGCGGAGTTTTTAATTCATCTATGGGGAAACCACTCAGAACAAATTCATTGCTACCAGTTGTAGATCTGTATCCGGATGAACTCACAACAGGGTTGACTGTAGATTTACACTTCAAAATGGGTGGTGGCGTACATGCCTGATCACCAGTACAACCGATGGTAATGAAGGTAGATTTGGATTTCAGATCAGGAGTCATAGTTAACTGGTCAACCAGGCTTCGTAACTGTTTGTGAAACACCGACACATAACATTTAGGATTCTCTTTGTTATGCGAAACGAAGATCTGTAAATCTAAGTCATAAATCATTTCAACAATGGAGCCATCAATTCTAGTACTTATCTTGAAGTCCACTTCATCAGAATTTAAGCCAAATCGACTACATATCTTCTCTGCCAATGTTTTCAAAGTCTCCTTCACTGTCACTGACAAAAAGAAAATAGCTTTAGGGTTGAATTGTTCATCTTCCCACTGTCCATCGTAGTTCACTATCAACAGAACCATATTCCTGAAGTTGTATGCAACATATTTAATCAGTTCTATCATCATGGAATTAAAATTAAAATTAAAATACATGTCATTAATGTCATCAGACGGATTAAAATAATGTCATCATGGGAATATGGACATGTCATCAATGTCATCAATGTTTTATGGAATTACATTCCGTGATGGATCATGGAATGTAATGTCGTGTTGTGGTAGGAGGATCATGGAATGTAATTTACTGTTGTAATGGTAGGATGATGGAATCTAGGAGGATCATGGAATCTCATTTCATGTCATGGAGAATTTAGGAAAGTCATTCCATGTCATGGAGAATCTACAAATGTCATTCCATGTCATGTAATCTTGGAATCTGAGAGGATCATGGAATCTCATCTCATGTCATGGAGAATCTAGGAAAGTCATTCCATGTCATGGAGAATCTACAACTGTCATTCTATGTCATGGAATGTCATGTACTGGTACGATCATGGAATGTAATGGTACGATCATGGAATGTAATGTAATGGTACAATCATGGAATGTAATGTAATGATCATGGAATGTAATGGATCAGGATACAATGACACAGGGAATGCAATAAAACTCCTAATCTGACATATGACATAAACAAACACACACAGATCGCCGTGACGAAGATAAAGGGGACCTTCTCAATCCTTTTCAACATATATTATATGACTATGATTGAAATCAATCATATGTATTTAGACTGACATAAACATATGTTATATCCTGAATATGAAAGAAATCAATCATATGTATTTTTTAGACTGACATTAACACACACAGGCCGCTGCGATGAAGAACAGGATGACCCTTCTCAATCATTTTCAACATATGTTATTATATGAAAATTATGAAAGAAATCATCAATCAAAGGAGATATATTTGAAAACCCCCCATTATAGGGGATATATTTTATAGTTACAGTTCGAGTTCTAAGGAGATACATACCTTCTCTGATATTGGGGATGGCTGAAACAAATTAGGACCGCTTCAATCACGGCAATGAATCGACAACTGGAAATATTATTATGGCAGAGAATCGGAGATAAGAAATATCGCGGGTAATTGGGTGCTATTTTTACATGTAAGGGTTTGGGTTAACCGACTTGCATTTCAATTTAATAAGATGCATATAATAAAATCAGTTGGAAGCCGCACCGTAATTTAGGGATTGGGTTTGGGGATTGCCTTCGTCTGAGATATAAGAAGGAGACGGGGTCATTTTGGACCTCTTACATCAACAACCACTGACAACTCTCTAGGGGTATATTTGTCAAAGAACCCACTAACTTCCACCACACAATCCATGATCCATGATCATATTGGTTGATCCATGATCATATTGATTATATTTGGTTTTTTAAAAACTAGTGGCTATATGTAAAAATTGGAAAACCAAAGTGGCTATTCTATGGAATTATCTCTATAATTTTACTTTACATGATATTACTCATGTTGAACATATAATGTTTAAAATGTTTCATAACCATAGTGGTAAACGGACTATTACTTTATATGAGATTATTGCTCTCTAGCTCGCTTAGGTAAGTTTTCTAATTCTTCAGTTCTTAATGTTTTTGAAAACTATCATTTAAATTCTGAAATTCGAATCATTGACTCGGGAGCCACATATCATAGGACTATTACTGCTACCCATTTAAGTTCTAGGACTAGTCCTGGAAACAATAAAAGTGAAAATAGTTGATGGTACTCTTGCTATCGTGGCTGGTTTTGGCACCATATATTTAACCTCATCTTTAATTCTGAAAAATGTGTTGCATGTCCCTAAACTTTCTATGAGTTTATTATCCATACTTATTGGGAAGACGATTGGTCATGCTAAGGCGCAAAATGGATTATACTATCTTGACACAAGTAGTGGTTATGGTGGTGGAGTTTCACTCTCAAATTTTTCTACAAGTTTGTCGTCTAATAAAACTAAGATGTGGCTTATCTTTTTCTGTTTTAAAGGTCATGTTTCCATCTTTGTTTGATAATTTAAAAATTGAAATGTTATACCGTGAAGTTTGCCAAATGGCCAAACATCATCAAGCATCATATCCTTTAAGCAATAATAAAGCAACTTTTCTATTTCAATTAATTCACACAGATGTGTGGGGTCCTTCCAGAACCCCGAATACATCAAGGGCTCGTTGGTTTGTATCTTTTATTGATGATTGTTCATGTGTTACATGGTTATTTCTTATGAAAAATAAGTCTAATGTAAGCTCCATACTTCTTGTTTTTATTTTTAAATGATTAACACCCAATTTGGAGAAAAAGTTAAAATTATTCGTTCTGAAATTGGAACATAATTTTTTAACCGAACTTTGGGCCATTTTTTCCAAAAATAAGGAATTATACGTCAATCCTCTTGTGTTGATACCCCTCAATAGAATGGAGTCGCCAAAAGAAAAAATCGCCATCTCCCGGATATGACTCGGATGTTATTGTTCCAAAATAAAGTTCCGAAGTCATATTGGGGAGATGCGGTTTTGACTGCGGATCACCTCATCAATAGGATACCTTCTAGAGTCTTAGATCACAAAGAACTGATTTCAGTCCTTACAAAGTTTTTTTCCACAAGTTTCCAAACCAAATTCGATTCCACCTAAAAGTTTAGGGTATCCTGCATATGTCAAGTTATATTAGACACACTTTGTTTATTTTTAGGTATATTTATCTCACAACAAAAAATATGTTTATGATTGTCTGAAAGAAACAGAGATGCTTGGCTACAAACCCGCAGACACTCCGATTAAACAAAATCACAAGCTTGGAAAAAATAAAAGAGGAGCCAGAAGTTGATAGCGGATGATATCAAAGGTTGGTGGGAAAATTGATCTATTTATCACATGCAAGACTAGACATAGCATAGATGTGAGTGTGGTGAGCCAATTTATGCATGCTCCTTAAGAAAGTCACCTAGAAGTAGTCTATAGAATCCTAAGATACTTAAAGCCTACACATGGTAGAGAAGTTACTTTTAAAATAAATGAGAGCTTAACATTAGAAGCCTACATGGATGCAGTACATAGATGTGGATTGTGCAGGATCAATGATAGACAGATGCTCTACTTCAAGATATTGCACATTTCTAGGTGGAAATTTGCAAGAAGCAACCAGTAGTAGTAAGGTCCAATGCCGAAGCTGAATTCAGAGCCATGGCCTAGGGGATTTGTGAGTTACTCTGGATCAAAATTATCTTGGGTGACTTAGGAGTTCAATAGGAAGGTAGCATGAAGTTGTACTGTGACAACAAGTCAGCAATTAATATTGCTCACAATCCAGTTCAACAAGATCGCACTAAACATGTTGAAGTGGATCATTACTTTATTAATGAGAAATTGGAGAGTGGGCTCACTTACACACCTTATGTATCTACAAAGAGTTAGCTAGCTGGCATTTTTACTAAAGGTTTGACAGAACATATATTAGAGACATTTTTAACAAGTTGGGAATTGATGACATTCATTCTCCAACTTGAGGGGGAGTGTTGACTTATTGATTGGCAGATTGATTGAGATTTGATTGATCCTTATATATATATTAAGGATTGATTGTTAGCTAATTGTTACAGATTTAATTATGTAATTGTAAATGTAATTCCTAATCTCCAGGGGTCGTAAGTAGTATATAAGGATCTATGTACTAAGACAAATAAAAGACAATTCAATAGAACACAATTGTCCACAGCTTCCATTTTTTTTTTCCATGAAAAAACACATCTATCTTCCCTCACATCCATCCACCCTCCCAACCAAACCTCTCTTTCCTTATCAATGCAACAAAAAAATAGTTGTAATCTAAGCTTTTCTCTCCAACAATGTCCTCGTTGCAGCATGGTTGTTCGTCGTGCTCAGCGGTCGAGGGATTTCATACTCAAAATCTCAAATGGAGACAGAAACGCTTGGACCAACAACGACAAGGACGGTGTCCACAATTCGACGAATGAAGATGGAAACACTGCAACTGATAACCCACCTATATAAGCATTTTATATGGTATACTTTTTATGTTTTATGTTTAATTTTACTGAAAATAAGCTTATGCTATTTTAAGGGGTTTTCATTTGGATGTTGATTTTGGGTTAATTCCTGCTATCATTGAGTCATGCTCAAGTGGTGGTAAATTTTATCAAGAACAAGGCCCATCCTCTTTTTGAACTTGGTCTTATTATTACTGATATTCCAGCTTTGTTGGCTTGATGTTTGTTTTTGTACCTAGAGGTTCTAACAATGTTGAGCACTTTTTGGCAAAGTTGGCACCCTCAATAGATTTTGAGTCCATTTGAATGGAAGAGTTTGTTGGTATGAAGCCTCTAATTGTGGCAAATTTGTCTTGTTTTTTTTTTTTTTTAATAAACTTATATTGATGGTGATTTTTGGATTATGGAAAAAGCCATGCGTCCAACAACATTAATACGAATAATAACTATACTGTAAAGTGAGAAAATAATAATTGAGCATGCAAAACATAGACTTTTACATGGAAAACCCTAAAAGGGAAAAACCACGATTGCCAGAGACGGTAAGGATAAGGTTTCACTATGTAAAGATGAATTACCACTTAACCTCTTTTGCACTCTTGTTGTTATACACGTTTTCACGTACGTACATAACAGCATTTAAGGGTCTATTTATACATGCATAGAATCCTAATTTTTGGTGTACAAGTAAGGAAAGTTGACGAGATTTAGTAGGACTCTGATTTGTTGGAGTTGTTTTTATCTTCTTTCCTGTTTTGTATATTCTACGTATTAAATTAATTAGATTCCCTGTTGAATTTGGACTCCAATATCTTTCAGGAATTTTGTTTTCTTATTGGAGTGTATTTCATGGTTCCTTGTTTGAGTAAGATTCTTCCTCTTCGTATTTGAGTAGTGGTTAATTTGGAGTTAATGTCTTTTACACATCACTAGCCAATCGGTTATCTAACTAGACTGGGTCTTCTTAACCTGATCGGTTACTCAACTTTGACCAATGTATCTTTTATCCAATCAGTTATTTAGCCTGACCAAGCTTTTCTGCCTGATTGGTTAATTGAACCCGATCAAGTTATCTCTACCTGATCGACCTAATGAACCTGACTAGGTTATCTCTATCCGATCGATCTAACGAACCCAACCGGATCTAGCTGGAGCCAAAGGTTGAGCCTTGGTCAACTTCATGGCATACCTAATCATCGCTTTTTCCGATATCGATGCTGACCTGTTAGTTCACCAAATGTTACCAATAACAACTTCCTAAAAAAAAAACAAAAACAAAAACAAAAACTAGGATTTTTATTTGGAGGACATGTAAATGATGTCCCCTCTTTATTCAACTTGTGGAAAAGGAATATTGTGGCTCATGTTCTGTTTTGGTCCATTTTAACAGTTTCAGAGAAGTTCCAGTTTTGATAGTTTTTCTCAATCAGTTTGGTAGGGAAGAGTTGTCTTTTGTTTGTGTTGTCTTGTTGGGGAAACCGTGTGGGTAAACCATAATGTGTTTATAAATGGTGGTCATTGGTCAGCCATCTTTGTTGTTATTTTATTTTATTTTATTTTATTTTTTTTATATAGGTCGTTTGTTTTTTTGTAAGTTTCATGCCTATGGGCATTTATTCTTGGATATCCAAATTCCCACTTCTCCATCCCTATTTAGAAGGAAATTTTTAGGGGAAAATTGGGATTCGGGTGGGGATGGTGATGATTTTCATCCCCAATTTGTTATTTTGGTTTTCTTTTTGTTGTAAGTTTTTTTTTTTTTTTTTAATTAACACCTAGACATTTATGTTAAAATGTAAAAAGGTACTTTAAAAAATGTACAAAGATCAAGAGTGAAAAATTCTAGCACCCATATACTTAATTATGAATTTAAAAGTTAAATCATCTCATAATTAATATTTTTTTTTTTCGAAAAGAATTTATAAGCAGAATATCCATCTCACATAATTTATCTATGGGTGACTCTATTTCTCTATTGCCACTAAAAAAAATTCATTTTTTAACGAAACTTTTTTATTATTGTTAATATATCTTTACATATAATTATTTAAAAGAGTCAACCGGTTCAAATCATCACCACCGCCGCCACCAGACAATGGCCATTTGGCATTCGAATATATAACTATATAAGAAAAACAAAATGTAAAATGTCCATACAGATAAGGACACTACAAAATATATAAAAAGATTTAATGCCAATTCTAATTGTAACTTGAATACTAAATTCAATTCAAATAAATTTTTATGATGCACACACTAAAGTAAAACATTCAAACTTTCTTCTAAAGAATCAGTTTGTGAATTGAGAACAAGACAATTGATGAGTATGAAAAACCTGAGCTATAATAAATTCATCAAATTTCAACTGTATAGCTTCAAAGTATATCCAACAAAGTTCAATATTTACTCCCATTTTACACTTGAACTATTCACTCTCTACCAAAAGTTCAACTTCAATACAACCTCGACATTATTTCACTAATGCTAAGTGCTCTTCCTATCTGGTTACAGATTTTCCGGGCAATCCTTGCCATTGACAAAAGAAGCATCAGATACGAAATGATAAAATATGTTTCGAAACGTTTCTGCTTCAAAGAAAAACTGAACCTTGGGAATCTCTTGTGAAAGGTCCGTGCTAGTCCTCCAAAGATTCATGCTTACTCATTGCACACGAAGAATGGAACCCGTGATGGCATTTGGATTCGTCAGGACGATTTCATTGTCTTAGCTCATGCAAGACATCAAGCTGTTCAAACACAAATAAAAGATGTCACAAACTCAAAAATTGTGTAAGTTGATTGACAATTTGACGTGAGAAAACAAACTAGAAGGCCTAAGCTTTTTCACGCCCCCTTCGGATCCAACCCTACATTAATACAAAGAGAGACAAGAAAGCCTATGTAGTTTACTCTCGTTAAGGAAACTTAGAAATGTAGCTTAGGAACACAAATTATCAATAACGAAACCAAGGGTCTCCGTATGATGATGGTTTTGGTAGAAAAAGCATTATTAGCAACTATGACTGTTACTTTCATTTGGTACACGGTATGGTTGAAATCATATTAAGCTCAGGAAATACACAATAAATTGATGGTTATCTAACCTACTCCGATGAATCTTGAAATTGCAAGTGCTCTGCAAATGTTCAACATCTCAACATGATTCAGCTTCGGAATCAGTATAGCTTACATATTATAAGGCACACTCCAGCCACTGGAGCACCCAAATTCACCAGAGCTATTGAGAATGTGCACAATCAAACTTGTCAATCGATCAATAACAAAAGAACCAGAGAGGTGTATGTGAAAGATACTATAGTCAGTCCATAAACCAAAATGGTGTAAAAACTAATTAAAAAAAAATCTGTAGTACTTGTCACACAAAATCTAAAAACTATATAAAAAATTTTGAAAAGAGAATAGTGATGAAAACAGTTTAGAAAGCGACAGGAGATGCATATTACCCGGGATTCCTCTGCTAGGCTCATGTTCTTCAGCTTCACTGATTATATCTGTAGAATCTCCTCCCTGATCAGAACAGTCAGGGCTTCTTTCTTCTTCTTTACTACTGTTTTGGACAGTTCTTGCATCTCCATTGTTTAAAACAGAACTTTCTGAAGCTTGTGTTTCCTTACAAGCCTGCAACCCGGGTTCTTCAGCTTCACTGCTTGTATCCGTAGAATATCCTCCCTGATCAGAACATTCAGAGCTTCTTTCTTCTTCTTTACAACTGTTTTGGAGGGTTCTTGCATCTCCATTGTTTAAAACAGAACTTTCTGGAGCTTGTGTTTCCTCACAAGCCTGCAACCCAGGTTCATCAGATGTTCCATCAGTATTTTCTGCGACAGAAGACTCTCGACTAGTTTCTTGACAGGTGTCAGGTGATTCACTGGGAGCCTTAGCAGAAGCAAGGAGGGATAGGCGGCAGAGCGGGCATGTGATGTGGCTGGCGAGCCAGTGGTCGATGCAATCCATGTGAAATGCATGGCCACATGCAGGTATCTGCTGAAGCTTATCTTCTGCTTGGTAGTCCCCAAGACATACTGAGCATCTGCAATAATAATTGGTATCTCATCAGATGATTAGGACGCTGAAAAAGTGAAGGCAACAATTCTCTTATGATTTCTAGATCTACATATTGTACTCCAAGCATACAGGCAATCATTTCTTCTATACAAGAATACATGTGATACTGGTTTAGTTTCGGCGAGACCTAATTCAATGGACATGCAGGAACAAGTACTAAAACACCGAGTTTTCCGTGTGTACTAACTGGATTGAGAACTCATGTCACAACAAGGCACTTGGGATGCTGTAAATATCCGTCTTCGTTATAGTTCATCACATATTCTTCTTCCAATCCTCCAAGTTGCTACGTGTGAGTTGATTTGTGCCCATTTTTTAGGAGATTAGTTGATTTCAATAAGCAGAGTTTGTCAAGTCAGAGTTGTTTTCTACTGGCTTGTACTGATAATCTCCTTCTGCCCAGTTGAAATAAACTCATTGAAATCAACTAATCTCCTAAAAAATGGGCACAAATCAACTCACACGTAACATGACCACAAATGAAGGCAAGTTTTACTGGCCCAAAGTACGTAAGAGTCGTTTCGTTGGAACTTTCACTTTGATAATAATGCACTAGAAGGGATCTTTTCTCCCTCATGCTATGCATCAATTTTCCACACCTCACACACATAATCACTTCTATTTGTCTCTATAGCATTTTATGAACTATATAGGATGCAATGAACAAAACGTAAAAGCTGGAACAGCAGTTATTCATTAAATCTTAAAGATTCATACGGATAATTCTACTTATACTCACGTCAAATGTGGTAATAAATATCACAATTGACTCGACAAATATACTCTACATGGAGAATTAATATAGCTTCATCAACATAAGTGTAATGAACTAATGATAACTTCATTCATTTTGCTCTTTAGTTTTCTGTTCATAAAACCTTTTCAGCTTGAATGACAACCATCTAAACAAAAATTTAAAATGAAATGTTGAGACCATGTTTTCAATCAATTATGTTAATGTTTCAACCAAATCATTTTTCAAGGTTACCCAAATTATAATGATAGGGGTAGTTTGAAAGCCTTGCCTCTCCCTCCCTCCCACCCCTTATGTCCCCTTGCCTCCGCTCATCCCTTGAATCCGAACATTCTGTCCAGGGATATACATCATTAACTAATTCAACGAAGAATGTCAAAGGAGGTAGCTAACTTCCCAGAATTCGGTACATGTCATTTTCATTGTTCCCTTTGACATTTGAGAGCTCCATACTTAATGACCATTTACTAGGCATTCCTATGAAGGAATAAGCTACCTCAAGGTGCAGAATATTAATTATAAAACCATTCAGTCGTATTTCGTCCATGCATAAATCGCGTTCTGGACCTTAATAAAGACCATTAAATATTTTTGTCACATTAAACCCACAGTAGTTATTCCTTTCAATAAGCAATAACAAAACAATAATACTCCTAATTCTCTGATAAGTTAGTGATAAGATAAAAGTTAAAGCATGAAATCCCTAGACCTCCGCATTCAAGAACACGGAATTCGATTAAGGAAATTCCATCCCTTGATGAACATATGATGTCAAAAATAACAACAAGATTCATTTTGCGCTTTCATTTTTTTGTTCACCCATGACGCTATCAAATAACACAATCAGTTTCATGATGGCCATTCCTTTCCTTTTTAATGAATTGTTAGCATTATAATTTATAAACAGCTCCGCTTTTCCGAAACTTGAAGAATATGGACAACCAAACAAAAACATAATAGATAGATCCTTCAGAAGCAGAGTGAAATCAAGCAAAACAATCAGTCTATTCTCACATGTAATAGTACTTAGTTACATATTGATTGAATCACTTTAGTGACTTAATTCAAGTAAAAAAAGCCTTTAAAGCTTAGATCATGATTCATGACCAATCATTGATTTTTTTTTACAGTGTTTAACATGCACTAGAAAAAACAAGACACCAAAAACACTAATAAAATCTATAGAAATTAAGTCTCACTCACTGTGTGTCTCTGATAGAGAAGCTCTCCTTGTATATGATAATAGGTAACATCTCTCTCAGTTCTTTCTTCAACCCCATTTCAGCCTGCAAATGAAAACCAAAATCCAGATTAAAAAAAAAAAAAAAAACATCAAATTAGATATACACGCTAATATATTCACAAAAAGAAAAAAGAAAAAGACATGATCTTACTCTGGAGATGTCATTGTTGATGTCTTCCAAAGAAGTTCGCATTCTAAGAGAGGACCAATCCACTCTCCGGCGGCGAAGATAGAAAAAGTAGAAGAGGAGGAGGAGGATGAAAGTGAAGAAAATTGGAACAGAGAAAATGAAAGCTTGATAGAGTTTCAATTCAGCAGAAGCAGTTGAAGATGGTGTTGAAGTGCAGCTTCTAGGTGAGTCTGGATGAGTATAATAAGACATCCCATATATATTTTTAACAAAATCCACTACAAATGAATACAAAATTTTATTAAAAAAATCCCAAAAACAAAATGCAAGTTTTGTTCTTTTAGAGCTAAAAAGAAGCAATTTTGATGAGGCTAAAATGGAAAATGATCAAATGGGTACTCTTGAATGGTTGATTTGCAGAAGAATTTGCACCAAAAGCTAAAAAAAAAATGGAAGTGACTACCCAGATGAGCAAAAACTAGAAATGTGTCAATAAATCTCAAAAAGAGAAAAGAAAATGAAACAAAAGTAGAAGATTAGATCAACTAACAAGGCACCAAGAGCAGCAGTGAAGAGGTAGAAAGAGAGAGAGAGAGAGAGAGAGAGAGAGAGGGAATGTGATGTGAGTGATCTTTAACTGATACAGAGAGAGATAGATCACAAGTTTCAGACAAGTAAAAGTTGTAGAGAGGATCAAAGATTTGTGCTTTAAATAAAAACAAACAAAAGGAGAGAGAGAGAGAGAGAGAGAAGAGAACAGAAAACGAGAGTCTTTGAGAGTCTGAGCTTGTACCGCCAAGAAGGCAAGAACGGATAGACACACAAGACATGATTAAGACAAAACCACGTGTTTATGACGATTCATTTTCTTCTTCTTCTTCTTCCATTCTCGCTTCTTCTTTTTTTTTTTTTTTTTTTGTCAGCTTAAATCATTATTTAGCATCTTAGTTGTCATATCCTAATCTCATGATTTATAGAATTTTTACGACTGACGTACACGGTACACTCATTTGAATATGATTTTGGTTAAATATTTTGGTCAGCCTAATTGTTATTTTTATCTTATATAGTAAAACAGTTATTAATGAAAACTAACAAAAAATACTTCACCGAAATGCCTAAACATTTAACAAATTTTGAAATGAAAATACATCAAGTAAAATGATATTTTAATGGAAATATTTTTTTTAATAAAAAATATTTTGTTCACGTATTTTCTAAATTGATGGAAAAAATTTAATATATATCATTGCGTGTATGTGTTTTTTTTAAAAATACTTGCTCAATTCATATTTCGTTGGAAAGGTGAGAAATCCCCAATCACCGTTAGTTATTAAAGGATCAAAGTTTAAAACATGGATGTTTGTGTATACCAACACAAACTTGCTATACCATTGCAATTAATTCAAACTTCAGGAGAGTTAGTGTACTTAACCCTTAACTTATTTACATTTTGTTTTTCATAAAATCGAAAAACAACTTTATAGTTTCGATCAAATCCAATGAATCAATCATAGACCGATAGCAATGCTTCTTTCTTTTTTAAAAATAAAAATAAAAATAAAAAATCGACACCGTTTGTGTTTGGAGAGGTCACTAACGTGGACCATAATTTGTTTTGACTTATTGGACCTTAGGTGTCACGGTGGCTGACATTTGCTTATCAAGGGATAATTTCACTAAAGTGCGTACTTTTTGACGAAATGTCATCTATTTAAACGTTTTTGGCATAATAATAACTAAAGTCCCTTGTTTTTTCAAAATACATCACTTTAGTCCATTTAACCAAAATACTAATGGTCGACTCTAATTATATGTATAAAAGTATAATTTTACCCTTATCAAAATGATTTATTGAGTTTCAAAAATAAATAATATTAAAATGGTTTATAAAAATTATTGACAGTGATTTTAGGATTGTGTAAAATTAACCACTCATCCAACAAGTTAATAAGAATTAACAATTGATCTATAAAACACGAAGGGAAATCAACAATATTTTACGTGGAAAACCCAAGTAGGGAAAAAACCACGGTTGCCGAAATCAATGAGAAAGGATCTTCACTATCAATGTTTTGATTACACACTCAATCTCTCTTATACTCTTGTATGCTTTTATGCACTAACTCTTGCAATGGTGAATTAGGGTCTATTTATACATGCATAGAACCCTAACTAACTCTTGTTGTACAAGTAGGGAAAGTTGACAAGGTTTAGTAGGATTCTAACTTATAGGAGTCATCTTTTGAAAAAACAAGGGACTTAAGTTGTTAATATAACAAAGATGTTTAAATAGGTGACATATCACCTAAAAGTAGGGACTTTAGTGAAATTACCCATATTTTTATTAGAGCAAATTGCACTAAACCCCCTGCGATTTGCCATTTTACACCCACAAAACATTTTATCATTAATTGACACTCACCTCCTCTACCGTTAGTCAAATTTAATTACTGACCAAGTTTGACTACCAAAATACCAAAATGCCCCTAAAAATTCTTAATTAAAAACAAAAAAAAAATACTAATTTTTATAAGTGGATCTCCACCATCCATCTCAAAGATGTATGGTGGAGATCCATTTTTTTAAAAGTAATTTATAAAAAAAAAAAAAAACGGATGTCAGAGATCAAATTTTTTTTTTTTTTTTTTAAAGTAATGTTGTGATTCCAGATCCAAGAACCAAATTTTTTAATATAAAAAAAAATACAAAAAAAAAAAAAAAAAAAAAGTAAAAAGTGGAAATCGATCTGGATCTAGATCTAGGTCGATGGAGAAGAGAGCTCCATCAGATGGAGCTCACCATCTCTGATGAGATGAAACTCACGAACGAGCTCTGATGGCACTCACAGATGAGCTCTGAAGCACAGCGCACAATCTCGTCGGAGATAGCACTCGCTGGTGATCTCCAAAGCTCAGTGCTCCATCTCGTCAAAGATGGAGCTCACGAGCTCTAATGGTATTGTTTTTTTTTTTTTTTTTGTTGAAAAAATCTGATAACTTTTTTTGGAATAATATAACTCTTTCTAATTATATGTTTCAAAGAAAATTCTATTAAAATACTAAAGCAATGAAAATAACCTTGAAAAAATAATATTAAAATAATAAATTGATTTATTCAAAAATTATTTTTGAAAAGAATTAATCTAAAATAGAAAATATATTATTAAAATAATAAAGTGATAAATTTTAATTTAGTAATAAGGATATAACAATCAATTTAAATAATAAAGCAATGAAAATGAATTAATTTTTTTTATTAAAATAATAAAGTAATACAATTAATTTAAGGGGTGAATTCATAATGAGCCAAAAAATTTATGGGTTTATTGTTTTTAGCCACAAGTTTATTTTTTATTGTTTTTGTCATTTTTCACTACTTTTGGACAAAAATACCCTTAAATTTGAAATTTGAAAAAAAAAAATGTCAGTAGGTGGGTGGTAAAAACGAGGCCTTTTTTATGTTAGGGTTGAAACCATTCCACCAGTAAAACGATCAAAAGTAAAAAAGAAGAAAAAGAGAGAGATCGCCGTCGCTCGTCGGCGTCGCTGCCGCTCGCCGTTGTCTCGCACATCTGTCGTCGTCGTCGCTGCAGAGAGAGAAAGGAAGAGAAGAGATCGCATTGCTGCCGTTCGCCGTCACCTCGCACTGTCGCCGTCGGCTCGCCACCCCTCTCCTCGTCGCTGAATCCACGCATCTATTTCTCAGGTTTGCTTCTTATCTGTCTTCCAAACAGCTAAATTTATTAATTGCATTTTTTTTTTTTTTAATTTGGTATTTATGATTTCACGCCATAAAAAAAATTGTTTACATCTTTGGATTGTGTATTTGTGTTGTTGCTGTTGCTTTTTCTATTATTATTTTTTTCTTTTTTTTTGAGAATGTTGAGCTTCTCAAATCTCAACAAATGTGAATCTGCCTTCACTCTCTGGACAGCTTGCTTATTTCTGAAACAATTATATATAAGGTTACAGAAACATGAACTCCCATTCCCTCCAACTTAGAATTATGGTCGACCACTAGAAAATGAAAGTTACAAAAATTCAGTTCACCTGCTCTGCAGAGATATACAGAAAAATTATGAATCTGTTGTTGTTATTATTTCAAAAACCACAATTCCACACCCCCCCCCCCCCCCCCCCCCCCGAGAGAGAGCCTCTATGCCACACACTGTTGATACTTCATATCACACATTCACTTATATACTACACATAAGTGACTTCCCTAAGCAATGTGGGATTCACTTTGATCCCTACACAATGGGTTCACTTTGAGACTCAATTTCTCATTCACCCATTAACCATTTTGTGAATTTGAGTATATCATTTCGAAGCTCTCACGGAGGAGAATTCGAATCCATTTTAATCTTCCATTTTCGTGGAATTAATCATACCCAAATAATGCTCTCAAATCATGAGTTTGTCACAAAATTTCCAACATCTGTATTGACATTTTTTTGTGCTTGATTCCAATTGGCACCGGTATAAAGTGAAAAAATTAAATATGTATGTTATATTAGTGCCTGAAGTTTGATTTGTGGTAATTTTGCCATTCTGTATCCCATATTTGATTTGTGTTTGATTTGTATTTGGTTTGTGTTTGATTTGTGGTAATTTTGCCATTCTATACAAGTCTGATTGTTCTTGCTGATTTGTCAATAAGTACTTAAAATTGCAAATTGGATTGGATGTTTCATTTTTTAGGATAATTGTAACAAGTCGGAGCAGATTTCTCAGGAGTAGCAATTGATATGGTGTCAATGAACTGCAAAGTGAAGCTGTGTGGGGGTTTTTGATAAATTTTTTACATTGTTTAATAATTTGATGATTTTTTTTCCTTAATTGAACTACTTGATTAATAGAGTGTTTGGTGAATATGCAGGTTATGAGCAATGTGATATATAAAGCACTGGATGATAAAGCAGTAGTAAATGCTTTATACAAAACTCTCACTTCACTATCAGTGTGAAAATGCTTCTTAGGAAGATGTACAATTACCATAGTGCAATTTTCATGTTACTCATGAGAGTATGTTGAATGTTGGACAAGTATTCTATGTCTAATTTTGTTGATACTATGATCAATAATAGTAAAGTTTGTGTTTGGATTCAATCAATTTGTATAGTTGTTGGCATGCTAGCTGTATTCCAAGTTACATGCCACGTGAATTTAGTTGTTTATACTGGCATGTAAGTTATGTATTGGCATGCAACTCTAGCATGTAACTTGAAAATAAACTGACATGTAAGTTAAGAAAGTTATGTTATCAGTGTCTTTCAATTAGGGAAATAAAAAATAAACTAGCATGTAACTTAAAAATACACTGGCATGTAACTTAAGAATCAATTGACATGTAACTTGGAACATGAAGAACATGTAACTTGAAAGCACATAGGACATGTAACTTGGTTTCCAATTGGCATTTTGTTAAAGAACTTTAATTTATATACATCAGGAGATAGGATCTAATGGCATCCAATGGAGATGATCAAACTAAATGCTAAATAACCACAAAAGTATGATATAACTTATAAAACACAAAAACGCAAATGAATTTCAAGTTACATGCCATTTGATTTTTATATTGCATGCCAATTAACTTTTCAGGTTATATGTCAATTGAGTTTCAAGTTATATGTCAATTGAATTTCAAGTTACATGCCAACTTTTCATGTCAATTGAGTTTCAAGTTACATGTCATTTAGTTTCCATGTTACGTGCCAGATGACTTTCCAAATTACATGCTAATTGAGTTCCAAGTTATATGTCATTTGATTTTCAAATTACATGCTAGTTGAGTTTCAAATTACATGCTTATTTAACTTTTCAAGTTACATGTCAATTGAGTTTCAAGTTACATGCCATTTCATTTCCATGTTACGTGCCAGTTGACTTTCCAAATTACATGCTAATTGAGTTTCAAGTTATATGTCATTTGATTTTCAAATTACATGCTAGTTTCCAAATTACATGCCATATGAGTTTCAAATTACATGCCTGTTTAACTTTTCAAATTACATGTCATTTGATTTTCAAATTATATGCTAGTTTCCAAATTACATGCCAGTTGAGTTTCAAATTATATGTCTGTTTAGTTTCAAATTACATGCAGTTGATTTCCAACTTACATTTCAATTGATTTTCATTTTACATGCCAATTAAATCAACATGTTTTACACCTTTTTTTTAATAAAGTAAATGAACTTATTCAACCAAAAAGGAATTACAAGAATTCAAATCAGAATTGGCTAACAAGGAGAGCCACTCCAATAAATCTATATGGCAATTTCTAGAGATATATACTTTACACATCTGATTTAGCTTGTATATTTAGCTTACAAAGCAACCACACCACTAATGATATTATCGATATCACTACACGAACTAATCACACCATTACATAACCGAGAAACACCCAGCGCATCTGATTCAACACAACGGGAAAAGGCCTATCTCCTTTGCCACCGACACCTTCATATTGAAAGATAACGCAACATCAATAACAACCTCACCCTTATCATTTCTAACCACCAAACGAGCCCCATATATACCCTTGTCACATTCAATTTAAAGCAATCAGGAGCTAGCAAAGTCCAGTCAACCAAACCATATCAACCATTGGTTGCCTGTGAAAACAATCAAAAATATATATCAAATAATGATATTATTGACTAAACTTTGTAGAGCTAAGCATTCCTAATAATGATATTATAAAAACTTCTAAATCAAACCAGACCAACATCTCATCTACATGCATACCTAGCAAAAGGTCCAACCCACAATAATCACTTCGAAAATAGGCTTTGAAGACGCAATGATTTGTGTAGTGAAAATGCAGAGCCTTACTAAATGACACTTTGTCTACTAGATTTCCATTTATGTACTAGGATTCAAGCTCATTAGAATTTGAGTAGGTTAGGTGATCAGCACCACAAACCTTGGACTGTAACACAAATCCAGAAGCAAAGATTCTGGGCAATTGCAGAAATAGCTGTAGACTAAACACAACACCCGCCTTTCCACCAAAGAATCTATGACCGAGAGGACCATGTGCCACTATTCCAATACCTAAGGGACTCCACATTATCTGCCAAACATTGACAGGAAGAAAGGCATGGAAATCAGAAAAACACAACCAGCTGTTAGAAAGTAATTACTAGCATTACACAGCAGCCCTTTCATTGTTCAATAAATCATAAATTAAGCTCTACAAAGACAATTTCTCCAATAGACACCAAATTTTGATTAAATGTAATTTCTGGGAATCCAAGATCAATTTGCAAATATATGTCCAAATTAATGCACCCACCCACAACCTAAATTTTAAACATCAATTTGTTTAAATCACTTTGTTTAAAGGCTTCAATGCCATACATTTCCAAAGAGCATCAGATCACATATGTTATTACACAGTCACTTTACAAATAAATCTTCATATCAAATCTTTCAACTATCTAGCATATCAATTTCCAATTGTCGTTTTCGTCATATATAGTCTTTGTAGACAAACTGGCATATCAATTTCAACTATGTGATTTAATCATGTTCATGTACTAATAGACCAAACAAACAAACAAAACTCAAAGTTCTAACCACTAACTAATCTTACCTTGTCGGTGCCTTTTGCTCTTGATAGTATTTAGCTTCTCAGGTGATTTTGGACATGGGATATTTTCCTTAAAAAAAAAAAAAACTAAATGAGACAAAACAAAATGGAACTTAGGCTATACTGTGCATACTAACATTATTGTTAACTTACATTATTAAAATCGAAATTGTGGAGCAGGTTTTGATTGTCAGGGGTAATAAAATCAGGTGTACTGAAACCAAAAAGTAAAATAAAATAAATCAAACATTCAATTATTGAATTTTAATTTCGATGACAACAAACTAGCAAGATAATATATAGTCCAAAATTATGCATCCATTTCTTGATAATTCTACTTTAAAATTTAAACAAATAAAAAGAATTGTTTTTTTGGCTTACCAACAGAAATCTTAACTGATAATGAAATTTTTATCATCACGGCAAGCACCGACGACATCAACAGCAAGAGTGGAGTCCTTGGCGACGGATTCTAGAAGGTTCTGGAAGCGAGAGGAAGGATTGGCTGTTGACGAAGAAGTGGAAATGTAAGAGGAAGGTTGCTGGGTTTCCGATCTACTTCGAGAGAGAGACACACACAAAGAATCAATGAGATCTGGGTTGAAGAAAAGAGAGAGCAAAAATGTTGCTGGGTTTCGGTTCAAGAGAGAGAGAGAGACGAAGTGGAGATATACGATCTGTATGTTGGAGGGAGACGAAATGCAGAGACATGATCTGTATGTGGAGGAGCCAAAATCGGTTTAGAGAGAGAGAGAATATCTGATTTTGAAATGTTGGGAAGACAGATTAGGGGGTTGTAAGGCTGAAGACAGTGAAATTTTGGGTGGGAAATTCTGAGTGAAGTAAAGTCAAAAGTGAGGGCATACTTGTCAGTTCAAGTCTAAAAATGATACCTATAATAAAAAATAAATTTGTAGCTAAAAACAACAAAACAATAAATTTTTTGATCATTTCTTGCAATTTCCTCTTAATTTAAAACAAAATATATTAAAATAATAAAGTTATTATTGATTACAGGTAGAAATTGAAAAAAAAAAGAAAAAAAAAGTGTTAAGGTGTGTGTAAGACATAGGAGGAAATTGTGTTTTATTATTCTAACTTATCTTGGAAGAATTTTTAAAATTCAAAAGCTATATTACTTTGCCAACCAAACTCTTCTAAAAATGGCTTTTGAATTCCAAAAGTCGCTTTTGAGCTCTAAAAGCCAAAAGCCAGTTTTGAAAGGCTGAAAGTCATGCCAAAGCCGGCTTCTAATTATCTCATGATTAAAAATAGTTGATAGAGTACTAAGCACATTTTCCTTTCTTTATGTGAAATCAAATTTAGAAAATTTCAAATAAATATCTTTGGTCTTTGTCAACATTTATTTATTTATAATTTGTTTAAACCTAGACAGAAATTCTATTATCAGTTCGAACTGACGAAAGTTATATCATTTCCTTGCACGTGGGCCACTGGATTTAAATACTTTGACTTGGCTGTATACACTTGTCAGTCAAAGTATTTAAATCCAGCGGCCCACATACAAGGAACTGATATAACTTTTGTCAGTTCGAACTGATATAACTTTTGTCAGTTCGAACTGATATAACTTTTGTCAGTTCGAACTGATAATAGAAAGACTGTAAACCTAGATTATTATCTTTCACGTATATCTATTATTATTTGTACTATCATAATCAACAATTATGATTATAAAATTAAATGAATTTGAATAAGTTAAGTTTAGCTAGATAATCATATCATTAAGAATTTAACATTTGTTTATTTAGTTAGCAAACAAAACAAAGTTCAACAACTTTGATTCTTTTTATTTTAATTTATTTGATTTGTTTTAAGTAAATGAATTTTGTTTTTTGTTTTTTGGGTTATTTTCTTTAAAACTATGCATATACATTTGATTCGATATCATTTGATCAAACTTGTTAATCAAATATCTCATCCAACTGAATCAAGGGTTTGAAATTTAAATGTCACTTTATGGGGTGCCTTTTGGGTAAAAAGCACCAACTTATTAACTTAAATTTAAAAGGCACCATTTATGGTGAGCAGACAAAAATACCCATTCATTTGTCGCTTTGTGTGTTTTTTCAAATGTTGGAAGAAAAATTTGAGAGAGAGACCGACGGCCAACAGTCCTCACCAATGAACCAAAATCCGACGGCGAACTACCGGCGACGGCGCAACAGTAGTGTCGAATAAATTTGAACGGCAAACTAAAAGGACTGAGGTAAGCTTTTGTTTCTCGTTTTCGATAAGATTGTGTGTTTGTTCGATGAGGTTAGGTTAGGGTTTTAGTTTAGGAAAAATTTTCCTTTGAAAACGATGAAGATCTGGGTTTTTTTATAGTTTTATCGAGCCTTTTTGTAGTTTTATCGAGCCTTTTGTATTGTAATCAAGATTCTTTGAACTGTGTATTGTAATCGAGCCTTTTTGTGTTGTAATCGTGCCTTTTTGAACTGTGTATTGTAATCAAGCCTTTTGTATTGTGTAATTGAGCCTTTTTGTATTGTAATCGTGCCTTTTTGAACTGTGTATTGTAATCGAGCCTTTTTGCATTGTAATCGAGCCTTTTGTATTGTAATCGAGCCTTTTTGTACATTGATCGAGCCTTTTTGAACTGTGATCGAGCCTTTTTGTATTGTGATCGAGCCTTTTTGTATTGTAATCGTGTCTTTTTTAACTGTGTATTGTAATCGAGCCTTTTTTAACTGTGATCGAGCCTTTTTGTGTTGTGATCGAGCCTTTTTGTATTGTAATCGTGCCTTTTTGAACTGTGTATTGTAATCGAGCCTTTTTTAACTGTGATCGAGCCTTTTTGTATTGTGATCGAGCTTTTTTGTATTGTGATCGTGTCTTTTTGAACTGTGTATTATAATCGAGCCTTTTTGAACTATGATCGAGCCTTTTTGTACCTTTATGTCGAGCCTTTTTGTACTGTAATCGAGCCTTTTTGTACTGTATTCGAGCCTTTTTGAACCTTTATTTTTTTGAGTTTTCATGAACTTATATGCATTTTTCCTGTGAATATGCAGATGGTGAATCTGAAGGATTTCCTTAAAACCCCTGTGGGAGAATGGTTCAACGGAAAAATTATTCGGCATGACCATGTAAATGACGTTACAGATATCGACAACGCACTTGAAAGTGTACTTGAACTTCTGAAGATGGAAGACCGTCGTCGGTTTAATGAGTCCTGCTTTGGTCATTTCCTTCAAATGCATCGTGAGATTCATTTTTCGGCTGGGATTGTCTATCGGATGCTTTTGCACGAGTTGCATCACGATGGGCGAGAAGATGAGATGAGATTTGATTTTTGTTAGGTAAGCATACGGTCCGGTTCTCGAAGGTTGAGTTTTGTCTAATCACCGGATTGAAGTTCAGAATCATTCCCGACCCGGCGAGTTATGAGATGGTACAGAATGGCATAAACGACCAATACTTTCAGGGTCGAGTCATCGAGATTGAAGAGCTGAAAGCGGTGCTATGGAGTGGTATTTTTGAACAGCAGTACGATGCGGTGAAGCTGTCATTATTGTTTTCGCTGAACTGGATGCTAATGGGGGTGGACGAGAGATATAAAATTTCATTATGGCAGTTTCAGCTAGTCGAGAACTTGGATGCTTTTGATACGTTCCCGTGGGGCGCATACGTGTACAGGCGGACTATTTATGGTTTGAAGCATGCTTTGGATGGTCCACGGCAGCGGTCGGAGGATCGATAGCAATAACAGGTCGTTGACACCATTGAGACGTACAACATATACGGTCTAGCGCACGCATTATTGGTGAGAATTTATAATTTGCATCCGTACTTTAATTGAAATTTTTTTATATGACTGATGTGTTATCTATTACGCAGATATTTGCTTTTGAGGTTATCCCCGAGCTTAGCAATAAGCAAAAGTGTGGGACCCGCAGGGTAATCGAGCTACCCCCTCCACGTATTCTGAAATGAGAGTTGACTCAGCGACCGTGGGGGAAAACGCTGGATAAGATTTTCACTGAAAGGGTAAGTATTGTTGTTGTTAATGTTTATAATTTTTAGTATGTTTACAATTACAATGATGTAACTCCGATTGCAGATGTTTGCGCGGTCTGAATTGGTGCCGACAGCTGCTGAGAAAGGTCAACGGTACTACGAAGGCAGAGACCTGGGAGGCAGTCTGTATGATGAGGGTGCCACAGATATACCTGGTGACCTCTCGGTTCCAGAACCACGTAGGACTGTCGGACCCAGTGATACGGAGGAATCGTATTATAGACCTAGTGATATAGATCCTTAGTATTCTAGACCTACTGATATGGAGGGCTCAGACCCAGAGGTCGGCATTAGCAGTGGGAGTCCCACGAGATCTAGGCGGATACGATTCAGTTTGCCCAGACGACCTACAGGTGATTCAGACCCGAAGGGTGGCAGTCTTATTCCCGTGAGGTGTAGGCGGGTACGATTCACTTTGCCTAGAAAACCTAGACCTGAAGATGATTCACGGGGAGGCGTTGGAGAGCATCCACAGGTACTTAAGCATTTTTAGAACCGCATGATTTAATTTCAATTGACTAAAGAGTTTTACAACTAACAGAGTCAGAAATCCTTTCAGGGCTGGGACAGTAAATTCACAGAAGTGATGGATGTTGTCCGGACATTACGGGACGATGTTATGGAAGCTATCCGAAAAAGTGAAGAGAAAAGAGAAAAGAGATGCGCAACATCGGGAGTTGCTGGATTTGATCCGGACGCTACAGGGTCCGACGTCGTAGGGTCGTATGGATGATCCCCCATTCGATGACCAACTATTTGATAACCATTATGGAGCATTCAGTACAGGCAAGACAGGTACTGATCAGGATGGGACAGCCCCAGGGACCAGACATGGGGAGGCACATACTGCAGACACAGTATCCAAGCAACAGGCTCATGATGCGCTAGAACGATTGGAGGTGCCCGGTGATACAAAGACAGCAGTATTGGAGCAAGTACTGCCACAGGACCTCACCGCGGACCGTTCAGCGCAGCTACTGCATGATCCTGTTCATATCCAGGAGCTCTCCGCTGACCACATGTCGCAGGGTACCCATCCAGTCAATCCCAGTATGCAAGGTTCCTCTTCAGAGCGTAGACCTTTGGTCGACCCGAGCGCAACCGACCCCTCCAGGTGATCCACGATGAGAGATTTGGTCGTTCGACTTGCACCTCACCGGTCGATCCCAGGCGATCAACGGGGACCGAGTTCCTCCTCAAACTGCACCGATCCCCATGATTTGGAACGGACTCCCACACCCCTAAGGCGTGGAGACTGGATTCAACGTCGAGGTTGGATGGAAATGAGCCCATACATAGACCCTTGTCAACCGAAGAGGCCACGGATGATATCGCCGCCAGCACATGAATGGCAGCCACACGAATTGGTAGATCCTGAGCAGCTTGCGTCATACAAAGACTACAAGAGGAGCATGACGGGGGAATTGTAAGTATAATCTAAAAAATTACAATCTGTTTATAGTTTTTTCGTCAAATATGCAAGTAAGTATTATGTAACTTTTTCCCTACTTATGCAGACGTGATGTGGATCTGCACAACCCAGTTGGTGTTCCTGTCACTTGGTTCCACCGGCTTCAAACCAACTTCATGGAGTTGGAGGATACGGTATGTTCCTTACTTGAACTGGCTTTATAAAACTCATTCACAAATGGTTGAATCCTAACAATACAAATTGTTGAAATTGTCAACACATTGTTGAAATTGTCAACACATTGACGCATACTTGAACATTCTCCGGAGGCGTCAGCGAGCATTCCCCACTGTCTACAGTTCGAGGGTCAACATACTGAATTCACAATTTTATGTAAGTGTTTATATTATACGGTTTTCGCTTTTACATTGATGTGTTCATACATCTTCTGCCTAACGTTTCGGATAATTTTCTATGTACAGTCATTGTTAGATCACCAATGGGACAGAATCGGCACTGGTGAGAACAGGAAACCCCCAGAAGGTTGGTCTGTGTTCAACCACACGTGGGCCCGTGATAAGCTTACAGTGGTACGTGGAGAGCTCCCGTCAGGAAACCGGCCATGGCACGATGTTGACATGGTGAGTGTATATTTGACTTTGTGTCCATGTGTATAATAACAAAATTTGATCACACCAGCGAGAAACACCTACAGGTTCTGATTCCTTGTAACCTTGGACGTATGCATTGGGTCATAGCCAGCATCGATCTCATGAAAGGGCATGTTCTCGTGTTTGACCCGTTCAGATAGCAGGTCCCATTTAAGCACAGGAATGCCCAGTTCCCGAGCTTACGGTGGTTGTTACCCTCAATGCTGGATGCGATGCATTTTCACAGGAACAAACGATCGGGTGACAAGACGTACAAAAGGAGGGACGGGCCGTTTCGGATGTTCTACGTGGCAGCCGACCGTGTGCCCTAACAGGATAAGGGGTATGACTGTTTCAAGTTCTTATTCTATCCCAATCGGTTGTAATAACATTCCTAGCTTACGGTGGTTGTTCATGTGGTTAATTGCAGGGGAAATTGTGGTGCCCATACTTTGAGAATGATTGAGTACCTGACGACGAACAGGGATACGTTCGACTGGTCGGAAGCCGATATGCCCATCATTCGGCAGAAGATGGCCGTGGAGGTTTATTGTAACTCCAGGACCTTGTAGTTGATGTACATAACATTTGAGTAATGAAATGAATCATTTTTTTTTCAACTGTTTGTAGTTCAAAGTTCAACACACACATTTCATACGATCTAAATCCATAAACAATATAGAAAATCTCGTATAGGATCCACTATGACATTAGACAAAGAACTAAATTCGTCTATATTTTCGAACATACAATCAATCATATTAGTTCTACATAAAAGCATAAAAACCAAGGGTCTCATAAAACAATTGTATCGAGCATGGTTCCCAAAGTCTGAACGATGTTGGAAGACATCAAGTTAGAGACACGTTCCTCATAAAATAACTGTATCGAGCATGGTTCCCAAAGTCTGAACGATGTTGGAAGACATCAAGTTAGAGACACGATCCTCATAAAACAACTGTATCGAGCATGGTTCCCAAAGTCTGAACGATGTTGGGAGACATCAACTTGGAGACATGTTCCTCAATGACAACCTTTTTTGGTGACAATTCGTCTTCCTCTTGTACTGCCTTGTTATATTTGATCCTCTTCCTCAACGGCCTTATTCATTCCATGGTAGAGTCCTTCTCAGGGCACGTGTCCCTATTAGAGTCATCATACTTTTATACTATAGCCAAAAGATATAATATTGAAGCATGTTGAGATAAGGCAAATAAAACTGTTTGTAATTAAAAGTTCAACAAACATTTCATACATTGAAATCCATAAACAATACGGGACACTCATGAACACTCATTCAGATTAGTTCTACATAAAAGAATAAGAACCAAAGGTGGCAATTCGTCTTCCTCTTGTAAGGCTTTATTCATTCCATGGTAGAGTCCTTTTCAGGGCACGTTTGTTTGTTGTGTCCAATTGAATGACAGATGCTGCTACGACGGTATTTTTTGGGAACAATTCTACTGGGACCTTCATTAACCATAGGCGGATTCGAACACCTCCTGCTATTATGTCCTGGTTGTCCACATCTTCTACACGACTATGTGGTTGTCCTCTCCGAAGACGAGGGATGTCGACCCTTCATCGGGCGACCTGATTGTCTCTTCGTCTTTGGATTTAAAACAATTCGCGCTACGATGTCGGATGGCACAACCTATGAAGAAGGATGGCCAACATGCATTATAGGAACCGAGTATGCATCAATAAGTGTCTCCCTCGTGTAGTAGTTTACACACAGAGATGTGAAATCCAAATTCCGTTCCCTACAATAATGAAAACAGTGAGATTCATGTTTGGGTAATATAAAGCGTTAACTGGACAGAGTCATGTACCTTGCCGCTGCGAGTGCGTGTAAACATGGTAAAAAGTCCATTTGGAATTTGTTGCATGTGCATGTCTTCCGGGCTAAGTCAACCATCCACTGTTTTCCCTTGTGTCTGACGGAGAATATGTTCCAGTCAACTGCATTTACAGTCATATAACCACACTTCTCGACACGTTTGAGGATCACAAGATGTGTTGTGTCGGTCAATCGATGACGCATGGACCGTGCATTTGCATGACGATCGTGGAACCACTTTTATAGCATATTCCGAATGAACTCTGCCAGTGTCATCAGTGGCAGTTGCCGTGTAAATTTTAGGCATGAGTTTATGCACTCTGCAACATTTGTGGTCATCAACCTGTACCTTCTTTAGGGACAGTGAATGCGGGACCACTTGTGTGGACCGGCATCAATGGCATAATCGTATGCACCCTTGTGCAGCTTATGTAACTCCTCCATGTGGCGATCGTACTGGATTTCCTTGTACGAACTAGCAGCGTTATTCATTATGTCGGCAACATCCTTTCTGTGGAATCGCTTTTTCATATTTTCACCAAAATACCAGCAACATATGGTATGGGTTGCATAAGAGAACACTTTAGAAATCCCTGCTTCAATGCTTGCATGACGATCGGAAATAAAAACCAGATCATCTATATGACCAAGGGCACCTCTCAAGCATTCCAAAAACCACTCCCATGAAAGGTTGTTTTCTGAGTCACCGTACCCAAAAGCAATTGGATACACCTGCTTATTTTCATCTTGTGCAGTTGCCACAAACATTGTACCCCCGAATCTTCCCTTTAAATGGGTACCATCAACTGCAATCACATGACATATACACCTCTGAAAACCTCTAATTGAGGACCCTAACGACATGAAAAAGTATAGGAATTTACCATCGTCTGCGCATTGTAAGTCTGTGATTGTGCCAGGATTTTACTGTTCCAGAACGTATGCAAAAGATGGCAGCAGTTGGAAACCTTCTTCATGCGTTCCATAGGTCAATGACAATGCATATTGCAAGGCATCATGTGCCTTACTATACATGATTTGGATGCCATACATTGTTTTCATATCAGCCATTATATCCTTCGGACGCATGAGACGACCATCGGTTTGTTGAAGTCTAGGTGCAACGACTTCTCCGATTGTGACTGCACTAGCTTGTCGATGGCGACGGTGAATCTCCTCCAAGGGACAGGTGTGTTCATTGACAAAACTTCTGACTTGAAAGTAAGTCCCTTCTTCTCTCCTCACCGCTCTTAATTTCCACGTACATTCGTCAATGATGCAAACCAGATGTAAAGTTGTCATATTGGACCTTTTCACCTTCCATTCAAAGTTCCGATGCATTGCAAAATGGCCAACTAGCCTCTTCAAATCCTTTTTACTCGGAAAAAATTGACCTTTATAAATCATGGTTCATGGTTCTCGGTTCTTGCGCTGCCAAGGTGCTGCTTCTACCAGTACCAAACGAGTATGAATTTGCTCTTGGAATAACCCAAGTTGTCACATTAACAGATTCAGATGCTGTCACATTATAACGGACCTCGAAAGTCCCAGGCATATCTGGTGCAGTGCCACTAACTCCTTCTACACGTCTACCATGTATTTGCATTTGTGCAGGCTCTTCATCCGCATTTTATAGATCATTAACCTGTTCATTATTTGCCTCATTATCTACCTCATGGTTCGGGTAATTGTAATTGTTCTACTCATTGTATTGTGCATCATACTGCTCAATTCGACAACCAAACACATCACCAAATTGAGGCTCAACTGTATCTGCATGGTCGACCGCAACCTGTGGAACACCACACATGTTTCCCCCACCTTCACTGGCACTTCTTTGGATGAACACTTGGTTGCTACCACTAAAGGATCCTAATTGTTGGGTATTTTCAGGAGGAGGAATATCATTCCCTACCACTTCTCCAGCTGTCCGCTCAGTTAGACTGACACATACTTGAGGAATCACTCGATTTTCCCCTAGCATAAACTGGACATCGTCGTCATTTCTTATAAATGTGCGACACGTACTGCCATGAACGATTGATATTGATGACAAATCAATGTTGAAAGTTCTCAAAGTGTGTTTTTCAATATAAAGCTAGAGGGGGGGGGGGGGGGGTGAATAGATTTTATCTAATTATTACCCAATTTTCGCATACAAGTCAATTTTACGAAAATGCCCCTACTAGTCAAAAATACATACAAGTGTAATATATTGCGGAATTTAAATAACACTTGATGTTTACGTGGAAACCCTCAACAGGGAAAAACCACGGGCTGGTAAGTGCGCCACACTCGAACCTCGAAATCCACTATATGAAAATACGGTTACACCCTCAAGTGATTCTCGGACCCTCACCCTAGATAACCTCAGGCTGTGGACACTACCACACGCCACTCTTGGTTCAATCCTTAGTGATATCCCCTGATACACTACTCTTGGCGTGAGCACCCTCTAATCTACCACGCGGGCCTTTTATAGCGGCTCTAGTCCAATTTGCTTGAGTGACCACCTAAACCCGGTGTAGCGACCTAATCCCGGTCTATCACAAACAAGACTTACATCTCCGAAGAGATCAAACCCTATGTGAATATGCAATGATATCCAAATAATGCAATAAGAGCTAGGGTACTCTAAATGCTTACCTAGGATTATAAGATGACAATATAATCAATCCTAGATATCACATATAGCTATATGTCATGGCATATAACTTTAGCTAAGTAAAGGATCACCAATCCTAGATACAAAACTATCACATAAAACCCACAAACATTCAAAGGATTAACTAGTTGATTAAAAGACAATCTATCAACCTAGTTATCAATACATCACACAAGAATGTTCATGGCATAGCTTTTAGGCAATAATGACCTAATCAAATAAGCTATGAAAAATAATCTCAATCAACAAATGAGATCAATTATCTAGATGTTAGATAAACATGAAAATCCTAGCTACCATAAATAACCCAATCAACACATAATCTCAATCATGTATGTAGAAATTAATCTAATGACATACAAGTAATAAATGAGATAACATTGATAAGTAGAAACACTAATTATGTAAGATAAAAGTGTTCAACAAATCATACCATGTGTGTTGAAGAAGTCCCATGCATTAGCATATGCTAGATGATCCTAGATGATGCTTAGATGAAGATTTATGCATGTGGGAATGGGTTTAGAGAGATAAAGAAATGATCTTTAAGCTTTCTCTCTCAAGTCTCTCTAAATATCTCTCTAGGGTTCTTATGATCAAAGACTTGTGTTCTGAACCAGAGATAAGGATGTATTTATAGAGACTAAAAACAGGGCAGGTGAAAATACAATTTTGCCCCTGAAATCGCACGATCGGCGGTTTCATTCGGCGGCCAGGCCGCCGAATTGAACCGCCGAATGGCTCCCGAGAGGAACAGGGGAACTTCGGCGACTTCGTTCGGTGGTTAAGAAACCGCCGATCCCAACCGCCGTTTTGGACCCGAGAGATATATTTCAATCAGGTCTCATTCGGCGGTTTCGAACGGCGGCCAGGCCACCGAACGTAACCGTCGTTTCACCAAAAATGGTGAAACCAAGGAGAAGCCAAAGGCATCTCCACCGGCGATCATCGCGCAAAACAAAGCACATCAACGTGCACGCGCGGACGTTTCCGAACATCCTTCTGGAAACGAATTACACCACACTAAAAGCTAACATTCATGAAGTGCAAGTGTGGGTATTGAATGGATCCTAATGCCTATCATGTCATGGCATTTCATAAAACAAGATGCAATCAATTTAATGCAAGAAGAGACATTGAATAAACAATAAAGCACAATGCACACAAAATATAAACACAACATTCAAGAATAAGAGTTATGCATGTTGTGTGTGTGTGCAACTATATCTCTTCAAGCCAAAGTAAGCATAAGATATACCTTTGGTGCTTGTCCTCTTGAGGTCTTGGAAAAGGTCTTTGATCTTCAACCTTAATGACCTAGACTACCCTTACAACCAAACCCCAACATGTGGTTTGACCACGAAATAAGCCAATCAACAAAAGGGAATCCTTACAAATGTTGTATTTGTTTACATCATAGTTCACAATAGTATGCACAATCGCCACCAATTCTTCGTAAGTTAAATTCTTTGACACATACATTCCTCGATTATCGGATCCAAAGAACCTCTGACTTCCGTCAGGTAACTGCTCCCATCGACCGTTGTAAGATATTACTATTCTAACCCGATTCATGAGACTGTCAAATTAATAATCACAAACCATTAAAAAATGCACGATTTCAAAAAGTAATGACTTCATTTCAAAAATGCACGATTTCAGTTCAAAAAGGCACGATTTTAGTTTAAAAAGGCACGATTTTAGTTCAAAAAGTAACGATTTCAGTTCAAAAAGTAACGATTTCAGTTCAAAAAGTTACGATTTCAGTTCAAAAAGGCACGATTTCAGTTCAAAAAGTAACAATTTCAAAAGGTTACGATTTCAGTTCAAAAATGCACGATTTCAATTCAAAAAGTTACGATTTTAAAAAGTTAAGATTTTAAAAAGTTAAGATTTCAGTTCAAAAAGGCACGATTTCAGTTCAAAAAGTTACGATTGCAGTTCAAAAAGGCACGATTTCAGTTCAAAAGGTTACGATTTCAAAAAGTTACGATTTCAGTTCAAAAAGGCATGATTTCATTTCATAACGATTTCAGTTTAAAAAGATACGATTTCAGTTCAAAAAGTCATGATTTTAGTTCAAAAAGTTACGATTTGATTTCAAAAAGTTATGAAAATTTCAAAAATTATCACAATGGTTTCAGGTTTACAAAATACTAAAATGTTAAAAACTTAAAAAATGAAAAGTTCAAAAATTATCACAATGGTTTCAAGTTTACAAAATACTGAAATGTTAAAAACTTTAAACAAGCAAGTTCAAGAAATATTACCTTATTTTACTGAAGAAGAAAGTCGGGGCAAGACCTTGAACTTTTATTTGTAGAGAGAGAGAGAGAGTAACTGAGTTAAATCCTACGTTTTTGTTGCAAGTGTGGAGAGAGAAAAGACCAAACAGAATAAAATAAATCATTAACTAAGGGCAATTTTGGTAGTTCACTATAATAGGTGCATTTTAAACTTAACTTATTAACCCACTGACATTCTCACCAAATCAGTTTAAAAAGGTGACAGTTCTCACCAATTCCACACTGAATCAATTTGTTTGTAGTATGAGTTTGATCAATTCACTTTGAATTCACTTAGAATTGGTATTACTTGATCAAACTTGTCAATCAAATCTTCTCATCAAACTTAATCAACTTGTTAGGGCATCTCCAACCCAACGCCAATCTCCAAATTGCCACAGCAAAATCTTCTCCAACCCAACGCCAATCAACTGCGCTACTTTGTTGATGGAGGTGGAGCAACACCAGATCTAGCGCACCTTATAGAAGTAGCGCAGGCACGCAACTATTGTGCTTCCTTTTATTGTTTTTTAATTGTTTGATTGGTTTTGATTGGTTGAAAGGGAATATTGAGTGGAATATTCTTTTTAGAATAAAATTTAGAGCAACGGGTTGGAGAGGGAAAAGAAAAAGTTGCTGCATTTTGAAGCAAAGTTGCAACAAATTAGAGTTTAGGGTTGGAGATGCTCATTGTAGTCAATAAGAACGAGATCGTGTAGCAACATTTCTTGTGAACGAGGTCGAGAACTGAAATCCAGATTGCAATGCACATTATTCAAGTCGTGATCATTCTAAATAATAATAATAATAATATATTGCTTGTCATACAAAATTTGTAAATATGAGAATTTTTCCACATGCAAGTTTAAGCATATTCCTTATCATAAACTTTTTTATACATATATTATTACTAAATAACACCTACCATGTAGTGGTGACACGGTTCCGGTCCGGTTCCGGTTCCGATTCGGAACCGGCGGTTCCGGTTCCGGTTCCGCGGTTTGATGGAACCGGAACCGGAACCGGAACCAGAACCGCTATATGCCGGTTCCGGTTCCGGTTCCGGTTCCGGTTCCATTGGAACCGGCGGTTTTGAACCTTTTTTTTTTTTCATTTTTTTTTTTTTTTTTACAAAAAAAAAAAAAAAAAAAAAATTCTTTAATAAAATAAAATATATAAATGACAAATTACAAAATTAAATTAAATTACAAAATTAAATTAAATTATAAAATAAAATTACAAATGACAATTTATGGGTTCTTATGGATGCTTGAACCATGGTTGCAAAATAAAAACACAAACTAAACTAGCCACTAAAGCCACATTCAATACTTGTATAATATTTCAAACAAAAACTATAAGTAGTATAAAGGATTTTTTAAAAACGTGTCCATTTACACAAAGCCTGATGTTAAAGTAATTCTCCGGACCAAGACGGGCACAGATGTGGTGTGGGATCGGGAGGAAAAGGTTTCTTACTAGGTTTAAACGAGGTTTGAAATAGACACAACACTTAAAAACACTTTTTTTTGATGAAAAAAGGGTTTTTAGGGCTCGAAAAGTGGCCACAAGCCCTCTGGCTTGCTCCCATCGCATTCCTTGCATCGTTCTATGTGATTTCAAAAAAACAATTACCTGATTCGGACATCCGAGCACAAAGTTATGGCCTTTCAAAGTTTAAGGCATATATAAAAACATTTTACCGCAATTTTTTTTTTTTAAGGCAAATTTTTTATATTCTCTCATTGGAGAGAAATTAGAATTAGAGAATTAAGAAGAAATTGGTGTGAGGAAAAATGAAAGGGGGTGGTATTTATAGAAAAAAAAATAAAAAATAAAAAATAAAAAAATTATTGTGCGAACCGGCGGTTCGAACCGGAACCGGAACCGCCGGTTCCAATCCGGTTCGAACCGCCGGTTCGACCAAACTCTTGAACCGGAACCGGAACCGGTCTCCGCCGGTTCAGGTTCCGGTTCTTGAACCGGAACCGAAAAACCGGTTCCGGTTCCGGTTCCGATTTTTCCGGTTCCGGTTCCGGCGGTTCCAACCGGTTCCGGCGGTTCCAACCGGAACCGTGCCAGGTCTACTACCATGTATGAAACTTGCCATGCCTATTATTTATTTATTTATATTTTAATATCTAACTACATGAGTATATGCTCACAAGAAACTTTCGAATAAGAAAAAGGTTAACAAAATCTTTTGGGTATACGCAGGGTCAGCCCTGAGATTTTCAAGACCCGAGACGAACTATAGAAAATGAGGCATTCGATACTCTATGTATGCTTACTTGATTATTATTATTATTATTTTCTCTAGTAATACTTGTAAAATCAATATAATAACTCAAATGCAAGACTATAACACAACATTACTCAAATGCAAGACTATAATAACCAAAATAAAAATGTTATAATTGCATCAAAGAATATATCATTTAAACATTAATCGTCTCACATTTTTAGTAGCAAAAGTACTAATTATGTTTACATTAAAATTAAAAAAAATTAAAAAAAAAGAGGTTTTTGTAAAAGTAAAAAAAATTTTTTTTTTTTTAAATGTGGTTTGACTTGATTACCTTTGAAACAACGACTTCTGAATTTTCGTATCAAAAGATTTTTGAGTTTTTTTTTTTTTTAGATATAAAAGAGGATTATTTGTGACAAACATGAGTGTTACTAGAATTCAACCCATTGCCACCCTTGATCCAATATTGTTGTTGTAAGAATAATAAATGGGTTTCCATGAGTGTGGGGGATAATTTTTTAAACTATAAGTCGGGGGGCCCTTTACAATCAGGGGCCCTAGGCGGTTGCCTTAAAAAAATTGCACATATTATTATATTGGCTAATTGGTACTGATGCCCCCTAAATTCTTCAAAAATTTGCATGCCTCCTGTACTTTTTTTTTTTTTTTTTTTCCGATAATAAACCCCTCAAACTTTGGCAAACACTTGGGTTTATTGCCCCCTGTGAGGGGACATCTACGATCAGTTTTTATCAATTTGTGAGAGTTCATGGGGTTTAGTGTTGAAAAGAAAAGTTTAGAGATATAAGTACAAATTTTTGAAGAGTTTAAGGGGGACATCAATGCTAATTAGCCTTTTAAAGGTTCTACAAGTACGAGGGTTTAAACCTAGGAGATGCTATGATGAAGCTTCATTTTGAAGTTTCAAACCATCAGAACAATAGACACTTGGTATTTTTATCTAAATTTATATCAATAATAATAATAATAATAATAATACTATACAACCCAAATAATTAACTCAAAATCATGAGATGACGTGGTTAATGAATAATAATAATAATAATTATAATAATAATAATAATCTTTAATGGATCTCATTTATTTTATTTTATTTTTTGTTGCCATTATCTATCCACTTATCTAGACAATGTATTATTATTTTTTAAAGCTTTTTACTATTGGTAGGATTCGAGTCATTAACTTGAGAGTCCTGCCAAGCCTCAAACTCGTCTGTCTACCTGTTAAGTTATGTCCCTGAATGCATCTTTGATGTATTTCTTGCCAACCCATGTCAATATCGAGGAAATCTTTAATACACTGGATGTAACGTTGAGTAGTACTCCACTACTCCTAATATTGAGGATGTGACATGTGTTAAGATTTTCTTGTAAATAAGGACACGCGTCAATAGGATAAATAAATGAGCTGTCATGTTAGACTATGCATGAAAAATACCTATCAGATTTTGTTCACAGTTAAACGAATTCATTGACTGGATCCTCTCTGGTATATATAAATATTCTTAGATTAATTTGGAATTTGAATCCTCTGTTAATCTGATCTTTTTCTTGACCTTATATAATCTCATGACATATAAGTATTGTAAATAATATATGGTTAAGATGTGATTGGTTTCTATAACCAATATAACAACAACAAAGGATCCAAATCCATTAATTTGTGTCGTTAATAGTGACATATTTTGTTCAATTAAAATATAATATTAAATACAACTACCAAAAAATATTTAAAAAATAAATCTTGGTCACGAATGATTGTTGAAATTTGTCCGATTAAATTCTCAGTTGATCTCAAATGTATTTATTAATTTTAATATTATTAAGGGAAAAAACTAACCCCTATAATTATATAAACATGCTTTATTTTTAACCCCGTACAAAAATTTAATTATTTGGGGATCGTTTGGCACACTATATTGGATTATATTGGACTGTATTGGATTGTATTGTATAGTATTGGACTGTATTATCATTAATACAGGCCTGTGTTTGGTGATGCACTGTATTATATCGTATTAGATTATTCCTATATGACTTTATTGTATTTTATTATATTATAAAAATATAATATTTAAAAAAAAATACTTAATAATTAATTTTAAATATCCTTACCATGAATAAATCAATAAATATTTATTTTAATTGAAACAAAAAATTTAAATAAAATTTTCCTATGTATTTTGAAATTATAAAAAAAATATTAACAACATAACACATTTTATCAATATTCCATATTCATTGAAAAAAAATTTGAATTTTTTTTTTCTAATACAATACAACCTAATACCACCAAATATAATGTATTAGTTAATATGATGTTTGCTGTATTAGACCATTAAAATGTACTAAAATAATACAATATAGTATTTGGTGCAAACACTTATTTTAGTATATTTTAATTGTTTAATACAATACAATACGACCAAACTAAACGAGGCCTTATATTTAGTGATGGCCACGGTTCGGTTTCGGTTTGGTAGCCACCTAAAACCAAAACCGAAACCAGAAATTCGGTTTGGTACACGATTTAAAACCGGCGGTTTTACGGTTTCGGTTTCGGTTTCGGGACGGTTTTCAAATTTTTTTTCAAAAAAAGTGCCACACGGCAGCTTATGATTCGTCGAATTTTTTTTTTTAATTTTCATTTTTAAAAACTAGCGGTTTAACAGCAGACAAAACCGTCAGTTAAACCACCGGTTTTGGCCGGTTTTTGAACTCCTCAAATCGAAACCGAAACCGAAACCGTACAGACCGGTTTCCAACCGGTTTTCAAATCGACGGTTTCAGTTTCTGGTTTTGGAACCAGTTTGGTCCGTACGGTTCCGGTTAAATTGCGGACAAAACCGACGGTTCAACCAGAGCCGTGGCCACCACTACTTATTTCCATATTCTTGAGCAATTTTCAAAGTACTCCATATAAAAACATTTCCCAAACCTTCTGTTCTCTTTTCTCTCTCATCTCACACTGGTGGGGCCGCTTGGTTTTACGCCATCAGGACTAGGCGTTGTCGATTGGAGAAGAAAAAGAAAACACAAAAAAAGTATCTTTCTATTAAAAAAAAAAAAAAAGATTTTTCGTTTTTTGCATTTTTCTTCGAGTTTCACCGTTTCACGTTTTTCTATCAACTTTCATGTTTTACACAAAAAGAAAAAAAAAAAATAAAGGTTATAGGGATATTTTCATAATTTTGGTTATTGATTGATATAAAATTTTATAACGTGGTTATTAACCGTTAAACATGTATTTGGTTAAAAATAAATTTTGTATATTTTATGTGATATTTTTTATAATTCTCAATATTTCCACTATTAATCATACTGTATATACTTTTTCTTTTTTAAAACTCGATTTTTATTAATTATCAATCACAAACTTTACCAAGGACATGAATCTGTACCAATCAATAGACAATTTTGCCAAGATATTCATCCCACCGAGAACATTGATCCAATTGAATCTCCCCTTTTCTTTTCTTTTTTTGTCCTGAAAAGGTTCTAACAAGATTTTCTTATAAATTTAAAGGTTGCTGTGGAAGTGGAACCTTATAATATTAATAGTTAGAGAACTCGTAAGATATTATATATATCTCAACTCCCCGTGAAGGTGTTGGTATTGATATGGATACAGTGAAGAGAATTATAAAACTGGGACGATTGGAAATAGAAAAGGGAGCAACAAAATTAGTTGAGTGTGTACGATTACGAATCGTAATTGAAAAGTAAATGCAATACATGGAAATGAAAAGACTATTAAGAAATTAAAAAATCAAATTTTAGGGAAATATTAAAAATGAAAATTCGATTTTAAAACCTGTTTGATCCGTAATCCAAATACAATTCTCTGTATTTTAATGAGATTGTAGCAGAATCATTTTCAGAAACTTTTAAATTGTATCATAAAGTTTTTGAAAAACGTTTTCCGGGTCATAAATAGAGATTTTGAGAAGTCCTAGAAGAGTTGAAGAAGCAACAAAAAAGTCCTACACCGGTTCTTGTGGAAGAAGCCAAAAAGCACTTTTTGCAACCATGAATTTCACTTTCACTTTCACTGCATCAGATCAGTCCAAGGCTTCAATATCATCATCTGATTCAACTGGAGAATATTTCTGTACCAAGAACACTAAAATGTGTAAATTAAACTACTGTCTAATACAAAATGAAATCAATCGATTATAAATTTTCATATCACGAAAGAAAGTTTGATACAAGTAAATCTAACAATGCAGAAAAGTCGGAACAAGCTTGCATAAATTCGTTCTCCTAATCATCAACATTTTTATAAATTCTTGTCTGAACCCGAAAACAAAATAGAATACAACAAGCTTATGAAGCATGATACATGATACATGATACACGATACATGAAGACGAACGCAAACACTAGGATTCGTGTAGTTTTTTTTTTTTTTTTTTTGCTTTTATGTACAAAAGTATTATTGAGTTAGAAACAAATGACCTCTGTTCCCCGTATATGGTATGTCAAGTGTTGATCAAACATCCCTCACCTTGATCTTCAAGTCTGTGAGCGAATTAAGTGGAAGTTTGGGGCTTAGAGGACCCGAGTTAAACTTGACGACCAAGATCTTGAAAACCGGTAAGAGCAATATGTAGAGTGCGGCAAAAATAAAAGGTGCCGCAACAAGCCATCCCAACAACTGCAAAGATTGTTATTAGATACACATTTTAGATGTAAATATCACTAAATTGAAGTAGAAGAAGACAGGACATGAACAGCAAGATAAAGTTCACGGGTTAGGATTAGGTAGTCAGATCCTATATATTTCCATTTTTAACCACATGCTTGTAGATAGAGTCATCTAGCCAATGACATGAATAGTGAAGATCCCAAGTCTAAGTATATCAATGATTTACTATAGTGACAACAAGTGATGGTATGATCGGAGAACCCTCATATTGAGATGTCAATGAAAGAGATTAACTAAAAATGCTGTCTTTGGCCACATGATAGTATTTTCTTGAACTAGGAACCAATATGTTTTAATTGTTTAATACTGACCTTGCAAGAAAACCGGTATCGTAACAAAGTTTACACCTCTATGACCAATGTTTAAAAATGCGGTTGAGGCGGCCGCCTCGATGCCGATGCGCCTTGACTTGGCCGCCTCAACTCTCTTTTGGGTCGGGGCTGCCTCAATCCCATGAGGTGATCAAGTCGGTGAGAGGCGGCCTTTTAAATTGTTTTAGTAAATGTCGGCCAAATTAAAGTGTAGTTTAAATTGTTTTAGTAAATTATTTTATAGTGTAGTTTAGAGTCAATGTCGGCCACAGAAGTTAAACTGACCGACATTGACTTTACTATTTTAATGTTTAAAAATGCACACTTTAACAATAAAATAATAAAGTCAATGTCGACCACTTTAACTTATGTGGCCAACTTCATCGACTCTAAACTACACTTTAACTTGGCCGACATTTACTAAAACAATTTAAAAGGCCGCCTCTCACGGACTTGACTGCCTCACTGGATTGAGGCAGTCGAGTCAAGGCGCCTTGGCATCAAGGCAGCCGAGACACACCTTGAGGCGACTACCTCAACCACATTTTGAAACATTGTTTAGAGGATGACACTAAAGATGATGATGGAGGGGATGAAACCTTAGATCCATCTTTCAAGCCATTGGACACAAATGATAGTCTCTTCAATATATAGTGGTCTTTTATCACTAGGATGACATTTTGAATCTATATTTCGTGCCACTAAACATTGTTTCTGGCATGCACTCTTTTTTTTTTGGATGTTTATGTTAGTAATGTTGATTGTGGACTATTTATTAAATATTATGGATGATTTTCAATTTTAGTTTTTTTTCTTTTTCGAATTGAGGCCGCCTCGCACTGCCTAAAGCATTTTAAAACACTGTCTATGACAATACAAAATATCATTCAAATTGTTGAACTATGTGAAACTTTTCTAAATACTCTCTAGCTTATAGATGGTATGGTTATGTTAGTTTAGTTTGTTTATGTAAATTTAGTTTAATTAGGATTATTTGTACTATTTAGTTTACTTTTTAGATTACTTGTATTAGTTTTACTTTTAATGTTATGGTCTTAGGTATAGATGTTATGGTCTTAAGTATGGTTGTGTCAGTCAAGGTATGGTTGTGTCGGTTTATTGTAGTATCAGGTACGGGTGTGCCAGCTTATGGTAGCACATGGTCCTGTATTTTGTATTTAAAAACCCCTTCTGTCATTGTAAAATGTAAGAAATGGAGATGGATGTATGGTTAATGGAAAGTAATTTTTCATCAAAATATTGAGTGATTCTCTCTCTCTTCTTCTTCTTTCATGTGTATGAAACTAGTTGAGCATGTCTCTTCCTCTTGTTTCATGTGTATGAAACTAGTTATGTTAGAATTTCATGTGTATGAAACTAGTTATGTTAGAATGTATTGATGTGCTGATGGCCTAAAATTCTAACACAAATCTCATAACATGATTACACCAATATATTGAAGATTTCCACAAGCTTGTAGACTCTCTAGAATATCTGTAACTGTACCCTTCAGATGGCATACACACATGCATGTACATGCAAATACAACAAACTAGTATTCTATAAAATATATAAATAAGAAGATTTGAAATAAATTCCCACTGGATTACATGGAAGTCAGCCCAAGATTTGCTTAAGCAGATAAACATTAAGGCTGGAGGAGGAAAACCTTTTCACCAACTTTTAAGCCAAGCAGACAGTGTTGGTATGGTATTCTATCGATTTGGCGTTACATCTGATCTCATGCTAACAGAAATTAAGGGAAAGAACCAGAACAGCGTTATTACTAATTTACTGTATATTGAAGAAAAATAAGTCGAAACTCCGGTGCAAGAGTTTAGACTGTGTTCTTAAAACCATTATCTTAAGCTGTCTGTGTCTAATAGATTTGGTCCCAACGCTTCTTTTCAAAATCATTGTTTTTTGATGTTAGCAAATAGGCCTTGGTCACTGGGATTTTCAAATACTGTTCATTTGCATGGTATACTTCACCGTTGATGTTTTTAATTAACTTTTACAACTCTGGAATACATTGTCTTCAATCCCCGTTCCCAAGTAGGTGAAAATGGTAATCTGCAACTTAAGCCAAGTGTAACGTCTTCACATCTTAAAAAATGATTTTCACTAATCATAGCCCACAAATATTTCTTCTTAAAGATTATATCTACCAAACCCAAAATTCGGGCACTTAAGGACATCAGATCCATCTGCTGCACCTCACAATCTATCTCCTCCCCACACGAAACTACCAAATCTAGAACTATATTCTGATTTCTTCATCTAAAAGCTGTCTAGATCAGTACACAATAACCTTTAAGACTTAAGGCCACACACCTTTAGACTTCACAATTTCCTACACCACTCTACAAAGAAAAAACAAGGTACTCTAGTCTATCAGATCAACAATGCATCTCCCACCAGCAAGGATCAGCTACGGCCTACTACATGCTGCAGAACTTACAAAGCATCACCATACTTTGATTTACAGGCATCTATGATCCAGTGTAGAACAATCTTGGTAATCACCACTAAATAATGAATGCTGAAAATAAATTCTTCTATCTTGTCATTCTCTACATTCTTCCACCTATAAATCAGCATCCATTTTCACCGATTTGCCTCTATGTTTTCATGTCCCATCCAGAATATGAATTGTTTACATTTCATGTCTCTGACTCTCCGATCATCACCAATTACCAATGCAATTGGAAGTTCAATGATTAGGGGAAAAGGGGAAATCTGGCATTCAACCGACTACGTTTCAAGGTGTCCATCTCAAGTTTTTCAAATTTGTTTACCCTTTTTTTAAGTTAGAGCTGACCTTAAACATAACCAAGTATCTAAATAAGGAGAATAGCTGCAAAATGGGTTAAAGTAATTGTTCAGTTTATCACATTCTTGCTTACTCTGAAAGTTTCATTACATGTAAATAGAGAACTAAGAGCCACAGAACAGCTCAACACAAGTTGTAAAGAGTGCTAGGACTTGTGTCCCAAGAACAACAATCTGAAGTTTTCATGCAAGTCCCCCCTTTTGTAATAACATACATGCTTGTGAACTACTTCAGATTGTAAAGGGGAGACTTGTAAAAAAATGAGAAGATGTTTACAAGTACCCCTTTTGTAATAACATACATGCCTGTGAATTACTTTTTATTTGTTCCTACAGAAGATATTAACCAACCAAGCCAAGACAGGTTAAGGTACTTTGATGTATGAAACAAGAATTGACAAATCTTCCAAATCATACTGCCCATTCTACGGCAGATGAGTTCCGTGAATATAATACCAAATTGAAGACCGAAAAAAAATGTTTTGTTATATGTAGGCATTGAATGTCAGGTCATGTGTGAAAACAAGTTAAAGTCAACAACAAAAGTAAAAGAATAGGCTACTTACTGCATGGCCAATACTTATTAAGATTTCTTGTGAAGCTTGACCTGTCAAAACCTTCTTCAAAGCATCAGAAGTTAACGGAAAATGTGATCCTCCTGTGATGGTTTCACCAAATCGCAAGAAGGGCACAACCAGACTTGAAAGCAAAACATGATAACAGATATCAGATTAAAATGATGAACGCAGCTAAGCCTGTGGTGCTAGATAAATTACTCTTAACAACAAATATACATTAAGTGGAACTATAAAACTCCTATTACAATCATAGTTTCATAAAAAAAAAATTAAAAAAAATACATCTGACTTGTCAAGCAACCGTCAAACTGAACTTAGAAAAATAATATCAACACTTTCCTCTTTAAATAAAACTAACTCTATCTCCATACCAATAATAAGCACAAATGTAAAGTCAATAGTGTAGAAAGCACAAAAATTACCTCAATTCTACAGGAGTAGAAACAAAATTAGCAAGCATCATACTTGCGGCATGGCAGTTGGATTTGAGCACAGCAATAGCCATCCCACATAGGAACACAGGGACCCCTGTGAGTGTCAAATGACAAAACATTAGTGATGCCTGTTGAGAATGTGTTGATGATGAGCAGATGAAAGTGTGATTTGTTTTGTTCTGACCTTTAAAAAAAACACGAAAGTGAAAAACATGGAAAACATCCTAGAGTTGTTTTCCGCTTTTTTCACATTTAAGTGATTAAAGCAGAAAACAATTAGTAAAATGTTTTTGAAAACAGTTACCGAACGAACATTTGAACTTTTTTATGAAAACGAAAACGAAAACAAAAACAGCCTGTGAAAAAAAGTACCGGACAGGGCCATAGTGAAATCTAGTTGCATTTCAACTTCCTCAACATGCAATAAAAATTCCATACACAAAATATGTATCAATTTTAACGTTTGAAAACAGATGACTAGATGATCTATGTCATCTAATAAGCAAATCCTGATTTATCTAGATATCCATAACATATTTATCCACTGAAAAAACTTTAATTAAATAAACAAACACATACCACAAATGGGAAACAATCCCAAAGTGAACCCAAGAGCAGTAGAGAAGGCCAATTCCTTTGGTTCTGTACCTCTGTAGCAAAAATCAACAACAAAGCCAGAATCAAAATAAACCCAAGTTTACATTTTGATCAAACAAATCAGATCAAAAGAGAGAAAGATAGTACCTTTGGAGGATTTCAAGAACTGGGTCAATTACTTTTTTGTTGAACCATGGTCCCAATATCATTTTTTGTTCTTCGTTGTAAGAAAATGAAACAGAAGAGATTGAAACAAACGAACCCCTTTTGATTGAATTGAATATTGAATTCTGGGACTGGGTGATAATTAAAACCCTCCTCAGACTTCAAGAGATCAGATTCCTTCCTTGAATGTTTATATTATTATTATTATTATTATTAGAAGATGGTTCACCGTTCATGTTGACATGTTTTCAGAGTTTGGATTTTTGTTCAGTTTCTGACTTCTGTAGCAGACAAGAAGGAAGGTCCCCAATCAAATTAAGCCACGTAACTGTGTGTCGGATGTAGAGGATCGGTCCTCTGGCTGATAAAGTGTGACCGTTGGATTTGAAGTTTAGTTGGGGATCATGGATCGTGCTTGTTAAACAACTTGAAGCTGTTGGTTGCGTTCACTTGTGTGTAACAACTAACATACCATCCCGTGGCATGAAAATAGCAAACCGTTAGATTACATATGATTCCATCCCATGGTCGAAGATGTATTCGAATACATATAACATATGGTTTATAAATAAATAAATAAATAAATTGAACATCAAATTCCCAAAAATTATAATTTATAAATACCAAAATAAATAAATTCCCAAAAATTATAATTTATAAATACCAAAATAAATAAATTGAATGACCATCTCACTCAAATTTTTCTTTAGACATGGTTGTTCTACCAATAAGAAAAGGAAGGCAAATAAATAAAAATGGATTCATTCTCTTATATTAAGAGAGAATGCATAAATAGATAACACAAACAGGGAATAAATTTCACACACATGAAAGTCAAATTTTGATATCATCGTGTCAAAGAAAACCCTTCTTCAAGACATTGTGTTCTGATATCTTGCATGAGTCGTTGAAGTAGAGTTGGGTTGCTTGTGACAACACCATCTACACGCTCATGAAGCATCTTCTGCATCGAATCCACATCATCGACAGTCCAGGCATATACCTTCTTGTTCCTCCTGTTAAAAACTATTCGTCAATCATATATTTACATGTGTGGATACTGAAAGTTAGCCTTCTAAACACTAATGAGTCGAAATTCGTACCTGTGAAGAACTCTCACAAGGTGTTCATCAATCAACTGGTGGTAAACCCCAACGACTTTGGCTTTTTTCATCCTCAATAAGTTGGTTCTAATTCCAGTAGATTGATCAAACATGACAATGTAGCCCACCTGCATTGACATCATAGAGCACTACTTATAAATTCGATTTGAAGAGAGAGATGATATCCTAAACTATCAATTATAGATAATGAAACAATCCTGACAAATGGAGAAGCTTCTTACCGTAGCATTAGGTGATAATTTAATTACATCCCTCACTAGATTATCGCTTTTAGCCCAAACAACACAATTCTTACACTTTGTCCTTTCAACCTGCAAAATGTTTATACTTAATTGTTGCTTGTGCGATATACTTCCAGGTACTTAATTTATGCGAGCAAATTAATGCTTTAGTCAAATACTAGTAAGCAATATAATCAAAGTATCATTTATTTGATGGAAATTGTCATTTTCTCTACTTGATCCGGAAAAGAAATTGACTAAGCTGCTAATTAGAACTCAGAAGATTCTATGTTCTAAAGATACCAGTAAAACAAAATAGAGTTAAAGCTCTTAATAAGGAGTGTGTTCCGATGGTTAGACAACCAGATGAAACCATTGTTAGGACATCACCAACTCGCCTAGGCACGTATTAATTAATCACATCCCACATAATTTTTTTTGCCTACGCAACTTTGACATCAACGAAAAATGCCAAAGTTTGCCGAGATACACTTTGGTTTAAGAGATAATCAATGAGTGTGAAAGTAATACAATAAACGCTCGGTGTGTTCTATATATATATCTAGAGGGGGGTGAATAGATTTTAACTATTATTACCCAATTTTCGCATGCAAGTCAATTTTACGAAAATGCCCTTACTAGTCAAAAATACAAGCAAGTGTAATATAGTGCGGAATTTAAATAACACTTGATGTATAAGTGGAAACCCAACCACTGGGAAAAACCACGGGCTGTTTAGTGCGCCACACTCGAACCTCGAAATCCACTAATCGAAATGGAGTTTACAACCTATGTAGACCTCGTCTAACACTCCGGTCAATAACCCCCCACTTCTACCACTCGGACCTTTAAAAGTGGCTCTAGTCCAATTGCTTGAGGCCTAAGCAACCTTAGCCTCAAGACTTAATTCTCTATGAAGAGATTATGCAACCTATGTGAATATGTATAAATATTCAAATAACAAACAAGGCTAGGTAACTTTAGATGCTTATCTAGGATGATGATATAATCAATTTAAATCAACCCTAGATATCAATTGCTAAATGACATGTCAAATAGCTTAGCTAATCAAGATTAATCAAAAACCTAATTAGCTATCACAATACAACACTCAATCAATTCATCACAATTAATTCTCTAATCTTGTATTTATCATATGATCAAAAACATACAAGTAAATTAAAAGAGAATATGCTTGATAGTCAAAATACTAAAATAAGATGAACTAAATCAAAATCTTACCAAGCAAGTTGTGATGATACAAACCCATGCATGGAAGCATTCTATATAGACATAGAAGATGCAATATGAAATTTGATACAAAAAGGATTTGATTTGAGTGGTTAAAGATGATCAAAGATGAGTTCTTGATTAAAAATCTCTCTTTGAAAAAACTCTCAATTGAAAATATGATTTTTGAGTCATTGGTTTGACCTAAGAATAAAGAGGCATATTTATAAGAGGTCAAAATTAAGTGAGGTCGTTTGAAAAGAAAAGGCTGATTTTCTTCTAGGTCGCCATTTGTACAAATGGCGACCTCATGGCGACCTCATGGCAACCTAGTGTAAAACTTCATGGTCGTCATTTGTCAAATGGCGACCTCGTGGCGACCTCATGCCTGATTGATTTTTCAAGAGAAAATCATTATGTCGCCATGGCGACACCATCAAATGGCGACCCCAACAAAGGGCAAAAATGCCCTGTTTCCACATGAACACAATGTGCAAGTGTGCAATAGTGGTGAAACCAAAGGAGAAGCCAATGGCATTCTCCAAAGGCGATCTTCGCGATGAACCAAGCACACATTCATGCAAGCACGGACATTTTCGAACAATATCGGAAAACGAATTACAAGACACATAAACACACAACAATTTACAACATCAAAGTGCAAGTGTGAAATATGACATGTGAAGAGAATGCACACATATGCAATGTATGTTAAGTGTGTGTGCAACTAATCTCTTCAAAGAAAAATAAGCACTAGAGATATACCTTTGGAGTGCTTGACAGCTTGAGGTCTTGAAAGGGCCTTTGAGCTTGTTCCTCAATCACCTAAACTACCCTTACACAATAAACCCCAAAATGTGGTTTGTCCACGAAATAAGTCAATCAAGATATGGGAATTCTTACAGAGTGCCTCTACAAGCTCTAAACTATCCCTCTGTTTATCATTCATGATGTCTCAAAGGCAAACACTGATTTTAGAATATAACAAAGGGCAATTATCATTTTAGTACCTATGTTATTTTTTTTTTTGACACTTTTTTAATTGTCTTTCCACTTTTAGATAATTGGTCCCTACGTTTTAAAAAATCCATCAATATAGTCCCTCCGTTAGTTTACCGTTAGCCACAGTTAACGGAGAGAGGGTTATTTTCGTCATTTTGTAGTGTTGGTAGGGTATGTGGTCACGTGTTAGTTAAATGCAATTAAAAAACAAATAAAATAAAAATGAAAAAGAAATTAAAAGTTAGAAAATATAAAATATGCCATGTGTCAACACCACAAAAATAGAAAATAATTTATTCAAAAAAATTATATATTTGTATTATAATAAAAAAATTATAATACAGTTAAAAAAAAATACAAAAAGGAAAAAGAGTAAAATAATTTATTAATATAACAAAATTATATATTTATATAACAAAACTTGTAAGGTTGATAATTAGTGTTGGCATTAATTCCATATCAAAACGTGTTTATCTTGTAATGTTTAGTGGTTAATAATTGAAAAATTTTGAAGACGAAGGACGTCTCAACCACAATTCATTCAAGAAGCCGGCTTTTAAGAGATTCGGGCATTATTGGTCGACAAAGGTATTAAAGGACCTCTTATCTCTTACAAGGCTAGGCACACACACACACATATCATTCTTGTGTGTTCCTTCATGATTTAATTTCATTTACATATCACTTTCACACTCTTGGCAAAATATGCTCATGCATTCATATTAAGTTGATAAACTTTGTGTTTTACATTTTCTAGGACTATGTCCGGAAACTAGCATGTGTGTGTGTCTTTGTGTTCGTATGTTTCCGTATTTTGTGTTTAGGACTTGAACATGTTCTTATTTAATGCCTTATTGAGTTCCGGTTGTTTCGGTTACTCATTCATAAGGTTTCGAGTCCAAACAAGTTGACTATTCTACTTTTCGTTCTCATTCGTTGAGTTGACTTCATCGATGATTTCCGAGATGATTTCTCAACCGTTTTTCAAAGTTGTGTAGTCGTAGTCGTGCGTGAGAGAGTCACGATTCGTAATCCGGAAACGGATTCGAAATCGGAGTTCGGACGCCCAAGATACGGGCTGAAGAACCGAGGGAGCACGCGAGAGGACAGCCCAGGCCGTGAGGCCACTTGGGCTGGCCGTTGGTGAGGCCGTGGGCCCCACGGCCTGGAGGGGCCCCACGGCCTGGAGGGGCCTCTGCCCCCGTGTGGGCCACGAGCCCCCCACGGCCAGGGGGTGTCGTGGCCTCACATGGTTGGTCGGTTTTGGCCTTCTCTCTCCTCCTATTTCTTCCCTCTCTCTCTCCATTTTGAACATCAAGAAGAAAAAGTTGTGTTTTCCCGTAAGGATTTTCTCTCCAGTTTTCAGATTTTCAAAACACCATATCTTCCTCATCCGGAGTCGGATTTGAGTGATTCAAGTTGGAGAGTGTTCGTATTTGAGTCCTCTATCATCTCCTAGTGGTTTGGTGGCTGTTTGATCGTGATTTCTAGTGGTTCAACACTGATTTCCGAACCAGCTGCAGAATCCGAGGTAATGGACTTAACTTTGGGATTTCTTTCTTTTTGACCTTCCATTTGCTTGGGGTTTCTTCTTCTATATCTATGTTTATGTTTGGTAAAAGCTATTGAGAAAGATAGCTTGATTATCATTCTAATTGAAACTCAATTTGTGGACTAATGTTGACTAGATTCTATGATTCTAGGTTTTACATATGTTTGTGAGTTGTATTGTGATTAGAATGGCATCTTAGGTTGTTTGGAACTTAATTGAATTAATTTTGTGTTAAATGACCTTGAGATTTGATTTGATCCTTTGATTGATAAAATCTAGGATTTGTGTATTTGTTAGTGATTTAGAGAATATAGGTTTTGATTGATGTAAATCTCAAAACCTTGCTCTATATTTTTGACTAGTATATTGATTGATTTTAATCTCATATATTTAGCATTTAATTGTAAATTGATAGCATCTTGAATTTGTACTTCATGAACATATTGTGATTCAAGTGTTGTTTATGTGAATGATACTTTGAGTGTATGTGTTAGGTGTTTCACATGCTTAGGTTTCTATTCTCTTATTTTTGCATTTAGACTTGATTACTTGTGATATCACATGTTTAGGTCTACTTGTGCCATAGAATGTATTGATCACATGTTCTATGTTGTATTGATTATTTGCATCATTTGCATTCACATGATCACACTAGGAAGTCCTTGTAAAAGGCAAGAAGTCTTGGTTAGAGTCGGGGTGACTTGGATAGCCAAGCAAGAAGACTTGCCTAGAGTCGGGATGACTCGGATAGGTAAGCAAGGAGTCATGGCTAGAGTCGGGAGGACTCAGATAGTCATGCATGGGAGGCTCCCTAGAGGCAAGAGTGCCTTGGATAGGGAGTTGGCTATTGTATTGGTAGGCCTAGGCGTATGGTTAGACATAGACTCCGATAGAGCGGGGTACACGGGAGGTGTATGCACTCTTGAGGAATTTCTAATCTACCATCGATGTTGGTTTTGTGTGTTGTCCAATATATGGTGGTTTCGCATCATTGAGGGATTTCACACTTTCCAATAGGGTTGGGTAGGCTTAGACTTCACTAGGTTGGGTGAGCTAAAGATTGGTCACTTTGTGAATGTTCTATGTTTGCTTTCCAATAATATAGTACCCAATGGTTGTAGTTCAACCCGTGGATGTTTCCTCCTTGGAGGTTTTACCATGTTAAAAAATCTCTTGTGTTAATTATTCCTATCTCTTCTCTTATATTTTAATTGTATATTTTATTATCTTGATTCATAATATTCACTTGTGATATATTGTGAAACAAGACTTTGTATAGTGTGATTTGTGGATTCATTCTTTTGATCATTTTTGTATCTATGATTCTATGATTCTTTTGTATATTGTAATTTTTGTATAGTGATATTTGATCACTCTTGTAACTCAATGAACATCTATTGAAATACAAGCTTACTTTGTTTTTGTGTTTATTTGTTCTTTTACCTCACATAACTTGTTGATATACTTAGACTTTGCTCTTATGATTGTATTATCGTATTGTCTATGTATGTCTTCTTTGGCTTATTGTGTTGTGTGTAAGGCTACCTTGAGGGACAAACGAATGTTTGTTCAAGGGATTGAAAAAAGGTGTAAAAACCTATTCACCCCCCCTCCCCCCCCACCAGGTATGCTTTAAGCAATTTAACTTCGTTTGTATACTTTCAAAACTCATCCCAAGTTTAAATTTCTTTTTTATTCTTTTATTTAATGTAATAATTCTTTTTTATTCCTTAAAATTTTTAATAATTGGAATTATAAAAAAAAACAAATAAATATTATTAAATTAAATAAAAATAGTTTTTAAAAAGAATTATATAATAACAAGAAATCATCTTCATCATCATTCACCAGAATCCAGATTTAACAAAATCCAGATTCGATCATCTTCAAAATCCATCATCATCATCTTCAAACCAAGAAATCCAGATTCGATCACCATTCACCAGAATCAACATCCCTAACCCAGATTGAACATCACCCCAGAATCATCCATCACCACATCCTCCACCAGATTCAATCAAACCCAGCCACTAACAAAAAATCAAAAACCAAAAACATCAAAGCAATCTCCAGAAATTTAAGGAAAAGCAACCCAGAAATTTATCAAAGCATCCCAGCCGCCGCCCCAACCCTACCACCGCACCACCGAAACCAATCTCCAGCCACCATAGCCACCACCATACCCAGCCCCAACAATTTGAAACCTAAATCGAAGCAACCCAGAAATGAAACCCAAAAATTTATCAAAAAAATCTCCAGAATTTACCCGAAATTTACCAGAAATGAAACCCTAAATCGAAGCAACCTATCAAATCAAAATTTCTTCTTGTCAAGAAAACCCCATCTGTTTTCTTTTTATTTGAAAACCCTAATTTTTTTTGCAGAATGAAGAACAAAGAACGAAGAAGATGCAATCGATGGAGATCCAACCATCGATGGAGACCGTTGGTTTGGCGGAAGAATTTAGCGTAGGAGAGGCGTTGATCGGTGACGGCGTTGATGAGTGAGGTGGTGGTGCCAGAGCGAAGGAGAATGATGTTTGGGTTGATTGAGAAAGAGATATAGGTGTTTGGATGAAGAAGATGTTTGGAGAAAGAGGTGTTTAGGTTGACTGATGTTTGGAGAAAGAGAAAGAGGTGTTTGGAGAAAGAGGTGTTTGATCGAGAAAGAGTGGAAGATGAAGAAATTAAGTTTTTTTTTTTTTTTTTTTTAATTTTTAATTCGTTTTTTTAAAAAAGGATTTGATCTCCAACGTCCATCATGGTGATGGACGGTGGAGATCAATCTTTCTTTAAAAAAAATTTATTTATCAAAAACTAATTAAAATTTTTAATTATATTATTTAAAAAAAATTATTTTTCTTTTTTATAAATAGATTTTGAATTTTTTTCTTTTTAAGATTTTTTTTGAGTTTTTATAAATCAGATCCATTAGTTTATTTTTTAATTTTATTTTTAAAATTTTATGACATGTGTCAAATTTTGATTGGATTACAACCTAAGTTAATTTGTAAAATTTTATAAAGTTAGATGGTAAAATCGTACTTTTAAACCTTTAATTTAACTGAAGGGTAAGATAGTCAATTTACATTTTCTGTGACCGTTGACCGTCAAAAATCTGGTCAATTGGATCAAATTGATGGGTTTTTGAAAATATAGGGACCAATCATCTAAAAAGTGAGTCAGTTAAAAAAGTCATTTCGGGCGAAAACATAGGGACGAAAACGATAATATCCCTATAACAAATTATTAAATAAACAATTGGTAGTAAGTTCTCTATGAAAACAACAACCGTGAATGAAAAAAGAAAGAAATCACTCACTAGAAGTGCATTTTTAGACCACAAGTTTAAGATAATAAAACATTGAAGAATAAGGGGAGCAAAAAGAACACTCACAACAGAAAGGATATCCTGCGCAAGCCCCTTTTCATATGACAGTGGGCCAACCTTCACATCCAGTATTACCTGCCGTACTGAGTTTGATACCAACTGAAAACAGTAAACCCAAATTATTGTCACAAACTCATCGCCAAGCTTCAAAACAATATTCAACAAGTAGAAGAATAAAAGATGATCGTGGTGCTTTATATTTTATTCAAAATGGTACTTAGATAAGAACACACCAAAAAAATGGCCAAAGAGAGAGAGTGTGTTATTATGAGCAGTTGAGCACCACAACAGAAAAGGAGACATTGTAGGGAGAAAGAAAAAGAGCAACAAAAAGAATCCGGAATATACCGTCAAAGCATCTTCAATAGTAGAAATTACTTGATCGTGAGACTTCTGAACAGACTGATGTATGGCATCCAGTTCTTTTATCTACAACCACAAACTACCATATGAACTCAATCAACACACTAATAATATCTTATAGCAGGAATTAGAATTCTTCATTTATTTATTTAGTTATTTGATACATTACAGTATTAACAACATATATGCAAAGTTTGTGAGAAAGAAACAAAATAACAATAGCTACAACTTTTCCCACTGAAAAGAACCTTAAAAACACAAAATTAACATGATATATTGTTATATGATTCATAGGCAAATCTCAAAAATTAGATTACGTAACTAGCATATGACAGAGAAGAAGATAATCTGGAGACTATTAAAACAAAGATCTCTTCAAGTTTTGCAATATTTATACGTATTAATCGTATTCAGTATGTAAAGATACATCAACTTACATTTAGAACACCAACTTTAGAATCCTAAAAGTATTTCAAACCACTAAACACAATGAAAATGAGAGCCATGTGAACAATTCTAACCTCTTTCATGCTCAAGTGCCCAACTTTAGAAGTGCTGTTTCCAGTTATCCGCTGCAAATCCCTGCCTGTGTCATGTGAAGATCAAAACTCGAAACCGCTTCATACATAACTTTAAGGTTATAACACTAAACCTTTGGTGTTTGGAAGCAAAACACATTCACTTCATAATAGATAATAAATCAGCATCCAAGTAAAAGGTTCATTTATTACAACACAAGGAATATACTTTATACAGCAAAAGTTCAAAACCTTCTTGAATAGCAGCAAATAGACACTGTTTAAACATTATAGTGAAGACACCCCCGCCCCCATATGTACCTGTCATGGAGAGCAAGCAAAACTCCATCTAAAGAGCGAGAAACATCAATCTCAACACAGTCTACTTGAGCACGAAGAGCAAACCGGTATGCAGCCATCTACGAAGGGGAAAAAAATAATAATCAAATTTACATGTCTAATGAGGAATGAGCATCATATATTCTCCGTTTTCAATCAATTTAACACGGAGGCACAGAATAAAGGGATTCACTGTCTACCCCGATCGGAGGCGGGGCCTCATTTACTTTGTATGATTCTAAACTCAAATTGTGCTTAAATTTAAAACCCTAAACATCCTAATGAAATAACTTCTCAATGCAATATACTTGAGCACGAAGAGCAAACCAATATGGAGCCATTAATGCAAGTGAAAAACAACAGAAAAAAAAAATCATAATACAAAAGACAAAAGAATAAAGGAAACTTGGAAGAATATTTAAATGTCCAAACAGGAACAACAATCCTATATCCTCCATTCATTTTACACAGAAGAAATAAACATTTCACTGTCCTCCCAATCACGGTCCTTGTTTAAACTATTTCAAAATCAAATTTTGCTTCAATTGAGATACTAAAACAATTAAACATCCAAATTAAAGAATAACCCAGAAGCAAAAAATGAAAATCGAAGATGGGAATCTTACTGTGTTAGGTAATGCATTAGTGGAGTCACCTCCATGAGCACACACAAGAGGAGATTCTTTCAACCAACCACACTTCTTCAATTGTATCTGCACAAAATACCAAATATTATAACCACATTGACCAGAACCAGTGGACTAAATCGTAAACTAGAATTCACTCCAGATCACAACATTATAAGAATCAGGTCTAGAGAGAGAGAGAGAGTGAGAGAGAGAGGTGGGTTTGGTTTGATTTACTTGGTGGAAGCGACGGAGTCTAAAGTGGAAGAAAACGGGAGGCAAGAAGGCGATGAAAGCGAGTGTAGTGAGAATCAAACGAAACGAATTTTTAGAAGAAGAAGGTGGAAACAGTCTTCTAATGTTGAATTTGTTGTTGTGTCTCTGAAACAACTGTTGTTGTCTTCTTCCGAATCTCGCCATTTTTTTTTTCGCTTAGAAGAAGAAATGAAGACGGAAAAAGTACATACCGTGTGTTATAAAATTGGGCTAATTGCACAAACGTCCCTTGAGTTTAGATGTAATTACAGCTATATGCAATTGTTATCCAAAATTATATAAACATACCCTACCGTTAGTAATGTTCCATAAGAACTTAACGGGAGAGGGGTAAAAACGTCTTTTAATCTATTAATAAGATAAAATTATTATTAGTTTTTCATATAATAGTTAATTAATTATTATTTTTTTAAAAAGGGGAGATTGATGGATAAGATCTGATCTCCTCCATCCATCTTTTGATCTCCTCCATCCATTGATAATAAATTTGTGAAAAGTAATTTTTTTTACAAAAAAACAAAGAGATACTGTCGGTCTGTCACCACTATTTTTTTCTTCCATTTTCTCTTGTTTTCTTCTCATCAACCAAACAAGACAAAAAATGTAGGGTATCTTTTCTTTTCTTTTTTAAATAAAAAAGCACAAAATAATTGAACACAAAACAAACACAATACATCCTTTCAAAAAAAAAAAAAAAAAAGCAGGATATTGAACACAAAATCGAGGCCATTTTGTGAGATTTGGCACTGCCATCAGCCACCAATGGCTTCGTAATCATAGGAAACTTCAACAACTCCCAAGCTGAGCGATCAAACAATGTTTCATGGCCGTAAATCAAAATCTGTTTTGGAATCCCTAAAGTTTCGGTTTGGTTCTCCATATCCAACTCTGAAACCACCTCTTACATAGAAATCCAGTTGTGGAGTTGTTTAATAGCGTTATGAGAGTCTCGTACAACAACATTAGGGTTCTGAAGTTGAAAATTCTAGATCTGCTTCTTCTAATCGTCGCCGTACAATTTGTGGAGCATGCAATCAAACAACCTTTGAGCGTTGGACCTCCTCCAATCGAAGGAGACCAGCATCGATCTCCTTCCCTACTAGATCAGATCGACTCTTCTCTAGTGACGGAGGAGATCGTCTCTTCTCTATTGACAGAGGGGATCGACTACTTGAAAATGTGGCGGTGGAGGTGGAGGAGCTTCCATCGTCAGTGAAGATTACCCTTTCAGATTTTTGTTTTCACAGTCAATGGTGATTCCCAGAAAAAAGATTTGTGTGCTTTTTTTTTTTTGAAAAGATTTTTGTTTTTTATAATGCATAATTGTGTTCTTTTTTTAAGGCAAATTTGTGCGTTCCCTTTTTTTTTTTTTATATATTTGTATTTATTTTTATTATATTATACTTTTTAATGGAATTTGATCAAATAAATGCTAATATAATATCTGGGGGCATTTTAGACTTTTCGAATGAATAAGATAGTCAATGGTTAAATATAACAGTTGACTACTAACGGCAGGGTATATTCGTGTAATTTCAGACAAAAGTTGCATATAGCTACAGGTCAACAATTATACTTAAACTTGGGGGATGTTTGTGCAATTAGCCCTATAATAAAGAATATTGCATAAATAACCCGTGAGGTTATGCAGTATTGTAATGAGCGGTAACTTTTTCCAAGATGATACAAATATTCCCTTGACTGTGTTGACCGCCGTCTCGACTAACATCCATTTTCACGTTTGGGAGGATATGACCAAAATGCCCTTACAACAGATAAATGTTTGTGTTAATTGATGTGATAATACAAAAATTAAATAGTTTGTGACAATCGACAAGTGAACCATGAAAGAAAAAAGAAATGACAAACCTATTACGTATACCATTTCCATTTACCTTTAAGGTTGATATTTTGATCAAATTACCCATAACAATTTAAAAATTCTCATCTCTATCCAGTAAAATTTACATGATTGGTATTACATGATCGTTGCAACACAAATTCATGCCTATGTAAAGGCGTGATGGGTGAGAATTTGGTAGGTTTGTAATTGAAATTCGAGGAGAATTTTTTTCCTTTTGGTTTAAAGGCGTGATGGGTGAGAATTTGGTAGGTTTGTAATTGAAATTCGAGGAGAATTTTTTTCCTTTTGGTTTTCCATTTCCTTTGGCTATCCATTTCTTTTCGGTTTTCAATTATTTAGGTTTAATGCTACATGGGTTGGAGCATCAACATCTACATTTCCATCAACCTCATCACTTTCATTCGCAAACCACACACTGCCTTCTCAAAGGAACATACTCTTCATCATCACTTGACAACTCTGCACCAGAATCCCTATGAGTTACACAATTGATGTCTTCATCCTCACTGGAAATGTAAATGAAGTGCCCCAAGTATTCATTGGGTGGAGGAGTTGTCATTTTTGAATTTGATGATGAATTAGTTGCTGGTTGAGAAGGTGGAAGCATTAAAACAAAAATATAACTAAAAATAAGTATAAAAACATAAGCAAATAAACTAACAAAATATGTCAGAACAATGTTTAAACACTTTGTCATGTTTGGCATACACCATAGTTATCAAAAGCACGTTTAGGTGCAATTGTTGCGCCTGTAGTATGGCAAGGCGCGACGATGCAACGAGGTGCATGCCTAGCCATTGTAGGTTCTAGGCGACGACTAAACGCTCCCAAGAGCATCCACAATGGGCAAGACCTAAACACAAGACCCATTGTGTGCCACATCATCATTTATGGGTCTTATTTTTAAAAAAAAAAATGGGTCTTCCCATTTGGATCCTCTCTAAATGGGTCTTTTTTCCCCATAATGCAACTAAATTGGAAAAGATAAATTGGATCCACTTTTTTTACTTTTTTTCCAAACAATCATTACTTTTCCTTAAAATATTTTATATATATATATAAATAAATAATATAATATATTTTGAATATCAACACTATCAATAATTATTTAACAAATTATAATTAATTTAAAATAAAACAATTTAATAATTTAAAATTATCAAGACCGAATTACATCAACAATAAAAATAAATATTTAAAACAAACTATTGTCTACGATTGACTACCACTACAACCACCATCACCATTATTTCTCATTATATCCCTTTGTTGCTGTATTAGCCAAATTCTTGCTTCATATGAGGGCAACGAGTTTGAATCGTAAAACATAATTTTTGATTCAAAATTTTTTTCATCTATTATTCGTTGTTTTTCCCTCTCTACAAGGTCTTTTGCCGCAAATTCTAATTTTTTTCCTTCCATCTCACGAATAAAATTTCTTTTTCTTTCTTCTGCGGCCGCCTTCAACGCTACATCATGTTTATATAATTCGTTACTCATAACCTCATATAACAAATTTATGTTATAAGGCTTTGCCTTGTGAAAGTTCTCATGGTGTGTTAAATATTAATCTAGGGGAGGGGGGAATAGATTTTAAATATTTTACCCAATTTTTCGTGTATGGTCAAGATTACGAAAATACTCCTAATAGTCAATAAAATAAAGCAAGTGTAATAAGATGCGGAAATATAAACAACACTTGATTTTTTACGTGGAAACCCTCATAGGAAAAACCACGGGCTAATAAGCGAGCCACACTAGAACCTCGAATCTACTAAATGTGTAAAACGATTACAGCCTAATCCCGGAAGTAATCACACACCTACCTAATCCCGGTATAAGTGGACCTAGTCCAATTGCTTGCTATCTAAGCAACCTAATCCCGGAAGCTACACACAAGACTTACTTCTCAATGAAGAGATTAACACCCTAAGTGAATATGTGAATATCCAAAATGCAACATAGAGCAAGGGAACCCTATATGCTTATCTAAGATGAAGATTTTGCAATAAAAGTAATCCTAGATATTAAGAACTAAATGACATGTCAATTAGCTTAGCAAATCATAGATTATGCAAATCTAGAAAGCTATCACAATACAACTCTCAAACATTCAAAAACACTAATCTCAAACTTGTATTGAAGATATATATGAATAACATACAAGTAATAAAATGAGATTGCTTGCAAAGAAAAACATAAAATATGTAAGATATTAGTGAAAAACTTACCAAGCAAAGTGTGATGAAAAATCCATGCAAGATGATATCTAGATGATCAAAGATGATGATTGATGATCATGGAAATAGTGTTTGAGTAATTAAAGGTGAGTTCTTGTGTATTTTTCTTGCTTTGAAAAATATCCTAAGTATGAAATTTGAAAATCAACTCACTTAAATGACCTAAAGTCAAAGTGGCATATATATAGGGTGTCAAGTTGAAGTGTGGTCGTTTTGAAAAGTTGACACAAAAAATGCTTTGACCGCTATTCACCCGCTGTACGTAGGGCGGGTGTACAGCGGGTGAATAGCGGTTCACCTGGGATTGTGAAGAACATGTTCTTCGTGACCGCCCTACGTAGGGCGGATTCCAGGCGACCTAGGGGCGATTGCTCTCGGGTCCGGAGAGCCGCCATTCACCCGCTATTCGTAGAGCGGTTTTTGGGCGGACCATCAGGTGTGAAAAACATCACCAGTGGCACCGCTGTTCACCCACTCAACGTAGAGCGGGTGTACAGGGACTAAGAGCAAATTTGCTCAAAGCCCCATATGGGCGCTGTTCGTAGGGCGCCTGTAGGGCGAGTGAACAGCGCCCATACTTTTACACAATGCAACCTAGTTCTAATCATGTCATGGCATTTGAACTACTAGATGCAATCAATAACAAATGCAAGAAGAGATATTATATAATCATGAAAGCACACATAAAAAGACACACATATACACAAAGTATGGAAATGCATGGAATATGTGTGTGTGCAACTAACTCTTCAAGACAAGTAAGCACTTAGAATATTACCTTTGGTGCTTATCAAGATGAGGTCTTCAAAGGGTTTTGAACAATAACACCAACACCTAAGCTACCCTTACAAAGAACCCCAACATGTGGTTTGTCCACAAAATGAGCCAATCAATAAATGGGAACCTTACAATCTCCCCCTTTGGCTATTTCGTGACAAAACCACCACTCACATTGATTCCACACAAAAAATAGAACCTACGGGACAATAATGATTTTCTACATTACAAAGAGATAAGAAAATAAAACTTCAAGTCTTCAACCTCTTGTAGAATAATCAAATCCTGAAAATAAGATTTCTATATTTTCTAATACAAGTGAAATGTGAGATTAATCAAGTGAGAACAAAAAAACAAGCATTTGCATTTTAAAAGTTTAGGCACAACATTATGCAATGTATGTGTATGCAATGCTCCCCCTCAACGGGTTACTCCCCATCAATGTATGTTCTCCCCAATCATGCACTTGCTACTACAATTTGCAACTCCCTTTACCATATCCTACTCCCCCTTTTTGTCATGATATAGGCAAAGGAGTAGTCCCCAACCGGGTCACTCTTAGCAAAGAGAGATAATAGCATGCAAGAAATTTGCATAATCATATTAGTCACTTTATGCATCCCAATTAATTGAAGAGAAACAAGGAGATTTATTTTAAGAAAATGTGTAAATCAAACATGCTTTGCATATAAGACATGTAGCATTCAAGTCCAAAATACAATGGTATTTGACAAAACAAATGACAAAGGTTTCTAATAAGAATTCAAACCAATTTCACTATTGTCATGAGAAAAGCAAGGATATAAAGATTTCATTGATTTTAATAAGAGCAACTATATCCAACTTTATAAGCGAAACATGGCATGAGCGACTTTGCACCCTATTTGATTTTTCCGGATAAGATATATGTATGATAGTAACATTTGGAATTTAAATTCCTTTGAACGGATACAAGATCCTTTATTCATTTTGAGTCTCATAAGCTTTTTCACACAAGTTTTGCATTTAAGAACGCAATCATTAATTCATGCTTTTCATTTGAGCATGTCATATGAATTTCATGCTTTTCAATTTTCATTAGCATATTATATAAGAATCATCATGTCATGGAGATAACTATAGGTCATTCATAATCATACTCCTTATGTATATCTCCTAGTCCAAAAATGCATGTTTGAACATAAATATGACATGGATTGTAAACAAGCAAGGTTCACATTTATTGAATTGAAAACATATATACATATGTGCAACCAAGTTTGCTCAAGTAATTAAAAGAAGAGGCATAAGATATTTCAAATTTTTGCAAGTGACAAGAATGCAAAATAGCTCTCTTTGCTTGAGTTCCCCATATGGGGTCAATCACAAATCATATCACTCCACAAGACATATCCCAATAGATCTACTAAGTGTTTTAAATTGAGTAGCATCTAAGGGTTTAGTAAATAAGTCCACAAGTTGATCATTAGTACCTATATGTTCAAGTACTATGCATTTATTTTCAACAAGCTCTCTAATGAAATGATGGCGGATGTCAATATGCTTAGTTCTAAAGTGTTGTACCGGATTCTTGGAAATATTTATAGCACTCATATTATCACAAAAGATAGTGAGTGTACCTTGGTTGAATCCGTAGTCTACTAGCATTTGCTTCATCCATAGGAGTTGTGTGCATCCACTCCCCGCGGCTATGTACTCGGCCTCGGCCGTGGACAAGGAAATCGAGTTTTGCTTCTTGCAAAACCAAGACACCAAGTTGTTGCCTAGAAAGAAATAACCGCCCGATGTGCTCTTCCTATCATCGCAATTTCCTGCCCAATCCGCATCACTAAAGCCTACAAGACTAGCATTAGTGTCAAACGAGTACCAAATCCCATAGTTGGAACTCCCATTCATATAGCGAATGATTCTCTTAACGGAAAAGAGATGGGACTCCTTAGGATCCACTTGGTACCTAGCACACACACCCACACTAAAAGATATATCAGGCCTACTTGCGGTCAAATAAAGCAAGCTACCTATCATGCCCCGATATAAAGTTTGTTCTACACTTTTTCCACTTGTATCCTTGCTAAGCTTCAAAGTGGTACTCATGGGTGTATCACAATGTTTGGCATTTTCTAGACCAAACTTCTTCACTAGGTTTTTGGCATATTTGGCTTGGGTAATGAAGATCCCATCATCTAATTGCCTAATTTGCAAACCTAGGAAGTAACTTAGCTCACCAACAAGACTCATCTCAAATTCATGAGACATAACATCAACAAATTGTTGGACCTTGATGTTGTTGGTGGAGCCAAACACTATATCATCAACATAGATTTGAGCTACAAAGAGCTCATCCTTGTCTTTCTTGATGAATAGTGTCTTGTCAACACTACCCCTTGTGTAGTTATTGTCAACAAGAAATTGAGTGAGGTGCTCATACCAAGCCTTCGGTGCTTGTTTCAACCCATATAGTGCCTTCTTGAGGCGATAGACATGGTTAGGGTGATGTGCATCCACAAACCCCTTGGGTTGTTCAACAAACACTTCCTCTTGCAAGAAGCCATTGAGGAAGGCACTCTTGACGTCCATTTGGTGCAATTTGAACTTGTGCACACAAGAAATGGACAAGAGAAGCCTAATGGACTCTAGATGGGCAACGGGAGCAAAAGTCTCCTCAAAGTCGATACCCTCAATTTGAGAATACCCTTGTGCTACAAGTTTAGCCTTGTTCCGCACTATGTTGTCATCCTCATCGGATTTGTTCCTATAAATCCATTTAGTGCCTATAACATGTGTGCTTTTAGCCCTATGGACTAGAGACCTCATTCCTTTCGAATTGGTTTAGCTCTTCTTGCATAGTAAGAACCCAAAACTCATCATTTAAGGCTTCATCAACCTTTTTGGGTTCAATTTGAGAGGTGTAGCATATGTAGCTAATTAGATTAGCTATTTGACGCCTAGTCCTAACATCCTCTTTGTTATAGAGTCTTCTAACCAATGGAGCGGGTTCATTAGAGTCCACACGAGGAACTCTATCAAGAGGTTATGTGTCATCATTATTACCATTGGACGTCCCAACATTGGAAGTCTCCACAACCCTCTCCAAAGGAGAGTCATCATCTAAAACTTCCTCCTCTTCATGGTCATTAGACTTGAGCCTTGTATCATCAATGACAACATTGGATGATTCCATGACGGTTCGAGTTTTCAAGTTGAAAACTCTATAGGCTCTACTATTCAAGGCATAGCCAATAAAGATACCCTCATCACTCTTAGCATCAAATTTGCCAAGTTGATCACGGTCATTTAAAATGTAGCATTTGCTTCCAAATGTGTGGAAGTAGCTAACATTTGGCTTCCTACCCTTCCATAACTCATTGGAGGTATTTCTAGATTCGGGCCTTAGGAAAACTCTATTCCCTATATAGCAAGCCGTATTGACGGCTTCGGCCCATAGGTTCCTAGGGACATTGTTGCTAAGCAACATCACACAGCCCATCTCTTGAAGGACCCTATTCTTCCTCTCAACAACTCCATTTTGTTGAGGTGTCCTAGGAGCCGAAAACTCATGGGAGATGCCTAAGCTATTGCAATAGCTTTCAAAAGAGGCATTCTCAAATTCCCTCCCATAGTCACTTCTAATCCGTTTAATGCTTTTAATGTTAGAATTCATTTTATTTTGTATTTTAGTACAAAGCATTTTAAACTTATCAAAAGTTTCGGATTTTTCTCTAAGAAAATATGTCCATGTGAACGTAGAGAAATCATCTACACAAACAAAAATGTATCTTTTTCCACCTAAACTCTCGGTTTGCATAGGACCCATTAGATCCATGTGGAGAAGCTCTAGGGGCTCCTTGGTGGAGAGATACTTGCCCTTTTGTGCATGCTTTTGGTTTGTTTTCCTTGTTGGCAAGGTCCACAAACACTATTGGCTTTCCTCCCAAGCTTAGGGAGGCCACGCACACAATTGAACTTTCCAATGGTTCGTAAATCCCTAAAGTTCATGTGGCCAAGTCTTTCATGCCACAACTCTATTTGCTCATCCATGGACACATTGTTTGAGACTATTCTAGCTTTAAGACAATAACAATTGTCACTAGATCTCATTCCTTTCAACTATGGTCTATAGGAGACTCGTGATATCAATTGTAATAAGTATGATTTGGATTACAACTCTCACTAAAGGGGAGATATTTCTCAACATACATCTTGCAATTTAATGAATAAATGTAAGACTCAAATTACTAATTTATATGGGTAATTGAATTATTAACGTATCTCTTAGTATGAAACAAGAGGATGCAAAATAAATAAACAATTATTTTTAAATTATTTTTTTGAATTTTTTAAAAATAAATGATTTAAAAGTAAATTTATAAAATTTAAAATTTTACTTTTCCAATATCGGTTTGCCCAAAAACTGTTATCTTATTGTAAAATAAATCCATATCGAGATTTTGATTGGTGTTGAAAATATGAAGTAAAAGTTAAAAAAAATTATTAAAGATAAATAAAAATTTTGAAAATAGTTGATAGTTTTTTAATGACAATATTACAAAACTGTCAACAAACTTATAATAGTTTACAATTTTGTAAAACTGTCAAGAAATATGGTTTTTCTTGTAGTGTGTGTCTGTTGGACATTGCTGTGCCATGCAAATCTAAAACTCAACCACTACAAGAAAAACTATCATAGTTGACAGTTTTACAAAACTGTCAACAAAAACTATTATAAGTTTGTTGACAGTTTTACAAAACTGTCAAGAAATAATTCTTGAACAAACTTATAATAGTTGATAGTTTTGTAAAACTGTTATAAAAAAAAAAAACTGTCAACTATTTTCAAAATTTTTATTTATCTTTAATAAATTTTTTAAACTATTACTTCATATTTTCAACACCAAACAAAATCTAGATATGGATTTATTTTACAATAAGATATCGGTTTTTGGGCAAACCGATATTAGATAAGTAAAATTTTAAATTTAATAAATTTACTTTTAAATCATTTATTTTTAAAAAATTCAAAAAAATAATTTTAAAAAAATTGTTTATTTATTTTGCACCCTCTTATTTCATACTAAGAGACACATTAATAATTCAATTACCCATATAAATTAGTAATCTAAGTCTTACATTTGTTCATTAAATTGTAAGATGCATATTGATAAATATCTCCCATGTAATGAGAGTTGTATTCCAAATCATGCTTATTACAATTGATGTCACAAGTCTCCTATATGCCATGTTTTGTTGGATGGAATGGAATGGAATGAAAGCCATTCCATTCGTTTGGTTTGTTAAAATGCAATGGAATGGGGATTCCACCATTTTGGTGGAATGGGCATTCTATCCAAAAACTATTCCACCATTTTGGTGGAATGGAATGGAAAGAAACTCATTCTATTCGTTTGATTTGTTCAAATACAATGGAATGTGGATTCCACCATTTTGGTGAAATGGGCATTCCATCCAAAAACCAATGGAATACCCATTCCATTCCAAACTAAAATTTATATTCCATAAATACCCTTATATGCCACAACTCCATTCCAAAAATACCCTCCTTTCCAACAATAATATATTATTATTATATATTATATTAATGATATATAAATATATATTATATTATTATAATATATATAACGATATATAAACATATATATATTATATTATATAATATATATAATTATAAATATATATTATATAAATAAATATATATTATATTATTTAAATATATTAATATATTATATAAATATATTATTATATAAATATATTATTATATAAATATATATATATATATATATATATATATATATATATATATTATTCTATGTATTATATATAATATATATACATTATATATTGTGGAAATACCCCTTTTTAACCAAAAATTAAGGGCCTGTCCTGTATCGTTTTACAGGGCTGTTTTTGTTTATGTTTTCCAAATCCAATTTCGAATACGCGTTCGTTATCGTTTTCCATATTGTTTTTCATTTTATTTGCAAAACAAAAACAAAAACAAAAACAAAAACAAAAACAACAACAGTGTTAAAAGTGAAAATTTTCCAAAACAACTTTTTGATGTTTTTCATTTTGTTTTTCATTTTGTTTTTTAATCTAAATAAAAAACTAATTTTTTTTTTCATTTTTTCTTCTTCTTTTCCCTTGCTCGACAGCCATCAGGTTCTCTCCTTTGCTTCTCTTTTTCTTCTTCTTCCTCTTCTTCCCATGCTTCTCTCTCTTTCGCCGATCTCTCTTCTTCTTCTTTCGATCTTCATTCTTCTTCTTCCGATCGCCGTCGATCTCTTCTCCTTCGCCGTCGATCTCCCTTCTTGTTCTTCCGATCGCCGTCGATCTCTTTTCCTTGGCCGCCGATCTCTTCTTCTTCTTCTTCTTCCCTTCTTCTTCTTTCCCTTCTTCTTCTTCTTTCCGATTTACTTAAGAGAGGAAATTTTGAAATTTTTTGAAAATTTTTCAGATTTCCAGAATTTTTAATTAATAAAATATGGTATTTTGTTTGATTTGAATGGGTTTTTGGTGTTATGGATTTTGATTTCAGATGTTGGTGTTATTGGTATTTTGATTTGGATTTTGATTTCAAATGTTAGTGTTGATTTTGTTGGTATGTTGATTTCAGATGTTGCCCATAATTTTTTTGTTTGTTTTTTTTTTTTTTTTTTTTTTTATGCCCATAAATTATTCGGAATACAAGCTCCAGGATTTGCTACCAGACGCGTTTTTTACGTTTTCATATTTGGAATACAGGTTCCAGAATATGCTACCAGACGTGTTTTAGATTTCGAAACTGAAACCAAAAACACTGTTTTCATTTTCATTTTTATTTTTATTTTCGAAAAACAAAAACAAAAACAGCTTCGAAAAACGTTACAGGACGTGCCCTAAGGGACTTTATTGTTTTTAGCCAGAATTAGTAAATTGATTGTTTTTGTTAAACAATCCACTATAGAAATTTAAATGCCCCTCATTATTTTTCAAAACCTCTTCTCTCTCATTATTTCTGCAGAATCTTTTTTTTTATTTCTTTCTCTCTCACGAGTTCTTCTTCTTCTTCTTTCTTTCTTTCTTCTTCTTCTTCTCCTCTCTCCTCCGTCTTTTTCTTCTCTCCTTCATCTTCTTCTTCTTCTCTTTCTCCAGGGTTTTTTAAAAAAATCAGAATTTTTTGTAAACAAAAATTTTCAAATTTCGTTTTTTTTCAAAGAAAATTTCCGATGGGTTTCCGATAGTTTTTTCATGCAATGGGTTTTCCTATTTGACCGCGATCTGGTCCAGATTGAGTGACCCAAACCCAGATTTTTTTAAAAATAATCAGTTTTTTTTTTTTATTATTTTGAAAAATTTCCAGATTTTAAAAAGGTTTGGATTTGAGTATTGTTTGTTTAAAAAAAAATTCTGATTTTGTTTTGTTTAAAAAAAAAATCAGATTTTTTTTAAAAAAATTTCAGTTTTTTTTTTTAATTTTTATTATTTTGAAAAAATTCTAGATTCTAAATTTTTAATTAGGGGTTGAGTGTTAGTTGTTTAATTTAAGGGTGGTTGTGGTTGTGGTTGTGCTTAAGTTTAGGTATTGTTTGTTTACAAAATTTCCAGATTTTGTTTTGTTTAAATTTTTTTCCAGATTTTTTAATCCAAATTTTCGTGTTGAAGTTGAAGTTAAAGAGTCCATTAGCCAAGTTGTAGATTTTACAAGGGTGTTATTGATGTGTTTAATTGGTTGTGACTGGTGTGTTTAATTGTGTGTTACTGGTGTGTTTAAATGGTTATGACTGGTGTGTTTAATTGTGTGTTACTGGTGTGTTTAATTGGGTTGAATTAAACACACCAACACAACTCAATTAAACACACTAGGGCAAATCAATTAAACACACTGGGAAACCTAATTAAACACACCGGGGAACTCAATTAAACACGCCGGTGTGTAAACCAATTAAACACACCAGTTGTAAATCAATTAAACACACCAGACTAATTAAACACACCAGACCACCAATTAAACACATCACGGCAACTCAATTAAACACACCAAAGCAAGACCAAATTAAACATACCAAGAAACACAATTAATCACATCCGGGAAGAAGAAGAAGAAGATGGAGGTCTGGGAAGAAGAAGAAGAAAAAGAAAAAAAATAGAGAATAAAAAAAGTTATTTTTTTTCGGGCAAAACGAATTAAACACACAAGGCATTTTTCCATATTTCATTTTTTTTTCTTTTCAAAATTTATAAGTGTGGTGGTTGTTTTTATGAATGGTGGGAGTTGTTTTTTTTTTTTTTTTTTTTTTTTTTTCCAGATTTTCGTGTTGAAGTTGAAAATTTCAAATCATGTTTGAAATTTTTTTTTCCAGATTTTGTTCAATTAAACACACCAGGCTACCGATTAAACACACTAGGAAAAAAACGACTAAACACACTAGGGAAAAACGACTGAACACACCAGGCAAAAAGGAATTAAACACACTAGGCAAAAAGAACTAAACACACGAGGCAAAAACGACTAAACACACCATACAAAAACGACTAAACACATCAGGCAAAAACGAATTAAACGCACCAGACAAAAAGGACTAAACACACCAGGCAAAAAAGAATTAAACACACCAGGCAAAATTTCTGAATGAAGGGCATTTTTATCCGAAAAGTGGATTTTTTGACAAAAACAATCAAAATACTAATTCCGGCTAAAAACAATAAACCTCCTTAATTTTTGGCTAGTTTCCATTTTCACCCTTATATATTATATATTATATATTATTATATTAAATAATATACTTTTATATTTTATTATTATTATCCATAATATATTATGTTATTATGAATGTTTTATAATTAGGGGTATTTTGGTCAAAATACAGTTAACTCCATTTCATTCCGTTGTTAACCAAACAAAATAATACTGATTCAGAGACTAATTCTAAAGTTTCAACCAAACAAAAAACTTAATTTTCCTTTCCTTTCCTTTCCTTTCCATTCTCATTCTCATTCCCATTACCATTCCAATTATCATTCCAATATGTAACCAAACGTGACAATAGAGTATTGACCAATAACTCGACTATATATGTTTTAAAAAAATATAATTTTATTAAAAGTTTCAATAAATATTTTTTTAATATTTGTCTGTCATATAAATTAGAATTTTGATTAATTGAATAAATTTAAATTTAAATTTAACTAACAATGTTTATTTTTTTATTTGTAACAACTCATATAGGTTATATATAAATATTGTTCAATTGTTAACACATCAAGTCTTGTAGTCAAGTGGTAAAGACTTACATCTTTTGACTTGAGGTCTTAAGTTCAATTTTTATCAGAAGTGGCCGGCGGCGGCGGTGGGTGGCCGGACGAATGGCGGCGGGCGGTGGCGGAGGTGGTGCGGGCGGTGGCGGAGGTGGTGTATAAATATAAAAAATGTTATTTAATTAAATATTATAATTAAATATTAAATAGTGAAAATTAAAAAAAAAAAAATTATAAACATATACTGTCAAGACTTTTCTTGACATTTGCATTGTTGACAGTTTTAAAAACTGTCAAGAATACTTTTCTTATAGTTAACCATAGAAATTGAAAAGATATATGTTATTTGAAAGTTCAAACGCTAAAATTCCATACATTATCAAGTTTTTTCAAACAAAACATAAAAAAAGGCTATACCGAAAACCTCTAATCCTTATAACAAAAAAAACAAAAAAAAAGTAACGTTGAGAATCTTATTGTCTCAAATTAAGTAAAAAAAAAAAAAAAACCATATCATCACTGATGGGCGCATTGCATCCTTTGGGCAGCACCATGCATATCTCCTTCTTCTTCATATGACTCCTATGCGGCTAGTTGCTTCCATGTTCCTCTAATGAGGTGGGGTCGGCCTCCTACACTACAAGAAAAACCATATTTCTTGACAGTTTTACAAAACTGTCAACTATTATTGATTGTTTCTAATAACCGTGAACAAATTGGTTTTTCAAAATTTTTATTTATCTTTAGGGTAATTAGCACAAATACCCCATGAACTCTATGGTCGTTGCTAATTTATCCCCTATATTTTTTATTTCGGCGGTAAACCCCCTGAACTATCATAAATTGGCAATGGCTAACGGAACCCTAATTCTGTCTAGGGAAAATTACACTAAGTTCCCCTAATTATTTATATAATTGCATTAAACTGGAAAAATATAATAATATGACAAGAATACCCCTCTGACCAATTTTTTTTTTTAAATTAAATTTAAAATTGAATAATAAAAATATAATTTAAAATTTAATCACTTAACCAAATTAAAAAATATAATTAAATTAAATAATAAAAATTAAAAACGATTTAAAAATAAAATAAACAATTATTAAATTAAATAAAAACAATTAAAATATAAAAAAGTATAATCTCTTTCTCTTCCTTAAAAAAACAAATCTCTCCCTCACACCCCATTAAAAAAAAATCATCTTAAAAAATATAAAAATATCTCCACCAAATTAAAAAAAAAAAAATCGAAACATTCATCCCAGTTCATCATTAGAATCCAGACTTCATCAAAATTCATATCCCCAAGCACAAAAAATTCATCCTAGTATTCATATCCCCAAGCACAAAAAATTCATCTAAGTTCATCATCATCGTCAAACGGAACCCATCATCATCGACCATCACCAACATCAAACGGAACCGATCATCATCGACCATCACCAACACCATTATCATTGACCATCGCCAACATCATCTATTCATCTTCATCATCTGCCTACAACCACACTATCATTCATCTCCAATCATCAAACCCAAACCCTCAAAACTCATCATCTTGATTGCAACTATACAGATTTTAATATTCGATCAACATCATAAACCACCAACCACTTTCAAGTTTCAAAATCAATCACCAAACCTCACCATCAAGTAATCAACAACACCGAACAACAGTCGCACTGTCAAAACCCACACAAACCATCGGCGGCCGAATCAAACCACCACCGGCGGCCAAATCGAACCCAAGCCAACTCGATTGCGAATCCCTCTCCTTATTTGTCTCGAAAATCCCTCTGTCTCTAAACCCTCTCTCGCGAATCTCCCTCTTTTTAAACCCTTGGGCTTGATTTGGCTGTCATGGAGTGGTTTCTGGTGCAGGTCGATATGGTTTCCGACGATGTCGAGCGTCTTCGATTTCTCTTTGGTGGTTTCGTTTCTGGGTTCGGTGGGTTTGGTTTTTGGGTTCGTTGTTGGGTTTGGTTTCAGCATTTGGTAAGGGGTTTGGATTAGGGGTGGTGGCTGTGGTTGATTTCGATTTAAGGTATTGGTTTAGGGATAGTGAAAGGATGGTGGTGTGGTGTGTTTTTGGGTCGATGGTTTTTGGTGATTGTTGTTGAATGTTGATTTTTTTTTCAATTTTAATTTGAACTTTAAAATTGATTGGGAAGGATTCTGGATTGAAATGAATGTGGATGATGTTGTTGAATGTGGATAGTTGTGTGGATGGTTGATGAATCTAGATTGTTGATGATGATAATTTAGAATCTTTTTTATTTTTGAATTTTTATTTTATTTTTTTTCCTTTTTAATTTATGGGTTTTAATTTTCTAGGTTGATAAAATTGAAAAAAAAAAAAATATTTTTTGATTAATTTTCTTTTAATTTTTTTTTAAAATTGTTTTAATTATTTTTTTTGTTAATGTTTTTATTTATTTATTTTATTTTTAAATTTTTTTTAAATTTTTATTATTTAATTTAATTATATTATTTAATTTGGTTAAGTGATTAAATTTTAAATTATATTTTTATTATTCAATTTTAAATTTAATTTAAAAAAAAAAATTGGTCAGAGGGGTATTCGTGTCATATTTTTATATTTTTCCTGTTTAATGCAATTATATAAATAATCAGGGGAACTTAGTGTAATTTTCCCTAGACAGAATTAGGGTTCCGTCAGCCATTACCAATTTATGATAGTTCAGGAGGTTTACTGCCGAAAAAAAAAGTATAGGGGGTAAATTAGCAACGAACATAGAGTTCAGGGGGTATTTGTGCTAATTACCCTTATCTTTATTAATTTTTTTTAACTTTTACTTCCTATTTTCAACACCAAACAAAATCTTGATATGGATTTATTTTATAATAATATATCGGTTTTTGGGTAACCGATATTGGATAAGTAAAATTTTAAATTTAATAAATTTATTTTTAAATCATTTATTTTTTAAAAATTCAAAAAAATAATTTTTAAAAAATTGTTTATTTATTTTGCACCCTCTTGTTTCATACTACGAGACACATTAATAATTTATTTACCATATAAATTAGTAATCCGAGTCTTACATTTGTTCATTAAATTGCAAGATGCATGTTCAGAAATATCTCCCCTATAATGTGAGTTGTATTCCAAATCATGCTTATTACAATTTATATCACGAGTCTCCTATAGAGTATAGACTAACAACTCGACTATATATGTTTTAAAAAATATAATTTTATTATAAGTTTCAATAAATATTTTTTAATATATGTCTGTCGTAGAAAGGGTTAATTGCACCCTCTATTTTCAAACAAATGCCATGTTCAAACACAAATATCTCAATTGGAATGTGTTTGGGGTATGGAAAGTCAATAGTGCCCTTGTGTAAAAGGGAGATGTTATTTTGGTGGGTAAATTTCACAAACAACCCTGAATTTATGTGTAATTGTATAAATATTCATTTTTTGTTAATAATTACATAAATATACCCTATCATCAATTGACTTTTGTTAACTTTAACCTTTAACCACATTTGTATCCTGAAATGACTAAACTACCCTTGAAAACTTATTTGTCCTTTCTTTTATTATTTAAATATATTAAAAAATATTTACTTAAAAAATTAAAAAAATCGGTACAATTTTTTTGTTGCTTTCTTTCTATCATTTTTTTTTAACACAATCAGAACACACAAAACTGGAAAAATGTTTGTGTTTAGTGGGTTTTGATTGTATTTAGTGAGTTTTGTGGGTTTTGATTCTGTTGATTAAATGTAATTGTTGGTGGGTTTTGATTGTGTTGATGAAATGAAATTGTTTGTGGGTTGATGAGTATGAAATTGAATGTTTTGCTGATAAAGTTGGTTTTTGAAATCTAAAAATTTGGTGTTTAGGGACATGGAAAATGTAAATAAATAAAAATGATATAAAGAAAAAGAAAATAAAAGCAACAACAACAAAAATTTGTACTGATTTTTTCAATTTTTTAAGTAAATATATTTTAATATTTTAAAATAATAAAAGAAAAGACAAATAAGTGTAAGGGTTTCCGTTTTGTTGATTGGCTTATTTCGTGGTCAAACCACATGTTAGGGTTTTGAATGTAAGGGTAGTCTAAGTGTTTAAGGTTGAAGATCAAAGGCCCTTCCATGACCTCAAGATACAAGCACGCCAAAGGTATAATCTCTTGTACTTGGTTTTCTTTGAAGAGAATTAGTAGCACACACACACTTAGCATTCTTGCTATGATTGCATATTTGCTTATTTTTATGTGCATACTCTTCACATGTCACTTTACACACTAGTACTTTGGGTTGATATATCTTGTTGTGTGTATATGTGCTTTGTAATTCGTTTCCCAACATTATTCGGAAACGTCCGCGCTTGCACTAATGAGTGCTTGGTTTCGCGTGAAGACCGCCTATGGAGAATGCCCTTGGCTTCTCCTTGGTTTTCACCATTGTTGGTGATCGGTGGTTATGATCGGCGGCCTGGCCGCCGAATGAAACAGCAGTTTCAGTCCAGATTGGTCTGAAGCAATTATGCGGTCACGATCGGCGGTCACGACCGCCGTTCGAAACCGCCGTTCATACCTGATCGATTTTAATCTCTCGGTCTAATTCGGCGGTTGGATCGGCGGTCACGAAACCGCCGAATGAAACCGTCGTTGATGCTCTGTTCTTCACGAGCTCAATTCAGCGGTCGTGATCGGCGGCTTGGCCGCCGATTGAAACCGCCGAACGGTGCGTTTCAGGGGCAAAATTGTCTTTTCACATGCCCAATTCTTGATGTCTATAAATATCTTATTTTCTCATTCTTTGATTAAGTTCTTTGAGACCTTAGAACCCTAAACTTTCAAGAGAGATTTTTGAGAAAAAATCAAATCAAGAACTCAACTTTAAACACTCAAATCAAATCCCTTTTGCATCAAATTTCATATTCGATCTTCTATGCCTTCATAGAATTGATCCATGCATGGTTTTGAATCATCACATCTTATTTGGTATGTTCTTCACTAATTTCATATTACTTTAGTGTTTTTCATATTAATACATCTGTTTAATTACTTGTATGCTTTTGATTATATGTTAGATACAAGTTAGAGATTATTTGTGATGAAAATGATTGAGTGTTGATTGTGATAGCTAATTAGGTTTTTAATTGATCTTGATTAGCTAAGCTATTTGACATGTCATCTAGCCATTTATATCTAGGATTGTTTTAATTGCAAAATAATTATCCTAGATAAGCATATAGAGTAACCTAGCTCTAATTTGCATTTTGAATATTCATACATATTCACTTAGGTTGTTTCTCTTCATTGAGAAGTAAGTCTTGGGGCTAAGAGTGCTTAGGCCTCAAGCAAATTGGAATAGGGTTTCTAATAAATGCCCGCTGGGTAGAAGTGAGGGGTTACAGACCGGAGTGTTAGACGAGGTCTACATAGGTTGTAAACTTCATTTCAATTAGTGATTTCGAGTTCCGAGTGTGGCGCACTATACAGCCCGTGGTTTTTCCCAGTGGTTGGGTTTCCACGTATACATCAAGTGTTATTTAAATTCCGCACTATATTACACTTGCTTGTATCTTTGACTAGTAGGGGCATTTTCATAAAATTGACTTGCATGCGAAAATTGGGTAATAATAGTTAAAATCTATTCACCCCCCCTCTAGATAACATATTTAGAACACACCGTATTTCTTTTCAATTGGTATCAGAGCAGGTTCCTAGACATACATAGGTGATCCTAGCTCATTTTTGGTATGTTTTGCATTTGTGTGATTCTTTGATCATTCATACATTTTGCATTCATTTCATCCATTCATTATACACTATGAGTGGAATCGGTGGTTCAAATGAGGGTGCTTCGAGCGTAAGGCCACCCCTCCTCACCGGCATAAATTACTCCCAATGGAAAGGGAAGATGGAGGCATATGTGTGTCAAATCCATGATAGGGCATGGATGGCCATTGAAGATGGATATTCGCCTCCTATGATGACTCCCACGGGTGGAGGAGAAGAAGTGCTTAAGCCTAAGGCACAGTGGACACAACCCGAGTTTGAGTTGTCCAAGTGGAATCAAAAGGCATGGCACGCCCTTATATGTGCAGTGGACGAAAATCAGTACAAACTGATTCAGAACACTAAGATAGCCAAGGAGGCATGGGATATCTTAGAGGTTGCACACGAGGGAACCGAAGTAGTGAAGGACTCCAAACTTCAAGTCCTCCAAACTCAATTTGAGACACTTAGGATGGAGGAGAATGGGTGCTTCAACGACTTCGAGATTAGGTTGATGGACATTGTCAACCAAAGTCATCAACTTGGTGACCCTTACTCGGATAGAAGGATCAAGCAAAAGATAATGGGATCGCTTCCCGAGAGGTTTAAGTCTAAGGTGACGGCTTTAGAAGAAAACAGTGATTTTAAGGACATGAAACCGAGCGAGGTAATAGGTAGACTTCTCGCCTACGAGTCTAGGAAGGGTCCTAGCTCCACTCCTTCAAAGAAGCAAAAGGGAATTGCTTTGAATGCTTCTAAGGTAGGGAAGGAGGAGAAAGGTGACTTGGACGAAGACATGATTTTGATGCTTCAAAGATTCAAAAAATTTGTCAAGTTCGAGAAGCATGGCTTTGGATCCAAAGGCCAAGACTTGAAGAAAAAGGCTCCCTTCAAGAAGCATGAGCCTAGGCAAGAGAAAGGGGTCCAATGCTATGAGTGTGGCGGCATAGGTCATATCTCAGCCGATTGTGGGAATTTGAAGAACAAGAAAGAAAAAATGATGGTCGCCACTTGGAGTGAAAGTGATGACTCCGGAGAGGGAGATACGTCATCAAGTGATGATGAGCTTATCAATAACTTCAAGGCATTGGGTGCCACTAATGAAGAAAATGAAGTTGTTGGTAAGAATTCCGTTGCTAGTGATCCCATAAAAGAGAAAGTCGAAGAAGTAGCTCTAAAGGAGATAGTTGTTGCTTCACATTGGGATATGACACTTATTGACTCAAGAGATCAAGGTGAAGGTCTTGATGAGGATATTGGATCCATAGGAGAGGAGGAGAGTCTAGAAGATGACACTAGTGGAGATGACTCCTTATCTAACTCTACAAATGGAAATGTAGAGAATATGGATGTGCATGACTTTATAGTCAATGTTGAAAGCTCCATGAAGAAGAAAGATAGATTTCTAAGGATTTTAGAGGAAGAAAATCTAGAGCTTTCAACATACAATGACCTCTTAAGGAAGCAAGTGGAGAAGATGGATCTTAAGGACAACTTTGAAAGTTTTGAATGCTCTAAGTTAAAGAATGAAAAAGAGATTCAAAGGTTAAAGGAAGAACTACTTAGGCTTTCAACACAAGTTGATCACTTGAATGATGAAGTGGTAAGATCCATGGTGGAAGAAGACAAGCTAAAAGATGAGCTAGCTTTGTCTAAGATGAATGAAGAGGGTTTGAAGAGAGAGCTTGTTAAAGCCAAAGAGTCATTGACTAGAATGACCACAAGCACCAAGAAGCTTGACAACATACTTGGTGTAGGAAAAAGCCCTTGTGACAAAAGAGGTCTTGGATTCGAAGTGAGCAAGGATTGCTCTATTCCTAAGAAGACCGTCTTTGTGAAGAGTTTGGGTAAGATAGAAGCGTCACCGGTGCAAACTCCTAGGAAGAAGTTAGAACTAGGACAATGTTCGAAAAATGCACAAGTAAAGGTGGTGAAAACAAGACAACCCCAAGCTCAACGGATTAGAGCCTCTCGAGTCAACTCTCCTCAACAAATGACTCACTATGAAAAGAGGCAAAACATGCTACCTCATCCAAGGAGGCAACCCATTCCGGTTCAACCACATAGAAGACATGAACCGGCTCAACACCAAAGGAGACATCAAATGCATGATGAGTCTCCAATGACTTCACACGGATATGGTATGAATTCTTACTTTGTACCAACTTGTCATTATTGTGGTGTTTATGGGCATATTAGGCCTTAGTGCTTTAAGTACATTAAGCATTGTAGGATTAATAGCATGATAGAGAAAAAGAGGCTAAGAAAAGCCCACTTGCATGAGCCTAAGAAATCCTTTGTCAATAATCCTAAGTTAGTGAATGACATGCAACCTTTGTCCACTAGGAAGAAAAATGTCATATCTATGTGGATAAGGAAAAATGAACCCGCTTGCTACGAGACTATCAAGTCTCAAATAGGTTCATCCAAGTCAAATGGACTTGGGAGGTCCATAGGACCTCATGACCTTCATTGATGAAGGATGAAGATGACCCCATATGGGGAACTCAAGCAAAGAGAGCTAGTTTGCATTCTTGTCACTTGCAAAAATTTTTGAAATATCTTATGCCTCTTCTTTTAATTGCTTGAGCAAGCTTGGTTGCATATATGTATATATATTTTCAATTCAATAAGTGTGAACCTTGCTTGTTTACAATCCATGTCATATTTATGTTCAAACATGCATTTTGGACTAGGAGATTTTCATAGGAAGTATGATATGAATGACCTTTAGTTATCTCCATGACATGATGATTCTTTTATAACATGCTAATGACATATGAACAGCATGAAATTCATATGACATGCTCATTTGAAAAAGCATGAATTGATGATTGCAATTTATAAATGCAAAACTTGTGTGAAAAAGCTTATGAGACTCAAAATGAATAAAGGATCTTGTATCCGTTCAAAGGAATTTACATTCCAAATTGTCTCTCTTTCTTTATTTGTTGAACATGTCTACTATCATACGGGTTTCATTCCCGGAAAAATCAAATAGGGTGCAAAGTTGCTCATGACATGTTTAGCTTATAAAGTTGGATATAGTTGTTCTTAAATTGAAATCAATGAAATTTCTATATCCTTGCTTCTCTCATGACAATGGTGAAATTGGTTTGAATTCCTATTAGAAACCTTTGTCATTTGCTTTGCCAAATACCATGGTATTTTGGACTTGAATGCTATATGTCTTGTTGCAAAGCATTTTGTTTCACACATTTTTATTTTAATAAATCTCCTTGTTTCTCTCCAATTATTTGAGATGCATAAAGTGACTTATATGTATATGCAAATATCTTGCATGCTTCTATCTCTCGTTGTTATGAGTGACCCGGTTGGGGACTACTCATTTGCCTATATCATGACAAAAAGGGGGAGTAAGATGTGGTAAGGGGAGGTGCAAGTTGTTGTAGAAATTGTGCACATTGGGGAGAATATATATTGAGGGGAGTAACCCTTTGAGGGGGAGCATTGCATACACAAACATTGCATGATGTTGTGCTTAATTTTTTTTATTATGCAAATGCTTGTTTTAATCTCACTTGATTCTTCTCACATTTTCTTGTTTTGGAAAGTTTAGAAACCTTGTTTCAGGGAATGATTGTTCTACAAGAGATTGAAGACTTCAAGTTTTATTTTTATATATCTCTTTGTATTGTAGAAAATCTTCATTGACCCATAGGTTTATTTTGTTGTGAGGAATCAATGTGAGTGGTGGTTTTGTCACGAAATAGCCAAAGGGGGAGATTGTAAGGATTCCCGTTTTGTTGATTGGCTTATTTCGTGGTCAAACCACATGTTGGGGTTTTGAATGTAAGGGTAGTCTAAGTGTTTAAGGTTGAAGATCAAAGGCCCTTCCATGACCTCAAGATACAAGCACGCCAAAGGTATAATCTCTTGTGCTTGGTTTTCTTTGAAGAGAATTAGTAGCACACACACACTTAGCATTCTTGCTATGATTGCATATTTGCTTATTTTTATGTGCATACTCTTCACATGTCACTTTACACACTAGCACTTTGGGTTGATATATCTTGTTGTGTGTATATGTGCTTTGTAATTCGTTTCCCGACATTGTTCGAAAACGTCCGCGCTTGCACTAATGAGTGCTTGGTTTCGCGCGAAGACCGCCTATGGAGAATGCCCTTGGCTTCTCCTTGGTTTTCACCATTGTTGGTGATCGGCGGTTATGATCGGCGGCCTGGCCGCCGAATGAAACCGTCGTTTCAGTCTAGATTGGTCTGAAGCAATTATGCGGTCACGATCAACGGTCACGACCGCCGTTCGAAACCGCCGTTCATACCTGATCGATTTTAATCTCTCGGTCTAATTCGGCGGTTGGATCGGCGGTCACGAAACCGCCGAATGAAACCGCCGTTGATGCTCTGTTCTTCACGAGCTCAATTCGGCGGTCGTGATCGGCGGCCTGGTCGCCGATTGAAACCGCCAAACGGTGCGTTTCAGGGGCAAAATTGTCTTTTCACATGCCCAATTCTTGATGTCTATAAATATCTTATTTTCTCATTCTCTGATTAAGTTCTTTGAGACCTTAGAACCCTAAACTTTCAAGAGAGATTTTTGAGAAAAAATCAAATCAAGAACTCAACTTTAAACACTCAAATCAAATCTCTTTTGCATCAAATTTCATATTTGATCTTCTATGCCTTCATAGAATTGATCCATGCATGGTTTTGAATCATCACATCTTATTTGGTATGTTCTTCACTAATTTCATATTACTTTAGTGTTTTTCATATTAATACATCTGTTTAATTACTTGTATGCTTTTGATTATATGCTAGATACAAGTTAGAGATTATTTGTGATGAAAATGATTGAGTGTTGATTGTGATAGCTAATTAGGTTTTTAATTAATCTTGATTAGCTAAGCTATTTGACATGTCATCTAGCCATTTATATCTAGGATTGTTTTAATTGCAAAATAATTATCCTAGATAAGCATATAGAGTAACCTAGCTCTAATTTGCATTTTGAATATTCATACATATTCACTTAGGTTGTTTCTCTTCATTGAGAAGTAAGTCTTGGGGCTAAGAGTGCTTAGGCCTCAAGCAAATTGGAATAGGGTTGCTAATAAAGGCCCGCTGGGTAGAAGTGAGGGGTTACAGACCGGAGTGTTAGACGAGGTCTACATAGGTTGTAAACTTCATTTCAATTAGTGATTTCGAGTTCCGAGTGTGACGCACTATACAGCCCGTGGTTTTTCCCAGTGGTTGGGTTTCCACGTATACATCAAGTGTTATTTAAATTCCGCACTATATTACACTTGCTTGTATCTTTGACTAGTAGGGGTATTTTCGTAAAATTGACTTGCATGCGAAAATTGGGTAATAATAGTTAAAATCTATTCACCCCCCCAGATAATATATTTAGAACACACCGTATTTCTTTTCAATAAGTTTTTAAGGATAGTTTAGTCATTTCAGGATACAAATGTGGTTAAAGGTTAAAGTTAACAAAAGTCAAATGACGGTAGGGTATATTTATGTAATTATTAGAAAACAAAAAGAATATTTATACAATTACACCTAAATTCAGGGTTGTTTGTGAAATTTACCCATCAAAATAACCTCTCCCTTTTACCCAAGGGCACTATTGACTTTCCATACCCCAAGCACATTCCAAATGGGATGTTTGTGTTTGAATAGGGCATTTGTTTGAAAATTTGCTTTATTAGATAAATAGAGGGTATGTTTGTGCAATTAGCCCTCGTAGAAATTAGAATTTTGATTAGTTGAATAAATTTAAATTTATCTAACAAGTTTTTTTTTTTTTTTTTTAATTTTATTTTATTTCTAACAACTCATATAGGTTATTTATAAATATTGTTCAATTATTAACAAATCAAATCTTGTAGTCAAGTGGTAAAAGCTTACAACTTTTGACTTGAGGTTTCAAGTTCAATTCCTAATAATGAAAATTTAATTATCATTATTATCAAAAGTGGGTCGGGCCGGCAATGGCCGGATGACGACGGTGACCGGATGGAGGCGGGCGGATGGCGGTGGTTGCCGGATGGCGGGGACAGTGGTGTATAAATACAAAAAATGTTAATGATATATTGACAGTTAAAAATTGTCATAAATCATTGACAGTTAAAAACTGTCATAAATCCTTGATATGAGCATTCTTGACAGTCAGAAAAACATTTATTGACAGACCTTGCAACGAGGTTATAGTGAATCTTCCAATTTAGCCTCTCACCGAAAATAGGAACACCAACGTCTTGACATTAGTTGGCGATGTCTAGTAGCTTGAATTGAAAGTCATCGAACTTATCTTTCTCACACATTTGCAATGTCTCAAATTGAGTTGTGAGCATTTGAAGCCGAGACTTCTTCACTGCTTTAGTCCCCTCATTGGTGACTTGGAGAGCATCCAACGCCTCTTTTGCGGTCTCTAGGTTTTGGATATAGGAAAATTGCCTACTATCCATACCTCCGAAAATAGCATTCATCGCTCGATGATGCCACTTTGCCAACTCAAACTCATTAGTAGACCACTCACTTCTAGGCTTGGAGACGATGGTTCTATTCTCAAGTCTCTTATTGGGAGAGAGGTAACATTCTTTCCAAGCTCTCTCATTAATAGAGCGAATGTAAGCCTTCATCCTTAATTTCCAAAACCCATAGTTATGACCCTTAAGAAGAGAGGCCTAGAGTTGGAAGCCCCTTTGGCCATAACTTCATCTTGTACAACCATACTTCAAAATCCTAAGCAATTTACACGAGAGTATAAACCGGATCTCGTTAAGTGCTTTCTGACGACCCGCTCCGATACCGATTGAAATATACAAACAGAGTTAAATTGCCTAAAGCATACCTAGAGGGGGGGGGGGGGGGGGGGGGGGGGGAGGTGAATAGGTTTTTACATTTGGTTGTTTTGAGTTTGTTTGTTAGGGGGATGGTGAGATGCAATGGGTAAAATGTGAGATTTTGAGTGGTTTTTATAGAGAAAATTAAGGAAGATGAGAGGGCTTTTGTAAATTCAAAATCAAATTAATTAATTAATTTGATTAATCAATTAATATTAGTGTGTTTTTATCTATTAATGTAGTGTCTTTTGAATTTTCAATAAAAATATTAATACAGTCCGTTTAAAAGAAAATAAAAATGAGAAAGCTGTAGAATAGGAAAGGTTTTCTTTTTGTTATGCGATTGATTAAGAGAATTTAATTATTATCTCAATAATTATAGGATTGTCTCTCGATTGACTCTTGATTTGTAATTTGTAATCTTTGCATTTAATTAAAGAATCATACAATTAGGTCATAGTGCATATTTATCCGGTTTTGTTGATATAGATTGAAATTAATGCATTTAAATTCAAAGGTTTATATATTAAATAGATATAGATATAGATAATTAATAAAAATTTAATGATAAAGCCACCAAACGACGACATGTGTCAAAGTGAGCATTTTACTATATTACTAGTTTGTAGCCCACACGATGTGCGGGCATCGTAAAATATATATTTAAAATCATATTTATATTTTAAAAAGTTTTCATAATTGTAGGAGAGAGACATTAGAGCAGAAAATGTAAACAAAATGATATAATTTTATTCACTAAAATAATTGACCAACTGTTATTAGTTGAAAACAAAACAATCCTTAGAAAATCCTTCATTCTCTTTCTAGATGTGTTTCAGAACTTCTTTTGTGTCCCAAATGTCATATTTGAGTTAGGCATTGTTAAGTCTCAGACTCTTCTCAAGATCTTAGCATGAGCCCAGCTTTTTAACCAACTTCTCCCGTTTAGACGTCAGATGAACCACATAAAGGTTTTTTCAGTCTCCTTCCTAACCATAATTCTAATTCATTATAAGTATTCTTAAAATAATTAAATACTACACCTATATTACAAATCACACTAAAAATAAGAGTTTATGCATATACATGTAATTACAGACATTATTTGAAAACACCAATTTGAATTATTTAATCCACTCTCATCGTGTAGTGAATTTCTGGCATGAAGCACCAACAGTAAACCATGTCTTAGTGTGTGGTTGGTATGGCTTTTGTAGGGGTTAAACGTGCTTTTTTAATGTTAGAAACTGTTTTGTTGGTTTTTTTGGTTGTTTGGCAAAATTGAAGTACTTTTTTAAAATTAAAAAAACTATTTTATGTCTTTTGGGAGAAGCCCAAAAGCCCAAATTTTGGGCTTCTCCCAAAAAGCTTTTTTTGAGTTTTTTTTAAAAGAGATGAATAGTCTCAACTACCCTTCATAAATTTTAAATATTTTACCATATACCTTTATATTACAAATACTTTGTTAGTGTCTATTTTTGTAATTTTAAACAATAAAATCTCTTTTAGAAATATTTTGACAAACAATCTATTAACTTAAAAGCGTTTTTTTTAAGTGAATACCAAACATTATATGGCTTCTTGTTAAAAGTTCTACTCAATAGAAGCTCTACTTGTAAAAGATCTACTCCAGAAGCTCTAGTTGAAAAGTCATCCCAAACACATCCTTAGTGTATATTAGAATGGAGAGGAGGAATATATATATATAGGTCATAATTTATTGTAAGGAGTCTATATGTAATAATTATGTTCACGACCATATTTGTAACTATAGTTAGTCTAACCTGAGTTTACTTTCCTATATAAGGGATACTTAGGACAGATCTAGGGCAGGTTCAGTTTTCGAATAGTTCTCTCTTCTTTGTAATCTCCTCCCTCCAGTTGTAATCTTTGAAAAACGTTTTGGTCAAAATATGGGGCAATAGAGGAGGTTGTGGGTTTTTCTTCTTCGTTTATTGGTTTTGGTATTTGGGTGGATGTCTTGGTAATCTTTTGTTGTACTTGTTTGATGTAATTGGCTTTAAGGATAGGATCTTCAATGCTGTCGATCATTCCAATAATTAAAGAATAATTAGATTGATCTAGAACATTGATTTCTTGACAAATACAAGCCTGTTTATCACAGATTTGTGAACTATCATCACTACTGTTGGCTGAGAATTCAGAGTCTAATTCTTCATGAGCTAATATTCCATCATCAGGATTGGATTCTATTTCTCCACTACTAGTGTCAGTGTTTGTATCATAAAGGGTTTGGATAAGTCTTTCTTTCGCTTCTTCACTAATATCTAGGGTTCTAATTTTGTTTCTAATTTTTCTCAATTCGGGGCAATTTTTGGCAAAATGTCCTTCTTTGCCACACTTGAAGCACCCCTTTTTGTTTTTCTTGTCTTTATTGGGTTTCCTAAAGCTTCGATTTCTAAGGTTTTCAAAATGTTTGCGAGTTTTATGTTTTTTATGGGGTTTTGTTTTCTTGTCCTGATGTTTTCTCCTATTATTGCTAGGAAGTTTATCAAAACCGAATTGCTCACACCAAGAACCAAGTTCTTTCCTAGTAGTGAGTTTCTATTTTTTAAGCTGGCTTTTAAGTCTAATGTCCGTGCATAATTGCATAGCAACAATATTGATTGTTGTTATGATTTCACCATAAGTCTAGGTATTAAGATCAATTTGGGACCAGTCTGGACTAGCCATTTGTTCCCTCATTTTATCTCTTACTTTATCAGCAAATAAGGAGGGTAATCCAGATATGAATTTCTCCTTCCAATAGGAATTTGCATTGTCAGTCCTTTATAGAACTCTAGTAAGGAAAATATCCTTATACGATTTGAAATCACTGAGTTTTTTGCATTTGAGGTTTTGTAATTTGGAATATTCCTTGTCTTGAAATCTATTAGGATTTCTAATAAAATGGAGGATTATGGTATGACATAAGACATCTATACCATCAGGTTGTGAAGTTATGGTTGCAGCTGCTGGTGTGGTGGAAGTTTCAGGTGTATTAGTGGTTGTTCTAAATAATGGTGTAGAGGTGGCTACCTCTTTTGTATGGTTTATAATGTTAGTTCTAGCAGTAAAAGATAAAGTATAAGTCCACCAACCTAAGAGTTGTCCCTCAAAACCAGATGCAAGTGAATTTACTGCATCACTATGGGACATATTTTGTTTTTTGATATAAATATATCCTATGGTGTACATTTGTCTAATAACAGTCATAATCTGATATTCGGACAAGCCATCAATATTAAATTGATAACAAACATTACCAGTAAAAGCCCTATAGGGTACAGATTCTTCATATTGAAGATTTGGAGGCGTAGGTCTCTGATAATATGGCTTTGTGTCATTGCTGTACCTATTATAGACATGGCTATCAACTCTGGAAGTTGTCAATCTCTAAACCATGTTCTCTAAGTCTGAGACTTCTATGTCGGATTAGGAGATATGGTCATCAAGAGTTTGGACTTCTGGTTTAGGGATTTTGTCTAGTCTTTCTTGTAACAGTTTGACAAGTTATGAATCAGTGGTAAAGCTGTCAAAACATTTTTCTATCCCTGTGGTGTCTGGGAACAGAATTGTTCCGGGTTCATACTCAGCAATCTTCGATTTCATCTTATAATCTTTCGGAGGGGGACTGTTAGGGATTAAAGGTACTGTTTGAATGATAGGGGTTTATGATTGGTTGTGTTCTATTCTGTCTAATTGGTCTCCAATGGTTGTAAGATATTCATTGGTGTAATTATTTTGTTTCATAATAACACCGATCTGGTGTGCAAATGCAGCAATATTCGAGGATAGTTCTTCATCAAATAGAATAAAAGGGAGGCATTCTAAGTTTTCATTGTTGTTTCCACTACCACCGTACTTAATACCTATTTCATTGTCGTTTGCTAAGGTTTCATTGCCGTACTTGATTTTACACTTCCTAGGGGGAGGATGTGTTCCGGTTTCGTCTCCTTTGCTAGATTTATAAGTCTTAAAGTTTTTCTGGTTTAAAACCAGGCATTGTTCTTCTAGGTCTTTCCTATTAGTATACCACTTAAAGAATGGTATTTATGTTTCCAACGTCTCAACACACTCCATCCACCTAGAGTGGAACTATTTTTTCTTGTGGCTAGAGTAATTTTCTTCGTACTTTTCTCTCATGGCTGTATTTTCAGGATAATAATATTCTTGGATCAAGTAATTCTTGTTGATTTCCTTAGGGCTATTGAGAACATCTATTGTTCTGATTCTTGGTTCATGGTCAAGGATTTTTGTGAGGACTTGAGAAGGGGTTGGAGAAGGTGGTCCTTCATTGTCATAGACATGAATTGGCTGGGCTACTTGTTCTGGTGTCTTATAGATGTTGGCTATATGAGTAAGTGGTTCTCTGGATGGTAAAGGTGGATCTCTATTTTCTATGATTGGTGGTACTATTGGTTGTCTTCTCCTGTGAATTAAATCAGGAACTTCGGAAGTTTCACTATAGCTTGGTCTATAACTAGAAGGTGAAGGTCTATAGTCAGGTATTTGGTCAGCTATTCTTAATCTGGATCTACTGGATAGAGAATGTCTTGGTGTTTGGAAATCATTGCTAGAGATTGAGGGAGTCCTATTAGAGAGGGTTCTTTCTAAAGGTCTGAACGATATTCTTAGGTTGCCATCTAAGTCAGATATACAGTCATCTATATTACTCATAGGTGGTTTGAATTTGGGTCGGTCAACTCTTTCTTTTATCCAGTCATCTGGGAACTTAATCCTTTCCCAGGGGATAGGTACTGGAACCATCATGTTAACGGATTCTGAAGCATTATAACAAATGGTTTGGCCAGCTGGGATCTTAGGAGGTATGTAACTAGGAATAAGTCCAGAGGATAAGACACGATAGTGGACTCTTTAAACAAGTTTATAGGGACTGGATCCCCTTATAAATTCATAGTTATGGATCTGGACATCTACTACTAGACATTTTTCTTTATGATCATCAGATTTAAGGCTTATCTCGAAGTTTGGATAACATTGAAAATAAATGGGTCCATAAGTGAGGCTTGATTCTGCTATACCAATTATAGATTCCTTATAATTAGTGATTCTTCCATCGCGGAGACAGATTAGCATGTAATTGTTTAATCCTATCTTCGATAGTGGTTTAATACCGATTTGAACACTGCCTATATGCATATTATTGTATCCGAGTTTGTAATAATGCTTCATACTATTCTTGTTTAAAAGATTGGTCGAAAAGATATTATCTTCCTGGAATTTGACATCTATTTCTTTGGTTATTTGTCCTAATAAAGTCTTAAAATTTAAAACACTGGTCCTAACGGTTGTGTGTGAATTTATGTTGGTGAACAAAATAACTTTATGTCTAAAGTTGAAATCTAACGGTTATGTTAGATCAGCTGAAGAAGTTTATGACTAAAGTTGAAATTAATGCCAGCAAAAATCAGCAGAGTTTGGCTATGTTATTAATTTGTTTTTGTTTTCCAACACCTTTGTTATTGAAAAAGCTGAAAAATCAGAAGGTCGATCAACTTTTGGATGCCTAAAAATCTATAAGTTCATGTATGACTTCGGTGCATGGTTGAATTGAGTGAATGGGTTGTTAGGGTTTTGAACACTTAACAGTCTCCTTCATTGTGATTAAAAACAATAAATATTAGTTGGTAGAAAATGAACTCAAGAGTTTATTAATTTTGGAGATTCATATACCATAAGAGGACTCATGAATCGATCATTAATGAATAAAAGAAACAATGAATCTGTTGGTAGTGATGGAAATAGAGAGACTGTTTAGGTGATGGATATAAATTGAGAAATGAGACCTTTTATTTTACTTCAAATAAATAGGTGATTGATATAAATTGAGAAATGAGAATTAATGGAGAATTTAAAGCAAAAAGCTTCTCACGCAGACATGTGGCACCGCTGTTCTTCCATTATAGAGTATATTATATATTATAGATTATAGATTATAGATTATAGATTTGATTTGAAAATTGTAATCTTTGCATTAAATTAAAGAATCATACAATTAGGTCATAGTGCATATTTATCTGGTTTTGTTGATATAGATTGAAATTAATGAATTTAAATTCAAAGGTTTATATATTATATAGATATAGATATAGATAATCACTAATGCTAGACAATCCAAAAATTTAGCTTAAATTTTAACTCAAATGATGTGGCAAGTGGTTTTTTCATTAACCACATTATCCCATATTGTATATGGTGATGACAACTCACTTGTCACATCATTTGGGTTGAAATTTAGGCTAAATTTTTAGGTTGTCTAGCATTACTCATAGATAATTAATAAAAAAATTAATGATAAAGCCACCAAACGATGACACATGTCGAGGTGAGGTTCCATTTTACTATATTATTTGATTTGATTTGGAATTTGTAATCTTTGCATTTAATTAAAGAATCATACAATTAGGTCATAGTGCATATTTATTTGGTTTTGTTGATATAGGTTGAAATTAATGGTTTATATATTATATAGATATAGATATAGATATAGATAATTAATAAAAATTTAATGATAAAACCACAAAACGATGACACGTGTCAATGTGATGTTCCATTTTACTATATATTATTATTTGATATAGATAAGCATGTGTCTAGTGAAATAATAATAAAAGAATCAATAGGATGAAAGTGAAGGGGATTAAATAATGGGTGCCGATATTGACACCCATAAATATGATAAGTACACTAATAATTTAATAAAAAATTTAATTACAAAAATATCCCAATAGAAATTTACCAATAAGGACAAATTAGTTTAATTAAAAATAAATCAAATATTATGTACACCCATTAATTACACTCATATCTTCAACTATATCACTTTATTAAAAAAAAAAAAAAAAAAAAAACTAATCCCTAATTCTATTTCAAGTATCAAAATATCCAATTATCATACAAGTATATAACAAAGTAATGGAAAAAGAATTTCCAGAGGACTCTGCTCATATAGAGGTACGTATTTATTTATTTATTTTGTTATGAACTCTATCAATATACAAAAGTGAGAAGATTTTTATTTATTTATTTTTATTTTAAAGATAACAGTACTATTGCCCAGAATAACTTAACTAAACACGCCCCCCAAAAATAAAAATCAGCTCTAAAACTTAACCAACTAAATATATAAGGTTAGCCAATAAAAAGATGGAATCCAACTTACCTCAACGGCGATCTCCATTGTGTCCTAAATTTCTTTTCTATGAGCTGCAATTAGGGCGTCTTCTTCCTACAATAATTCAAAAACATAAAAATGACAAAATGCATATAATATGTTTTTTTTTTTTTTTTTTTTAATTTTTTTTTAAGTTTTTGCCACTGGTAACGTTAAACTAATATTTGCAAGTAATGAAGAATGCCACCTAGATGACCAACCTCAAGTAGTGCATTAATATTCCCATCCGAAGGAAGTCCAGCTTCGTATCGTCTAGATCCCACATTATTTGTGTTGTAATTGCTTGTAATTTGCTGCCTAGAGTTAGTGGTGGTAGAGAAATCTGATCCGCTAGAGTCTTTTTTTTTGGCTAGTTTCCCAACTTTTCAGATTTTTTTAGTATCCCTAGATCCTTTTCTACGAGGTGGCAATACCTTTTACACTTTCTCTTCTGTATCAATCTAATTTTGGGAGTATAACGGGTTCATTTTTTTACTTGTAGGGCCACCATATGAATTATTAATTTCAACCTCTCCCAGTCCATTGAGCCAGAAGCCACTGCATAGCCTGCACTTACCTCTCTTAAGAATTTAAGAATTTAAGAATTATCTGGACTGTGTTTTCTAGTCTGGAGAACTTTAAAATTTATCAATTATGAAATTGGGTGTGTTAATAACTTAAATGGGTTTATAAATAAATTGTATTAAAATGAAAACATTTATTTAAATAAGGGTACTATTGACATTAACATGAGTGCTTATAGTAATGTTTAAATTTTAAATTTTAAACTTTAAACATAGGTTTACTTATAAATACGGGTGTGTTTATCATATTCAGGGTACTTAAAATCGATAGATATACCGAAATATCCACCGATATATCCGTATTTTGGAGAAACCGACATCGAAACAGGCAAATATCTAATATCCTACAGAATATCCGGCCGATTTCGAAATATCTGTAAAAATCTCCCGATATTCCCGAAATATCCTGAAATTCCCGAAATTTCATGAATTTTACCCCGAAAGTCCATGGATATTTTGCATAATATTTTACATAATTTTTTTAATCCTAAACAATTAAATTATTGTTAAAATAATTTAAAATGAAAATTATTTTAGAAGAAGCATTAACAAATTTATAAAAAAATTTAACATAATAGTCAATAGTAAAATTATTGAGGGCTTGAAGTAAAATTGGATAAAAAAACCAAAGAGTGGATGTGTAAAATATGTAAAATTTTGTGAAAGCAATCTGAAAAAAAAAATTTGTTTGTGACTCAAATGTGTAAAACTAATTCCAAATAGTATTAAATATGTACTGATCAATTTATAAATATGTAGAATTGATTTTTTTGTAACTTTGTACCGACATTCCAAATAAAAGAATCTTAAAATTATTTGTGCAAAACGTGTAAAAACCCACATTTGTTTCTTTTGAGTAGAGAATCTAAAGAAACTCAATTATTTTTATCAAAAAATAAAATAAATAATAAATAAGAACACAATTATTTAGTATGGCCCGTACGGTAGAGAATCATAAGGATAGAATTTTACCAAATAGTATGGCAGAGAATAATAATGCATGCCTATGCCAAATAGTATGGCAGAGAATATTAATAATGAATGCCTATGCCAAATAGAAACAAAATGAATGCATATGCATCATGTATTTATTCGTTGCAGCGAATATAAATGAATGCAACAACGAAAATCTCCTTCATTCATTCATTCATCTAATTGTTCACTTCATCTATAAAATAATCTCCACTCTTCTCTTTCAAGTTTTCATCATACACAACAGACGACTACACTTGAGTACTTGACATAGCAAATTTTACATTACAAGTTTATCTCAAATTCTCAATATCTTCAATTCTTCATCAAATAATCAGGTATGTAAATGTTTACTTTGATAAAAAAAAAATTATAAAAAAAATAATGATATTATAATTGTAATATTGTATGCAAATTTTAGATGTTGTGTGGTATTATTTCAAATACTCATTAGAATTTTCATATTTATAAATTGATTGGTACAAAATTTAATTTTGTTTTGATAGGGAATTATATTGCATAAGATATCAAGCACTAAAAGTGATCCAGCATGGGAGTATTGCAGAACAATACCGAATAATAAAAATGGTACTATATGCACATTTTGCGGTCACACAATGCAAAGTGGAGGAATTACCCGATTTAAATTTCATTTAACTGGTAATGAGTTGTATAAAAATGTAAAAGTATGCTCAAAGGTGCCACCGGAAGTTAAATTTCAAATATCTCAATTGCAAAAAAATAAAGAAATAACAAAAAAAAAAGCTGCAAGGGAGATTGAACAAATTCAACAAGAATTGAGGGGAAATTTCCGTCATACAGAAGAGGAAGAAGATATCTATCATTATCCTGAAGGTATGCTTCCTGATGAACGAGAGGATTATCGTTTGGCAGTAGATGCATCCAAAGCATCTGAATGGCAAAGAGAACAAGAAGCAAGATTCTTTGGAGGGAGGTCAAAGAGAGGAGAGGGTTCAGGAGCCGGTGGTAGTAGTCAACCACCACAACAAGTACGTCGCACTCAAAGTGGGCGAGAGCCGCATTATAAACTTCCTGTTGCACCTTCAATGTACAAATCATCAGGTGCAAAGCAAAAGAATATTAAAGATATGTTCAAGGGGGGTAGCATTAGAGAAAAAATGGGGAGGCTAGTATCGAAGTTTTTTATTTATGATAATGTGCCCCCACATAAAGCCGACTCTCATCATTTTAAGAACATGATTGTTGGTGCTTAAGAATCAGGTATCATTTTTTCTTAAATAATAATGTTTTTGAAATTTTGATTTGTTTTTATTTTTTATTTCACAATTAAATTTAACATGCATGTGAATATAGGTGTTGGAGTTCAACCACCATCAGCATATGAAATTAGGCATAAGTACTTAGACATCGAGTACAAGGAAATAAAAGAGTATGTTGATAGCTTCAAAATTAAATGGGAGAAATATGGCTGCACCATAATGTGTGATGGGTGGACGGGACCGACAAGATTGTCGATAATTAATTTTATGGTGTATTGTAAGGGTCACACAATTTTCCTAAAATCTGTTGATGCATCCAACAAAATTAAAGATCATCAGTATATTTATGGATTGCTCAAAGATGTGGTGAAAGAGGTCGGTGAGAAGAACGTTGTGCAAATTGTCACAGATAATGGCTCTGCATTTGTGAAAGCAGGTAAGAAATTGATGAAAAAATATTCCTTATTTTGGACTCCTTGTGCAGCACATTGTATAGATTTGATTTTTGAGGATATTGGAAAGAAGAACATTGTTGCAAGTGTCATTCATGATGCTAGGGCTGTGACAAACTTTATATATAATCATGGATGGTTACTATCGCAAATGAGGGAGGTTTGTAAAGGGGAGATAGTGCGGCCTGGTGCAACTCGATTTGCGACCAATCATATTGCCCTTGATAGTCTTTTGAAAAAAAAGATAAATTTGAAACAATTATTTACCAGTGATGCATGGGCTGCAAATCGGTTGAGTCGAACAGTAAATGGAAAAAGAATAGAACGGCGCATTTTAGATGTAGAGTTTTGGGATAATGTGGCTTCTGTAGTCAAAATATATGAGCCACTGTACCAAGTTTTGAGATTGGTTGATACAGAAGTTGTACCCACTATGCCTATCGTGTATGAGTTAATGCGTGTGATGAAAGATACAGTAAAACAACAAAGAGGGAGTAAATTGGTTCTAAACATTATACAAGACCGATGGGATAAAATGCTCAATCACCCACTACATGCTGCAGGTAAATTTTATTTTGGATTGTTTGTCATTCATAATTAAAATTTAGTATAGTATTTATACTAAAATTATTCATTTTTTTTTTATATATTATAGCTTACTATTTGAACCCAAAGTACCAATATAGAGACAATATTGGGGATAATTCGGATCTTCTTAAAGCCGTACATAATGTCTATACGCAATTAGACACTGAAGCTGCAGGAATTGCTAATTTTGGAAATGAGGTAAAAAGTTACAATTTACAACCAATTTTATAATTCCAATATTATAAATTCTTTGCATGTGAGTAATGTGTCATATTAATATATATTATACACATTGATCTCATGAATGTAGCTCACATAATTTAAGGACGGAAGGAAAAGTTTTGGTGAACGAGCAGCCATTGCAGCTAGAAGCAAAATGCAACCAGGTATATAACTTTTATTACAAAAATTTACATATTAATAATAAATAATAATATCATTGAAATAATATTCATACTTATAATACTTGATAATTTTTATTACAGCTGATTGGTGGGTAATGTATGGAAACTGTGCTCCATCATTGAGTGCAATAGCAGTTCGCATACTATCACAAACATCATCATCTTCTGCATGTGAAAGAAATTGGTCAACATTTGCTTTAATCCACACAAAACAAAGGAACCGTCTTGCATATTTTAAGCTTGAACAACTTGTTTATTGTTATTATAATATGAAGTTGAAACTTAGGGATATGGCAGCTGAAAAAGATAAAGTAAATGAAACTGATTTTATGGATCTACTTCAAGTAGCTGCTGAAGCAGGAGACGATAATGAGAATCCTATTTTTAACTGGGTTAGACCTGCCTCCTTGGATGATGACGACGGAAATCCTGATTCACATATTGCTTCTCATGCTCAAGACATGGGAATAAATGTTGAACAAGTGATTAGAGAAGAAGTTGGTGTAGATCGTGGAGTTATTGTTACCAGCTCTTCCGATGACCAACATACCTTTGATATAAATAGTGAAGGAAAAGATGATGGAGATGATGGAGATGATGGGGATGGTGGGGATGAGGCAAGAGGTTGGGATTCTGGTGCAGGAGGTTGGAATGCTGGTGCAGCAAGTTGGGATGTTCGTTCTGGAGGTTGGGATGCTGGTGCAACAGGTTGGAATGCTAGTGCGGCGGGTTGGGATGCTCATACAGGTAATTTTGATCATAATCGTGGTAGACAACATGGAGGAACAATTCAAAATGACGAAGATTCTTTGAATATGACTCTCTCGTCAATGAGTATAGACACTGAAAATAGTTCTTTGGGTGATTCACAGACAGTGTCAAGTTCTCATGTGCCATATTATGGTAGTTATGGTGGTTGTAATATATTTGATTATCCTTCACCACAAATGCCATATGCAATACCTATGCATGCAGATCAACAATATCCACCAAGTTGGGTAAATCCAAACTATCCAATTCATGGATCGGTTGGCAGAGATCAAGCAACATATGTGTGGCATATTAATAACTACATTGAAAACTATGCAAGCACGTTTTCTTGGGAAAATTATTGTTTGAATCAAGATAGAAATGTATCTTATGTATTTGAACCAGCAAGGAATTCATTTTGGTTTTAAATTTCAGACATACAATGTATTATTATGTATGAATTATGATTTATGATAGAATCTGGAAGTGTGGAACTATTACTATATATATATATATATATTTAATGATAATTTTATTTATTAAATATTTAATCTCTTTATATTGTATTTAATATTGTAAAAGTGAAACAAAATATTATTCTATTAAATACTCAATTTAAAAAATTATATACAGACTCTATCTATGTTATAATTTATAATAAACTCATAACTATGCTAATTTATCATTGAAATATGATTAATACGATGTATAATTACTTGTTTAAACTTGTCCTAAAATTTTACAAAAAAAATCTAACTTTAAATGTAAATATCCATCATTTTTTTAATTTTTGACAAAATATCCACCGATATCGATAATATCCTCGAAATATCCGTAAATTTAGAAGCCCGACATTGATGCCGATACCGATATTACTTTCTTGATCATATTTATATGTGTCAATATCCATACCCTTAAATAATATTGAAAAAGTGGAAAAAACAAATAAAAAAGCTGAGTCAGCATATCAGTGTTGATGCATTTGGTGCACCTAAGATTTGATTTTCTGTTTATCTTGATGTGAAACACTGAAACCTATGCAGTGACAACAACAGAAGCATCGAAAGAAACAAAAAACAGGACGACATGCATTCATAGTTGAAAGTGAAATCGAAAGAGACATGTTCTTCTCTCAATTCTCATTCACATACAAATTCTTGAAATCCTAAACATTTTCAATTACAAATTTTACACAAAAACTAAAAATGCCTTCTTCTGTTATTAAACTTCCATTGAAGTTGCGCCTCCTCTTTGCGGTCTACAAATTCATTTTAAACCTTTCTCGCCGTCAAAACAGCACCGTCAACCGCCGTCTCATTAACTTCTTCGACTTAAAAAACCCTCTTTCAAAAACACCACGAAAAGGCGTCGTCTCCTCCGACGCCGTCATCGAAGCCTCCCGTAACCTCTGGTTCCGTCTCTACACTCCCGACACCACCGTTAACGGCGGCGGAAGACTTCCTGTTATCGTCTACTTCCATGGCGGTGGTTTCGCGCTCTCCTCCCCCAGCTCGTTCGCCTTCGATGACTGGTGCTGTCAGCTCGTCAGAGAGCTACGCGCCGCGTCGTCTCTGTCAACTACCGTCTCGCGCCGGAGCACCAGTTTCCGACCCAGTACGAGGATGGTTTCGATGCGTTGAAATTCTTGGACGATAATGTAGACAAACTTCCGGTCAATGTGGACCCGAAACTGTGTTTTCTTGCCGGAGACAGCGCCGGCGGGAATTTGGCACACCACTTGGCTGTCAAAGCCGGCGAGTACGAATTTTCACGGTTGAAACTTATGGGGTTGATAGCGATACAGCCATTTTTCGGCGGAGAGGAGAGGACCGAATCCGAGATCCGAAATTTCGGAGGCCCGCTTTGTCTTTGGAGGATACAGATTGGTATTGGAAAGCATTTTTGCCAAACGGGTCGGACCGAGACCACCCAGCAGCTAATGTGTTTGGACCCAAATCAACAGTGGATATTTCTCAGGTCAAGTATCCGGCAACGTTGATTTTGATGGGTGGCAAAGAAAATACTATGATGGGTTGAAGAAAGCAGGGAAAGAAGTGGATTTGTTGCAGGATCCGAATGCATTTCATGGATCTTATGTGTTCAAGGAGCTTCCCGGGTCGGCTTTTTTTGTTAAGGGGATTCAAGACTTTATGCAAAAGCATTTGAATAAAGAAAATTGTTAGGTCAACGGCGAGTGTAATAATCACACATTGTATTTGTGATTGTGTATTTATGTTGTAATTTGTATCGAAAACAAAGTAATCAGTACTTATAATATGTGATTCATTTTTAATGTTACACAGACCGACTCATTCAATAGGTTCGAGTCTTGTTCGCTTATTAAAGACTGCTTTTTGAAACTGCATCGAAACAGAACCAGAACATGTAAAATGCTCCCCTGCAAAATATCTAGAATTTTGATATGAATTTGCAGCACTGCTGAACCTTTTTGTTTTTTTTAATGTATATATTAAACTTTATACACGTACCGGTCTGTAATAAAATTTGTTTTAGTGTTGGACTTTGGGTTTTCATACAGCCTGTGTTCCTGATTCTGGATTTATTTGTGTTGCTGTTTTTGTTGGAAATATGATATTAAAGCAATAAATATTTAATGATTATTTGTTTGTGAAATCATAATTGTTGGGTTCAAGATTTGAATGTTAAACTTGAAACTGTGGTGGTGATTTTTGATGGGATGATGTTTTCAGAGTGATTGTGGGCAGAAAACATTACTGGTGGGTTTTGCTTTGGGTGTAATTTACTTTGCCATTTTTGTGTTTTCTTGTTTCGATTCATTAATTAAAAGAACTGGAGAGTTGAGGTGGATCACAACTCCTTAAGGTTGCTTAAACAGTTGGAAAAAATTGTTTTACAATGCAAGGGAAATATTAATTGTTTGGGATGGAGGGTGTGAAATGATGCCTCTGGTTTGAAGACTTGAAGTCTTCGATACATATATAAGAGATGGAGAAGATAAAACTAGAGTTTTTTTTTTAGGATAATTACCCCAGTGGCCATCGAATTGATGACACACTATCAAAATGGCCACTGAATTGGAAAGTTGTTCCATAATGGCCATTTTCGGCGAACTTTGTGACACTAATGGCCATTCCATCCAACTCCATCCAATTCCATCCAATGAGTGGCGTTTTGGTAAATAAGGGGATGCCATTAATTTATTTTAGATGTTTTTTGGAAATCAATTTTTTCAATGAGTGACATTACATTAATTTATTTTAGATGTTTTTGGGAAATCAATTTTTTTTTTTGTTTTTGAAAAGAATAATTATATTTAGTGTGTGTAAATATATATATATATAATCTAAAAAATCTAAAATGATCTAAACCATTTCTTTTGTTTTTTGAAAAGAATAATTATATTTAGGGAATAAATATAATTATTCTTTTCAAAAAAGAAAAAATTGATTTCCAAAAGACATCTAAAATAAATTAATGTCATCCACTTATTTACCAAAATGTCACTCATTGAAAAAATTGATTTCCAAAAAACATCTAAAATAAATTAAGAGTGATGATATTGACAATCCATTAAATTTCTTATTACACTCCATTTTAAATTATTTTTATTATATGACAAATTTATCCTAATTAAAATTACTAACAACTACAAAGAAATTCTAAATACACTACGGAACAATTTTGCTAGAGTTCGATTTTTTTTTTTTTAATCTTATTGTGTTTCTCAAACCCTAAAACATTTTTTTTTTCAATACCATTAAAGTTTTATTTGATTTTGAAGTGATGAGAATGATTTAAAACAAGAAACAAACAAATCTTTTTAAAGTGACTTTTGTTGATTTTTTGTTTACATACACAGACAACAAGAACAAAAAAAAATTGCAGATTTTTTTTTCAAGTGTTGTTGACTCTTAAAAATTTTGAAAACAAAAAGTAAAATGAAGAAAAAAAATTCAAAAACTTAACAGCCCTTTTATTTGCCCTTTTTTTTTTTTTTTTTGACAAGACAATGAATGAATGAATGACTTTTTCCCTCAAATAATGATCATTGAAATATTCAATTAAACAATAATAATAATAATTTTGAAACAAATTGATTTTAATAAAAATTTAGGTTTTTATGATGATTTAAAAAAAAAAAAAAAAAAAAAAAGAGTGTCAAAGATAAAAAGGATAATTTTGGAAAAAAATGAAGTGTATTTAGATTTTTTTTTTTAAATTTAAGTTTTTATAATGAAGTTAATTTAGAAAAAAACTATGAAAAGAAAAAACTTGGATTGTAAGGAGAAAATCTCTAAATTAATGATATCCACTTATTTACCAAAATGTCACTCATTGGATGGAATTGGATGGAATGGCCATTGGTGTCACAAAGTTCGCCAAAAATGGCCATTTTGGAACAACTTTCGCCAAAAATGGCCATTTTGGAACAACTTTCCAATCCAGTGGCCATTTTGATAGTGTGTCAACAATTCGATGGCCACCGGGGTAATTATCCCTTTTTTTTTTGGAAGAGATGGAATTAGAGTTTCAAGTTTGATAAAAGGTATAATTACCCCGGTGGCCATTGAATTGATGACACATTATCAAAATGGTCATTTTTGACGAACTTTGTGACACTAATGGCTATTCCATCAAATTCCATCAAATTCCATCAAATGAGTGGCATTTTGGTAAATAAGGGGATGACATTAATTTATTTTAAATGTTTTTTGGAAATCAATTTTGTCAGTAAGTGACATTTTGGAAAATAAGTGGATGACATTAATTTATTTTAGATGTTTTTTTGAAATCAATTTTTTCTTTCTTTGAAAAGAATAATTATATTTAGTGTACGTATATATATATATATACACACACACTACAAAAAAATAAAAGAAATGGTTTAGATCAATACACGTGTCTCTTCTTTGTTTTTTAGATTTTTTAGATTTTTTAGCTTTTATCTTCTTTAAAAAGATATATATATATATACACACACACACATTAAATATAATTATTCATTAAAAAAAAAACAAAAGAAATGGTTTAGATCAATACACGTGTCTCTTCTTTGTTTTTTTTTAGATTTTTTAGATTTTGTAGCTTTTATCTTCTTTAAAAAGATATATATATATATATATATATATATATATATATATATATATATATATATATATATATTTGAGATATGCTATACATATATACACACTAAATATAATTATTCGTTTCAAAAAACAAAAGAAAAAATTGATTTAAAAAAAAAAAATAGGGGAAAATAACACCAAATTTGATTGGCTTTATGGTAATATCACCAACTTAATAATTCTATGTTTTATAGCACCAAAGTATAGAGGTGGACAAAAATGCCCTTATTTCTTCTTTCTTCTTTCTTCTTTCTTCTCTCTTCTCTCTTCTCTTAAATGAAGCTTTCTTCTTTCTTCTTTCTTGTTTCAGATTTTCGTTGCCCTTGATAACTTCTTTCTTCTTTCTTGTTGGAGAAAAACGAAGCTTTCTCTCTCACTCCGTCTATTTCAGATTTTCGTTGACCTCACAAACCTCTGAAAATAGTCGATCTGGAGCTTACAAACCTCATTAGAAGGGCAACTTCTCTCCTCAATAAGGATTGTACAAGCTCATCACATTGTAAGGTAATTCATCTCTTGAATAAACCTTTTTTATAAGTTCATTCAAGCTCATTTGTTTCATTGATTAGTGTTGGCACTTGGAATCTCTTGTTGTTAAGCAAGACATCAACTACTAGTTTAAGGTTACCCGAGACTTATTTAAAGTTACCCACACAACGCATAAAACTAAAATTGAATTATTCGTTTCCAAAAACTCACTCTTTGGTTTCCAAATTCTTGATTTCAGTAAGCTCCCAAACTTCCAATAAGTCTCGACTATCTTCTAATAAGTATCGGCTATATGCAATAAGTCTCGGGTATCGTCAAATTAGTCTTGGTTTGTTACCCGAGACTTAGTCATCTTAGCCGAGACTTATTTGACAATACCCGAGACTTATTAGAAGATAGCCGAGACTTACTGGTAGTTTAGCCAGACTTGTGTTCCTAAAAACTGAAAAAATATACCCAAGACGTATTTGATACTATCCAGTGGACCTATTTCCCAAAAACTGAAAAAACTTGTGTTCCCAAAAATTAAATTTTAGTATCTTGGACTTTATCAGAGACTTAAATTCATAGTACCTGAGACGTATTTGATACTATCCAGTGGTGTTGCTTTAGCTTTAATTTATGATACTAACAGTTTTACTTTCAGCCATATTTTGTAAATGTTGATGTTTTGTTTTGGTAGGACAATGGATTTGATTAGAATGTTGATATCATATAATGGACGGGGGGAGGAACTACCGCACGGAAGCCAACGGTATATTGGTGCAGTAAATAAAGGAATTTTGGTGCATAAGAACTTGACTTACGAAGAACTCTTGGAGGTTGTTCAGTCTATTGTGAAACACAATCAAAATAAATACGCTATTGAGATGCAATCAATAGCTGTTGCTCCAGGCAGTACATGTCGCACGGTGATAAGCGACAATGACGATGTTCAATTTGTACTTCGGGAAGACAAGGCAGTTCCATAAGTATGTGTCACTTTTGTCGAAAGAAGATTCGAAGATCCGCAACAAATATGGGATGAGCACTATGGATCATTCAGTGTCAGTAACCAAATGTTCACTCAACGAAGTTCGATATTTCCAAACGGAATTCACCAATGTTCAAATAATGTTTGCTTAGAACCATACAAAACAGTCAACCTTGATAGAAGTTATGCTGCACCTAATTTTGATGATGGAGACAACTGTGTAATTGTTGTTAATCATCCTCAAGAACATCAGACATTTGAAGAACCTATTCATGAAGAACCTACCCATGGTAGTGCACTACCACGAGATATACGTGGGTCTCTAGTTGATACGGAAAATGTGAACGTGGAAAATGTCAACACAGAAAATGTGAACACGGAAAATGTGAATGATATGACAGAGTGGACTATCCCAGGATCCGAGTCATATTCTTTTGGTGATGCGACGACCACCATGGCATCAACCTCTTCCAACACTCTGATTTTCAAGGGACAATATTTTCCAAGGAAAAAGGATTTAAAAAGATTAGCAGGCCTTCATGCTTTGAGACAGAATTTCGAATGGAAGGTGAAGAGGTCAAACAAGTCTATTATACATATGGTATGCAAAATAGAAAATTGTTCTTGGAAATTAAGAGCGGTGAGGCTAAAGGAAGGGACATACTTTCATGTTAGAAGTTTTGTTAATGAGCATAGTTGTCCGTTGGAGGTGGTTCACTGTCAACACCGGCAGGCTAGTGCAGCTGTAATTGGGGAAGTGGTAGCTCTTAGGATCCACAATGAAGATGGGCGTATTATGCGTATATCATTACTGATATGAAGCAAATGTATGGCATCCAAATGTTGTACAGTAAGGCTTATGAATATTTGAAATATGTGTTATCATTGACTTATGGGTCGCACGAGGAGTCTTTTCCAAACCTCCCTCGGTTCGCTTATGTGTTGGAACAACAAAATCCTGGCACAATAACAGACGTACAGTTCACGGATGACAATAAATTTCTATACTTCTTCATGGCAATCTGTGCTTCAATTCGAGATTTTCGTCGGTGTATGCACCCTGTAATTACTGTGGATGGTACCCATTTGAAAGGGAGTTATAAGGGAACAATGTTTATGGCTGCAGCTATGGATGGTAATGAACAAATATATCCTCTGGCATTCGGTTATGGGGATTCTGAAAACAATGAATCATGGGAGTGGTTTTTAAAGAGTTTGAGGGGTTCCATTGGACATGTTGAAGATTTGGTAATCATTTCTGATTGACATCAAAGCATACAAACCGGTGTAGAAAAGGTCTTCCCATATGCAGCCCATGCTTTCTGTATTTGGCACCTTTCCGAGAATTTTAAGATAACTTTTCATAAAAAGGATGTGGCGGAAATGTTCCAACGTTGTGCCAGAGCATACACTCAACAAGAATATGATTTCGAGATGGAAGAGTTACATAGGGTGCACAAGAAAGCATACGATTATGTTGTTAAGGTCGGGCCTCCTAAATGGTCCCGGATCCACTGTCTATATAGGCGGTTTAACTTGATGACATCCAATGTGTGTGAGTGTCTTAACTCATGCATGAGATTTGCCCGTCAATTGCCTGTAATGTCCTTAGCTGAGTTCATTAGGAACTTAATGCAGAAATGGTTTTACAATCGTCATCGTGTTGTCTAATCTATGCGTTCACAACTAACTAATGTTGCACATGAGCAAATTGCGAAGCGAATAAGAGAGTGTAATTATATGTCTGCGACTCCTGTTGACTGGAACATCTTTCAGGTGAAGCTAAGAGGAGACCAATAGACAGTAAACTTGCAACAAAAGACATGCACATGCAAGGTTTTCGATCTTGATTGTCTACCTTGTGCTCATGCACTTGCAGCGGCTAGGTAGGTACATTTATTTGTTATGTACATGCGGCTTTTGTTTGTTATATTTTAATTTTGTATTTTCACTTTCGTTTCTACTTATCAAGGAGCTACACTTGGACTATATCTCCCTATGCACGGACTACTAAAAAAAGGAAGTCTTCATTGATGCATATTCCATACCTATCATGCATGTAGGGCATCCTAGTAGTTAGGTAGTACCTGAGGACATCAGAAATCCTGTTATACCTCCGGATATTCGAAATCAACCCGATAAGCCTTGTAACAGTCGACATCGCTCAGCTTCCGAAAGGCGAAACAGTCAGAAATGTTTCCAATGTGGGGCACAGGGACACAACAGTAGAAATTGTTCAAATCCACCAATGACTCAGAGGGCCGACGATGCAAGTACCAGCAACCCTGTCCCAACCCAATACCGGAGGAAATGTAGTGTATGTCACAATGTCGGCCACAACAAACAAACTTGTCCAAATAAAAAACAAGACATTTGAGTTTGAGTTTAAAATGTGGAAGTATTGATTTTATATTTGACGCCTGTAATGTCGAATTATGGTTGTATGTTTGACTACATTTGAGTTTGAGTATATTATGTGGAACTATTGACTTTATGTTTGACTCCTTAAGTTCGAATTATGGTTATGTTTGACTATATTTGAGTTTGAGTTTATTATGTGGAACAATTAAATTATGTTGACAAGTTTGAGGGCATTAAAACCAGACATTTGAGTTTGAGTTTATTATGTGGAACAATCAAATTATTTTATGAAAATTTGCGTACAATTAACCCAATAAGGCGTGGTATCTTTTTTCAGTTTTTAGGAACACAAGTCTGGCTAAACTTAAGTCTTGGCTATCTTCTAATAAGTCTCGGGTAATATCAAATAAGTCTCGGCTACGATGAATAAGTCTCGGGTAACTAACCGAGACTTATTTGACGATACTCGAGACTTATTTACATATAGCTGAGACTTACTGGAAATTTGGGAACTTACTGGAATCAAGAATTTGGAAACCAGAGAGTGAGTTTTTGGGAACATAAGTCTCGAGTAAACTACCAGTAAGTCTCGGCTATGATGGGATAAATCTCGGGTAATTAACTGAGACTAATTAGATGATACCCGAGACTTATTGTAAGATAGCCGAGACTTATATATTTTAGCCGAGACTTATTGAAAGTTTGGGAACTTGCTGGAATCAAGAATTTAGAAACCAGAGAGTGAGTTTTTTGGAACATAAGTCTCGGGTAAACTACCAGTAAGTCTCGGCTATGATGGAATAAATCTCGGGTAATTTATCGAGACTTATTTAATGATAGCCGAGACTTACTGTGAGAAATTTGGAAAAAAAAACAAACTATCCTAAACACTTTTTTGAGTAATGTTATCTGGTACTTGTTTTTTAATTTTTTTTTCACTTATATTAAATAGACTATTTATTCTTTATTTGATTAAACTTATTTTAACTATAATATATATATATATATCCATAGCCGCAACTTATATTAAATAGGCTTACAATCAAATATAGCAGGAACAATTAGCTTGAAAGGAAATATATTAACTACTGTCAAATATATTAAATAGACTTTAACATTGCTTATCCAAATCCAAGACTTATTAAATTTACAAGTATGTTAAGAAGCCACTTCAGTGGAGTTAGAAAAACATTGTACTGCTGCTGCCATTCACCCTGTAGAATCCTTGCTTGAAGTTCCTCCAAAGTTATTGAATCGCGAGAACTGAAGTACCTTTGGTGTAAGCCATTCTCCACCTCTTCAATTTGTGTCATGTCGGGGATAACTCCAAACTTCAACCCGGTTATCAAGCAAAATTCGACCTTAGAAAACTGGATGCTACGACTACCTAACATGAACGGTATCTCATCAGTTGGTTCGTCGTGGTGTAGCTCACGTAGTAGCAATCGATGCACAATACCACCGGAAAACTATAACTCTCGATGCATGCGTATAAAATGACCAAAACATGACTCAAGGAACCTCCGTTGTTCGTTACCCCCATCTACTACTCCGTTAATTACCGGTTCGTTAATTGCAGCCTCAATTACATTGAGCAGTTCAATGTGGTTGTGGCGAGTGATTGTTGCGGGGTACCAAGAACTCTCGGGAGTTTTCAACTTCGACTTCAGGTTTACCATCTGCAGTTCAGAACTAAATTAACAAACAGAAGATACACAATAATTATGTCTTTTTTAAGGAAAAAAAAAAACAACGCAAAAAGCCATAACACAAAACAACAAAAGCCGAACTTGAACCCACACTACGCAAAAAACTAAACTTGAAAACAGTCACATACCACAAACACAATGCCAAGGCACAAGACAAAACAGCCGCATACAAACTGCAATTCAATTACAAATTAACAAACAATTATTATAATTATATATATATATATTTAGACTGCAGAAGAAACACAAGATCATGCCACCATAATCTATAACTACTACAGTCTGCAGCATTGAAAAATCTTCCCCCTTTTTCCATTTATAAGAGTTGATTATAAAGAATTTTACAAGAAAATTTGAAACCCTGTTCTACTGGACATCTTTAGGTCCATCGAATTATGGTGTTCTCTTCCGATATTTCCGAACAAGAGTGGAAGAAAGAAGCATTTTCCTAAACCTGAAATCTGCACTTTGCATATCTTACATCCCCAGACTAATCAGTGTGAAAAAGAACAATAGCTATTTGGAACATATCTTTATAATGTTTATCACTTGAGCAAGCATCCCATATTCTCATTTGTGCTGGATTTCTAGATAATTCCAATGGGCCTTGAGCCAAGATTCGTTTCAAAATTCAATTATATTTGTTCATCTAGTGAGTGTATATTTTGTTTTCTTGACATGTGAAAGCTTGAATACTAGTCATCTAGCTCCATATCTAGAATCTTTGAGGCCAAATTTCACCAATGTAGCTAATTTTGCTATTAGTGGTTCCTCAACTCTGCCCAAATATAAACCTTTCAATTTGGGTATCCAAGTTTTACAGTTCCTCAGATTTCGTACTCTCTCTCCCCAACTTACACACAAAGGTAATATAATTTGAAAGCAATATTCTATCTACAATTAATTAATTTATTCATGTAATTTCTAAACTAAAGTCACTTCTCAGGTTACAAAGACTTGATAAGTGAAGAGAACTTCAAGAATGTCCTTTACATATTTGATATTGGACAAAACGATTTTAGTGGTTCATTCAAGCACCTCTCCTATGCACAAGTTATTGAAAAAAATTCCATCTTTCATTACAGAAATCAAATATGCTATCAGGGTATAACTTCCAATTAATTTTTTTTTAAATTTTTTTTACATTACTGCGTCTCTAATTTCTTCAAATGTCAAATACAGAAAGTGTATCAACATGGTGGGAAGAATTTTTATGGTTATAGCTAGGTAACAGTCTCGGCTATCACAAATTAAGTCTCGGAAACAACTTTTTTGAATCTGGGTCATGTTCATTGTAAGGTCTCATTTGTTGATGGTCTCATTCTTCAAATGTCAAATACAGAAAGTGTATCAACATGCTGGGAAGAATTTTTATGGTTATAGCTAGGTAATAGTCTCGGCTATCACAAATTAAGTCTCGGAAACAACTTTTTTGAATCTGGGTCATGTTCATTGTAAGGTCTCATTTGTTGATTGGCTCATTTCATGGACGAACCACAATTGGGGTTCATTGTAAGGGTAGCTTAGATATTAGGTTCAAGTTCAATGCCCTTTGAAGACCTCATCATTGATAAGCACCAAAGGTAAATTTCTAAGTGCTTAGTTTTCTTTGAAGAGATTTAGATTGCACACACACACTTAGCATACTTGCATTTGTGTGCATACTCTTCACATGTCACATTTCACTTGCACTTTGATTTTGTATTTTATGTGTGCTTATGTGCTTTGTAATTCGTTTCCCAATCTTGTTCGGAAATGTCCGCGCATGCACTAGTAAGTGCTTGGTTTTACGCGAAGTCCGCCTACGGAGAATGTCATTGGCTTCTCCTTTGGTTTCACCTCTTTTGGTGAAACGGCGGTTATGATCAACGGCCTAGCCGCCGAATGAAACCACCGTTTGTGTCCAGAGGCTTCAAGAGCAATTCTGCAGTTATGATCAGCGGCCACGACCACTGTTCGAAACCGTCGATCATACTTGATTGATTTAATCTTTCGGGTTTGATTCTGCGGTTGGTTCGGCAGTTTCGAAACCACCGAATGAAACTGTCGATGATGCCCTGTTCTTCTCGGGCTCAATTCGGCGGTTGTAATTGGCGGCCTGGCCACCGATTGAAACCGCCGATCGGTGCGTTTCAGGGGCAAACTTGTCTTTTCACATGCTCTGTTTTTCATGCCTATAAATACATCACTTTCTCTTGTTCTGAATGTGACTCTTTAATCATCAAGAACCCTACTTTTAAAAGAGAGATTTTTGTGAGATAAAACAATCAAGTTTGCTCATTTAAACACTCAAACCAAAATTCATATGCATCAAAATTCATCTAGCATCTTCTAGCATATCTAGGATGCTTGCTTGCATGGGTCTTTCATCAACACACTTGCTTTGGTAAGTTCTTCACTATTATCATATATAATTAGTGTTTTATTTATTATGGCATCTCTTTTATTACTTGATTGTTCTTAGATTAAATTCTAATATTCAAGATAGAGATTGTTGTGTTGATTTGATTGAGTGTTGTATTGTGATAGCTATCTAGGTTTTCATAATCTATGTTTAGCTAAGCTAATTGACATGTCATCTAGATTTTAATATCTAGGATTGAATTAATTGCAATATCATCATTCTAGATAAGCATATAGAGTAACCTAGCTCTAAATTGCATTTTGAATATTTCTCATATTCACTTAGGTTTTATTATATCTTCTTAGAGAATTAAGTCTTGTGTTGTAACCAGGATTAGGTTGCTTAATTCGCAAGCAATTGGACTAGGTCCACTTATATCGGGATTAGGTTGTAATTGTTTTACACACTTAATGGATTCGAGGTTCGAGTGTGGCTCATTTATTAGCCCGTGGTTTTTCCCGTGAGGGTTTCCACGTAAAAATCAAGTGTTATTTAATTTCCGCATTTTACACTTGATTTATTGCTTTATCTAGTTTGGGGTAATTTCGTAATATTGACTATTCACGAAAAATTGGGTAATATCTTTAAAATCTATTCACCCCCTCTAGATAGTTTTATACACACCGTGCAATATTTGTTTCAATTGGTATCAGAGCGGGTTCCTAGATATACTTAGGTGATCCTTGCTCATTTTGGTGTGTTTTGCATTTTGTGTGATTTTTGATCATTCATACATTTGCATTCATTTCATTCATTTATAAACACTATGAGTAGAAATGGTGGAAATGGTGGTGGCAACGAGGGTGCTTCTAGCACAAGGCCTCCACTTCTTACCGGGTTGAATTATGCCTCTTGGAAAGGCAAGATGGAGTTGTACATATGTCAAATCCATGACCGGGCTTGGATGGCGGTTGAAGACGGCTACACATCACCCATGATGACTCCTACGGGTGGAGGAGAGGATGTGCTCAAGCCTAAAGCGCAATGGAACGTGCAAGAGTTTGAGGTATCAAAATGGAATAGGAAGGCGATGCATGCCATCCTATGTGCAATGGACGAAAATCAATAAAAATTGATTCAAAATACTATGATAGCTAAGGAGGCACGGGACATCCTAGAGATTGCATATGAGGGAACCGAAGTGGTGAAGGACTCCAAGCTTCAAGTCCTCCAAACTCAATTCGATATGCTTAAGATAGAGGAGAATGAGTGCTTCAACGATTTCGAGATCAAGTTGATGGACATAGTTAACCAAAGTCATCAACTTGGTGACCCATATTCGGATAGGAGAATCAAGCAAAAGATTATGAGATCTCTCCCCGATAGGTTTGAATTTAAGGTGACAGCTTTAGAGGAGAATAACACTTACAAGGATATGAAGCCGAGTGAGGTGATAGGGAGGCTTCTAGCTTATGAGTCTAGGAAGGGTCCTACCTCCACACCTCCTAAAAAGCGAAAGGGAATTGCTTTTAAAGCCTCCAAAGATGTGAAAGAGGAGAATGATGACTCGGACGAAGAAATAGCCTTGTTGATGAGAAGGTTCAAGAAATTTTACAAGTCCGAGAAGAAGGGTTTCGGTTCTAAGGGTCAAGACTTCAAGAAAAAGACTCCATTCAAGAAGTTTGAGTCTAGGCAAGAGCAGACCAAAAGGAAAGGGGTCTGATGCTATGAATGTGGTGGCATAGGCCACTTTGCCCCCGAATGTGCTAATCACATTAACAAGAAAAAAGGGTAAAGTGATGGCCGCCACATGGAGTGGAAGTGATGACTTCAATGAGAGAGATGAGTCTTCGGATAATGAAGAGCTCATGGCTAACTTCATAGCCTTTGCCTCCTCTCATAAAAGCAAAGGTTCTAGTGAAGAAGAGAATGAGAGTTAAGAAGAAATTAACTCAAGTGATGATGGTTATTCATCTCACTCCACTAATGGAAAAGTGGACAAGATGGATCTTAGAGACTACATGGTCAAGTTTGAGAATTCAAGGTTAAAAAACAAGAGAGAAATTATGAGATTGAAGGAGGAAAACCTAGAGCTCTCAACACATATAGATTAATTAAGTGAAGAAGTAGTGAGATCCACATTGAATGAAGATAAGCTAAGAGAGGAGTTAGTCTTATCTAAGAGGAATGAAGAAGGTTTGAAGAGCGAGCTTGATGAAGCTAAAGAATCATTAGCTAGGATGGCTTCTAGCACTAAAAAGCTTAACAATATACTTGGTGTTGGAAAGAGTCCGTGTGACAAGAGGGGTCTTGGGTATGAAGATGGTAAGGAGATCTCAACCTCTAACAATACCGTGTTTGTCAAGAGCTTGGGCAACAAAGAAGTTTCACCGGTGCAAACTCCTAGGAAGAAAATTGATCTAGGACAATGTTCAAATATTGCACAAGTGAAGATGGCACCAAGAAGGCAACCTCAAGCTCAACCTACAAAAGCTTTTCAAACCAACATTTCTCAACCTATGGCTCACAAAGGAAAGGAACCAATCATGCAAGCTAGAGCTCAGAAGCAAGCTAGACCGGTTCAACAACGAAGATGGATTGAACCTACTCAACCACAAAGACATGGGAAAGCTCATATGTGCATACAAGGACAAGGTATGATTCCTTATTTTATTCCTACATGTCACTTTTGTGGTTTTGATGGTCATATTAGACTAAGATGCTTTCATTATATTAAAATGTGCAAAACTAGAAGCATGATTGAGAAGAAAAAGGAAAGAACCATGATGTATGTTCCTAGGAATGATAATATTGATTTATATGATTCTAGGACATCTAGAGCACATGTACCAAAGACCACTAGGAAAGAGAATGTTTTACCTAGGTGGATTAGGAAGAATGAAAATGTTTGCCATATTGCACAAATTGCCTTAAAGGATAATTCTTCTAATTTTTGGTATTTAAATAGTGGGTGCTCTAAGCACATGACGGGAAATAAGAGTTTCTTCAGACTCTTGTCATGGAGGAAGGAGGATGTGTCACCTTTGGTGATGGATCCAAAAAAAAAAGTTGTAAGAAAAGGAACCATTTCCGTTCCCGGATTACCCTCCTTATCCAATGCTTTATTTGTTGATGGCTTGAAGGCCAATTTAATAAGCATTTCACATCTTAGTGATGAAGGATATTCCGTAAAGATGATTGCTCTATCCTAAAGCCCGATGGACAAACCTTGTTAAAAGGTATGAGATCTAGTGACAATTGCTATTGTCTTGAAGCTAGAATAGTCTCAAACAATGTGTCCATGGATGAGCAAATTGAGTTGTGACATGAAAGACTTGGCCACATGAACTTTAGGGATCTACGAACCCTTGGAAAGTTCAATTGTATGCGTGGCCTCCCTAAGCTTGGGAAGAAAGCCAATGGTGTTTGTGGACCTTGCCAACAAGGAAAATAAACCAAGAGCATGCAAAAAAATGGCAAGTATCTCTCCACCAATGAGCCCCTAGAGCTTCTCCACATGGATCTTATGGGTCTGATGCAAACTGAGAGTTTAGGTGGAAAGAGATACATTTTTGTTTGTGTAGATGATTTCTTTAGGTTCACATGGACATATTTTCTTAGAGAAAAATCTGAAACTTTTGAGAAGTTTAAAATGCTTTGTACTAAAATACAAAATGAAATGAATTCTAACATTAAAAGCATTAAACGGATTAGAAGTGATCATGGGAGAGAGTTTGAAAATGCCCTCTTTGAAAGCTATTGCAATAACTTAGGGATCTCCCATGAGTTTTCGGCTCCTAGGACACCTCAACAAAATGGAGTTGTTGAGAGGAAGAATAGAGTCCTTCAAGAGATGGCTCGTGTGATGTTGCTTAGCAACAATGTCCCTAGGAACCTATGGGCCGAAGCTGTTAATACGGCTTGCTATATAGGGAATAGAGTTTCCTAAGGCCTAGATCTAGGAATACCTCCTATGAGTTATGGAAAGGTAGGAATCCAAATGTTAGCTACTTCCACACCTTTGGAAGCAAATGCTACATTTTGATTAACCTTGATCAACTTGGCAAGTTTGATGCTAAGAGTGATGAGGGTATATTTATTGGCTATGCTTTGAATAGTAGAGCATATAGAGTTTTCAACTTGAAGACTCGAACCGTCATGGAATCATCCAATGTTGTCATTGATGATACAAGGCTCAAGTCTAATAACCATGAGGAGGAGGTAGTTTTAAATGATGACTCTCCTTTGGAGAGGGTTGTGGAAACTCCCAATGTTAGGACGTCCAATGGTAATAATGAGGACACACAACCTCTTAATAGAGTCCCTCTCTTGAACTCTAATGAACCCGCTCCATGGGTTAAAAGACTCCATAACAAAGAGGATGTTATTGGAGATGTGAATGAGGGTGTAAGGACTAGGCGTTAAATTGCTATTCTCATTAGCTTTACATGCTACACCTCTCAAATTGAACCCAAAAAGGTTGATGAAGCCTTGAAAGATGAATTTTGGGTTCTTGCCATGCAAGAAGAGCTAAGCTGATTCGAAAGGAATGAGGTTTGGACTCTAGTTCCTAGGCCTAAAAGCACACATGTTATAGGCACTAAGTGGATTTATAGGAACAAATCCGATGAGGATAGCAACATAGTGCGGAACAAGGCTAGACTTGTAGCACAAGGGTACTCTCAAATTGAGGGTATCGACTTTGATGAGACATTTGCTCCCGTTGCCTGTTTAGAGTCCATTAGGCTTCTCTTGTCCATATCTTGTATTCACAAGTTCAAATTACATCAAATGGACGTCAAGAGTGCCTTTCTAAATGGCTTTTTACATGAGCAAGTGTTTGTTGAACAACCCAAGGGGTTTGTGGATGCACACCACCCCAACTATGTCTATCGCTTCAAAAAGGCCTTGTATAGGTTGAAACAAGCACCGAGGGCTTGGTATGAGCGCCTCACTCAATTTCTTGTTGACAATGACTACACAAGGGGTAGTGTTGACAAGACCTTGTTCATCAAGAGAAACAAAGATGAGTTATTTATAGCTCAAATCTATGTTGATGACATTGTTTTTGGCTCCACCAACAACACCAAAGTCCAACAATTTGTTGATGTTATGTCTCATGAATTTGAGATGAGTCTTGTTGGTGAGCTTAGTTACTTCCTAGGTTTGCAAATTAGGCAATTAGATGATGGGATTTTTATTACCCAAGCCAAATATGTCAAAAACCTAGTGAAGAAGTTTGGTCTTGAAAATGCCAAACATTGTGATACACCCATGAGTACCACTTTGAAGTTTAGCAAGGATGCAAGTGGAAAAAGTGTGGAACAAAGTCTATATCGGGGCATGATAGGTAGCTTGCTTTATTTGACCGCAAGTAGGCCTGATATCTCTTTTAGTGTGGGTGTGGGTGTGGGTGTGTGTGCTAGGTACCAAGCGGATCCTAAGGAGTCCTATCTCTCTTCCGTTAAAAGAATCATTCGCTATGTGAATGGGACATCCAACTATGGGATTTGGTACTCTTTTGACACTAATGCTAATCTTGTAGGCTTTAGTGATGTGGATTGGGCAGGAAATTATGATGTTAGGAAAAACACATCGGGCGGTTACTTCTTCTTAGGCAACAACTTGGTGTCTTTGTTTTGCAAGAAGCAAAACTCGATTTCCTTGTCCACGGTTGAGGCCGAGTACATAGCCGCGGGGAGTGGATGCACACAACTCCTATGGATGAAGCAAATGCTAATAGACTACGGATTCAACCAAGGTACACTCACTCTCTTTTGTGATAATATGAGTGCCATTAATATTTCAAAGAATCCGATGCAACATTCTAGAACTAAGCATATTAATATCCGTCATCATTTCATTAGAGAGCTTGTTGAAAATAAATGTATAGTACTTGAACATGTAGGTACTAATGATCAACTTGCGGACCTATTTACTAAACCCTTACACTACAAAAAAAATGCTCTTCTACAACGCCATCTAGACATCACCAATTCTCAACTGTGCGTCATCAAATGATTTTAGCGACACCAAAGCAAGTGTCTCCACCTCGTCGTCCTAGCCCTGTCACAGATTAGAATTTGTGACACATTGAGATCTTTGTCTCCAAAAACTATTTTTTTGTTACACAAGTATAGTGTCACCATAAATATGAAAAGAGCTTCATTTGTTACCCATAACAACACTTTTAACGATACTTCAAATATGTCATGCAAAGTAAAATTATTTTATAAATATTTATAATTTTATTATCTATATATATATATATTAATAATTCTTATTTAAATTAATTTTAGTGACACTGCCATTATATATTTTAGCAACACAATAAAAGGGTAACTAAATATAATATATATTAATAATTCATATTTAAATTAACTTTAGTGACGTTGTCATTATATATTTTAGCAACACAATAAAAGGGTAACTAAATGTAATAATATTTATATTTTTAAATAATTAATATAATATTAATTAAATTTATATTTTAAATATATATACTATTTAACAGTAATATCTTTTTGCTAGATAATTAATTTTGTATTTATCATTATTATATATATATATATATCATCATGAAACAAAAACAAAAATTTTAAGATTAAATGTACCACACCACAATTTATTTTAAAAACAACTCAAAATTAAACAAAAGAAGATACAACCAATAAAAACATTAAAATGTTGCAAATAAAATTGAGATAATTAATTTCTTACAAATGAAAATACATAATAAAGTTATCTTTATTACAGTCTAAACAATGCTTCTCCAATTGCTTCATTCTTCAGAATTCTCCAATTTCTTTTGTATATGTTGATAAACATAGTGAGACTTACTGCGCTAAAGCTTTTAAAGATGTGTTTAAGATTTTGATGATGCACAATAGGACTTTATATGCTGATATAACCCACGATGTATCAACTTGGAAGAGAAAGAAGATTGTTGGATGAATCATTCACACATCAACTGTAGTCACCAACAGAAGGTACCTAATAGAATAACCAAGCAACAATAAGCTAAAGACAAGAATCCGAATTAATAAAAAAAATAAAGGTAAATCCAAATTAAGCCAACCATCCACTAAAAGAAATAATTTAAGATTTCTAAATTTATTCAACCTCTACTTACGGTAGAAGAAATTTAAATCTTCAATGACCTGAAAAATACACAAGATAAACAAAAATTGAGAGATAGAGAGGCATGCACAATTTATTCAGTTAATGATATGATTTCTTACAGGTGAATAATGAGATCACCAAAACTCATAAGCTCTTCTAGAAAGGATCCTGCATATTACTTTAACGTCGTAATCAATATAATAGTTAAAATTAAAATTTTCTTCAAAACATAAAATAAATTGACAAATAAAAAAAAATTAACAACATAATATGAAACAGAGAACAAAAGAAAGTAATTCATATCTTGTAATTATAGGTAGAAGATAGAGGAATAAAGAAAAGAATGGAAGAAAGCAGTACCTGAGTTAGGGAATTTGAATTAGAGATTTCTGATTCCTTTCAACTCACCTTGCAGCCAACCAAATATTACCAAAATTGTGAGCTTACTTTTGTAATAGTCTATTGCAAGAGTAGTAATACACACACACACATGCACAAAGACACACACAAACACAAACGTGTATACATATGCATTAAACATACACAACTACATGTATACAATGATGAACATATAAGTACATACATAAAAGTATGCACACAGACATACATCTACATATACACACATAGACACATGCATACTACACGTATATTGCAGTTTATAAAATAGACAAAATCCTATATCAAGGCATGCAAAGATGCATTAAAAAATTCTATCAAGGTTATCACTTCACATTTTAACAGAATGAAGGACATGTATGTCATTCTGTCAGGAAAGTTTCTGTAATTTTCAAGGAAAATACACAAGCAGCACCAACTTCTCAAAGCTAAAAGGACAGAAAACAAAACAAAGCAAAAAAGATATATACAAATTAGAGAAAGTTCCTTTAGATTTCAGATCCTATGAAACTACAGATATATACAAATTAGAGGCATTGTATCTACTTTATATTCATCATCACCTTTGATTTTGACTACAACTCCTAAACTTCAAAGATTCAAACATTAAAACATAAACATGGTTGTGAATACAATCAGATCAAAACAGAAAATTGAGTCAATTTCTTACTCAGTTAATATAATTCTACAAGAATTAAACACGACAGTTAGAGAAACCCAAACAATTGAAACAAGTATATGAAGAGAATCAATGAATGTACAAGAGCGAGTAACACCCAAAACGAGAGATAGATTGTTGACAAACTTACAGCATATATATGAAAATTATTAGAAATAGCAGAAAAAAGTAAAAGAGAACTCACGATTAAAGAGTTGATATTGTGTATTGCTGAACGGGGGACAACTGCCGGCGACGAGATGGTGTTTCTTCCGGTGGCGAGACAGTGCTTCTGGCGGCAACGAGAGGTGATAAAGAGGTGGATATGGCGACGAGAGAGGCTGTTGGTTTTGGTCTAGGGTTGTTATGAATCACGAATTGGGAATTTGTTAATTTGGGAATTTGGGACTTAGGACTTGGGAGAGAATCAGAAAATAATAATTTGGAATTAGGGATTTGGAAATTGAGAACCAGAGTTCAAACCAGGGGAAAAAACCGTTTCAGTCAATTGGGTTTTTATTTTTATTTTTAAATTTATTGTAGCAGTCTTGAAAACACCGAACAATCCCAATTTTTATTATTTAATCAATTAAATTAATTTCTATTAGCTTCTCATATAAAATAGAGTCCATTTTTGCTCATCCCCCTTTCAAGGGGGTAAGCATTACCCCCCTCCCAAACACATGACATGTGTCTATGGAGGGGTAAAATTGTCTAAAAATTTACCACTCTATGGACACATGTCATCCATTTAAGAGGGAGGTAATGGTTACCTCCCTTGAAGGGGGGTGAGCAAAAGTATTCTCTATAAAATATATGGTAAGTTTAAATATTTATTTTTTGAATTAATAAAATAAAATATTATCAATAAAATATTTATATAATCTTTATCAAAAAGTCATAAAAAAAAAATACATTAATGAGATGGGGATAGTATGGGGCAAAAAACCAATTCCCTAATTGGGAATCCCAATACCCGCACCGTTTATTTTAAGGCGGATATTCATCGGGAATGATATTTCTCATAGAAATTGGTATTGGGGATGGGAAGAGAAAACCCATCCCCAACCCGTACCATTAACATCTCTATGGTGAATCAAGTATTATTAAAACTAGTTATTTAATTTTTAAATTAATACTATTGAATCGTATATAATCATATGCTATAATAATATGAATATGATATTTATAAACTAATATAATTTTTGGTAGAATTATTGAATTGACGATGTGAGATTGGTTCGATGGTAAATCCCTCACAACTATACTAATAAAGTCGTGGGTTCAAGTTCTCCCCTTCCCCAAAAACCCAGAATTTATTAATCTTATACTTTAGGGGGGAAAACTATTGAATATAAATAATCGGACCAAAGTCCAAAGTTAACACAAAGTTAACCAAAGTTTGGGACACGTGGCAACATTTGGTGAGAGAGGTAATGGTTACCTCTAGTTAAAGTGGGTGAGTAAAATTGCACTCCTAGACCGCATTTGTATTGTTTGATATAACTTTATTAGTGCGTTGGATGTGGACCATTAGATTTATATACTTTGACTCAAAGTATATGCACTTGTCAAAGCTTCTCCATAATCAATGGTCCACATGTATTGGTACTGATGTAGTTACATCAGTGCGCACTGACCAGAACGGGACTGTATATATATATATATATAGGTGATTTTTGATTATGAATTGACTTTACTCATACATTTAACATATTTTTGTATAAACTAACTAAATTATAGACCACATTGCTATAATTTAATACTAATCAAAATTGTGCACATCACCTCTTAGCAGAGATGATAGTGCATTGCCCTTCCATAGTGATGGTGAGGGGTTCAATTCCCACAATGCGCATTTTACGAGCATGTGTAAAGAGTTTTCTTCCGGTTTTATGGGAGTAGTTATCTGTACCGCACATGTATTGTCTTATAGGTATGTGTGGAGAGTTTTCTCCCAATTTGTAGAAGTAGTTATCCGAGTCGTATATATATTGTATTATCTTGGCAGGTCTCGGTAATCCTATTGTAATAGTTGTAACTTGTAATACTTCAAAAAAAAAATTATGAAAATTATTATTCAATTAAATTAATACAAAAATGTTAGTAGCCCAAAATTTATATTTCCCATTATGGGAGTAGATATCTAGGCTTAAATTAAATTAATACAAAAATGTTAGTAGCCAAAAATTTATATCTCCTGTTATGAAAGTAGATATTTAGGCCGCACATGTATTGTTTGATCTCGACAGGTCCCGATAATCCTATTGTAATAGTTCTTGTAATACTAAAAAAAAAAAAAAAAAATTATAAATAAAGAAAAATGAAAACTTCTATTGTGTTCTTCGAGACTTCTATACAGGTTGACTATGATACCAAAGCTTAAAAAAAATAATTTATAAAATACTAGCATAGAAAAACACAAATTTAAAATAGTATTTAATATAAAATTCATATATATGCATTTAGACGTATAACATAACTTTTAGTAAATACAATATTTATGATACTAATAAATAATAAATTTAATCTTTTATTAATTTTTATTTTATGTTTTACAAGAATTAATTTTTATTTTAAAATTATGTTGAAGATAAAATTTGATGCAATTAAATATTAAAAATAATTCAAAAAAATTCAAAAGCCAAAGTTGAAGGTTGTAAAGGCTATTTTTTTTGTTTTTTTGTTTTTTTTTCGCAATAGCTATATTTAAAGAGAGCTTCTTTTAACAATCCAATTTTTTCTTTTTACACTTCTTTTCTAAAAACACTCCATTCTCAAAATTTAAATTTTAAAAAATTCTAAAGACACTTCATTTTGTTACAAGATTAGCCTTTCTATCTTTTTTGAATTAAATTATTAAAAATGAAAATTATCTCTCCTAAATCATTAGATTAATTATTACATATTAAATATTCTCTCCTAAATTTTTAATTACCATATTAAACTTTCTCTCCTCCAATACATATCTCTAATTTCCTATCTCCATTCTTTCTCAAACAAGACTGACAATTAAGAAAAAAAACTTACTAATAAGTTTGATTTGTAGGAATCATACGTATGTATATACTAAAAAAAAAAACTCAAAAAACAAGTACCTTGTTTTTTTTTTTTTTTAATATATATATAAAAAAATCAAAATATAAAAATTCTTTTTGTTACTCTTGTAGGTATGTGATTGCCTAGAGAACTTTAATTCTTTCATTAATCTTAGAAATTCTAAGTTTAATCGAATATAGTTGAAACAATTCAAGTCTTCATATATCTTTTTTATAAAATTTTTTTTTGACTTTTTAATATATATATATATATTACTGTTAATAAAAAACTAAAATATTCATAAGTTTTTTTTTAAAAAAACTATTAATCAAAGATTGATCAGAAAGTATGAAAATATGGTTTTTTTTTTTTTTTTTTTGAAAAATGGAGAGAGATTAATTAGGAAAGAGTGTTTAATATGGTAATAACATATTTAATAATTTAATTAGTTTGGAGTGTCTTTAAATTTTTTTTGTCTTGTTTAATAATTTTAATTTAGGTTAAAATTATCATTAATAAAAAAAATTAAATTGGAGTGTGAATAGATAATTTATGGATTGTAAGGAGAAGCTCTCATATTTAAACGTAGTAGAGTTTTTACATTTAAATATATATATATATATATGTAGTTTTGTTAAAAAAAAATTATCAGAAAAAATAATCTTTTTATCAATTAAAATTATTCAATTATAAATTTTTTAACAATTTTACAATCGAAGATTTCTCTATTTAGTTTAATAAAGAACAATTTAATTATTTAAATAACACAAGAATTAAATACATTAATTAAAAAATAAGATATATATATATATATATATATATATATATATATAATAAAGCCATTTTGGCGCCAAATGAGGAGAAGACTTTGGCGCCAATGTAAGAAAAAAAATAATAATGGTGCCAATTGAAGAAGAAAGTGGTGCTAGAGGTTCCTATATTTTGGTTAATTTATTTAGTAAAATATAATAATTGGGAGTTAATTGAAAAGAAAGTGGTATCATGTTTCCTACTTTCCTGTTGAATGGTTCATTAGGATTCTACAAATACTCTTTTATCTATGAATATTAGATGTTGAATGGTTATTTTATTCTATGCATTTACAGGTACTAATTTTTTCTTTTTCCCTCTCTTCATCTGTCTCCTCAATTTTATTTTATTTTTTTGTTGTATTTTATTTGTACTTCTATATATGTGTTTAGTTATAGAAGAAATCATTAAGACATATATGTGGGTTACAATTAATTTACTTAGTAAGGTAAGGTCTCTAATATCTAGATTATTTTCCGGTTAGCATTGACTTGAACTCTTAATTTTTACTATTTTGAATATATAATGGATGTAATTCGTAGATTTACTCATATATTGGCATCAACTGTATGTTTTTGAGATGAATATGTTGGATTTTTCAATTGTATTCAGCTATTAATTCTTATTTTATTTGATGTATTTACAAGTACTAATTAGGTACTCTTTCTTTGTCCCTCTCTTCATCTACCTCCTAGATCTGCATATATCAAGGGTTTTCGTAAAGTACACAAGACATTGATGTCATCAATACCATCATCTTCAACACAGGAAGTTGAGATGATTGCTTTGAAAGCTGAGTTAGAGAGTACACAAGAAGAGTTCAGAATTGCTAAAGAAAAGTCACTGGATACAGAAGAACGGGTGAAGCGACTAGAGGAGCTTTGTTTAGGCAACAAGGACAGTTTGATTATGCATCTTCTTTCTTAAGAGATTAAATAGAACAATTTTATTTGTTACGTATTCATGTTGGATTTTTTTGGAATATATATATTTTTTATTTTGTTTATAATTATTTCTTTAGGTTTAATTTTAGTCATATATATTCAACCTTTTATATTTTTGTTTCACGGTTGATGTATATCAAACTTATATAAATTTTTAAATGATATTTATAATTATTATTTAAAAATGTGTGTGAATATAATATGTAATGGTACAAAATTAAAAAGAAAATAAATGGATTATGAATAAATAAATATTAGTGATTAATAATTATTATGTAAAGTAACATGTAATTATTTATATCAAGTGATGTATTTTTAATTCAATTTTAGCATTATTGTTTGTATTATTTTATAAAAACTTTTATTTTAAGAAAATAAAAATTAATTATGTTTCACTTATAATTTATATAATTATAATTTTAGCGACATCATCACTGCACAAATTAATATGTCTCGCTAAAAGTAGATTTTTAGCGATGTTTAGTACATTTAGTGAGACAATATACTATATCACCATAATGACATCAAGTAGAGGTCTCAAAAACTCTACAATTACGTCACTAAAAGATTGAAATTAATATGTCACTTTGACGATAAATATTTAACAACATCATGCCTAAAGGGTCACTAAAGATAGGTTTTAACGATACATTTTTAACGTAGCTAATAAATGCATCGCCAATGAGCAATTTTCTTGTAGTGTTAGATGCTACTCGATTTAAAACACTTAGAAGATCTATTGGGATATGTCTTGTGGAGTGATGTATTTTGTGATTGACCCCATATGGGGAACTCAAGCAAAGAGAGCTATTTTGCATACTTATCACTTGCAAAAAATTTAAAATATCTTATGCTTCCTTTTTAATTGCTTGAGTAAGCTTGGTTGTGTATATGTATATATGCTTTCAATTCAGTAAGTGTGAACCATGCTTGTTTACAATCCATGTCATATTTATGTTTAAACATGCATTTTTGGACTAGGAGATTTTCATAGGAAATATGATTTGAATGGCCTATAGTTGTCTCCTTAACATGATGATTCTTTTATAACATGCTAATGTCAAATGAAAAAGCATGAAATTCATATAACATGCTCAAATGAAAAAGCATGAATTAATGATTGCATATTCTTAAAATGCAAAACTTGTGTGAAAAAGCTTATGTGACTCAAAATGAATAAAGGATCTTGTATCCGTTCAAAGGAATTTAAATTCCAAATGTCTCTCTTTCTTTATTAGTTGAACATGGCTACTATCATACAGGTTTCACACCCGGAAAAATCAAATAGGGTGCAAAGTCGCTCATGCCATGTTTCGCTTATAAAGTTGGATATAGTTGCTCTTATATTGAAAACAATAAAATCTCTATATCCTTGCTTCTCCCATGACAATGGTGAGATTGGTTTGAATTCTTATTAGAAACATTTGTCTTTTGCTTTGCCAAATACCATTGTATTTTGGACTTGAATGCTACATTTCTTGTATGCAAAGCATGTTTGTTTCACACATTTTCTTTAAATAAATCTCCTTGTTTCTCTTCAATCAATTGAGATGCATAAAGTGACTTATATGATTATGTAAATATCTTGTATGCGACTATTTCTCTTTGCTAAGAGGTGACCCTTTTAGGAACTACTCATTTGCCTATATCATGACAAAAATGGGGAGTAGAATGGTGGTAAAGGGAGTTGCAAATTGTAGTAGCAATTGTGCATGTTGGGGAGAATATACATTGAGGGGGAGTAACCTGTTGAGGGGGAGCATTGCATTGCACATTCATTTCATAATGTTGCATGTTTTCTTAATTAAAAAAATTATATACGCAAATGCTTGTTTTATTTTCACTTGATCATCTCACATACACTTGCTTTGGAAGTGTAATATTTTGTTTTGAAGGGTTGATAGTTCTACAAGAGATTGAAGACTTGAAGTTGTTTACTTTTTTTTATTTCTTTGTAATGTAGAATATCTTTGCTAAGCCCTTAGCTTCATTTTTTGTGAGGATCATGTGAGTGGTGGTTTTGTTACGAAATAGCCAAAGGGGGAGATTGTAAGGTCTCATTTGTTGATTGACTCATTTCGTGGACAAACCACAATTGGGGTTCATTATAAGGGTAGCTTAGATATTAGGTTCAAGTTCAATGCCCTTTGAAGACCTCATCATTGATAAGCACCAAAGGTAAATTTCTAAGTGCTTAGTTTTCTTTAAAGAGATTTAGATTGCACACACACACTTAGCATACTTGCATTTGTGTGCATACTCTTCACATGTCACATTTCACTTGCACTTTGATTTTGTATTTTGTGTGTGCTTATGTGCCTTGTAATTCGTTTCCCAATCTTGTTCGGAAACGTCCGCGCATGCACTAGTATGTGCTTAGTTTTGCGCGAAGTCCGCCTACGGAGAATGCCATTGGCTTCTCATTTGGTTTCACCTCTTTTGGTGAAACGGCAGTTATAATCTGTAGCCTGGCCGCCGAATGAAACCGCCGTTTGTGTCAAGAGGCTTCTGCAGCAATTTTGTAGTTATGATCGGTAGCCACGGCCGCCGTTCAAAACCGCTGATCATACCTGATTGATTTAATCTCTCAGGTTTGATTCTACGGTTGGTTCGGCGGTTTTGAAACCGCCGATGATGCCCTGTTCTTCTCGGGCTCAATTCGACGGTTGTAATCGGCAGCCTGGCCGCCGATTGAAACCGCCGATCGGTGAGTTTCATGGGCAAACTTGTCTTTTCACATGCTCTGTTTTTCATGCCTATAAATACATCACTTTCTCCTGTTCTGAATGTGACTCTTTAATCATCAAGAACCCTACTTTTAAAAGAGAGATTTTTGTGAGAAAAAGCAATCAAGTTTGCTCATTTAAACACTCAAACCAAAATTCATCTAGCATCTTCTAGCATATCTAGGATGCTTGCTTGCATGGGTCTTTCATCAACACACTTGCTTTGGTAAGTTCTTCACTATTATCATATATAATTAGTGTTTTATTTATTATGGCATTTCTTTTATTACTTGATTGTTCTTAGATTAAATTCTAATATTCAAGATTTAGATTGTTGTGTTGATTTGATTGAGTGTTGTATTGCGATAGCTATCTAGGTTTTCATAATCTATGTTTAGCTAAGCTAATTGACATGTCATCTAGCTAATTGACTGATTTGTTTTTTACTTTACTTGGGTAATTTGTGACTAATATTTACTAATCGAAAAAGTTGGTAATTAATCGATTAACAACCCATTTAGCGCCCCCACCCCCCCACCCCCCATTTTCTTGGTTTTATTAGACACACTTTGTGTTTTTTCACTTAGCTTCTACACTAGACCTTGCTACCACTAGTTTCTTTTTACTCCTCCAAGTAACAAGATTTCCACCTACAAAAGTGAAGTATCCCGAAGTAGATCTTCTGTTATTAGCTGAACTTGCCCAATTTGCATCAGTGTAACCTTCTACCTTTAGGTGATATGTTTGGTGAAAAGTAATCCTTTACCCGAAGCGGTCTTCAAATACCTCAATATATGTTCCACGGCATCCATGTGAGGTTTATGAGGATCATACATAAACTGACTCACTACACACACTGCATAAGGAATATCTGGTCTAGTATGGGACAAATAGATCAATTTTCCCACAAGACTCTGGTACCTTTCCTTATCAGTTGAAGTTGCATTCAAACACAAAAACAACTTATGATTTTGTGCTATAGGAGTCTTAGCAGGTTTATATCCAAGCATACCTGTTTTAGGCTTATTTTGGCATTATTGTGTTGTGCGAAGAATTGCTTTTGGTTCTGCTGTAGGGATAATTGATTTGGATTTGCTGTGAGAAGAATTAACTGAGTGTTTGGTAAACTGATTTTTAAAAGTGTTGTGAGAACCAAAAGCAATTTCAATGTGTTTAGTAAATTGTAAGTAAAAAGTGTTGTGACTGTGTAAAATTACTAGAAATGACACAAATGAATATTGAAGATGTTTTGAAAATAAATAATTTGTTTTATTTTTGTGTGGCCATAAACATGTTAAAAAATAAATAATTTGTTTTATTTTTGTGTGACCATAAACATGTTAAAAAATAAATAAATAATTTGTTTTATTTTTGTGTGACCATAAAACAAATAGTTTGTTTTATTTTTATGTGACCATAAACATGTTATAAAATAAATAAATAATTTATTTTATTTTATTTTTGTGTGACCATAACATATTATTACTTTTTTTTTTATCTATTGCCACATTTACTATGAATATATATATCAAGAAAACCCTTCGAAAATAATTTGTTTTCATTATTGCTTCCACGCGAAACAGTTTTTTTTTAAAACTACAAAATGTTGCTTCTTATTTTCTCATTTGAGAGAAGCCAAAAATGACCAAAAATACTTCTTAGAATTTTACCAAACACCCTAGTCTAGGCCCAAAATCACTTTTTGTCCCAAAAGCACCTAGGAAGCAATGCCAAACTAAGCCTTAGTTAACAAATTAAGAATGTATTTCCGTTGAGATAAGAAAATACCATTCTCTAATCATGCTACCTCAATCCCAAGAAAGTACTTCAAGTCACCACGCTGCTTCATTTCAAACTCTAAGGCCAAGTGTCATTGCAAACTCTCAATTTCATCTTGATCATCACCGTCACCACCATATCATCAACATAGATAATCAAAGCAGTGATTTTACCCTTTTGGTGTTTCAAGAACAACGTGTGATCTGAGTTGCTTTGTTTATAGCCAAAGTTCTTCATAGACTTAGTGAATCTACCGAACCAAGCCCTTGGAGATTAAGTTTGTAAGGTTCCCGTTTATTGATTGACTTATTTCGTGGACAAACCACATGTTGGGGTTTATTGTGTAAGGGTAGTTTAGGTGATTGAGGATCAAGCTCAAAGGCCCTTTCAAGACCTCAAGGTGACAAGCACTCCAAAGGTATATCTCTAGTGCTTAGTTTTCTTTGAAGAGATTTAGTTGCACACACACATTTAGCATACTTGCATATGTGTGCATTCTCTTCACATGTCACTTTTCACACTTGCACTTTGTTTTTATATCTTGTTGTGTGTATTTGTGTCTTGTAATTCGTTTCCCGATATTGTTCGAAAACGTCCGCGCTTGCACTAATGTGTGCTTGATTTAGCGCAAAGACCGCCTACGGAGAATGCCCTTGGCTTCTCCTTTGGTTTCACCAAAAGTGGTAAAACGACGGTTATGATCGGCGGTCTGGCCACCGATTGAAACCGCCATTTGAGTCCAGAAAGCTCTGGATCAATTCTGCGATTGATTCGACGGTTTTATAACCGCCGAACGAAAATGCCGTTTCATACCTGATTGATTTAATCTCTCAGTTTTATTCGGCGGTTTCGAAACCACCGATTGAAACCGTCATTGATGCTCTGTTCTTCTCGGGCTCAATTCGACGGTTGAGAACGGCGGCCTGGCCGCCGATTGAAACAGCCGATCGTGTGTTTTCAAGGGCAAACTTATCTTTTCACATGCTCTGTTTTTTGGTGTCTATAAATACATCACTTTCTCATCTCTTTGAACCTAGCTCTTTCAATACAAGAACCCTAAAGTCTAAAGAGAGATTTGTGAGAGAAAAGGCAATCAAGATTGCTCATTTAAACACTCAAAACCATTTTCATATGCATTAAACTTCATCTAGCATCTTTTAGCATCTTCTAGCATATCTAGGATGCTTGCTTGCATGGGTTTTTCATCAACACACTTGCTTTGGTAAGTTCTTTACTATTATCATATATAATTAGTGTTTTATTTATTAAGGCATCTCTTTTATTATTTGCATATTCTTAGATTAACATCTAATATTCAAAATAGAGATTGCTGTGTTGACATGATTGAGTGTTGTTTTGTGATAGCTATCTAGGTTTATTTAATATATGTTTAGCTAAGCTATTTGACATGTCATCTAGCTTTTAATATCTATGATTGAATTAATTGCAAAATCATCATCCTAGATAAGCATATAGGTTACCTAGCTCTAAATTGCATTTTGAATATCTCACATATTCACATAGGTTTTATTATCTCTTCTTAGAGAATTAAGTCTTGTGTTGTGATCGGGATTAGGTTGCTTAATTCGCAAGCAATTGGACTTAGTCCACTTATACCGGGATTAGGTTGTAATCGTTTTACACATTTAGTAGATTTGAGGTTCGAGTGTAACTCACTTATTAGCCCGTGGCTTTTCCCGTGAGGGTTTCCACGTAAATATCAAGTATTATTTAATATTCCGCACATATTACACTTGTTATATTATTGTGACTAGTAAGGGGCATTTTTGTCAACTTGGCTATTAACGAAAATTGGGTAAAATTGGAGAAAATCTATTCACTCCCCCCCTCTAGATATATTTAGAACACACCGTTAATTTGTTTCAAAGTTAACCCATACAATGCCTTCTTGAGTTTACACACCGTTGTAGTATTTGAGTACTTCTCTATATCCAGAGGAGGGTCCATATACACTTCTTCTTCTAAATCTCCATGCAAAAAAAACATTCTTTACATCAAACTGGAGAAAGCGGCCAATCCCGATTGGCCTCCAAAGACAAAAGCATTCTAACCATATTAAGCTTGGCAGCTGGTGCAACAATATCTTGATAGTCGATCCCATAAGATTGTGTATACCCTTTTGCAACCAACCGAGCTTTATAACTTCCAACCGAGTTTTATACCTTTCAATGGTCTTATCTGCCTTATGCTTGATTGTAAACACCCATCTACATCCGACTGTCGTCTTTCCTTTAGGTAGAGGCACAAGTTTCCAAGTAGCATTCTTCTCAAGTACTGTCATTTCTTCTGCCAAAGCTTAGGTCCATCTAGCATCTACTAAAGCTTCCTGCACTTTACTAGGAATAGAGATAGACGATAACTGTAGCACATAAGAAGCATATGACTTGGACAAATTTTGGAAAGATACATAGTCACTAATAGGATATCTAGCTATTGATTTAGGGTTAGACTCATATTTAATGGGTGGAATGCCATAGTTAGAACGAGGTGGAAGACGATATTGAGACAATTGAGATTCAAAATTAACATCGTTAACAATTGTAGAATTAGGATTAGTGGGTACCTCTAAAAGAGTCTCAGGAGAAGATTGGCCCAGTGGTTGTGTCGGATTGTTAGGAGACATTGTACTATCATAGAGAGAATCATCTTCAGCATTTGGAGTCGTTAATTCATCAATTGGGAACCTTTCCCAATCGTTCGGTTGGCCGGTGGTATCATTTCCGATTATTCAATTGTCTTCATTCGGTCAATCGGTACTATCACTTCCGGTCGCTCGGATACTAGAGAAGTCCAAATCTCTTGGAAAAAACACCTGTAATTCTTCAAGATTAATCACTTTTTCTTGATTCTCCCCCTGAAGTAATAAATCAGTAGGTGGCCGATAGAAAAGTTCTTTCTCATAAAAAATAACATCCATGGAAACATACAACCTCCTAGAAGACGGATCATAACACTTATAGCCCTTTTGATTGATCCCATATCCCATAAAAACACATTTCAAACCCCGAGATTCAAGCTTAGTCCGTTGATGTGGATGCAAGTGGACGTAGATGACGCACCCAAAAATCTGAGGAGCCAAAAATACAATCAGCGGGAGAGAGCAATGATCGGAAAGGGCATCCAATGGTCTTCTAAAATTGAGGACACTAGATGGTGTACGGTTGATCAAGTAGACTGTCGAACTCAAGGCTTCGCCCCACAAGTGAGAAGGAGCATGACCCCCAATCAAGAGAGACCAAGTAACTTCAAATAACTGTATGTTTTTCCTCTCTGCAACACCATTTTGTTAAGGAGTGTAGGGACAAGTTGTTTGGTGAATAATCCCCACTGAGTGCATGAAGTTCGTCAATTCTTGCTTGAAATATTCCCCTCCAGTATTGGAACGAAGGACTTTTATCTGAATGCCAAACTAAGTAGCCACCATTTGATGAAACAAGCAAAAAATCGAGCAAACATCGTTCTTGTGCTTCAATTGATAAACCCAAGTCATTTGAATGCAATCATCAATAAAAGTTACAAACCACCTCATTCCATTAAGAGTATGAATTGGTGCCGGTCCCCAAACATCCGAATGAACTAAAGAAAATGGATGATTTGCTTTATTATCACTCAAATGGAAAATAGTATGGTGGCTCTTTGCCAATACACAAGTTTCACAAATAAAATCTGAAAAATTACATCAATTAAACAAAGAGGGAAATAATCTCCTAATATAACCAAATGAGGGATGTCCTAATCTTCTATGCCATAGCCAAATTTCATCATTTTTCTTATTAACCAAATCTTCTTTCACCAAGTGTGCTTTTACTTCTCTTTTGGAATGTTGGAACCCATCCTCCAGATAGTACAACCCTCAATTTTGTCTACCACAGCCAATCTTCTCCTTGGTATGGATGTTCTGAAAAACACAATGAGTAGGAAAAAATAAAGCAACACAATTATGAGATTTGGTTAATTGATTAACAAAGAGAAGATTACAATTTAATGCTGGCACAAATAAGACATCTTTGATAGCTAAGGTAGGGGATAACAGGACTGTACCAACTCCAATAATTGGAGATGATACACCATTGGCATTGATAATGGTAGTTTTGGAATATTTAGGGGATAAATGACTAAACCTATAACGATCACAAGTCATATGGTCCGTTGCACCGGAGTCAATTATCCAATCACTATTTCCAGTAAAATACATACCTTACTTAGCAGTAAATCCAGGAGTTGTGACTAAAATCCCCTTCAGATTAATGTCCTCCTCTTTATTATTAGAAGACATCTGAGACGCCTTTTTTCCCTTTGGATGCCATTCTAGATATCCATGGAGTCGAAAGTATCCATCCACCGTATGACCAATAGTATTGAAATGAGTACACTTTCGATCCTTTTTTGAAGTAGGCGTTTTTCGAGAGGCCATTACAGCCCCTTCTTCGATCTTTCCTCTAAGCATAACATCTTGGCGATTGGCTTCCGCATAAACCATAGCATAAACATCCTGTATATTTGGAAGTGATTTGGTAGCAAGTACACGACCTCGAACCTCATATAATTGAGGATCAAGACCAACCAAAAAATTATACATACATTGGGAATTAACCTTTGTGGTATATTTCACAATATCATTGGCACACTCTATATTACAGTCATGAATATCATCAAGTTCCTACCATATTTTCTGTTGTTTACCAAAATAAGAAATAACAGAGCCTTCATTCTGGCAAACAGAAATTACCTCACAACGTAGTTGATAGACTTTTGATGCATCCTTGTCGACTGAATATGTCTGTTTGACTGCCTCCGATATTTCCTTTGCTGTAGCCAACCGAATAAAGAGAGATCCGATGTCCTTTGTCATTTCATTAAGAAGCCAAGATTTGACCAAGCAGTTTTCATCCTCCCATGCTTCATATTCCATCGATTTGTCGTCTTTTAGTGCAACCTTAGTACCCAAAATAAAACCCCCAACGTTTCCTCCCATGGATCTTATTATGAGTGTTCAAAGATGTAAGGATTCCCATTCTTTGATTGGCTTATTTCGTGGACAAACCACGTGTTGAGGTTTGTATGTAATGGTAGTTTAGGTGATTGAGGATCAAACTCAAAGGCCCTTTCAAGACCTCATGGGACAAGCACACTAAAGGTATAATCTCTAGTGCTTATTTTTCTTTGAAGAGATTAGTTGCACACACACACTTAGCATACTAGTATTTGTGTGCATTCTCTTCACATGTCACATTCCACACTTACACTTCTTTGTTATATTTTTTATGTGTGGATTTGTACATAGATGAGTTCCGAGCGACTCGGAGACTTTTCTATATGTTTCGGATGATTTCCGAGACATTTGGGACATTCCGTGTTTTTATCAGAAACCGAATTTCAATTCCGAGTTTAAATTGGAAAGTTATATAATTTTCTATATTTATGATTATATCTGGGTCAATATTCCGAAGACGGAATTGGATTCCAAGATTTAAGGTCAACTGGACTGAAGAACACTCGGGTCCGAAGTTAGCTTAGTGTGGCATGATAGCCACACCAAGCAAGGCAAGCAAGAGGGTGGCGTGAGCCACGGGCTCCTCACGGCAAAAATGCCTCTCTGCCCGCGTTGCTCTCACGGCACACTCACGGGCCTCACCTGATGCTTTCTTTTGTTTTTGAAAGTTAAGCTTTTTTATTGTGTGCATATTGTTTTATGTGAGCTCATGTTCTTTGTGATTGCTTTGACTTTAATATGGCACTTCATTGCATCCTTGTTTTTCTTTCACGTGAGCTCACCTTACTTGATTAGCATCATTTAAAAAAAATTTTAAAAGTCAATCGGTGGGTTTTGTTTGGTTGTTAAAGTATATATATGTGTGCTTTGTTTTGTTAAAATATATATATATATATATATACAGAAATTCTATTATCAGTTCGAACTGACAAAAGTTATATCAGTTCCTTGCATGTGGGCCACTGGATTTAAATACTTTGACTTGGCTGTATGCACTTGTCAGTCAAAGTATTTAAATCCAGTGGCCCACATGCAAGGAACTGATATAACTTTTGTCAGTTCGAACTGATAATAGAAAGACTGTATATATATATATATCAAACGTGCAGACCTGATTTTAAAAAACCCATATATATATATATTTTCTTCTTCATTTTTTTTATAAGGAAGCAACACACTTTTGAGAGACAAATATCTTCAAGAGAGAAACTCCTAAGAACTTGTCTTTAACTCTCAAAACTCATTTTCATATGCATCAAAATATCATATAAGCATTTTCTAGCATAGTTAGGATGTTTACTTGCATGGGTCTTGGTCAACACACTTCCCTTGGTATGTTCTTCACTGTAAGGATTCCCATATATTGATTGGCTTATTTCGTGGACAAACCACATGTTGGGGTTGATAATGTAAGGGTAGTTTAGGTGTTTGAACTTCATGCTCGAAGGCCCTTTCAAGACCTCAAGGGACAAGCACGCCAAATGTATAATTTCTTGTGCTTGATTTTTCTTTGAAGAGATTTAGTAAGCACACACACACTTAGCATACTTGCATTTGTGTGCATACTCTTCACATGTCACTTTACACACTAGAACTTTGTTTCATATCTTGTTGTGTGTATATGTGCTCAGTAATTCGTTTCCCGATAGTGTTTGGAAACGTCCGCGCTCACACGTATGTGTGCTTGGTTTTGCGCGTAGACCGCCCACGGAGAATGCCCTTGGCTTCTCCTTGGTTTTCACCATTGTTGGTGATCGGCAGTTATGATCGACGGCCTGGCCGCCGAATGAAACCGCCAATTCAGTCCAAACAGGTCTGAAGCAATTCTACGGTCACGATCGGCAGTCACGACCGCCGTTCGAAACCGCCGTGCATACCTGATCGATTTTAATCTCTCGGTTTAATTTGACGGTCACGAAACCGCTGAATGAAACAGCCGTTGATGCTCTGTTCTTCACGGGCTCAATTCGGCGGTTGTGATCGGCGGCCTGGCCGCCGATTGAAACCGCCGAACGGTGCATTTCAGGGGCAAACTTATCTTTTCACATGCCCAATTCTTGATGTCTATAAATATCTTACTTTCTCATTCTTTGAAAAAGGTAATTGAGTCATTAGAACCCTAAACTTCAAAGAGAGATTTTTGAGAAAAAATCAAATCAAGAACTCACCTTTAAACACTCAAATCAAATCCTTTTTGCATCAAAGTTCATCTTGCATTCATCTATGATTGGGTTTGTATCATCACAACATGCTTGGTAAGATTTTGATTAATTTCATCTTATTTTAGTATTTTACTAATCAAACATATTCTCTTTTAATTACTTGTATGTTTTTGATCATATGATAAATACAAGAATAGAGAATTAATTGTGATGAATTGATTGAGTGTTGTTTTGTGATAGCTAATTAGGTTTTTGATTAATCTTGATTAGTTAAGCTATTTGATATGTCATTTAGCAATTGATATCTAGGGTTGATTTAAATTGATTATCTCATCATCCTAGATAAGCATCTAAGGTTACCTAGCCTTGTTTGTTATTTGAATATTCATATATATTCACATAGGTTGTATAATCTCTTCATTGAGAATTAAGTCTTGAGGCTAAGATTGCTGAGGCCTCAAGCAATTGGACTATAGCCACTTTTAAAGGCCCGCGTGGTAGAAGTGGGGGGTTATTGACCGGAGTGTTAGACGAGGTCTACATAGGTTGTAAACTCCATTTCGATTAGTGGATTTCGAGGTCCGAGTGTGGCGCTCTAAACAGCCCGTGGTTTTTCCCAGTGTTTGGGTTTCCACATATACATCAAGTGTTATTTAAATTCCGCACTATATTACACTTGCTTGTATTTTTGACTAGTAGGGGCATTTTCGTAATATTGACTTGCATGCGAAAATTGGGTAATAATAGTTAAAATCTATTCACCCCCCCTCTAGATAATATATATCGAACACACTGAGCGTTATTGTTATTTACTTTCAATTGGTATCAGAGCGGGTTCCTAGATATATTAGGTGATCCTAGCTCATTTTAGGTGTGTTTTGCATTTGTGTGTTTTTTGCTCATTCATACATTTTGCATTCATTTGAATTCATTCATTATATACAATGAGTGGATACGGTGGCAACCATGAGGGTGCTTCAAGCACACGGCCTCCTCTCCTCACCGGTGTGAATTATGCCTCATGGAAAGGCAAGATGGAAGCGTACATGTGCCAAATCCATGATAGGGCATGGATGACTATTGAAGATGAGTATGCACCTCCTATGATGACTCCCACGGGTGGTGGAGAAGAAGTACTCAAGCCTAAGGCTTAGTGGTCACCTGAAGAGTTTGAGACTTCAAAGTGGAATAGGAAGGCATGGCATGCTCTTCTATGTGCAATGGATGAAAATCAGTACAAACTGATTCAAAACACTAGGATAGCCAAGGAGGCATGGGATATCCTAGAGGTTGCACATGAAGGAACCGATGTGGTTAAGGATTCCAAGCTACAAGTCCTTCAAACGCAATTTGAGTTGCTTAAGATGGAGGAGGACGAGTGCTTCAATGACTTTGAAGTCAAGTTGATGGATATTGTGAATCAAAGCCATCAACTCGGTGATCCTTATTCGGATAGGAGAGTTAAGTAGAAAATTATGAGGTCTCTCCCTGCTAGGTTTGAATCAAAGGTGACGGCTTTAGAGGAAAATAGCACCTATAAGAACGTGAAGCCGAGCGAGGTTATTGGAAGACTCCTCGCCTATGAATCTAGGAAGGCTCCTAGCATTTCACCTCCTAAAAAGCAAAAAGGAATTGCTTTGAATGCTTCCAAGGTTGTGAAGGAGGAAAAATGTGACTCGGACAAAGACATGGCATTGTTGCTTAGAAGATTTAAGAAATTCGTCAAGTTCGAGAAGAAGGGCTTTGGATCCAAAGGCCAAGACTTGAAGAAAAAGGCTCCCTTCAAAAGTTTTGAGCCTAGGCAAGAGAAGAGTGAAAAGAAAGGGGTCCAATGCTATGAGTGTGGTGGTATAGGTCACATCTCACCCGATTGTGGGAACTTGAAGAACAAGATGGCAAAAGTGATAGCCACCACGTGGAGTGAAAGTGATGACTCCGGAAAGGGAGACAAGTCATCTAGTGATGATGAGCTTACCATCAACTACACGGCATTTGGGGCCACTTGTGTAGAAGATAAAGTTGTTGGTAAGAATGACTTGACTAGTGATCCCATAGAAGAAAAAGATGAAGAAGTAGCTCTAGAGGTGATAGGCGAAGCTACTCATTGGGATATGGCTCTCATTGACTCAAGAGACCAAGGTGAAGGTCTAAATGAGAGAAATGACTCCATAGGTGAAATGGAGAGTGGAGGAGATAGCTCTAGTGTAGATGACTCCTCATCTAACTCTACAAATGGAAGTGTAGAGAAAATGAATGTGAATGACTTTATAGTCCAGTGTGAAAGTTCATTGGAGAAGAACAATAGAAAATTGAAGATTTTAGAGGATGAAAATCTAGAACTTTCAACACATAATGACCACTTAAGTAAACAAGTGGAGGCATCCAAGAAGATTGAAGACAAGCTAAGGGATAAGCTAGCTATGTCTAAGAGGAATGAAGAAGGGTTGAAGATAGAGCTTGTTGAAGCTATAGAGTCATTGACTAGGATGACTACAAGCACCAAGAAACTTGACCACATTCTTGGTAGTGGAAAGAACCCTTGTGACAAGAAAGGTATTGGGTATGAAGTAAGCAAGGAGATCACTACTCCAACCAAGACCATCTTTGTCAAGAGTTTGGGCAAGAATAAAGCCTCACCGGTGCACACACCTAGGAAGAAAATCGATCTAGGACAATGCTCAAGAAGTGCACATGTGAAGGAAGCTCCTAGGAGACAACCTCAAGCTCAAAAAGTTCCTCAACCAAACTTCCCTCAAGCTCATATTCATCAAAGGAAGAGGCCAATCATGCAAAATGGATCAAGGAAGCAAGCGAGACCGGTTTAACAACAAAGAAGATTTGAACCCGCTCAACCACAAAGTCATGGGAAGGCTCCTATGCATGCACAAGGACATGGTATGAATTCTAAATTTATCCCTACATGTCACTTTTGTGGTATTGATGGCCACATTAGACCAAATTGCTTTCATTTCATTAAATTATGTAGAATCAAAAGCATGATTGAAAATAGAATGACAAGAGCTAGAATGCATGCTAATAGGAAGGAAAATATTCATGTTCATGATCCTATTATTTCTAGTACTCTTGAACCATTGTCCACTAGGAAGAAAAATGTCATATCTATGTGGATAAGGAAAAATGAACCCGCTTGCTATGAGACTAACAAGTCTCAAATAGGTTCAACCAAGTCAAATGGACTTGGGAGGTCCATAGGACCTCATGACCTTCATTGATGAAGGATGATATTGACCCCATATGGGGAACTCAAGCAAAGAGAGCTTATGCATACTTGTTGTATGCAAATATTTGAAAAATCTTATGCTTCTTTGTTAATTGCTTGAGTAAGGTTGGTTGCGCATATGTATATATGTTTTCAATTCAATAAGTGTGAACCATGCTTGTTTACAATCCATGTCATATTTATGTTCAAACATGCATTTTTGGACTAGGAGATTTACATAGGAAGTATGATTTGGATGACCTATAGTTATCTCCATGACATGATGATTCTTAATGACATGCTTAAAAATTGAAAAGCATGAGTTGTTTATAACATGCTAATGACATATGAAAAGCATGAAATTCAAATGACATGCTCAAATGAAAAAGCATGAATTGATGATTGCAATTTTTAAATGCAAAACTTGTGTGAAAAAGCTTATGAGACTCAAAATGAATAAAGGATCTTGTATCCGTTCAAAGGAATTTATATTCCAAATTGTCTCTCTTTCTTTATTTGTTGAACATGTCTACTATCATACGGGTTTCATTCCCAGAAAAATCAAATAGGGTGCAAAGTTGCTCATGACATGTTTGGCTTATAAAGATGGATATAGTTGCTCATATATTAAAATTAATGAAAACTCTATATCCTTGCTTCTCTCATGACATTGGTGAAATTGGTTTGAATTCTTATTAGAAACCTTTGTCATTTGCTTTGCCAAATACCATTGTATTTTGGACTTGAATGCTACATGTCTTGTATGCAAAGCATGTTTTGATTCACATATTTATTTTTAAAATAAATCTCCTTGTTTCTCTCCTATTGATAGAGTTGCATAAAGTGCATTTTATGATTATGCAAATGACTTGAATGCTATCATCTCTCTTTGCTAAGTGACCCGGTTGGGGACTACTCCTTTACCTATATCATGACAAAAAGGGGGAGTAGAATGGTGGTAAGGGGAGTTGTAATTATGCATGTTGGGGAGACAATATATTGAGGGGGAGTAACCCATTGAGGGGGAGCATTGCATTCACAATTATTACATGATGTTGTAGTTGTGCTTAAACTCTTAGAATGCAAATGCTTGTTCTAATTCTCACTTGATTCATCTCACTTTTTACTTGAATTGGAAAGTATAGAAACTTTGCTTTCAGGGATTGATTGTTCTACTTGAGATTGAAGACTTCAAGATTATTTTTACATATCTCTTTGTAAAGTAGAAAATCATAGTAGACCCGTAGTTTCTATTATGTTGTGAGGAATCAATGTGAGTGGTGGTTTTGTCACGAAATAGCCAAAGGGGGAGATTGTAAGGATTCCCATATATTGATTGGCTTATTTTGTGGACAAACCACATGTTGGGGTTGATAATGTAAGGGTAGTTTAGGTGTTTGAACTTCATGCTCGAAGGCCCTTTCAAGACCTCAAGGGACAAGCACGCCAAATGTATAATTTCTTGTGCTTGATTTTTCTTTGAAGAGATTTAGTAAGCACACACACACTTAGCATACTTGCATTTGTGTGCATACTCTTCACATGTCACTTTACACACTAGCACTTTGTTTCATATCTTGTTGTGTGTATATGTGCTCAGTAATTCGTTTCCCGATAGTGTTCGGAAACGTCCGCGCTCACACGTATGTGTGCTTGGTTTTGCGCGAAGACCGCCCACGGAGAATGCCCTTGGCTTCTCCTTGGTTTTCACCATTGTTGGTGATTGGCGGTTATGATCGGCGGCCTGGCCGCCGAATGAAACCGCCGTTTCAGTCCAGACAGGTCTGAAGCAATTCTGCGGTCACGATCGGCGGTCACGACCGCCGTTCGAAACCGCCGTTCATACCTAGTCGATTTTAATCTCTCGGTCTAATTTGGCGGTTGGATCGGCTGTCACGAAACCGCCGAATGAAACCACCGTTGATACTCTGTTCTTCACGGGCTCAATTCGGCGGTTGTGATCGGCGGCCTGGCCACCGATTGAAACCGCCGAACGGTGCGGTTCATGGGCAAACTTGTCTTTTCACATGCCCAATTCTTGATGTCTATAAATATCTTACTTTCTCATTCTCTGAAAAAGGTAATTGAGTCATTAGAACCCTAAACATCAAAGAGAGATTTTTGAGAAAAAATCAAATCAAGAACTCACCTTTAAACACTCAAATCAAATCCTTTTTGCATCAAAGTTCATCTTGCATTCATCTATGATTGGGTTTGCATCATCACAACATGCTTGGTAAGATTTTGATTAATTTCATCTTATTTTAGTATTTTACTAATCAAACATATTCTCTTTTAATTACTTGTATGTTTTTGATCATATGATAAATACAAGAATAGATAATTAATTGTGATGAATTGATTGAGTGTTGTTTTGTGATAGTTAATTAGGTTTTTGATTAATCTTGATTAGCTAAGCTATTTGACATGTCATTTAGCAATTGATATCTAGGGTTGATTTAAATTGATTATCTCATCATCCTAGATAAGCATCTAAGGTTACCTAGCCTTGTTTGTTATTTGAATATTCATATATATTCACATAGGTTGTATAATCTCTTCATTGAGAATTAAGTCTTGAGGCTAAGATTGCTTAGGCCTCAAGCAATTGGACTAGAGACACTTTTAAAGGCCCGCGTGGTAGAAGTGGGGGGTTATTGACCGGAGTGTTAGATGAGGTCTACATAGGTTGTAAACTCCATTTCGATTAGTGGATTTCGAGGTCCGAGTGTGGCGCACTAAACAGCCCGTGGTTTTTCCCAGTGGTTGGGTTTCCACGTATACATCAAGTGTTATTTAAATTCCGCACTATATTACACTTGCTTGTATTTTTGACTAGTATGGGCATTTTCGTAATATTGACTTGCATGCGAAAATTAGGTAATAATAGTTAAAATATATTCACCCCCCCTCTAGTTAATATATATCGAACACACAGAGCGTTATTGTTATTTACTTTCATTCACTATTATCATTTATAATTAGTGTTTTATTTATCAAGGCATCTATTTTATTATTTGTATGTTCTTAGAATATATTCTAGATACAAAATAGAGATTGTTGTGTTGACATGATTGAGTGTTGTATTTTGATAGCTATCTAGGTTTTTATAATCTATGTTTAGCTAAGCTATTTGACATGTTATCTAGCTTTTAATATCTAGGATTGAATTAATTGCAAAATCATCATCCTAGATAAGCATATAGGGTTACCTAGCTCTAATTGCATTTTTGGATATTTCATATATTCACTTAGGTTGTATTATCTCTTCTTAGAGAATTAAGTCTTGTGTTGCTATCGGGATTAGGTAGCTTAAATCACAAGCAATTGGACTAGGTCCACTTATACCGGGATTAGGTAGTTGTGATGATTATTGATCGGGATTAGATCATTAAACCGGGATTAGGTTGTAATCATTTCAATTAGTGGATTCGAGGTTCGTGTGTGGCGCACATAACAGCCCATGGTTTTTCCTGTGAGGGTTTCCACGTAAATATCAAGTGTCATTTAATTTCCGCATTTTATACTTGATTTATTGTTTTATCTAGTTAGAGGTAATTTCGTAATATTGACTTCACACGAAAAATTGGGTAATACGTTTAAAATCTATTCACCCCCCTCTAGATAGTTTTATACACACCGTGCATTATTCCTTTCAATTGGTATCAGAGCGGGTTCCTAGACATACATAGGTGATCCTTGCTCATTTTGGTGTGTTTTGCATCTTGTGTGATTTTTTGATTTATTCATACATTTTGCATTCATCTCATTTGCATTCATCCAAACACTATGAGTGGTTTCGGGATGAGCAAAGAGGGAGCGTCGAGCGTGAGCCCACCGTTGCTCACCGGCGATAATTACTCCTCATGGAAAGGGAAGATGGAAGCATACATATGCCAAATCCATGATAGGGCGTGGATGGCGGTAGAAGATGGATATGCTCCACCTATGATGACTTCGTTGGATAGAGGAGAAGAAGTGCTTAAGCCTAAGGCACAGTGGGACGCGCAAGAATTTGTTGATTCCATGTGGAACAACAAAGCCATACATGCCATCCGTTATGCAGTCGATGAGAATCAATATAAGTTGATTCAAATTACTAGGATAGCCAAAGAGGCATGGGACATCCTAGAAGTTGCTCATGAAGGAACCGAGGTAGTTAGGGACTCCAAGCTCCAAGTTCTCCAAACTCGGTTTGAGACCATTAGGATGGAAGAGCACGAGCACTTCAATGACTTCCAAGTGAGACTAACGGACATTGTGAACCAAAGTCACCAACTTGGTGATCCTTACTCGGATAGAAGAATCAAGCAAAAGATCATGCGATCACTTCCCGAGAGGTTCGAGCCCAAAGTGACGGCTTTAGAAGAAAATGACACCTACAAAGAAATGAAGCCGAGCGAAGTCATTGGAAGACTTCTAGCCTATGAATTAAGAAAGGCTACCACATCACCTCCTAAAAAGAAAAAGGATATTGCCTTGAAGTCATCTAAGATGGAAGAGGGGGAGGATGACTCATATGAAGACATGGCACTCATTGCCAAAAGATTCAAGAAGTTCTTGAATCTACAAAAGAGTGGTTATGGCTTAAAGGGAAATGACTTCAAGAAGAAGAAGACCACTATCAAGAATGTCAAGCCATATCATGAGATGTCTTCAAAAGAGAAGATTCAATGCTACGAATGTGGAGGATTCGGGCATATCTCCAAGGATTGTGCTAACTTGGAAGATGAAAGAGAGGAGGCCGCCACTTCAAGTGATAGTGATGAAGAGATTGTGGCAAAATTCTTGGCATTAGGTTGCTCTCACAAGCGGGACAACAAAGTGAAAGTTGTTGAAGGAAGTCCCTCAAGCTTGAATGATTGTGAGAACAACTATTTTGCCTTTCCGATCTCCTACAATGAAGAAGAGAATGAGAGTCAAGAAGAAAGTGACTCTAATGAAGATGACTCTTCATCTAACTCCACACATGGATATGTGGAGAAAAAGGTTCTAGATGAATACCTCACTGAGTTTAAAAGCTTAGAAATAAAGACCAAGGACAAGATATGAAGATTGAGAGAAGAGAATCTAGATCTTTTGGCTCATGTTGACCACTTAAGTGAACAAGTGAATAGATCTAAGAATATTGAAGATAAGCTAAGAAAGGAGTTAGACTTATCTAAGAGGAATGAAGAAGATTTAAAAAGAGAGCTTGAAGAGGCTAAAGGGTCAAGGACTAAGATAGTTTCTAGCACCGAAAAACTTAACCACATGTTAAGTGTTGGAAAGAGTCCTTGTGACAAGAGAGGTCTTGGGTTTGAAGATAGTAAGGAGTCCTCCATTCCTAACAAGACCGTGTTTGTCAAGAGCTTGAGCTACAAAAAAGCTTCACCAGTGCAAACTCCTAGGAAGAAGATTGATCTAGGACAATGCTCTCATAGTGCACAAGTGAAGGTAGATCCATGAAGACAACCTCAAGCTCAACCTTCAAAAGTTCCTCATGCTAACTTCCCTCAAACTCAACTCTATCAAGGGAAGAGACCAATCATGCAAACTCAACCAAGGAAGCAACCAAGTCTTGGTCAACAATAAAGAATGAGAGATCCTATCCAACAACCAAGACAACCACAAAGACATGTGAAGGCTCATATGCATGCACAAGGACATGGTATGATTCCTAACTTTGTCCCTACATGTCATTTTTGTGGTGTTGATGGTCATATTAGACCAAAGTGCTTTCGTTACATTAAAATGTGTAGAGTTAAAAGCATGATTGAGAAGAAGAAAGCTAGAGCTAGAATGCATGCTCATAGGAAGGAAGAAATTCATTTACATGATCCTATGACTTCTAGTTCTCTAGAACTTTTGACCACTAAGAAGAAAATTGTTTCACCTAAGTGGATAAGAAAAGATGAACCCGCTTGCTATGAGACTAACAAGTCTCAAATAGGTTTAACCAAGTCAAATGGACTTGAGAGGTCCATAGGACCTCATGACCTTCATTGATGAAGGATGATGATGACCTCATATGGGGAACTCAAGCAAAGAGAGCTATTTTGCATTCTTGTCACTTGCAAAAATTTGAAAAAATCTTATTCTTTTTTTTTTAATTGCTTAAGTAAGCTTGGTTGCACATATGTATATATGTTTTCAATTCAATAAGTGTGAACCATGCTTGTTTACAATCCATGTCATATTTATGTTCAAACATGCATTTTTTGACTAGGAGATATATATAGGAAGTATGATTTGAATGATCTATGGTTATCTCCATGACATGATGATTCTTTAATAACATGCTAATGTCAAATGAAAAAACATGAAATTCATATAACATGCTCACATGAAAAGCATGAATTGATGATTGCATATTCTTAAAATGCAAAACTTGTGTGAAAGCTTATGAGACTCAAAATGAATAAAGGATCTTGTATCCGTTCAAAGGAATTTATATTCCAAATGTCTCTATTTCTTTATTGGTTGAACATGGCTACTATTATACGGATATCTTATCCGGAAAAATCGAATAGGGTGCAAAGTCTCTCATGCCTTGTTTCGCTTATAAAGTTGGATATAGTTGTTCTTAAATTGAAATCAATATATTCTATATCCTTGCTTTACTCATGACATTGGTGAAATTGGTTTGAATTCTTATTAGAAACCTTTGTCATTTGCTTTGCCAAATACCATTGTATTTTGGACTTGAATGCTACATGTCTTGTATGCAAAACATGTTTGATTCACACATTTTCTTTTAAATAAATCTCATTGTTTCTCTTCAATTAATTTTGGATGCATAAAGTGACTTATATTATTATGCAAATATCTTGCATTATACTATCTCTCTTTGCTAAGAGTGACCCGGTTGGGGACTACTCCTTTGCCTATATCATGACAAAAAGGGGGAGTAGATTGTGGTAAGGGGAGTTGCAAATTGTAGTGGCAATTGTGCATATTGGGGAGAACATTTATTAAGGGGGAGTAACCCGTTGAGGGGGAGCATTGCATACACATACATTGCATGTTGTTGTGCTTAAAATTCTTATATGCAAATGCTTGTTTTATTCTCACTTGATCATCTCACATACTCTTGCTTTGGAAAGTATAATCTTTTGTTTTGAAGGGTTGATAGTTCTACAAGAGATTGAAGACTTGAAGTTTTTTTTATATTCTTATCTCTTTGTAATGTAGAATATCTTTGTTATCCCATAGATTCAATTATGTTTGTGAGGATCAATGTGAGTGGTGGTTTTGTCACGAAATAGTCAAAGGGGGAGATTGTAAGGATTCCCATTCTTTGATTGGCTTATTTCATGGACAAACCACGTGTTGGGGTTTGTATGTAAGGGTAGTTTAGGTGATTGAGGATCAAACTCAAAGGCCCTTTCAAGACCTCAAGGGACAAGCACACTAAAGGTATAATCTCTAGTGCTTATTTTTCTTTGAAGAGATTAGTTGCACACACACACTTAGCATACTAGCATTTGTGTGCATTCTCTTCACATGTCACATTCCACACTTACACTTCTTTGTTATATTTTTTATGTGTGGATTTGTCCATAGATGAGTTCCGAGCGATTCAGAGACTTTTCTATATGTTTCGGATGATTTCCGAGACATTTGGGACATTCCGTGTTTTTATCGGAAACCGGATTTCAATTCCGAGTTTAAATTGGAAAGTTATATAATTTTCTATATTTATGATTATATCCGGGTCAATATTCTGAAGACGAAATTGGATTCCAAAATTTAAGGTCAACTGGACTGAAGAACACTCGGGTCCGAAGTCAGCTTAGTGTGGCATGATAGCCACACCTAGCAAGGCAAGCAAGAGGGTGGCGTGAGCCACGGGCTCCTCACGGCAAAAATGCCTCTCTGCCCGCGTTGCTCTCACGGCACACTCACGGGCCTCACCTGATGCTTTCTTTTGTTTTTGAAAGTTAAGCTTTTTTATTGTGTGTATATTGTTTTATGTGAGCTCATGTTCTTTGTGATTGCTTTGACTTTAATATGGCACTTCATTGCATCCTTGTTTTTCTTTCACGTGAGCTCACCTCACTTGATTAGCATCATCTAATTTTTTTTTAAAAAAGTCAATCGGTGGGTTTTGTTTGGTTGTTAAAGTATATATATGTGTGCTTTGTTTTGTTAATATATATATATACAGTCTTTCTATTATCAGTTCGAACTGACAAAGGTTATATCAGTTCCTTGTATGTGAGCCACTGGATTTAAATACTTTGACTGACAAGTGCATACAGCCAAGTCAAAGTATTTAAATCCAGTGGCCCACATGCAAAGAACTGATATAACTTTTGTCAGTTCGAACTGATAATAGAATTTATATATATATATATATATTAAACGTGCAGACCTGATTTTAAAAAACCCATATATATATATATATATATATATATATATATATATATATATTTTTTTTTTTTTTTTTTTTTTTCTTCTTCATTTTTTTTATAAGGAAACAACACACTTTTGAGAGACAAATATCTTCAAGAGAGAAACTCCCAAAAACTTGTCTTTAACTCTCAAAACCCATTTTCATATGCATCAAAATATCATCTAAGCATTTTCTAGCATAGTTAAGATGTTTACTTGCATGGGTATTGGTCAACACACTTCCCTTGGTATGTTCTTCACTATTATCATTTATAATTAGTGTTTTATTTATCAAGGCATCTCTTTTATTATTTGTATGTTCTTAGAATATATTATAGATACAAAATAGAGATTGTTGTGTTGACATGATTGAGTGTTGTATTTTGATAGCTATCTAGGTTTTTATAATCTATGTTTAGCTAAGCTATTTGACATGTCATCTAGCTTTTAATATCTAGGATTGAATTAATTGCAAAATCATCATCCTAGATAAGCATATAGGGTTACCTAACTCTAATTGCATTTTTGGATATTTCATATATTCATTTAGGTTGTATTATCTCTTCTTAGAGAATTAAGTCTTGTGTTGCTATCGGGATTAGGTAGCTTAAATCACAAGCAATTGGACTGGGTCCACTTATACCAGGATTAGGTAGTTGTGATGATTATTGATCGGGATTAGATCATTAAACCGGGATTAGGTTGTAATCATTTCAATTAGTGGATTCGAGGTTCGTGTGTGGCGCACATAACAGCCCATGGTTTTTCCTGTGAGGGTTTCCACGTAAATATCAAGTGTCATTTAATTTCCGCATTTTATACTTGATTTATTGCTTTATCTAGTTAGGGGTAATTTCGTAATATTGACTTCACACGAAAAATTGGGTAATACGTTTAAAATCTATTCAACCCCCCCTCTCTAGATAGTTTTATACACACCGTGTATTATTCCTTTCAAAAGACCACTCAACATAGTTGGTACCATCGAGCCATTCTAGAGTGATTAGAGAAGAAGATTCATGCATATGGAACCCAGCCAATATAGTAGATTCATTCTTCTTTAGAGAATCATCACCACTCTCTTTTAAATCAATCATAGTGATATAAACACTAAAAAAGAACTTCGCAGTGGAATAATAAGAACATAGATAACAATTGTGAACACATGACTAAACTTCAATTCCTAGAGTAATGAAGAAGAAATTGAAGGTGACTCCGATACCATATCAAAATAACACAATTGTGAAATAATTTCTGATGTATTATTCATTGTAATTCTACAAATATATAGAATATTTACAAAAGGCATTTACAAGGAAAGAATAAAGGAAATTATTACAGAATAATTCTTAGTAATTGCACAATAATAATTAAGGGAATAATGAGCAGAAAATATATCCTATAATTAAGAAAGAAATAAAGGGAATAACTAATTGAGAATATTGAGAAAATATATTCTAGCAAAATGTAGTTAAATTTGATTAGATTTATAAAATTAAAAAAAAATTAATTAATTAATTTTTTTTAATGATTTCTTAAATCAGAGGATTTGATTTGGCTTTTTATCAAAAGACAAAAATGTTATTTACAATTCTTCCTTTTATTTATAAGTACGAGTAATGTTGGATACAGTAATGCAACTATATCGTTCATCACTTGTTAGTGGTATTTTATATAACTGAATAAGAAAAGAAAATAACATCGATACATTTATACAATCAAGTGGGTAACAGTTTAATTTTTAAATAAGAAATATTTAATGTGACGACCGTAGTTCACTTTTCTTTAAAATTAGATACGGTAACATATAGATCATGCAGATTATCAAATGAATCAAAGGGTGGTTTGAGGCATAATTAGCTTTTCTTTCTCATTGTATTGAAGAGAATAAAAGGAGTCACAAGTGTCGCACCCCTTGTGAGAATTGTGCATTAAGTTGGCAAATACATGGAATACAGAATAATTTCTAGGTTAAACTTTTTTTAATGCACTTTAGAATCTATTGATAGAGTAATTAACATTTCTTTTGCTTTCGATGAAGAACCTTCCATCGACTTGAAGGAGAGATCACAACCAAATTTTAAACTTAAAAAATCTTAGATTATATTAGATGCCTTTAGTTTTATATTATTATAAGATTTATTCAAAAAAAAATCTTTCTACATTGTTAAAATAAAGCTAGAATATTGATCTTTTATTGTCAAGTTGTCAAGTTAAGTCGACCTTTTTTTTTTTTAGCATTTTCAGTTAATAGTTATATTCGGAGATGGAGTATAGCACGAACAGCCCTCTAAGAATATATATATATATATTCTTTTTAACTTAATTATAAAATTATTGAGAACTACCTTTTAAAAATCTGAAAATAGCCCTGGGTAATAGCCCGGGCAGCCCTCTAGAAAAAATTATTATTATATATATAATTTTCTTTTTATTATATATAACTTAATTAGAAAATTATTGATAATTACCTTTTAAAAATCTGAAAATGGTTTAAGATAATAATAAAATTAGAGTCAATCAAACACATTTGACAAAAGTATTATTTGAATTTTATACTTGTTTTATATATAATATTCCCTTAATTTTATTCTAATTGTTTGGTTTCACAATTTAAATTCATTACTTCTTTTTTCCAATTGTTAGTTAAATAATTCAAACTTTAGTGTAAATTTTCATAATGTGTAGAATCAATTTATAACATGATATATAAGTTTTAGCATATAAACTATTTTTTTTGTCAAAATTTAGTGAAATATAAATATTTTTAGTTGTTCAAAGTAAGTCGTAAAAATATACATAATATTATTGCTTCTAATATTACAGAATTAAGTCATTTGCAAGTTTAAATAGTTGATCATGCATAAATGTTACAATGTATTTCATATTCTTATGAAGTCCATTATTGAATTGGTGTCATCATATTATTAAACAATTAAGAAAATACATTCATCCATAATCATATAAAAAAATTCTTATTCTTAATCGATGGCTCACATATGTTTCATTATTATATCGGTGTTCTTTGAGTTTCTCTTCAATGCACACTCACTAGATTTAATAAATTTAGTGTGATGGTTTGTGAGTCATTAATTAAGTATTATAATATAATGATTAAATAAAACTAGATAAATAATGTTAGTGTGTACTGTGGATGGCAAATATTTCCCGGGTTCAACCCTAGTGCTGTAAATATGGGCCGTGCCTGGCAGGCCCGGCCCGGCTGGCCCGCCAACGATGGTAGGCCGTGCCTGGCACGGCCCACATGTGAGGCGTGCCAGGCCAGGCACGGCCCACATGCATGGCACGTGCCAGGCCTTAGATCGGGGCACAGCGTGCTGGCCCGGCCCGGCCTGCCAGGCCAACGTGCCATGCACGCCGGGCCGGCACGCATGCCGGCACGTTGGGCCCGCCAAATTATTTAAAAAAAAATTCAAAAAAAAAAAAAACTTAATTTATAAAAATAAAATAATACTGTAGAGTATTGAACCATGGTCCATAACCCTTGTTTATGTAAATAAGTTTTCATTTGCCTTTCCCTCCTTTTATATAAGTTGGACATCTCTTCAATGTTCTTATTTATCCGATGTGGGATGTGAGATTTATCCAATATAATTCTTAGAATCAAATCCCTAATGACACTTTTGCTAAAGAGTCAGGATGGTGTATCGCCTTTGCCAGCAGGCTACAGTAACTACTAACTACCCACCCAAACAATCAATACATGCAGAAGCACAAACACTTTTTTTTTTCAAAAGAGAAAGCACAAAAACTCAGTAGTGCACTAGATGAAATTTTGCATTAACATAGATCATTAGTAGCACAGATATCATCCTTAGCGAATCCCTTCAAACATGCAAGTTTATAGATGAAAACAACATCCCAATATCTATTAAAATGGCTAAACATAAAATATACACATTTCAGATTTAATACATAAAGTGTCATATTTTTATGCCGCATTTCAAATGTAATGAAACCAGTAATTACTGTGGATATTCTAATATGCTACTCAAGGGAGAAAATTAATAGAACCAACACTAAAATTAAAACAACTAAAAGCAAAATGAATGACAACGAGCAGAACGCAACATTAAGCTTTATAAAAGGATGACCAAGCAAACATACTTTACAAAAACCAGTAAGATAATATAGCATGGATATGCTTGAGACAGCCAACCTATGTCATTCATGAAAGAGTCCTTTTAAATAAATTGGTATGAGATGATAAGTTCAATTAATCTGGAACCAAATGAGATACAATGGCTTTCTGGTATTGCAACAACAAAGAGAAGTTTTGCACTTAAAATCGAATTCAACAGTAACAAATTTCATTCAATTAATATATTTTCTTATACGAACCCATTAGATAGAACCCATCCTTAAAAACCGGCTCGTAAGGAGAGGCTTGATAAAACTAGGAAGAAGAATACACTAATTTGACTGATAAAATATGATTTCTTGGATTGATTTTCTGATAAAACATTATAAAGAAAACAACACACTTAAATAAAAACAAAGACTCCAATTTAACTTTGAAAACATAAACCCGGAGAAAGCAAACAACAACTAGGGAATCTATAATAATAAAAGCACACAAAATTAAGTCACACCCACCAACCAACTCAATTACTAAAAAATTGTCTTCCCAAAAAAGGTATGTAAACATTACAATAGTTTCCTAATCAAAGATTTCCTACTTATTGGATCTATAGCTTCAACAACAAAAACACCGTTCTACATTAATTGATCAAATAAACTAAAATCGAAATCCTGATAAGAATAACTTTACCAAATACAGAGAAACAAAGGCGGAAACCCTTAAAATAAAGCAATGTAAGAAAAATGTCCCAAACGAAAAAAAAAAAAAAAAAACCCATGATTCTGATTCAATGAAGTTGGCGAGATTAAACACAGTTGATGAATAGCATTAGAAGAATACATGCCTTTTTCAGTGTAGAAATTCAATGTTATATCAATGAATGGAAATAGAAATTCAATCTCACATCCCACATCGGATAAATAAGAGAAATGAAAAGAGGCATAACCTATATAAAAATGAGGAAAAACAAAGGAAAACATACTTACTTGGACAAGGGTTATGGGCCACAACCTAATATTTTATGATGTCCATAAATTAAAAAGGTAAAAATAAAAAATGAATAAAAATATGATCTTTAGGTCATTCCTTCAAATAATAATAATAATAATAATAAATAAATAAATAAATCTAATTAAGTGGGAACCACATTCAATTAATGAGAAGAACACAACAAATAAATAAATAAATAAATAAATGAGAAAAGAACATGAAATATATATATATATATATACATATATGTGAAGTGCGGGTGTTATCTCAAAGAGAGCAAGTGTGGCATATATTTTCTTGGGAGAAACTAGAAAGTGAGGTATAGGAATTATTATTAATAATGAATAATAAAGAGATAAAAAGAAGAATAAAAACAGGTTGACTGGTCACAAATCCTAACCCAAATTGAAGGATATTCCTTCAAATATCCATATCCATAGAGATTATGATGTAACTTCCCCAACTTCCACCTCCATACACTTTTTGATCTCTTTCTCCCTACCCTTTTCTTTTCTTTTACTCTTTCCTTTTTCTTCCTTTTCTTTGATTCTTTTATTTATTATTGAACTATTGCAATTTTAAAAATTGAGGAGGGGAAACATGATTGGAACCTAGAATCTTATTAACATGCACTACAAAAAAAAAAAAAAAAGTGTCTATCAACGACCAATTATTTTCGATGGCTCCAATTGTTGTCGATGATTCAGCATTTTTCGATGGGAATATCAGCGTCATCGAAAATGATGAAAAAAGTAGTACCACATTTCTGACGACCCAATGGCCATTGAAAATAGTCGAATAAATTACCCACATTTTCGAAGGTACAAATAGTGTCGTCAGAAATAATTAAAAAGGTAATTCCACATTTCCAACGGCCCAATAGCGGTAAAAAAATAGGCGAAATTTTTGGTACTATTTTGTACATTATTTGTTTGAAAAAAATATTTAGTTAATTATTATAATATTAATTAATAAATTTTAATGTAATATATTTATGTATGTGATAATTTATAAACTACAAAAAAAAAAAAAAAAAAAAAAAGTGACTTGTAGGTCAATATTTTAAATGCATCACTATATGTACTATTTTTCTTTTTCACTATATTTTTTTAGCGGAATCACTCTATGAATTTTTTTGCCAAGTATTTTGATTCAATTTTGAAATATCATAATTAATTAATAAAAAACTTATAATTTGTGGCGATCACTAATAAGAAGTCTACTCTAAGGGTATATCGGGCTAAATAACTAAGTATAAAATATAACAAAATTATTAGAAATTACATGAACATTTAGTTATTTTAATTAAGTCTACTGAACACAACTTAATTAAATTTTTAAAAAGAATGCTCTAATTTTTTTTTAATACCTATTTGTATATTATACAAAATAATTACAAATTTTACTGAAATGAGTTAAAATTCTTAATTAATAAAAATTAATAATTTTTCAGTACAATGATGATTATAAAAAAAAAAAAAAAAAATCAATATGGATATAATATGTATTCCCTATTGAAATTTGAAGTTGTATCAAAATGGTAAAAACAAGTCATATTTTTCTATCAAATAGGGGAATATTTTAATAAAATATTAATTTGAAAAACAATATCGAAACATATAAAATAGTATGCAAAACATAGATTCAATTAAATAATGTACAAAATATATCAATAGTTTATATATAAATAGTATGCAAAATGTATCAGATATAAAGTTATAGCAAAATAGTAAAAGGAACATTTACCATCTTCAAGGTCTTGGGTTCGAACCATGTAAGTTGCATGAATTATTTGGAATTAAAAATGGCTTTGGGTGATGGGGGTGTACCTAGTCGATGTTGGGGTTCCCTAGGAAGGGCCTATGAGGTGGTGGTTCGATGGGACGATCATTTTCATTTATTTGCGACGGCATTCAACGGCTTTTTCCCGTTGAAAAAGCGTATTTTCAAATGGGAAACAATCTTTTTCGACAGCATTTAATCATCTCTGAAGACCCCTTTTTTTTTTTTTTTAGAGTGGTGGGTGTTGGATCCTTTCCTAATCTAGCTTTTTGCTTAGGTATTTTACAAGAGTTATGATCATCTCATAGTCTTGCTTTATCATAACATATATATATATATATATATATATATTTGAGTTAAAAAAAAAAAAAAAAAAATCTTGATCATGTAACCTATTATGTTTAGGTATCATTGAATTAGGAAAATGTTAGGAAACACAAGACTATGGGAGAATCATAACTTTCTTTAGAGTACTTTAGTTTTAATGAAACACTTATTTGCATGAGAAAGAAAATAAAGAAACAAATCCATTTTTATTTTATTTTATTTTATTATGTTTAGCGGTTTAGGAGTCACTGAATAAGGAAAATCAAGCAAAAACCCATATTAGGAGAGAATTCGAACTCGAGGAACTTACCATCGAAACACCTTAACTTTTGTCATTTTCATTTGATTCTTCATTTCTTTGTTTATTTATTTATACCCTTCTTTATAATTTTCTTGGTAGAAACTAGAATGTTCATACTTATAAGGGGTCGTTTGTTTTTTTGTCTGAACACTGAACAGTCTTGAATTTTTCTGAAGACTGAATAAGGACTGAAATCTGACCTTGAATGACATATTTATTTGTTTTTTCCTCACATCTAAATGTATTGTCAACATGTTTGTTTTTTAAAAGTAAAATTGTCTGAAAATAAGTAATTTTACATTTATACCCATGTTAAACAATTATACAAAAAATATGGAATAAAAACAATCCAAAAATAATAATTATATAGAACACATATGATTATGATCTTCTTCTTCGATTACAAACAAACTTCATTTTTACTAAGAAAAGAAAAGGTTTTTATTTATTTTTTTTCAAAAAATAAAAGGGGCAATAGGAAAACTCACACAAAATACTCTAAGAAAATAATATATAAATACATCACCCTAATATCATAATTAATTATTGATATTAAACACCAATATAAGAAGTGATTAGGGTTCTTTTTTATTTTTAAAGGTATTTAAAATAATTAATATATTGAAATAAAGATTTCTATACCATATATAATTATGATGAAATTGAAAATTTATTATATATGGGGGATAATATCGGAAGTAAAGATTTTGGATTGCATTTAATGCAATTAAGTGATTTGTAATTAAGTGAAAAGTCAGGATTTTTTAATTTTTATTTTAAGTTGTTTTTTTGGTATTTTTAAGTTGTTTAACCACTTAAAAAAAACAAACAAAACAACTTAATAATTATTATTCAGGCCTGTTAAGTTTTAAGTGGAAAAAACAAACGACCCCTAAGTCTATCATAGTTAGCTACTTAAAAAATAAATAAATAAAGAATCAGATGCTTGAAAATATGCTAGTGAGGTTTGTTTAACTATATGATTATCCCTAATAATATTATATGTATTTCCCAACTCTCATTTCAATTTTTTTCATCCAAACTTCTAAAATGAGTTGGAAAGTTTAAATAAATTGTATTATTCTCTCACTTTTGATTAATTTCCATCTTATATATATATATATATATATTTTATCCTGCTAAATTTGTAGGGCTTTGTTATAGAATCTAATACAATTCTTCATTTTTAACAGACACATAAAATTTAAGATAAATGGGTTGTGGTAATTAAGATCGAGTTTTTCAAAAGTATCCGATAAAACATTATTCAAGTCAAAATTCAAAAAATAATAAAATTTCATTTTTATTAAATTGAAAATTGATTTTAGATACTATATATCAAAGAATGCCTTTTTGGAAAGTAAACATATTATAAGAGCGAGTTTAATAACCGGAAATGTAAATGAAAGAGAACTGAGTTCCATTAGGAAGGAAATTAGAAAAGAGAATTTAATTCCTTAGATGAAAGCAGGGAGTTTATCTCCCTCCCCAAATGTAACTTAAATCTATATTTATGTGTGAGGTTCATCATGTAAATTAATTTCCAATAGTTTTTTTTTTTTTTTAACCTACCACTTGCAGTGCAGTGATTCGAATTGGAGACACTCTTAATTACCACCAAGCCACATATATATATATATGTTGATTTCCAATAATTTTTATTCCTGATTAGAATTTTCAATTAGTAAACCCGCTCTAAATAAAATTCAAATTAATTGATTTGTTTTGGTTGAGAATGAAATGCTCTCACACTTTCTTTTTTCTTCGCTAGCTGATCATTAATTTTACAGGAAATATGTGAAAATACAATGTAGTGTGACATCAAAACGAGGAGGAAACAAAAAACGAAAAGAGAAAGAAGATGCTTTGGATTGCAATTGTTAAAGGTCGTAAAACAACACAACCAACTTGAATAAACGACAATGAATGAAACTAATCAATCTCACAATTTAAACAACTAATCTTTTGAGTCGTGACTTAGGTTAACACGGATATAAAGTGTGTAATTTAACGGTTGAAAATTAAAGACCATATAAAGTCTATACAAATGTCATCTCAACATAATTAACCTTTTCTAATTATGTATAAAAAATATTTATCATCCCTAACCCTAACTAATATATCTTAGCTAGATTCGTATATATTTTACATTCAAAACATTAAAATAAATAAATAAATAAATAAAATAAAAAATTCTATATATCGATTTATCAAATGGCGTGTACACGTACACACATGCAAACCATAGATATATAATATATTCATATATCAAACTAAAAATAAAAATGGTCTTAGAGAACTTTTGGTTTAAGTGGAGAATAATAGAGGAATATGGATGTTTTAGTAATATTCTTCCTAAGCTAAGAAAGAAATGGAGAGGCAGCAGAGAGAGTGAGAGGCATAGATATATAATATATAAGCCTAGCTAACTTAATGTTCACCTCCAACTTGGTTTCAAATGGCTACTTCTTGAAGCCATCTCTCTCCTTCTCTCTCTAAAACTTAATTTTTTGTTTTTCTTGCTATAACCATAAAAGTTTTTTTTCCCATAAGAAACAACCACCCTTCAAAGAATTCAACAATTATATTCCAATCCTTTTTCATTTGTCTATTTGTTTGATTTTTTAATCAATCACAAAAAAAATACCCATTTTGTTTTTGCAATTCAATACCATTAGTGAAACTTTGAAAAAAAATGGCAGGAAATGAGTGGATAAATGGGTACTTGGAAGCAATTTTGGATGTGGGAAGTGGCACAAGAGAAAAAAATGATGGGAAGTTGAAGCTCTCAAAGTTTGAAAAGAACAAAGCTAAGGAAGGGAAGTTGTTTAGTCCCACTAAGTACTTTGTTGAAGAAGTGATTAATAGCTTTGATGAATCTGATCTCCATAGAACTTGGGTCAAGGTTAGTCTCTCTCTTTTTCTCTTTTAATTTCATTTTTATTAAAGAAAATTGTGAAATTACAATCACAAAAATATGTTAAATGGTTTTCGAAGAAGCATGCATGTGTTTTCTAACCAAATTAATTTATATTATTTTTTTCAATAAGAATTAAATAACAATTGAATGTAAACGTAAACTCTAGGAAGTCTATTCCAAAAGGTGGTAATGAACAAATAAACAAAATGATTTTTTTTTCAATAAATTAATTAAAATCATGAGCATATATTCAAAGAGTTTTCTTTTTTCTTTTTTTCTTTTTTTCTTTTTGTGTGGCAGAGTTTGCAAAAGGATTTGATTCTTTTGGTAGGTCCCGTGATAACAATTGCTTCTTTAGGGTCGACGCCTATATTTTCATGAATTTCTAATGCTGATGTTTGGATTTTAACACTAAATTCGTTGATCACTTGAATTCTCTAAGTATGTAAAGAATAGAATGTATTTAGTTATAAATGAAAAGAGAGAAACATGTGATGGTGAAACTTGAAAGTGAGAATGCAGGTGATAGCGACAAGGAACACTCGTGAACGCAGTAATAGGCTCGAGAATATGTGCTGGCGCATTTGGCATCTCGCCCGTAAAAAGAAACAAGTAGCTTCTTTTTTTATCTTTTAATTAAGTTGACATGATTTTTAATTAGTTCTAAAGTCTTTATTTTTAATTAGATTGCATGTGTGGATGCACAAAGGCTTGCAAAGAGGCGACTGGAGAGGGAGCAAGGTCGTCACGATGCCGCCGAAGATCTTTCCGAGCTGTCGGAAGGCGAGAAGGAGAAGGGTGACACCAACGTTTCCGAACCTATCAAGGAAATTCAGAGAATCAATTCCGATATACAGATGTGGTCTGATGATCATAACTCCGGGAACCTTTACATTGTCTTGATCAGGTACACATTTTTATTATCTTATAGTTTCTAAAATGGGAACCGATAAACCCTGTATTAAATTAAATATGGTGATTCACAATATCCATATTAACTTACACAGTAAACCTTCCAAACTGCATTAATTGTACGATGTTGGTCTATACTTTTAAAATCAATAAAGTAAATATCGATATTTTAATCAAAATATTCCTTTATATATATATCTTTTTTTTTTTTTTTTTTTTTTAGGAACCGGTATAAAAAATATCGTTGAATATACTCAAAATTTTGAAAATATAAGAGAAATTTCCGATTGTTCCACTAAAATTTAATTTCAAAAAGATTGAACCCCAATTTCACCAAAACAGTTATTTACTTGTTTAGAACACACGTAAACAAGACTAACAATAAAATTAGGTCTCATTTTTTAAATTTCTTCTCATGACTGAACTAGAAAATTTTCAAAGAGAGTTTCTTATATATAGTGATTATTGTAAAAATATAACATTGAATTTTTAAAATAATTTGTTTGTAGTATGCATGGATTGGTGCGTGGAGACAATATGGAACTTGGAAGAGATTCTGATACTGGTGGACAGGTTGGTAGTTGGTACTTACAATAATTTTGTTACAGCTTCATGTTTTAACAATAATTTTTTTTTACTAATTTATATATACATTTATAAAAATTCAGGTGAAATATGTTGTTGAACTTGCTCGAGCCTTAGCAAACACAAAGGGAGTGTATCGTGTGGATCTCCTCACAAGACAGATTGCCTCACCGGAGGTCGACTACAGCTACGGTGAGCCCATTGAGATGCTCTCCTGCCCCTCCAATGGCAGCGGCAGCTGTGGAGCCTACATCATCCGAATCCCCTGTGGTCCCCGTCACAAGTAATTACATTTCTTCGTTTCCGTTTCTGTTTCAATATACTATACCATACCAGTAACGTAGCAAGAACGCTATTAGAGATGCCGATATAGATATAAATGAAACATTTGTGATATTTTTTTTAGGTACATACCAAAAGAGTCACTTTGGCCTCATATTCCTGAATTTGTTGATGGTGCTTTAAGTCACATTGTGAACATGGCAAGGGCACTAGGTGAGCAAGTCAATGGAGGGAAACCAACATGGCCTTATGTGATTCATGGCCACTATGCGGATGCCGGAGAGGTGGCGGCCCACTTGTCTGGAGCCTTGAACGTTCCAATGGTGCTAACGGGGCATTCGTTGGGGCGGAACAAGTTTGAGCAATTGCTAAAACAAGGGAGGCTATCTAAGGAGGACATAAATGCAACCTACAAGATCATGAGGAGGATTGAAGGTGAAGAGTTGGGGCTGGATGCTGCTGAAATGGTGGTGACTAGCACAAGACAGGAGATAGATGAACAATGGGGCTTGTATGATGGGTTTGATATCAAGTTAGAGAGGAAGCTCAGGGTCAGGAGGCAGCGCGGTGTGAGCTGCCTCGGACGATACATGCCAAGGATGGTGGTACGTGAATTTGATTTGTGATCAGAAAATAGTAATTAGGTGCAGGAATTTCACTCGTTTTTTCCATACACACGTGATCGATTAACAACTTTGTTTTGCATATTAGGTTATACCACCAGGAATGGACTTTAGCTATGTTAATACACAAGATTCATTGGAGGGTGATGGTGATCTGAAGTCATTGATTGGCTCTGATAGATCTCTAAAGAAAAGGCATCTGCCTCCTATTTGGTCCGAGGTGATCATATTCTTCATCAATCTAATAGTTGATCAATTCATATCTATAATAACTACTTTACCTTGCAGATAATGAGATTTTTCACGAATCCGCACAAGCCAACTATACTTGCATTGTCCCGTCCTGACCCGAAAAAGAATGTCACCACATTGCTCAAGGCTTTTGGGGAAAACCAGCAGCTCCGGGAGCTAGCTAACTTGGTACAAAAAATGTGTTTCATTTCAATGACAATTCATATATGTTGACAGATGATTCATGAGATTGTTATTGCAGACACTAATACTAGGAAACAGAGATGACATTGAAGAGATGTCCAATAGCAGCTCAGTTGTTCTTACTACAGTACTCAAGCTCATCGACAAGTATGACTTATACGGTCAGGTGGCATATCCCAAGCATCATAAACAATCCGAAGTCCCTGAAATTTATCGTCTGGCTGCTAAAACAAAGGTAAAAAACTTGAAACAACACAGTAACTCCTTGTCTTCCTTGCAACATTAAATCTGCTAACAGTAATACTTCTATGGCGCCTTTGTCTATTGAAGGGAGTTTTCATCAATCCAGCTCTCGTGGAACCGTTTGGTCTCACACTCATTGAGGTAAACCACGCTTCCAAGCATATCGTAAATCAATCCTTCACACACCTATATGACAATTTCTTATACTCCTTTTCAATGCATATCTTGCAGGCAGCTGCATATGGTTTACCAATTGTCGCCACCAAAAACGGAGGACCTGTGGATATTGTGAAGGTTCCAACTTTCTTTCCCTGTAAAACATGTCTTAGTTTGAAAACAATGCATATATATAGCTAACAATTATGCAGAATTCAGAAATTTCTCATCAAACATTTGAATTTGTGCCCCAATTTCAGCTAATAGTGGCAGAGCAATCTGATTTTTTTATTTTTTTATTATTGCAGGCACTTAACAATGGCCTCCTAATTGACCCACATGATCAGAAAGCCATAGCAGATGCTCTTCTAAAGCTGGTTGCTGACAAAAACATGTGGAGCGAATGCCGAAAAAATGGCCTCAAGAATATCCACCACTTTTCATGGACAGAACACTGCCGTAACTACCTCTCCCATGTAGAACACTGCAGGAACCGCCACCCCACCACCCGTCTAGAGATCATGAAAATTCCTGAAGAACCAATGAGTGACTCTCTAAAGGATGTGGAAGACCTCTCGTTGAGATTCTCCGTAGATGGAGACTTCAAGCTTAACGGGGAGCTTGATGCCGCAACTAGGCAGAAGAAACTCATTGAAGCCATCACTCAAAAGGCTTCTTTCAATGGGAATACCAGTGTCATTCACAGTCCTGGTAGAAGGCAGATGCTATTTGTAATAACTGTCGATTGCTATGACAGCAACGGCGATACCACGGAGAACTTCCAAGCAGTTATCAAGAATGTGATGAAAGCAGCAGGACTGAGTCTAGGCTTGGGGAAAGTAGGCTTCATATTGGTGACAGGTATGAGTTTACGAGAGACCATTGAAGCACTAAGATGTTGCCCGGTAAACATAGAGGATTTCGATGCATTGATTTGCAATAGTGGAAGTGAAATTTACTATCCATGGAAAGACATGGTGGCTGATACAGACTATGAAGCTCATGTGGAGTACAGATGGCCTGGTGAGAATGTGAGATCAATGGTGCCGCGGCTCGCTAGGGTAGAAGGTGGGGGTGGAGATGACATCTCCGAGAATGCGGATGCCTGCAGTCCCAGATGCTACTCTTATAACATAAAACCAGGAGCCAAGGTAAGATATCTGTGACAAAAATTGCAATTTAAATCTTACAAGAAATGTAATGTGATGAATGTAATCTACAATATTGCAGACTCAAAAAGTAGATGATCTTCGCCACAAGCTTCGGATGAGAGGCTTCCGATGCAACCTTGTCTTCACGCGTGCAGCATTGAGGTTGAATGTGGTGCCATTATTTTCTTCAAGAATACAAGCTCTAAGGTTAGAACTCTTCTATCCAGTAGGATTATTGTAGAGAGAGCCTAGTCATGAAAATTAAAACAACCAACATTTGTGCAGGTATCTATCCATTAGGTGGGGAATTGATCTTTCAAAAATGGTTGTGTTTGTGGGCGAAAGAGGAGACACGGACTACGAAAGCCTGTTAGCTGGCCTCCATAAAGCTCTCATTCTAAGAGGTACCGTGGTGTGTGGCAGTGAGAAGCTTCTTCACAGTGAAGACGGATTCAAAAGCGAAGATGTAGTCCCAGAAGACAGCACTAATGTCACCTATGTAGAGGAAAATTTTGAAGCTCAGGATATCTCTGCAGCTCTTAAGGTTCTTCAGATCAAGTGATCATCATTTATCTTCCCTTTACTTTCTCTTTTCAATAAATATATATTTTGGTTGATAATGTAATAAATACCATACATATATATATATACATCTCAACTTGCAATAAAATTATGTTGGGGCATATACCGGGCCGACCTGACACGGTTCCGGTTCCGAACCGGCGGTTCCGGTTCCGCGGTTAGGTGGAACCGGAACCGGAACCAGCCTTAGAAGGTTCCGGTTCCGGTTCTAGAACCGCCGGTTCCGGCAGAACCGACGGTTTTAAACCTTATTATTTGTTTTTAATTTTTTTTTAAAAAAAAACCCAAATCAGATCTCTCTGGAAATACTGGAATAGTCTGGATCAGTCATCAATCGATTCAATCCAAATCAGATCTCTCACAAATCTGAAATCAACCACAAATCACCCCGAAATCAACCACAAATCACCCCCAAACCACCCCCAAACCAACCGGTCCAACCCCAAACGCCCAAACCACCACTGCACCACCTAATCCACCCCCAAACCAACCGGTCCAACCCCAAACGCCCAAACCACCACTGCACCACCCAATCAACTTCGTGAATCGAAGATGAAGATAAGAATCGAAGAAGAAGAGATCGAGTCGAAGAAGAATAGAACAAGAATCGAAGAAGAAGAAGAAGATTAGAAGAATCGAATCGAAGAAGAATCGAAGAAGAAGAGATCGAGTCGAAGAAGAATAGAACAAGAATCGAAGAAGAAGAAGAAGATTAGAAGAATCGAATCGAAGAAGAATCGAAGACGAAGCGAAGATGAAGAAGAAGAAGAAGAATCGAAGACGAAGAAGAAGAAGAAGAAGAATCGAAGACGAAGAAGAAGAAGGAATCGATGAAGAAGAAGAAGAAGATTTGATGAACTCATGAACTGAAGAAGAAAAAGAAGAAACGAAGACAGAGAGAGATCAGGAAATTGGGATTTAGGTTTAGGACTTTTTATATATATATATTAAAAAAAAAAAAAAAAAAACATGAACCACCGGTTCGAACCGGCCGGTTCTTAAAAAACTAAAACCGGAACCGGAAATCCGGTTCCGGTTCCGGTTCCGGTTTTTACGGTTCGGTTTCGGTTCGGTTCCACGGTTTGAACCGGAACCGTGCCAGGTCTAGTCCAATCTACTCATATAATTGGTTATTCATGTCCAATGACATGGTTTGAGTGGGTTGGACATGATTTTATATATTTCTAATAGTCACAATGATAAAAGCATAAGCGACTGCTCTGTCATTCTGTCAAGTTTATTGAAAAAAAAAAAAAAGGTTATGTTCATCCATGAAAAATGATGATGGGATTTTTTTATTATCAAGTTGAGTTAATCAAAATCTATTTGTTACATCAGAAAATTACACAACTTATTCTAGTGGAGATGCTTTAATTGATTTGTATTTATTTTAAAGTTTATTGTATACGTGAGTTGAAATTGCAAACACTAGAAAATCTCAACAGGTCCACATGTCTAGGGAGGAGAAAGTACATGCACTTGTTACATGGCAGTACTCATTTGAAGAGACACACAATTAAATAGAAGGGTTTTATTGAAAAGTAACCCTTTTAGGAATGTGGAATTGAAAACTAACTTATTTTTGAAAAAATTACAAAACTAACTCTTTTTTTACAATATTACCCTTTTAAATGCATAAAATTACAATCATATCAATACACTTGAAATCCCTTCCCTCTGTCTTTCAAATCGAACGCCTCTTAAAATTGAAAGAGCACCCAAACCTCTCAAAATCTCTCAAACAAACAAAACTCTTGAAATCTCCAAATCCCTAATCGACCAACCTTCTTCAACGGCGTGGAGGACGACGTTGCGACTGACCTTGAAGACGACGACGACGACGGCCCGACTGACCTTGAAGACAACGACGGCGGCGCGACTCACCTTGAAGACGACAACGGTGCGATTGACAGAGGTTGAAGACGACTGACAGACAACATCAACCTAAGGTGAATGGAACAAATCCCTAATTTCCCCTTGGTTGTGTGTTTTATTTAATTAGAACAAATCCCTAAAGAAATTGTTCAATAATTCAAATCCCTAATTTCAATTACCACCCTAATTTTATTTTGGAGTTTTAAAAATCCCTAATTTGACTGACAAATTTGATTTTGGAGTTTCACAAAATGATAATTTCCCTTGAATGGGCTCCGATTCAGTAAATGTTAATGGTTAAGCAGATACAACTCATTTTTGTCTCTTAATTTATTGATAAATGTTGCTGTTGTTGTTGCTGCTGTAGTTTTTTGTTTGGTTGTGCTTGGTAGGATGCAGTCTTCTGCTGGTTGTTGCTGCTGCAGTTTTTTGTTTGGTTGTCTGGCGTGTTTCTCTGCTGGGTGTGTGCTTGCTCTGTTTTTTGCTTTGGTTTTGGGTGGGCTGAGTGTGTCTTTTGTTGGCTGTTGTTTGGTTCCTTTTGTTGGTACTCTTTTTGTGTGACTTTTGGCCTTTAATAAAATTCAGCTGTTGAAATTTTTTTTTATTGATAACTGTCCATGCAGCTCTCTTTTTGGAAACAAATTATCAGGCAACATACCCAGCCATTTGGGGAATATTACTAGTCTCATATATTTGTAAGCTTTGATTTCTTGGGTGACACAAATTTTTTTGATGATTGCTAGCTGGGCCTATAAGAATTGATCATAATTGATTTTCCTCCACATTGAGTTACTCAATGTGAATTTGGTTTAGTTAGGATTTTATCAAGTTGGCATTACTGTAGTTTCCAATTTCTAGCCTGTATTCTACTGTCAAGTTAGTATATGTAGCTTTTGGTTTAATTTTGGCATTTACTGATCAAACATTTGCTATATTGCTGGGTTTTGAATGTTTTGAATGTTTTGAATGGATCTTGTTAGTGGTTGTGTGAGGTTTGGTAATTGTATTTTGGAATTCCCAACGGGCATTTGGAATTCCCAACGGGAGTTTGGAATTCCCAACTTCCGTTTGGAATTCCAAACGCCCGTTGGGAATTCCAACAGCCCGTTTGGAATTCCAGACGCCCGTTTGGAATTCCAAACCTCCAGTTGGGAATTCCAAACGCGGGAATTCCAAACGCCCGTTGGGAATTCACAACGCAGTTTCAAAAATCACCTTAAATTGTTTATTCGGTTAAAACATGTGTACTTATACTAATTTCTTATGGTTTTATATTATATTTCAGGATAATTAAATGGGAGAAGAGGTAGATTTGATACTAAAAGTTGCAGAGCATTTCCCGGCAAAAATTCACAGCACTTCGTCAACGGCTGCTATAAAGTTGATTAAGGAGAAGTTGACGGAGGTCCAACTATCGGATGGACAACATGCTTTGGGAAACTTCTTCATATGAATTTTCATAGGGGCTGCTGCTGCTGCTGTTAAATTTCTACATTTATTCAATGTTGGGGCTGAACTAATTTTGAGATGTATATAAATATGGATGTTTATAGCAATGTGTTTGATGTTTTATTAGACCAAGATATATCAAGAGAAGTAGATAATTGCACCATCAATAAAATTGGACCGGTGTATCTTTTTTTTACTTTTTTTTGTCTCTAATTTATAAATTGGAAGCAAAATGAAAACAAAAAACAACTGTTAAATCATATGTTCAGATGACATAAATGAATCAGAAACAGAAACAGAAATGAATCCCAGCCTTGAGTGCTTCACAGTCCAATTAATGAATCAGAAACAGAAATGTAATTACATAAAATTTCATGGCTCAAATTGAATTTTAGGATTATAAATACAATTATTGACATGAAGTGATGAACCAAGTCATATATTGTGTAAGTAGTACAGTACATGAAGGCAGTCTTGTATTTGCTTCCTGCGAGTAGAAACATTGAACAAGATTAATGCTCACTATTGATCATAAAAATATATAAAGCTTTAAGGAATAAATGCATAGCAACAAATCAGACTTTATCCATGCAACCCACCTTTCAACTGCATAGGAAATTTATTATTAAATTCCTAAACAAATATTATAAATTCATGGTATATTGAATCTACAAAATATTATGAATCCAAACACTGTTTCGAAATTCCCAACAGGTGTTAGGAATTCCAAACGGCTGTTAGGAATTCCAAACTCCCAACAGGTGTTTGGAATTCCTAACGGCTGTTATGAAATTTCTAACGGGTGTTGAGAATTCCTAACGCTTGTTTCCAAACGGCTGTTAGGAATTCCCAACAGGCGTTTGGAATTCCCAACAGCAGTTTGGAATTCCCAATAGGCGTTTGGAATTCCCAACAGCAGTTTGGAATTCCCAACAGGTGTTTGGAATTCCTAACGGCTGTTATGAAATTTCTAACGGGTGTTGAGAATTCCTAACGCTTGTTGGGAATTTCCAAACAATGCTGGACACATTCCAAAAAAATTATTTCAATTGTCTAGATTCAATACTATAATGTAAAATCAACCATAGCAACATCAAATTCAACCAAGACTCATGCTCTATTACATTCATGTAAGCTATTTTCACAAAAATAATGAACCCTAATACACAAATCTAAGTAAATAACACATTGTACAAATAAATAAACTAAAAATTTAGGTTGTGAAGTTTAAATTGACCACAACAACATCAAATTCAACCAAGACCCATGCTCTATTACATCCATGTAAGCTATTTTCACAAAAATAAAGAACCCTAATACACAAATCTAAGTAAATAAGACATTTTAACAAGAAATAAACTCAAAATTTAAGGATAAACTTTAAATTGATCACAACAGCATCAAATTCAATCAAGACCCATGCTTTATTATGTAAATGTAAACTATTTTCACAAAAATATTACACAAATTCAAGTAAATTGGAATTTCGGAGTGTAAAAGTTCAAAAAAAAAAAAAAAAAAAAAACTCACCTCAAAGCTTCAATGGAAGAAACCCTTGTGGAGTTGCTTAATTTGTACTTGCAAAGGAAGAGAGAGCAAAAGAAAAAAAAAATTTGAGAGGAAGAAGAAGTGAGAGTCGCGGGTCTGTGTTGGTGAGGAGAGGAAGAAGTGAAGAAAATAAGGAAATAATAGGTATAGAATGAGTTAAATAGAAAAGTTAGTAAGTAAGGGTAAAATTGTATTTACGCATGAAAAAAGAGTTAGTTTTACAAGTTTTTCAAAAATGAGTTAGATTTCAATTCCAACCTCCCAAAGGGGTTAGTTTTCAATAAAACCCTTAAATAGAATTCATCAATATTAATTAAAGATTCATCCCCCAAAATCCAAATAAACACAACTTTCAATGAAAATGAATTCAATGAAAGGAAGAGTTGCTGTGGTTCAAGGAGCTGTCCCAAGTTCATGTGTTTCAACAACACCAAAGAATGAAGCAAGAAGAGCCTGTGAAGGTATTAATGTTGGAAATTAATGAAGAAATGGGGTTTTAAAGGGGGACTTGGATTATAGTTTTTAATTGGCTTTTACACAGTCGCTCTTTAGTTGTTGCTTTGTTTTAAGCGACTTTATGTTATGTTTTAGTTCATTTCTATGCTTGCTTTCTTTGTTCTTTGTATTTGTGACTATTGATCAGGAAATTTATTGTCATATTGAGCTCGGCTAATAAAATCTCGAGTCCATTATTTTTATTTGTTATTACTTCCCTTATCATTCTTGGATTTTATTCTCAATTCGAATTCACGATAATCTTTTCGAAACACATCTGTTTCATAACAGTATAGGATCAAGCTCATATTGAGCTTGTATAACTATGACACTTTTTGAGGGAAGAAGCAGAAATCACTTGCTGAAAGCTGGTTTATAAGGATTTTATGCCTCAATGGAAGAAACTCATCAATCCTATTTAGTCTTGATATCGAAACAGACTTCATTGCAAACAATCGGATCCCTTGCATTGATTTTGCAACGGTTTTTCGTATCCCGATCAATCGTATTTCTCATGTACACACTAACAATATGTTCTAATTTCATACAAACATTCTCAATAATCAAGAACATCATAAGATCTTGAGCAGGCTAGACACTCAAAAACCCTACTTTTTTTATATGCAACAAGTGACTGCAAAAATGACCATTTTCGTGACACATTTATATGGTTTAATCTTGATTGCCTTGCTTTTATCTACATGCGAAGCTCAAGATGATTTCCTGAAAACACATGTCATCGTCAACAATGTAATAAGAGCTCGAATTGATCTGAAGTCTCATTCTAAATCGAAGGATGATGATCTTGGAGAACATGTAATCCCTTATGGAGGTAACTATAGTTTCAAGTTTACAGCTAATATCATTGGATCGACACTGTTTTTCTGCAGTTACTCGTGGAAAAACCAATTTCATCACTTCAACATTTATGACTATCTAAGAGATTCTAATTACTGTAATAAAAAATGTACATGGTTTCTAAAATCACAAGGTCCATGCATGATGCATGTCAATAGGTGAGATAGGAAATGGCTATGATCTTTGTTACAAGTGGAAATGACTTGAGTAGACTAATAGTGCTACAACAGAACTTGTATGCCTTAATTTCCTAATTGGAGTATTCTGATAATCTTAATGCATGAGAAGGTTATCCAGCTCCATTTGATCAATACCAACTTTCTTTCTTGAACATGCTTCAATGCCCACTTTCTGTTTAATCTGTTGATTCAGTTAGTCAAACTATTTTGTTTTTTCATTCTTTGATTAGGATTTTTTGCACAAACCTTAGTTTAATTAAGTTAAAATCATGATAATGAGAAGTTAAAACACTGAAAAACATAATTTAATCAAGCAATTTATGATATCAGAAAATATATTACAGAAATAATTCTAGTGGAGACGCTTTGATTGATTTGTCTCTATTATTTAGTTTTTCTGATCATGGTAGGATGGTCTGCCTGTATCAAAATACAGATCAATTGTAATTCTACATGGAATATTTACATGAAAGTTCATGGCAAAAGCCAGGTGGGTTTTAATTAATCCATGCACTTACATGGTACACAGACTCATTTGAAGAGATAGAGTTAGATGAATATTTATGACACATAGGGTTCATCAAGATTGATTCAAGATTCATCCCTCAAATAAACACAAATTTAAATGAAAAATGAATCTCAACAGCCTCTTATACTTGTATAAATACTCATGTATGTTTCCATTCGTTTTCATAAAATTTCTGAGCAAGAATATATATAGTCAGAGAAAATTAAAGAAGAAAGAGTTGGTGTGGTTCAAGGAGCTATGTGCCAAGTTCATGTGGTTCAACAACACCAAAGAAGGAAACAACAACTCCTGTGATGACTCCAAACTCCAAAGAAAGAAGAATATGTTGGTTTGTTTTAAGCTCCTTTATATAATCTAATGTTGTGTTTTATTTAATTTCTGCTCTCTCTCTCTCTCTCTCTCTTTCTAAGGCTATACAAAATTTGAACAGCACACTTCCAAGTTCCCAAATTGTTTAGTGTGGTCCCCTCTTCCAACAGTGTGAATATTATTCAATGGAGTTCAATGGCTAACAGCAGGGAGGTCAATGAAAGTTTTTGATAAAGTTATTTTTGTGTGTATAAAGGCAATCCTGAGGGATTTTGTTGTAATTTGCTCCTTACAAACTAAAAAAGGATTTAATGTTGTATAGGTTTCAGATGTTATACATCACAAACCCAACCTATTTGATCATAGAAATAAAACAGCAACTCTAAATTTGTTTCAATCAATCTCAATAATTTTAATATTTATCTTCTAAGGAAAGAAGTTAACTCAAAAATGTGTCAAAATTCTTCTTTAGTATTCTCAAATTTATCAATTTGTTAAAATATTAACTATATAACTCTCAATTTGTTACAATCAATCAATCTATCTATCTATCTATTTCTTATATCAGAAAATTTACACAACTTATTTTAATTATTTGAGATGCTTTAAATCATTTCTATTTATTTTGAAGTTTATTGTTTATACAAGTTGAAATTGCAAATACCAGAAACCGAAGATGAAAATGATCTACGCCAAATTATAAACTCTTTAGGAGAAAATAATGTGTTTTTTTTTTTAAATTAACTTAGATATCATACTTCAATATGGTTGTTATATGAATTAAAACTCTTTAATTAAAATAAAATAAAATAAAATAAAAACTTATTTAGAAGAAATTCTTCACAAAAAAAAAAAAAAAAGATTGAAACTGAATTTAGTTTGTCACGTATGTGAAGCTGAAGCCTTCCCTTCTTGTTTTGATTCTAACTATCTTTCATCTATTAATAACTCTCTGGTTAGGACGGTCCAAATAAAATAAATTTCAGAACTTTTGTTTCGTAACGTTTACAAAACTGAACAAAAATAAGTAAATAGTTTTTGTGACATTATAGAGCCACCTTTGCAATTTTACAAAACAAAATTCCCGAATTTTGTTTTTCAATGCCTTCTTGACCAAAGAAGTCCCCTTCAACAATCTCTCTACCTCTACCTCTCCCTCTCTCTCCCTCAGTGATATGAAAAAGATTTCGGTATCTTAATTTATTTTGTAACGTTACATGACTACTCTTTAGCGTTACAAAACTAAACAACAATAAATGTCTAATATTGTAACATTACAAAACCAACTTTGTTACGTTATAGAACCAACTTTGTAACGTTACAAAACAGTTGATGAATTTTTTAGGACGACTCCTCACTAAAGAAGGATGCTTCATCAATGTCTCTACCTCTCCCTCTCTCAGTGACATGGAAAAAAAAAATTATGTATCTGGTTCCATAAAACATGACTGTTGGATTGACTAACCAGTATTTTCTAAACATCATATGCTTGTCTACTTGTCTACTTGTACATCTCAATATGTAACTGAATGGTAAATGAATACACTGAGGAGAAGTAGGTACATGCACTTAAGATGGCACTCATTTGAAGAAACGCAATTAGAGGAATGTTTATGACTCATAGGATTCATCAATATTAATTGAAGTTCATCTCACAAATAAACACAACTTGAAATGAAAATGAATCTCAACAGCCTCTTTTACTTGTATAAATACTCATGTATGTTTCCGTTTGTTTTCATAAAATTTCCAAGCAAGAATATAGATATAGTCAGAGAAAATTAAAGAAGCAGAGATGGAAAGGAAGAGTTGCTGTGGTTCAAGGAGCTATGTCCCAAGTTCATGTGTTTCAACAACACCAGAGATGATTCCAAAGAAAGAAGAGAATGTGAAGTCAGAGGTCACCACACAGAAGAAAGTTGCTGAGGTTGGAGTGATTCAAACCCCAAAGACTGAGGAGAAGCAAGCTGAGAATGTGAAGCAAGAAGAGCCTGTGAAAGTGAATGTTTGAAATTAATGAAGAAGTTGGGCTTTTAAATTTATAGTTTGATTTGTAAATTACTAATTAGGGTTTGGCTTCTACACAGTTGTTGTTTCAGTTTCTAAGTCTGGTTTGTTGCCTAGGCACTCAGTTTTTCGGTTGTTGTCAGTTCTATGTTGGTCTGATTTAAGCTCCTTGATATAATCTAATGTTTTGTTTTAGTTAATTTCTGCCCTCCCTTTCTCTCTCTCTCTTTTTGGCAAAAAATATGCATGCCCAATGCACACTTATGGTATTGAATCGCATTTGATTACTCTTTTCAAGTGTAATCAGAGTAAAATTTCAGATAGCAATGGAGAAACCAAGAATCTTCAAAGTATATATCTAATATGGTTTCATCGGTAGTCAGGTAAAAAACATTTGTTCATTATTGTATGGTAAGTGGATCAAGCATTTTTCATCACAAATCCAGAACTTTCTGCAACATTTTTAGTAAATTCAAATTGATAACAAGATCCAGAGAGTTTTACATAGGCATTAAAGGCATTGAAGCTCTGCAATATTTGTCCATAGCATGTCAGAATATTTACCTGGAGTCATGTATTCTAGCCAAGCACTTACACTTTGTATTCTTTTCCACAAGCGCATTTGATCACATGAGAAATTCCCTGTTTAAAGCAAAGACAACAATTAGAAGGGAACAGTTTAGTGTAGAAAAACAGCAAACACAAGTTTGCTTGAGATGAGATGACTTTTAATGGCTAGTTTTGTTATTGGTGTCACTTCTTGGAGATCGACACTTTCAACTGTGTTGCATCATAACCAAAGGCCGAAGGCTATTTCGTAGTTGATCAACTAAATCCTAAACTGCTTTGTTTGAGTATAACTACACTCACCTTCAGTTTCTCGATCTGGTCCTGCAGAGACAGCATAAACTCAGTTTCTCCAGCTTTATCTGATAAAAGAGCTTTATGTTCCTCTTCGAGAGTCGTTACATCCATTGCCAACAGCTCTGCCTATAGTTATACACACGTCAAACAAGAAATCAAACGTAAGTATTTTGTATTAAGAGTATTTGACCGATTTACTCTCTAAAAGTAGCTGTGCAATGTGCATGCACCGTTTGGTTCATGGTGCATGCATGAGAATGTTTGCATGCGTACTAACCTTGAAACTATTTGCCCTGCACTTCACTTGCTCAATAGACTGTTTTTTCTGAAACAATAACTAAGATTCATCAATGAAAACTAGAATGAAATAAACAGCATACAATTACTTTCCTATTAAAAATCAGCTTCTGCAAAATTCAGAATCAGTTGCATTAACAGAAAGTTGTGATTGTATCTTTTCAACAACACAAAAGAATAGGAATTTAATCTTTAAAACAAGTTAAGGTAAACAAAAATGCAGAGATGATCATTATTTATTTTTTTCCTTTATTTATAAAACATTAATAAATTTTATATAAATTCAAACAAAAGAGATAGATAGAAATAAGGTGAATAAGCAGTCCCCAATTTGAAAGCAAAAGCACTTCCCTCAATTCTCAGGACTAAAAATAGAACATATTTTAGGTACCTACCTTTTAAACAAATTCAAGTGAACTAAAATCAAGCGAACTAAAATCAAGCGCATTACATTAGTTAATCATCATCAACTTGAAAAAAAAATAAGTCAGTAAGCATCAAACGTTTTACATGCTAAACAAGATCTACAGTCTGGCAAAACAATTTTCCCTGCAGAGAAATACAATAGAAGTGATGAAAAAGTAATAATGTGACTTCTGTGTGAGCAATTAGGCAAAACTTCAAACAAAAATTAAGCCAAGTCAGATAGAATCATAGAAGCAATAAATTCTTTCCGCACAATGTTGACTACAAAATTAAGAGAATTTACAGTACCAGCATATGTTCCATTCGCCTAATGGAAAAACGGAAATAGAATCAGCGAAAATCTCGATTAAATAAGTAACCTGGCTGTTCTCCATAACAAGTTTGGATTTCATCTGTGCAAAACCATCAAGCTTGGCTTTAGCAGAGTCCAACTTGGCCATCAGGGTCTTCCTTGCATCATTTTCCTATTATTCCAAGAGTTAATTAGAAATATTGCAACACCATATATCTTTATAATCCATGGAGGGAGTTATTTACCACACTGCCCATGGCATGATGATCATTGATGCCACTCATCCCTGCAAATGAAGTCCAAATATGAGAAGAAAGTGGTAAAATTCTTTTTTATGAATAAAATTTATGCATAATTGTCCTCATTCAGATAAGTGACATTAATTTAGAGTAGACAGCATTCTATGTAAGAGCAATTTGCATATATATATACTTTCTCCATTTGGTGTACTATTCCTCTTTTTTCTGTCACAGAATGTTTTGTTCAAGAAGATTAGCCAACAAACACTATAACTCAAATTTTCAGTTACTCTTTTCGAACTGCACAAAATTCTAATAGTATCATTTCATATGTCAGATTAAGGGCAGAGTTGGTACACTGACATACAAATTATTTAATATGAAAACATGTTATGCCCTTGCCTTAAACTCTGAAATTTTAAAGTGGAAAAAAAGAATTGGGAAGAAAGAATATACCTCATGTGCATACATGCATGTTTGTGTGAATGTGGCAAAGATATAAGATGTCAGTAACTTGACATTGTTTGGGACAAATTCAGCATATACTAATTACCAGCCAAAAGCTAAGATTTGATTATAAAGACGAGGATTACGTCAAATAAATCGTTAAGACAAGTCTGAGAGCAATACCTTCAGTTTCAGTCATTTGTTCATCGATTTTATCCTCAACCTGTATAATTTCTAATTGTTAGTCACAAAAATTCTATCTGCTCATTTCTTGAAAGTTTAGGTAAAAGTAACAGAAAAGGAAAAGATGACAGAAAAATGAAATCATAAATCAGTCACAATTAAAGTTAAGGTTGAAATAAAATAAAGTAAGAAAACAAAACATGCAATGAGACTGAAGAGAGAAGATGTAAATATCTTCCATACCCTAGCAAACACAAAATCAATTTGAATTTTGTACCAGCCTTTTAACACACAACAAATCACAAATATTAGAGAGGTTTACTTATAAACTGAAAGTAAACAAATATAAGAATAATGCTAAACATCCCACCTAAAATCCCAACTTTTCAACCCAACACATGTGGCATGTGAGGTGTCATATTGTGAGTACACATTAACGATGCTTTATCTCCTCTACCACATGTATCCACTCACCATTTGACATTTCAAGTGCCACATGTGTTGGGATGAAAAGGGTGGGATTTTAGGTGGGATGTGTAGCATTACTGCAAATATAAACACAAAAAGCACACTTTTTGTCCTCTTTTTGCAAGGACACAAGCATGCATAATAGAGTTAATTATACTTAAAGGTTTTTTGGCTTATCATCACAATTTCAGTGCCGGAACATAAGTCCTAAGCCAATAGTCACCCACTCAAGCAATTCCATTGAAATTGATCAAGGAAGTGAAACATAGATCCTAGAGCAATCAAGAAATATCTTAAAAAACTAATAATCAAGCTCTTTGTTACCTTCAGCTATTCACATGGGAGTCTATAGATAAAACTATCTAAATCAACCACCCACTGAAAGGGAAATTAAGATTAAATAAGAACAATAAATAGAAGATTCAGCGAGAAAGTACCATTTTGTGCTCTCCCATTTCATTGGTCACGCGAAATTTCACCCAATCCTACCCAGAATAAATATAAAGGTGCGTCAATTGCAACTTAAGATATGCAATGTAGAATTCATAATTCACATGAAGAGACTTTTGTAATCTGACCTTGTGTTGCTGCAGTTTAGAACTGGTCTCCTCTACAGCCTTGGCATAGAAAGTGCTGTTATAGTAAACACATTATGGTGATAGCTGACTATAATATTTGGAGAAAATCAATTTAATTTTTTCCTATAGATTACCTCTTTTCAACAAGTTTGGCTGACAAGCTGACTCTTTCTTGTTGCATAAGGTCCAATGTCTGCTCAATAAAAAAGAACCGTGATGAGATTAAAAAAAAAAAAGGCAGACCTATGTACAGCAGAATTAAATAAAGAAACAGGAAATTTCCCATAGTAAAATATTATTGGATTACAATAAGCTTAATAATAAAAGACACATATAGCATAATATAACATCTGTTAACAGCTGATATCTCATTGTATTGTTTGTAAATCTTAGCCCTTCAATTTTAAAAAGAATTCCTCCATATCGTTTTTATCAAGCAAGTAGAAGATGCATCTTTTTGAATAACGGAAGATTACACCATTTCAGTTTTGCCATGCAAGTGTTATTGTAGCTACAAGCATTATTTATTAAAAATACCTGATTTACAGGGCACTCTGTACATGAATACTATTAACATGTTTCTAATATATCAGAAAGAAATATAACTGTATAAGACATATCATGAAGCGAGAAAACACAATATAAGATCATGGAAGACATTAAAGGCCAATTCTTTGTGAGACTTTTCTTAGAAGTTCCCTCTCTTACTTCTATTGAAAATACCAGAACCCAGCACCCACCCACAGACACACAAACAAGGATTATACCTGTGTAAGTGTGGACGAATCAGACTCTAGAGAGGCTATCTTTCTCTGTTTTTCCAATATCTGTGAGCATATCTGACCCTTTTCCTTTGTCATCTTCTCAGCATCTTCTTTGAGTTGTTTTGTTTCAGATTTTGCTGCAAAAGTAATAGAATAACTAACACTTCTGAGAATAACATGAAACAAGTAATTCATCAATACAATTTTTCTGTAACATAACAAAATTCATTCAACCAATTTAAAAACTACTCTTTATATCAATTGGCAGTAGAAAAATCTATTGAAAATCACTTCTTATATCAAAGCCAAACAATAACACTTTTACTAAATAATTCAAGTATCCTACTAAAAATATTCCACATAAAGAAGCATCTAGAAAAAATTGCATACATGCTTTTAAATCGGTAGACGAACAGCTAGCGCATTCAATCATATTCTTTGTATTTAATGCAAATAACAAATATACCAGGTTTCAGCCAATTCTTTTTATATCATTAACAACATACTCATATAAACCATAGTTCTAGATGCCGCTAACATAAATCAGTCTAGGGTTTCTTTGCCTATGTCGCCAAAACGAACAGCTAGCACATTCAATCATATTTGCTTAAATTTATTTGTTATCAATGCAAAATAAACAAAATGCACCAAGCTTTAGTCAATTATTTTCAAAAGAAAAATTCTTTCACGTATATTATTCACTGTAGTTGTACGCATAACAAAGTTTTCGATATCGCTAATGTAATTCAGTCTCGGATTCCAGAAGGTTTTTCATACAAGTGCAAAATCGAAGATCAGGATGAGAGAAAACCGGAATCGAGGTCTCTCTCCATGGTTTGGATGGTCGTGATCTGCATCTGCTCTTCGACCGAGATCTTCGCCGCCTGATCCTCCACATCTGTTTCCGTACATTTCATTTTCGAAACTCAAAATCGCGATTCGATGTAGATTTTAGACACAGACAGAGAGAGAGATCGGTACCGTTCATTTGAGAGCGAAGAGTCTTCATGTACTGCAAGTACTCCTCCATCTTTATTCTTCAGTGTCTGATTCCTGGATTGATCGGATCGAATTGCAGTTTCAGAGATGTTCAACTAAGAGAGAGAGTTGGTTAGGGTTTGATTTTTTGAAAAACGAAAACATTTGGAGGGAAAATGTATGCGTTATTTATACCCGATTTTTCCAATTTTTATTCTATTTTTATTTGAATAAAAAAAACATTAAATTTTGTTAAATTTTATTTAAGGAATAAAGGATTTAGTTTCTTTTCTTCTTTCTTTTCTTCTTTTTTTTTTTTTTTTCTCTTTTTCTTTCTCTTGAAAGTGTATTTAAGGATTTAGTTACTATAAATCTGTGATCGATCTTATTCTTTTTAATTATTTATTTTTAAAAATTTAAGCTTTATGATTTTTGTAAAATCTTATATTTGAATTTGATGACAGATAACTACTTTTATAATTTTTAAGAGTTTATATAGTATGATTGTGACTTTTAGACTAATTTAATGAAAATAAGTAATAAAAAAAAATGATAACAGGTGTAGGTGGTCGATCTAAGTGGTACATTAATTAGGTCGGGTTATATTGGGCCCAAGGCAACTTAGTTGAACCGCTGGATGAGCGATGTCAACTCCTCTAGGAACTAGCAAACGTGATAAGCCTGTCGACTGGGAATGGTTGTCTCCTTTCGTTTATCCTGCAAAAGAATGGAAACAGAAATGAAATACATAAAAAATAGAGAGATGTGGTTAGATCCTTAGCCTTCGGTGTGCTTGGGCTGAGCAATATTTTGTGATGATCGTGATAGTAACTCCGGCCAAATTCCGGTTGCTGGAATGCTTATGAGCAGAATTTCAGTACGTTTTTTTAAGCTTTTAGTAGGAGAGATTTCAGAGAGCTTTCAAATGAGGTAGCCCTCTTATTTATAGTGGAGGATATAGTTCCAACGTCCACTTGATTGTGGACCAGATATTTGGGGATTCAGGCGTGATATTTGGAGAGATTCTCTATTCAAGTTATCCACCAACTCATGTTTTGACTTGGTCTTTCAAAGATCAAGTTATGTTGCTGCTGATACTTGTGTTGGGTCGACCCAACACAATGGGCCTGGGTAGGATCTTGTATTACAAAATCTGGGCTTTAATACATTGGGCCAATGGGACATTTTTGACTACCACAGTTTGTCACTCACTCTCTAAAGAAGGGTTCAACGAGTTAGAGAGTGATTTTTGCTGAATCGACCATTGGTTTAGTCAATCGCTTTTTATGTCGAGTTGAATCAATAACTCTGCATGCCATTTGATTGACAACCCTTGTCGTAGGATTAACGAAGTCGAGTTAGAGATGATCCGTCGCTCAATAGAAATCAAGAATAGGGTTTGAAAGTCAAATTGATGGGGTGTCACATTGACAAGATGGTAACGTTTTAGTTTTCTATGCTGACGTCAGGTGCATTTAATTTATGCACCTTTTTCGAGATAAAATTTTTGAACTTCAAACCGGGTGGTTTATCAAAGTTAACCGGCAACTGAAGGGGTATTGACACGTGGCAACTAGGGTTGGAGGATTGGTTTATAAGTAAACCGTTCCACTTGCCATCATCATTCTTGCACAACATCAAACATTTTCTCTTTATTTCCCTTTACTGGTGAGCTTTTCTTTCGCTTGTGAAGTGCCGATATTGCTGCTTATACAGATTCTTTTGCGAATTTCCTCGTGTTTTCTTCTCAAATCTTCAAGGTTAGTAAAGAGTTGCTTCTCTACTTCTTCATATATTTTTCGCATTAAATTTACTTTTACAAATCTATAAGAAAGAAAGTAGAAGTTTTTGATATTACTTGAGAAATGCGTGTTCTTCAATATCTTTGATATCCTTCAACGTGTTCTTGATCGTTTTTGACGTTTTTGATTCATTGCCATGTTGATTTTGCTCATATATGTTGTTTCTGGTCTACTTGTATGTCGTTGTGATGAGAGTAGTCGTTTAGATTTGAGGAACTGCTCGACCATGGGTAGGCAAAGATTTTTAAGGTTATATTGAACTTCAGGACTTTTTATACAAAACCCTAGGTTTTGATCCAGTCCCTAGGTTGTGATTGTAGTGTTTAGTTTTTGTCTGACTTGTGCATTTTTGTATTTGTCAGCTCTTGGAGATATGTCGAGCGATGATACAGTCTCAGAGCCACAATACATTTGGACTTCTAATGATACTGAGGGTGATGACGGAGTCGACAGCAGGACACAAGATGTTGATCGACTGGTCACAGTTAAGGATCCATCGAATGTTAGTGTAAATACGAGAGGTATGTTAGAACAAGGCACTGTACGCACTATGACATCGATGGTCGAATACCCAAAACATGTAGAAGTCGCTGAGGCATCGACTTCTGGTCGTCCTCTAGGTATTCTAAATAAGAGTCCAGCTAGCTTAGTTACGGCAGAAAACTTGCAAATTTTACGGGTGATTTATGGTATCCCTAATAATGTCGAACTACGTGCGCCGGAGGCACATGAGCGGGCCGACTAGGACATACCAGGGTGAACGTGTTTTTATGAGTATACCCTTCGTTTAGGGTTCAAGTTTCTAGTTCCCTAACTGGTTCGACAAATGTTGGTATATTACGACCTCGCTCCTGGCCAATTGATGCCAAACACTTGGAGAATATTATTGAGCTTAGGTGTCATCTGTGAGAGACACAATGTGCATTTTGGGTTAGGGTGTCTCCTTCATAATTATTACTTGAATGAGCATATGGGCGACCAAGGTCGTTACATGCTGATACCCAGAGACAAGAAGAATCAACTAATTATTGATACCAAGACAAATGACCGTTATTGGAAGGATACCTTCTTTTTTGCGAAAGGTCCCCCGATCGACGGTCCTTGGGGAGAGTCGTAGTATCAGTATTGATGAATCTGGAATCGATATGGTGAGTACTGTCTACCAGTTGTAAATTGATTTTTATTTATTTATTTGATTTACTTGTATTGACGAGTAGTTGCTTTTGCAGAAACAAAGAGGGTGGAAAGTAAACTGTCGTGCGACGTTGCTCCTGCACGTACCTTATTAGATATTCCGGTTAGACAAAGGAGTTGTAGAGCATTGCTTACAGAAGGTAAACTTAGGCCCAGTCGTCTATGGAGGTGGTCGACGCTAAATAGATCGCGAGCACCGTATCCCCACGTAGACCTGGTAAGGTTCCGGTTCGAACCGTGGAACCGGAGGAGGTTCGGAACCGGAAAAACCGGAACCGGGGGAGGCCGGTTCCGGTTCCAAGGTTCACGAAACCGTCCGGTTTGAACTGGATTGGAACCAGCGGTTCATGTTTTTTTTTTTTAATTAATAAAAAGATTAACACTTTATTATTTTATTTATAAAAATAAAATGTTTAAAAAAGAAAAGATATTGTAAAGTATTAGGCCATAGCCCATAACCCTTGTCCAAGTAATTATGTTTTTCCTTCCTTTCTCCTCCTTTTTATATAGGTTAGGCATCTCATTCACTTCTCTATTTATCCAATGTGGGATATGGGATAAGAAGTCATATTATGCATTTTTAACAAATATTTCAATTATTTCTTTTTGTTGGTGTACATTGTTATAGCAAATGAATACTAATGTCGTAGTATCTGTTGTAGTCCTCTTTGTGTTCTCTATAGTTTTGGATTGGTTTCTAATAGTCTAACAGAATATATGTCCACCTGAATTCTGTATATGGCCATTTGATATTATATCTTTTAACCTGAACTTGTGATTTTCTTATATCTGAAGTTGAAATCAATTAAATAGATTTTAGTTGTCCTTTAAACACACTTATCCAAAAAAACTATTTAATGCCATTATCAATAGTGGCAGGCACGCATGAGCAGATCCAACGATGCAAATGGTTTATTAAAAGAAATATGTTATATAAATTCATACTTTGGCCTGTCTCTGTAGAATTTGGATTTGGTGATCATCCTTCTCCTTTCTTAATATAGTAGTGTTTATATTATAAACACTTGGCATTCTGTCAGTTGTAGACCTTCCCAAATTATCAAGACAGGTTCACGTTTCGTGTTGACTTAAAACATTTTTTTGTAATTGATTCTTGGTTGTGATTATGTGCATGACTTCTAACATCCTCATACAGTCATACTATCATATATATTTATATTAATGGCATCATGTTATGAAGTCACTTCACTCTTCACTTGATATGGAGACAAGTTTTATGACTGAGTTGTGCATTTTTAAAAATAAGGTTTATGTAGTCAACTGGACATTACTTAAATTATGTGCTTGATTCTACTGTATTTTATATTTCGTTATAACAATGTACACCAGTGAAAAGAAATAATTGAAATATTTGTTAAAAATGTATAATATGACTTCTTATCCCACATCCCACATTGGATAAATAGAGAAGTGAATGAGATGCCTAACCTATATAAAAAGGAGGAGAAAGGAAGGGAAAACATAATTACTTGGACAAGGGTTATGGGCCATGGCTCAATACTCTACAATGTCCTTTCTAACATTTTATTTTTTATAAATAAATGCAATATTTTGTAAAGTAAAAAAAAAAAAAAAAAATCCGGTTCCTCCAGAACCGGAACCGAAACCGAAACCGAAACCAGAATCGGTTTATGCCGGTTCCGGTTCAGGTTCCGGTTCCGGTTCCACCAAACCTTGGAACCGAAACAGTTGGTTCCAAACCGAACCGGAACCATGCCACCTCTATCCCCACGTGAAGGATTTCGTGTCATACATATGGATTAGAAGGAGTTTTGAAATTCTTTAATACGATATGAGTTTTTTATAGCCTCTAACTGATATTGAACGTCGTTTCGCAGTGACGTTGATGGCGAGTGCACAACTTAACCTTCCGGATAAAGCTGAATCAATTAAACTCTACAGGGATGAACTTGCTAAAAAACGGGCGGTAATAGCAGCAGCAAAGAAGAAGCAGACTACTGGGAAGTCGAAGGAAGGCGCGCCAGAACAAATCTTGGAGTCGTCGCCTGATAAGAGCTCGTCGAGGAAGAGGCAAAAAAGAGACTCTGCTATCGACCGTTAAAAGAAGGCGGCATCTGGTTCAAAGGAGAAGTCGGTTACGACTGCTTTTGAGCCAGATTCACCGATAAAGCTCCTTTCTTCTGGGATTTTGTCATTCAAGGAGCCAGTAGGGTTTTTGGATAGGTCGAACGAATTCCTCCTCCCTGCTGATGTTTATTTTTGAAAGGCAAGAAAACGGAGGATGTCTTCAACACGGGTATCCTTTCGGCGTTTCAAGTAAGTTTATTTGATGTTTTGTTTTATTTTATATCGGTCGTCTACTCTATTGATTCGACATTCCTTTTTGTAGGCTTTGCAAGTGCAATTGCATCTTCATGATAGGTACAAGGCCGTCACTGACAAGTGTGCGAAGTACCGAAAGGCAAACGACGTCCTGCCGGCAGATAATGCTAAGATTGCCAAGGCGATGAAAAAGATGGAGCAGAAGAACTTGGCTCTAGAGGAGGAGCTGAAGAGTGTGAGGGATCGACATCAAGCTGAGTCGATAAGAGCCCAGGAGGAGGCTAAAGAGCATGAACAGATTGTCGATGGCTTGAAGAGTCAATTGAAGTCGATAGCGGTAGACGCAATGTGTAAGACCAGGGTGGAGCTTTTCAAGGAATATTTATCTGGTGCACATGTGAATTGGGATTCCAAGGAGATGCAGGAAGAGGTCAACGCCTATGAAGAAATTGAGCGTCTCAAGCTTGAGGAGTGTCTGGTGGGAATGGGCGAAGAGATGGATACTGGAGATGTCGACAAAAGCCTTAGAAATGATGAGAACCTCGACGATGTCGAAGACCAAAATGCTGCTGCTCTCATTTTTTGTTAGAACTATCTTTTTTTTTTTTTTAAACACGGTCTGTAATTGTGGATGATTAGGTCGACTCGACCTATATTTATTTTGAATATTTATCTTGAATCGACTTTGTTTGCGTTGTTTTTGTTATGGTATTTGTGCAAACGATACGACCATCATATAATAAGGTTTGCACAATGGTAACTTTTAAATGGATGAGATAAGCCTGTAAACTCATGCTCATACATAAGTCGATTGATATGGTTTTAACTTGATATTATGTGCACGATACGACTATCATTTGATGGGGTTTGCACAATAGTAATTCGGTTAAATGAGACAAGCCTGTAAACTCATGCTTATATATAAGTCGATCGACATGATTTTATCATAAGATGGAAACCGCATGTGTTGTACACAGGAGATTCATGGTCGATGACCTGTATTCATTGGAAATTGCGTCCATGCAAAGTATAGATGAAATTTATAGTTGACAAGACCTTTATTACGAAGAAAATTTCCATGTATATTCGTTATTGGGACGACAAGACCTTTTACATTGAATTTTTTCGCATACATGCGTTGTTGGGTCGACAAGACCTTTTACATTGAAAATCACGTACATGCGTTTAATGGTTGACAAGACCTTTCTTTAAATAGAAGAATCGCGTACATGTGTTTAATGGTCGACATGTGTCGTTTGAGTCGACTTTTGTCCCCATTGCTATTCCCCCACTCTTAATATGTGTTTGTCAAATGAGGATATTGACAGTTGATCTTGTAGATGTCGATTCATAGTAGACGTTGATTCATGGATATCTTATAGCATCTAAAATAGAAATAAATTGCTTGTCGAAGTCGACAGCTTGTAGAGCAAGATGTGATATATATTTTTTGTAAGCTCAGTTCTGCACTTAGTTGCACTAAGTTTTCATCATTGCTCCTTATTGGTCGATTCGTTAGTTTTGAAATGTCAATGAAAATGAACAAGTAATAGTATAACGAAAAATATATAAAAATAGCAAGTTTAGAAATGATACTGTTTTAGATGTAGGGCGTTCTAGCTATTGTGCAGCTCTTGACCGTCGAGTCCTCGCAATTTGTATGCTCATCGTCCGACTACATCTGTTATTTGATATGGGCCTTCCCATGTCGATCCCAATTTTCATGCTCCTTCTTTCCTCGTGTTTTGGAAGACTCGTCGTAGAACCCAGTCGTTGATTTTGAAAACTCTAGTTCGTACTTTTTTGTTGTAGTGTCGTGCAACTTGTTGTTGATACGATTGGATTCTAAGAGCGGCACGATCTCGACGTTCGTCTAGATGATCAAGTTCGAAATTGAGCTCCAAGTTATTATGTTCCTCATTTGGGTTTTCGCTTCGAGCGGTTGCAAGTCGTGTCTCTATTGGGATCACTGCTTCAGAACCGTAGACAAGTGAGAAAGGAGTTTCTCCAGTCGACCGACGTGGAGTAGTTCTGTACGACCATAGTATTTCTGAGAGTTTTTCCTCCCACTCGCCTTTCTTTGCCTCTAGTCGTTTCTTTAGTGTGTTGACAATTGTTTTGTTGGTCGACTCCGCTTGTCCATTGGCTTGAGGATAACGTGGAGTTGAGAAGCTCAGCTTTATCCCATACTTGTCACAGAAATTTTTGAAGTCGTACGAAATAAATTGGGATCCATTGTCGGTTACTATCTCCCATGGTACTCCAAACCTACAAATTATATTCTTCCATACGAAGTCGCGTACCTCAATGTCGCGTACTTGTTGATATGCTCCGACCTCGACCCATTTGGTGAAGTAGTCTGTTAAGACTAGCATGTAGACGACACCTCCTGGTGCTGGGGGGAGTTTACTTACAATATCCATTCCCCATTTCATAAAAGGTCAAGGGGCTGAAATTGAATTTAACATACCTGGGGGGAGATGCGACATGGGTGCAAATCGTTGACACTTGTCGCACGAATTCACATGATTTTAAGAATCAGACCGCATTGTTGGCCAGTAGTATCCTACTGTGATGGCTCTGTTCAACAAACTTCTAGTGTCAGAATGATTCCCACATTCTTCGTAATGTAGGCTTTTAAGGACGTCGTACGTCTCTCGAGGGGTCATGCATCTCAGATAAGGTCCTATAAATGATTTTTTATAAAGTTTTCCGTAGATGATGCAGAATTTTGTAGCTTTTGCTTTGATCTTCCTTGCTTCTGATTTGTCTCCTGGCAGAATGTCGGCTTGAAGGTAATTAAATATGGGCTTCATCCAGCTTCTTCCATGGTCGACAGGTGCAAGTACTTCTGCTTTTTGAATTGTTGGCGACATAAGATGTACAATGGGTATCGATTTCGAACCACTTGTTGTTGTTGATCCAAGACTCGCTAATGCGTCTGCTTAAGCATTCTCAAATCTGGGTATTTGTTTGATTGTAAATTCGTCGAATGTCGACTGAAGTTGTTTGGCTTTAGTCAAATAAGCCGACATTCTTTGGTCCCTTGCCTCATAGGAGCCATTCATCTATCAAACGACTAGTTGTGAATCGCTCAATACTTGTAAGTTCTTTATGTCTAGGCTTTTTGCGAGGTCAAGCCCAGCAATTAAGGCTTCATATTCAGCTTCGTTGTTTGTCGCACGAAAATCGCAACGGATCGATTGTTCCAATATGTCCCCCTGTGGGGATTTGAGCACCAATCCTAGTCCACTACCTTTGATATTGCTAGAACCGTCGACCGACAAGGTCCATTTTCCGACGTCAGTAGTCTCCGTGAGGGCTATTAATTCTTGTTCAGCCTGCAGATTTTACCCACATTTTCACTAGGGGTAAAATCTGCAATAAAATCAGCTAATACTTGTGATTTCAATGTTGTCCGTGGGTGGAAGTTGATGTCGTATTCGCTTAACTCGACGTCCCATTTCATTAGTCGACCTGAAAGTTCAAGTTTATGTAAAATATTTTTGAGAGGGTAAGTGGTTAGTACTGAAAGTCCAAGAGGCGTGTTCAATATAAAGCTAGAGGGGGGGTGAATAGATTTTATCTAATTGTTACCCAATTTTCGCATGCAAGTCAATTTTACGAAAATACCCCTAGCAAGTCAACAAAACATACAAGTGTAATAAGATGCGGAAATAGTAAATGACACTTGATGTATACGTGGAAAACCCAACCACTGGGAAAAACCACGGGCTGTTAAGTGCGCCACACTCGGACCTCGAAATCCACTATATGAAAAGACGGTTACACCCTCAAGTGATTCTCGGACTCTCACCCTAGATAACCTCAGGCTATGGACACTACCAATCGCCACTCTTGGTTCAATCCCTAGTGATATCCCCTGATACACTACTCTTGGCGTGAGCACCCTCTAATCTACCACGCGGGCCTTTTACAGCGGCTCTAGTCCAATTTGCTTGCGTTCTAAGCAACCTAATCCCGGATGCTACACACAAGACTTACTTTCTCTTTGAAGAGAATACAACCCTATGTGAATATATATGAATATTCAATAAATGCAATAAGAGCTAGGGTACTCTAAATGCTTATCTAGGATGATGATATATTCAATTTAAATCAACCCTAGATATCAATTGCTAAATGACATGTCAAATAGCATAGATGATCATAGATTATAAAAACCTAGATATCTATCAAAAACAACACTCAATTAATTCATCACAAATAATCTCTTTTCTTGTATTTAACATATGATCTAAAACATACAAGTAATTTAAAAGAGATGGCTTGGTATTTAAAATACTATAATAAGATGAAATTAATCAAAATCTTACCAAGCAAGTTGTGATGATGCAAACCCATACATGGATGCACTCTATATAGACATAGGAGATGCAATATGAAATTTGATGCAAAAGGGGTTTGATTTGAGTGGTTAAAGATGAGTTCTTGATTTGATTTTCTCTCAAAATCTATCTTTGAAGATTAGGGTTCTTAAGAGTCAAAGAACTTATTCAGATAATGAGAAAGTGTGATATTTATAGACATCAAGAACAGGGCAAGTGAAAAGACAATTTTGCCCCTGAAACGCACCGTTCGGCGGTTTCAATCGGCGGCCAGGCCGCCGATGACGACCGCCGAATTGAGCTCGTGAAGAACAGAGCATTAACGGCGGTTTCATTCGGCGGTTTCGTGACCGCCGATACAACCGCCGAATCAAACCCGAGAGATTAAAATCGATCAGGTATGAACGGCGGTTTCGAACGGCGGTCGTGACCGCCGATCTGGACCGCATAATTGCTTCAGACCAATCTGGACTGAAACGGCGGTTTCATTCGGCAGCCAGGCCGCCGATCATAACCGCCGATCACCAACAATGGTGAAAACCAAGGAGAAGCCAAGGGCATTCTCCATAGGCGGTCTTCGCGCGAAACCAAGCACTAATTAGTGCAAGCGCGGACGTTTCCGAACAATGTCGGGAAACGAATTATAAGGCACATATACACACAACAAGATATATCAACCAAAGTGCTAGTGTGTAAAGTGACATGTGAAGAGATGCACATAAAAATAAGCAAGTATGCAATCATAGCAAGAATGCTAAGTGAGTGTGTGCTACTAAATCTCTTCAAAGAAAAACAAGCACAAGAGATTATACCTTTGGCGTGCTTGTATCTTGAGGTCATGGAAGGGCCTTTGATCTTCAACACTAAACACTTAGACTACCCTTACATTCAAAACCCCAACATGTGGTTTGACCACGAAATAAGCCAATCAACAAAACGAGAATCCTTACAATCTCCCCCTTTGGCTATTTCGTGACAAAACCACCACTCACATTGATTCCTCACAACTTAATAGAAACTACGGGTCAACAATGATTTTCTACTTTACAAAGAGATAAGATAAATGGTCTTGAAGTCTTCAATCTCAAGTAGAACAATCAATCCCTGAAAACACAGTTTCTATACTTTCCAATACAAGAAAAGGTGAGATGAATCAAGTGAGATAAAACAAGCATTTGCATTTAAGAATTTGAGTACAACATCATGCAATGTATGAATGTGCAAATGCTCCCCCTCAAAGGGTTACTCCCCCTCAATTAGTATTCTCCCCAACATGCACAATTGCTACTACAATTTGCAACTCCCCTTACCACACCATACTCCCCCTTTTTGTCATGATATAGACAAGGGAGTAGTCCCCAACCGGGTCACTCAAGGCAAAGAGAGATAGTAGCATTCTAGTATATGCATAATCAATATAAGTCACTTTATGCAATCTCAATTTATTGGAGAGAAACAAGGAGATTTATTTAAATAAAATGTGTGAATCAAAAAATTGCTTTGCATACAAGACATGTAGCATTTAAGTCCAAAATATCATGGTATTTGGCAAAGCAAATGACAAAGGTTTTCAATATGAATTCAAACCAATTTCACCAATGTCAAGAGAGAAGCAAGGATATAGGTTTTCATTGATTTCAATTTAAGAACAACTATATCCAACTTTATAAGCTAAACATGTCATGAGCGACTTTGCACCCTACTTGATTTTTCCGGATAAGATATCCGTATGATAGTAGACATGTTCAACCAATAAAGAAAGAGAGACATTTGGATTGTAAAATCCTTGAATGGATACAAGATCCTTTTTCATTTGAGTCTCATAAGCTTTTTCACACATTATTTGCAGTTAAGAAATGCAATCATCAAAACATGCTTTTCAAGATTAGCATTTAACATGTCATTTTAGCAATCATCATGTCATGGAGATCATTATAGGTCATTCAAATTAAATCCTATGTAAATATCTCCTAGTCCAAAAATGCATGTTTGAACATAAATATGACATGGATTGCAATACAAGCATTGATCACACTTATTGAATAGAAAATATGTATACATAGTGTAACCAAGCTTACTCAAGCAACAAAAAGAGAAGCACAAGATATTTCGAATTTTTTGCAAGTGACAAGATGCAAAATAGCTCTCTTTGCTTAAGTTCCCCATATGGGGTCAAATTTCCATACCACTTCAAAGAAGGGTATGAGGTCCTATGGACCTACCAAGTCCTTTGGACTTGGATGAACCTATTTGAGACTTGTTAGTCTCGTAGCAAGCGGGTTCATTCTTATTACTCCACTTAGGTGACACTAAATCAATCCTAGTGGACAAAGGTTCTAGAGTACAAGATGAAAAAGGATCATGCACATGATTTTCTTCCTTTTTATGAAGCATCTTAGCTCTAGCCTTTTTCTTGTCAATCATGCTTTTAGCTCTACACATTTCAATGTAATGCAAGCAACTTGGTCTAATATGACCAACAATACCACAAAAATGACAAGTGGGAATAAAGTTAGGAATCATACCATTCCCTTTAGCATGGATAGGAGCTTTCCCTTGTCGTTGTGGTTGTCTTGGTTGTTGGATCGGATCTCTCCTCTTTTGTTGAAAACCAAGACGAGGTTGCTTGCTTGTCTGAGCTTGCATGATTGAACTCTTCCCATTGTGTTTTTGAGTTTGAGGGAAGATAGTGTGAGGAGCCCTTTGGGTGTGAGCTTGAGCTTGACCTTTTGGTGCCTCAACCACTTGGGCACTTCTTGAACACTCTCCTAGGTCACTCTTCTTCCTAGGTTGTTGAGGAGGAGGGGACATATTGAAGTCCATGTTCATGGCACAGGATGTCTTGCTTGTGGAGGAGGCATCCGTGTCATCAATGTAGCCAAGACCTCTCTTGTCACTTGGCTTTCTTCCAACTCCCAACATGTGGTCAAGCTTCTTGGTGCTTGAAGTCATCTTAGCCATTAAGACCTTAACTTCTTCAAGCTCTCTTTCTAGCTCTTCTTCTCTCCTCTTAGATAATGCTAAGTCTTCTTTTAGCTTATCTTCATCCGCCATGGATCTCACCACTTCTTCACACAAGTGGTCTACTAGTGTTGAAAGCTCTAGATTCTCTTCTTTTAATCTTCTAATTTCTTCCTTGTTCCTCATCATTGAGCTCTCAACTTTGACTTTGTAGTCATTAAGATCCATACACTCCACACTTCCATTTGTGGAGTTAGATGACAAATATTCAACACTTGTGTCATCTCCTCTAATCTCCATTTCACCAATGGAGTCATCTCCTTCATCAAGATCATCAAATTTTTCTCTTGATGAGGAAAGAGACAAATCCCTATGAGTAGCTACACCAACTACTTCTATACCTTGTTCTTCTTGGGGATCACAAGGAAAAGCAACTTTGCCATCTTCTTCAACTTCTACACTCTTGGCTCCAAATTCCGTGTAGATGATGGCAAGTTCTTCATCACTTGAAGGATTTTCGTCATCTTCATATTTATCCCATAAGGTGGCCTTCGCCTTCCCTTTTTTTCTATCCTTCAAGTTTCCACACTCCGGGGAGAAATGCCCGAATCCTCCACATTCGTAGCACTGAATCCCCTCTCTTGAAGACACTCCTTGGTTTGGCTTGTTAATGAGTCCCATGTCTTCAATTGAGATACCCTCCTTCTTGTCATGCTTCGAAGTCTCCAAAGCAATTTTCTTCTTCTTCTTCTTAGGAGGTGCGGTGGTCAACTTCTTCTTAGGAGGTGAGGTGGTTAAATTCACAAATCTCCTAAATCTCTCTAGTAAGAGAGGCATCTCCTCAATGGAGTCAATTTCTTCTCTCACAAAATCACTCATAGTGTTTGCGTTGAATGAATGCAAATGAGAAGAATGCAAAATGTATGAAGAAATCAAACAAACATACAAAATGCAAAAACACACCAAAATGAGCTAGGATCACCTATGTATGTCTAGGAACCCGCTCTGATACCAATTGAAAGTCCTAGAGGCGTGTTCAATATAAAGCTAGAGGGGGGGTGAATAGATTTTATCTAATTGTTACCCAATTTTCGCATGCAAGTCAATTTTACGAAAATACCCCTAGCAAGTCAACAAAACATACAAGTGTAATAAGATGCGGAAATAGTAAATGACACTTGATGTATACGTGGAAAACCCAACCACTGGGAAAAACCACGGGCTGTTAAGTGCGCCACACTCGGACCTCGAAATCCACTATATGAAAAGACGGTTACACCCTCAAGTGATTCTCGGACTCTCACCCTAGATAACCTCAGGCTATGGACACTACCAATCGCCACTCTTGGTTCAATCCCTAGTGATATCCCCTGATACACTACTCTTGGCGTGAGCACCCTCTAATCTACCACGCGGGCCTTTTACAGCGGCTCTAGTCCAATTTGCTTGCGTTCTAAGCAACCTAATCCCGGATGCTACACACAAGACTTACTTTCTCTTTGAAGAGAATACAACCCTATGTGAATATATATGAATATTCAATAAATGCAATAAGAGCTAGGGTACTCTAAATGCTTATCTAGGATGATGATATATTCAATTTAAATCAACCCTAGATATCAATTGCTAAATGACATGTCAAATAGCATAGATGATCATAGATTATAAAAACCTAGATATCTATCAAAAACAACACTCAATTAATTCATCACAAATAATCTCTTTTCTTGTATTTAACATATGATCTAAAACATACAAGTAATTTAAAAGAGATGGCTTGGTATTTAAAATACTATAATAAGATGAAATTAATCAAAATCTTACCAAGCAAGTTGTGATGATGCAAACCCATACATGGATGCACTCTATATAGACATAGGAGATGCAATATGAAATTTGATGCAAAAGGGGTTTGATTTGAGTGGTTAAAGATGAGTTCTTGATTTGATTTTCTCTCAAAATCTATCTTTGAAGATTAGGGTTCTTAAGAGTCAAAGAACTTATTCAGATAATGAGAAAGTGTGATATTTATAGACATCAAGAACAGGGCAAGTGAAAAGACAATTTTGCCCCTGAAACGCACCGTTCGGCGGTTTCAATCGGCGGCCAGGCCGCCGATGACGACCGCCGAATTGAGCTCGTGAAGAACAGAGCATTAACGGCGGTTTCATTCGGCGGTTTCGTGACCGCCGATACAACCGCCGAATCAAACCCGAGAGATTAAAATCGATCAGGTATGAACGGCGGTTTCGAACGGCGGTCGTGACCGCCGATCTGGACCGCATAATTGATTCAGACCAATCTGGACTGAAACGGCGGTTTCATTCGGCAGCCAGGCCGCCGATCATAACCGCCGATCACCAACAATGGTGAAAACCAAGGAGAAGCCAAGGGCATTCTCCATAGGCGGTCTTCGCGCGAAACCAAGCACTAATTAGTGCAAGCGCGGACGTTTCCGAACAATGTCGGGAAACGAATTATAAGGCACATATACACACAACAAGATATATCAACCAAAGTGCTAGTGTGTAAAGTGACATGTGAAGAGATGCACATAAAAATAAGCAAGTATGCAATCATAGCAAGAATGCTAAGTGAGTGTGTGCTACTAAATCTCTTCAAAGAAAAACAAGCACAAGAGATTATACCTTTGGCGTGCTTGTATCTTGAGGTCATGGAAGGGCCTTTGATCTTCAACACTAAACACTTAGACTACCCTTACATTCAAAACCCCAACATGTGGTTTGACCACGAAATAAGCCAATCAACAAAACGAGAATCCTTACAAGTACCTTAATCGAGTGGCATTGGAAGTATGGTCTGAGTTTGCGTGCTGCTATGACAAGAGCTAACGCAAGTTTCTCCAGTCGACTATACCTAGTCTCAGCGTCGAGTAGAGCTTTACTTACGTAGTAGACTAGGTGCTGATTGTTATCTTATTCTCTAACTAGTACGGCATTTACGGTTGTGTCAGATACCGCCAGATATACGAGTAGCGTTTCATCGTCCTTTGGTTTCGACAGTAATAGGGGTGACTTTAAGTAGGTTTTCAACTATTGTAATGCTCTTTCGCAATCGTCGTTCCACTCAAATGCTTTGTTCTTTCTGAGGGTGTTAAAAAATGGATGGCATCGTTCGAACGACTTTGAAATGAATCTATTCAGTGCTACTACTCGACCGGTGAGTTTTTGTACATCTTTGATGCATCAGGGCGACTCGATTCCCTCTATTGATCAAATTTGGTCTGGGTTGGCTTCGACACCTCTTTGTGTGACCAAGTAGCCTAAAAACTTTCCTGAAGACACACCAAATGAGCATTTAGTAGGGTTTAGCTTCATACCGTATTGGTCGAGTACGTCGAACGACTGTCTCAAATGGTCGATGTGTTATTGAGCGATCAGGGATTTGACAAGCATGTCGTCGATGTAGACCTCCATTGTCGACCCAAGCATCTTAGAGAACATTTTGATGACTAGCCGTTGGTAGGTTGCACTTGCATTTTTAAAACCAAACGGCATTACTTTATAACAATAAATATCTCGCTCAGTGACGAAGGCTGTTTTCTCCTGGTCATCAGGGTGCATCAAGATCTGGTTGTAGCCGGAATAAGCATCCATGAAGCTTAGTAGTTCATGCCCTGCAGTGGCGTCGACCATCATGTCAATGTGTGGGAGTGGGAATGAGTCCTTGGGACACGCTTTGTTGAGGTCTGTGAAGTCAATGCAGACTCGCCACTTCCCATTTTTCTTCTTTACTACCACGACATTTGCTAACCAGTCGGGGTATTTTACTTCCTTCACAGAGCCGATGTCGAACAATTTCTAGATCTCTTCATTGATTACTTTATTTCTTTTTGGAGCGAATTTCCTTCGTTTTTGCTTTACTGGTTGATGATCTGGGTCGACCTACAGACGGTGAACTATTACCTCTAGGTCGATACCGACCATATCTGAGTGTGACCAAGCAAAGCTATTGCGCCGTTCCTTTAGGAATTTGATCAATTGCTTTCGGATGTCGTATGATAATCTGGACCCAATGAATACTTTGTGGTCTGGCTGCTCGGGGTCGATAGACACCTCGTCGAGTTCCTCCATACTTGGCTTGTTTGGAGTCGACTCGACTTTTGCATTCTGTAATTGCTATAATTCCTATTTTTTCTTTTTCATAGCGTTCTAGTAGCATTCTCTGGCTATTATTTGTTCCCTTTTGATTTCTCTTACCCCCCACTTGGTTGGAAATTTTATCATCTTGTGATATGTCGATGGGATCGCCTTCAGTTCATGTATCCAGGGTCTGCCCAGGATGGCGTTGTAAGGAGATTGGCAGTTGAGTACCAGGAAATTGATATATAAGTTGACTCCTTCGGCGTAGACAGGTAGTACGATTTCGCCTAGAGTGCTTTTCTATTCTCCACTGAAACCTGTCAGCATGGTCGTTCGACGACTCAGTTTGGATTCTTCGACCTACATTTCTCTTAGAGCACTGTTAAATAAAATATTACAAGAACTACCATTGTTGATTAAAATGTGTTTAGTCAGACAATTAGCAATATGTAATGAAATAACTAATGCATCATGGTGAGGAGAAATCAAATCTGATTTGTCTATAGACTTGAAGGTGACAGTTTCGTCGACTTTTGAAGGGTGTTCCCGGTTTGGTTGAATTTCAGCATTCGACACTTGTCGTGTATGCCTCTTCGCTGCAGAATAGCTTACGCCGCTTGTAAGATCCTAGATCTTTGTTGGCTTGATTCCATTGCAAAATACTCTTTATTTGTAATGATTAGTTGCTTAGGTTGTTCTTTGTGAAAAGAAGCTTCAAAGAAGAAAAGCAACGTCTCTTACAAATATCGTCTTCAAGAGGAAAAACGCATACTTGAATGCTAAGGTATCAAGATTCTTCTTCCTCTTGCAAAGCGTAAGCGCACACACACACAACTCATACATGTGTGTCCCTGCATCGTTGTGCAAATATTTGGTATAACACATTCACACACATTTAAGTATGCACATGCATTGGTCTCTTATAGACAAACATTGTAGAATTGCATATTTTATGATTATCGCGTAGATATGGCATACTTGTGTGACATTGTATTTATATGTTTGTGTTTATTTTGTTTTAGACTTGAACATGATCTCATTTGAGTCCTTATTGAGTTCCGGTCATTTCGGTTACTCATACATTAAGTTTCGAGTCCAAACGACATAGCTAGGCTACTTTGCGTTCTCATTCATTGAGTTGTCTTCGTCATCATTTTTCGAGATGAATTCTCAACCTTTTGTCAAAGTTTCTTACTCTTCGTCGTGCGTGAGGGAGGCACGGTTCGTAATCTGAAAACGGATTCGAATTCGGGTTTCGGATGCCTGAATACAGCTGAAGAACGCGAAAGGAACGCGAGAGGAGCAAGATTGGCCAATGGCCAAACTTGAAGGCCACGTGCGGGACACGTGGGGCACACGGCCAGCTTGTTCTTCTGGCCACGTGTGCCACACGCGCCCCACACGGGGCTGTGATGTGGCATAGGTTGATTGGCCTCCCGTTTTCACTCTCTCTCTCTTTTAAATCCTCTCAATTCCCTCCCATTCATGCTAAGAAGAAAAATTAAAAAAGAAAGAAGAGCAGAATTTTTCTCACAATTTTTCCAATCTTATTTTGATCATATCTCTCTCATCTCAACTCCGATTCACTTGATTCAAAAGCAAAAAATGTTGGTCTTGATGAGAGGAACAAACCCTAAGCATTTTTAGTCAAAGGAATTCGTGATTTTTCGCAGCAAGCATATTTCAGTCCGAGATTCTACATTTGTATGTGAAACATATTCTTCTCACTTTCTTTTTGATCATCTCTTTTAATCTTTCTAATTGATAGATGAAAAGTGTTAAGAATAATGTTAGTTCATACTCTAGGGTTGTTTGATCAATTGTTAATTGAGTTTTAGCTTTGTGACTTCTCTTGAACATATTTTAGCTAAACTTGATTGAACTTGAAATTGATTCTAGAAATGATATATATGATGTGCCTCATGATATTTTCTAGGTTTAATTTCATGATCTAAGAACTAAGATTTTTGTGTGATATATTGAATATTCATATCTTGTTCTTATTGATTCACATGCTTTGATTTCTAGATACATTTGTGATTGTTTGTTGAAAGCATATTCTAGATTATCACTAAGCATGTTCATAGAGCTTGATTGATCATCTAGATTTATTTGATTGTGATTTGCATCATTTGCATCACTTAGATCATTGCCTTGTAAAGGTTGAAGTCTCTTGCAAAGTGAGTGAAGCTTTGTGGAAAGAGCAAGAAGTCTTGGTTAGGAAAGTGTTCCGGATAACCAAGCAAGAAGACTTAGCTAGGAGTAGGAAACTCCGGATAGCTAAGCAAGAAATCATCCTAGAAGCTTAAGAGCTTTGGATAGGATGTTGCTACCTAGAGGTGTAGGACACACCTTGGATAGGTAGTTAGCGTTGTGGTTCGCTAGCTCGAGGGGAGACTAGGAGGTGATAGCTTAGAGCGGATATCTTGAGTAGATAGCTTTGAGTGTGTAAGTCCTTTTCATATAGTGGATTGCTTTTCCGGTGGTTGTGGTATCAACCCGTGGATGTTTCCTCTTAGGAGGTTTTACCACGTAAAAATCACTTGTGTTGATTTTAATGCTTTTAGTTTCTTTACTTGCTTTATATTGTATTGCTTATAACTCTTGTTTAATTGAACTCATATCATCTTGTTTAAGCAATTCAATTGTAAAGCTCTCTAAGTGTGTGTATTGGTTTTGTGGATAAGAAGTGCGATTATTTGGGCATACACATATTCACCCCCCCTCTAGGTATATTTTACACTATATTGCTTAAGGGAATTTCACCACTGACTTCAAATCCCCCTGCAATGTAATTGATCACTCTATCCTGTCTAGGTGGTTCTGGAGGACTATCGTTCTCACTGGTCTGCCTCTGGTCGTCTCGTCTTGCGAGAGTTTGTTTCCTCTTATCAGTTAGGAATTCTCGTAAATGTCCCTACTTTAAGAGTTCCGCGACTTCATATTTTAGGGTAACGCAATCTTCCGTACGATGGCCGTGATCACCATGAAACTCACATGGAAGCCTCGCATCTCGATGTTCTGGGAATGTATTCATCTTTCATGGCCATTTGACCGTATTTCCCATTTCTCTCATCACCGCCACGAGGTCGACTGGTTCGATGCTTAGGTTGTATTCCGGTGCTTCAATACGTGGTCAATTGGATCTTGGGTTAACACACCCATAAGAGTTTCTGTCACTGGAACCTTCATGTCGTGATTGATCATTTTTCCTGTTATTTTTCGGATAAGGTTCTGACCTCCTGTCGTTAGACCTTCTGTCAACTCGGTCGTTTCGTCGACTTCCATAATTGTTGGCTTTTCCAACGAAATTTGCTTCGTCTTCCTCCTATTTGATTTGGGCCCATGCTTTTACTAGTATGTCTTCCATTGTCCTGCATGGGTATTTAGTAAGTTCTTTATATAAATCGGAATCAAACCTGAAGGCGTAGATGGCGGTCTCTTGATTGCAATGTGGGATATGTACTTTCTCTCTGTTGAAGTGTCCGACATAAGTTCTCAAATTTTCGCCAGGTCTTTGTGTGATTGTATACAGGTCGTCCGACTGCTTCTCTAGTTTGCAGCTGCTTGCAAATTGCTCCACGAATGTATCTGTCAGCTGCGCAAAAGCTTTGCACATGCATGCTTCTCTCAGGTCGCGTGGAATTGCAGCAGTGAAAATCCTCTGTTTGTATTGTGCTATGTGGTCGTCCGGATCTGTTGTCCTTTCGTATTGCTTCATGTTTGGGAAATTGAACTTTCTGGGCATTTCAGTGAGAGCAATCGCGTCGACGAATGGTAAGTCGGTGAAGCTGTTGGCTATATTTTTCTTTATTGGAGCTAAAACTCTTGGAATTCTTTGAATAAGAGCTTCTATTTCTGTAAACCTGCGAGAAAATTCTAAATTAGCAGATAAATGTAAGTCGAAACCCCTTTTTACCAATCCGGGAGTCGACTGGAGTGATGCTGGTGTTCTTTGGATGTTGTCGGGCTGCAGATCCATTACTGGATCTTGTTCGTTCAACATCTCATTCCGGATTGGCATGTTGTTAAGGTCAATTTCGACTCTAGCTGTTTGAGGCGTCGGCTGATTCTGCTAGTCACCTGGATTCATGTCTGGTACGATGGCATTACCTAGTGCTCTTGGAGCTGTTCGATCGACAACCTGTTCACCGTTTAGAGCTAAGACTGGACGCTCCGACGTCGCTGAGTCAGGTGCTACTCCGTCGACCAAGGCTCTTAGTTCTTTATCCGTCGCTAGGATCGTTGCATTCTCTACTTCGAGCGCCTGCAATTTCTCAGCATTTACAGTCATCTGAGCAATCAATGCAGCAATCTGCTCTTCAACGGTTGGGATAGATCCACTTCCAGACATGTTGATTGGTCGCTCAAGTGATTTGATTAAGTTCAGAAATAGTTGCAATGGGCCCCACGGTGGGCGCCAAACTGTAGGTGGTCGATCTACGTGGTACGTTAATTGGGTCGGGTTATATTGGGCCCAAGGCAGCTTAGTTGAACCGCTGGATGAGCGATGTCGACTCCTCTGGGAACTAGCAAATGTGATAAGCCTGTCGACTGGGAATGGTTGTCTCCTTTCGTTTATCCTGCAAAAGAATGGAAACAGAAACAAAATACAAAAAATAAAAATAAAAAAAATAGAGAGATGTGGTTAGATCCTTAGCCTTAGGTGTGCTTGGGCTGAGCAATATTTCGTGATGATCGTGATAGTAACTCCAGCCAAATTCTGATTGCTGGAATGCCTATAAACAGAATTTCAGTTCGCTTTTTTAAGCTTTTAGTAGGAGAGATTTCAGAGAGCTTTCAAATGAGGGAGCCCTCTTATTTACAGTGGAGGATGTAGTTCCAATGTCCACTTGATCGTGGACCAGATATTTGGGGATTCAGGCGTGATATTTAGAGAGATTCTCTCTTCAAGTTATCCACCAACTCATGTTTTGACTTGGTCTTTCAAAGACCAAGTTATGTTACTGCTGATACTTGTGTTGGGTCGACCCAACACAATGGGTCTGGGTAGGATCTTGTATTACAAAATCTAGGTTTTAATACATTAGGCCAATGGGCAATTTTTGGCTACCACAACGGGCAGTAATTTTGATAGGAAGTTGATATGTAATTGATTAAAAATTAAAGAGTGTCCCATGACCTTTGATGTTTAAGATTGTTTCTCTACGTGTCCGGGATGATCTAATCCTGGTAAGTTATTTGAAGAATCCGATGGCCGGAATATCACACTCATTCGATAAATTTTCCTTCATGAGGATGTTGAGTTAATTTTTAGCATCCCTCCCAATTCTATGATGCTTGATGATTCTTTTACCTAACACTTTGATAAGGAAGAGAAACTTCAATACATCTAAGGTAAAACATGATATGGCACGCCTAACCAGTAATATTTAGATACATTATTAAATTTTATAAACCCAAAACCAAGTCATAAAAAATATTGACAGGTCATGATTTTTTCTAACCTTCGTCTTCGTCTTCCTCTTAGTTTTTACAACCTCTCACCTTCTAACCTTCATCTTTATCTGAGATTTTGAGCATCTCAATTTCTAAATTTTTAAAACCCCTTTGCCAAAGATTTTGTATATTTGGGTATTTTTTTTTTCCTTTTATAAATCTGAAAACATAAAAAATTATGTTTTGATTTATTGATTGAAACTAAAAAAAGTAAAAAAAAAATTTTAAAAAAAAAAGGAATGGAGGCCACCATTGAATGAGGCCTCACCTAGAGAAAGAACTGCTACCTATCTGCCCTGCCGATCAGTGCTTCCGTCGAAAATAGGAGGAGACCAGCCTCCTCGGTTTTTTTTTTTTTTTTTTTCATTTTTAATATATTAAATATAGAAATAAATGGATTGAGAGGAAATTTTGTTGGTAAAAGGAATGAGGGAAAGAGAATGAAGCAAGTTAGAACTTGGAAGAAAAAAAAGTAGTTGCAAAGGAAGACGAAGATGAAGGTGAACAGAGATTCATGATTTGTCAATATTTTTTATGATGTGGCATTGGTTTGTAAAATTTAATGATGTGTTAAATATCATTGGTTAGGCATGCCACATCATGTTTTACCTCGGATGTACTGAAGTTTCTCTCTTGATAAGGAAGATGTTTACACGGTGGAAAGTGGGTATAAGGTGGGTAGGTCCATTGCTGCAGTGTTGTACTCCTCTTGTCTGAGTGGAATGGAGTCATGGTGGAAATTCATTTAGCGTATTGATGCGCTATTAAAAGTCAAGTTATTTTTATGGAGATCTTGTCACCATTGGATCCCCAGCTATGGTTAATTTGGCTGGTAAAGGTGTATCCAGTGCTGGCCCTGACTTTTTTGAGGCCCAAAGCGAGTCTAAAATGGGCCCCTTATTCATATTCATATTTATATTTTTTTCAATATATATACATATACCGTATATATAACATGTTTTCATATATTTTACCCGAAAACGATAATTTCATTAAAATATAATAATATCATATGATAAATACATTTATTATATAGACAAACAAATTTCTCATATAATTCAAGCAAAATATTACTAGAAGCATAGAATTATTTATTAATATCAATGTCATACATCAAAATAATTGCTAATAGCTTACAAAATTACAAAAGATAGACTACTCATAAACATTTGCAAAGTAAATTACAAAAGTTAAATCACTCATAAGCATTTACAAAGTACCAAAAGATAGACCACTCATAAACATTTGCAAAGTTCTAAAATATCTCAATAACAACTCTTCAACAATATTTAAACTATTACGTAGTCTTATAAAACAAAATCACAACACGGTAAAGAGTATTAAAACATCATTGGAAATGTCTTCTTCTAGCATTTTGAGAAGTAAATTCATTAATAATATTTTCAAATTCAATCTTTTCCAACCTTTCCTTTTCAATACACAAGATTGCCAACCCATTTAACATTTCTTGTGACATAGTAAACTGCAAATAAAATTTTAATATTTTTAATTTAGAAAAACTTCTCTTTACGGATACCACAATCACAGGTATAGTCAACAATATTCTATAAGCAATTGATACATTTGGATAACAATCCAAAGCTTTTACAAACACAAGTATTTCAATAGCAGTCTTTTTTTCTCGCAATAAAACAACTTATAACACTCTCAATTCAAAAAATAAATCATTTGAATCAACATATAAAGATGTATAATGTTTTAGAGCACATTCAAGTTTTACAAAACATTCTTTCAATTTATTATATCATCTAATGAAATTAACTTCTTTGAATCATATAAATACCTTCAAATATTTACATTTGTTAATATCTACTCTATAAGGAAGCAATAGCAACATCAACTACAACAATAAAATAATTCACTCTAAAAGATTCTTTAGCCGATTGCCAAATATCCTCATGTGTGTTCGCATCAAACTGTTTTTTTCTACGAATTTGACGTTTTTCTTAACAAAAATTGGTTCAATTTCCATATCAGATGCAATACTTTTTGGCAGAAATTATGGCAGCTGTAAGCCCATTTTCTCTATAATTTTCAACAACAAAAAATGACCCCCTTCAAATGTTCTGTAGCAACATCAATATATATATCTTTATATTGTAAAATTTTGCTAACCATGTTTATAGTAAATAAGATATCATACCAAATAGTTATGCCTACTAAAAACTCAAAATTTTGAAGTTCATTTGCTAAGCTTTAATTTTCACTATATGTTTTGGCATCATTACTACTTTCATGTAATTCTAACAAAGCTTCTTTTATTTCGGGAGCTTGACATACTATCAATACGACTTTCTCAACGTGTTGAGGATAATTTTTTGAGAGTTAAGTCATGGATATAATCTTGAAAAAACTTCCATCTTTTTGTAAAACTAGATAATAATAAATATATTCGTTGAACAATTCCAAAAAAAAATACTGTTTTAACACAAGAGTTAGCCATATCACACATAGTTAAATTAAGACTATAAGAAGCACATGACATGACAACGCTCTATGACTTATTTCAAGTAATCTTTTTTGCACACCTTAGTGTTTCCCTTTCATGTTAGATTCATTATCATAACATTATCCCCTCACATCATTAATATCAAGATCAAGAGATTCTAGTACAACTTGTAATTTATTAAAAAGTCTCATCTCAAATGTATCCTCCACTTTTTAAAACTCTTGAAAGTACTCTTCTACTTTTATAGTACTAGTGGACATATTTATACATCGTATTATCAAAGTCATTTGTTCTTGACGACTTATATCGGGAGTACAATCAAGTATCACTGAAAAATATTTTTGCCTCTTTGATTTTCTTGATGATTGCACTTTTGATATTATAGGCTAACCTAGAAATCAGCTCATTCTGAATTTTATGACAACGATAATGATAATGAATCTCATTATGATTAATGCATCGAATATGCTCTTACATTACTAGATCAAACTCTGCTATCATTTTAATTAAACCCAAAAAGTTACCATTATTATCTTCGTAAATGTTCTCATTGGTTCTGATCGAACCAAAATTGTTATGATTTTGGCCTTCAACTCTGTAATCTTTAGATTGTTTTCGAGTATATTTTGGTGTCTAATGGCTCGTTTCTAGTCAATTATAGGCATTAAGTACATTTCGGGCAAAACGTGAGATTTGGTGGCAAAAGGGGCTGAAATTGTAAAAAGTGTGTGCAGATCATTCATCTTCAAAGAGGCATATCTCTTTCCTTAGATCGAACCATATTTCGGATTACATATATTCGGAAAGCCTCGGAAGTTTACTTTCCAACGGTATTTACGGATTACAATTCTGAGTCTTCTAGAGAAAGTTATGCCCATTTTAGTAACTGTTGCGCACTCCTTGTCGCCACGGTGACACCATGGCGAACTTCACTTTCCATAGCAGCGAAATGAAGGTTTTCAAGCCATTTTTTAGGGGTATTCTTGTCATTTCATGCCTATTTCTAACCCTAGCCTTCACAATATATAAATACACCATTTTTATAGAGAATTGATCAACTCTTGACAACTCTTGTGAATCAAGAATCCTTCTTTCTCCACCATTCTCCTCTCCAATAAACACTTAGATTACCTCGCCACAAACACTCCTCTCTTTCCATCTTCTCCACTAATTTCCTTTGTCACTTTCCATTTGACTCCACCTATCTAGACATATCCTCAACACCCACTCTTTGCACAAGATTCAAGTAAGGAAGCTCAAGGAAGGATCAAGCTTACAAGAGAGACCCAAGGGTGATTTCTCTACATTTTACTTCATTTTCTTGTTTGTAATTATGTGTAATTAAACCCCCATTTTAGGGGATGATTTGAGAGACTTTTTGGACATGAGTATTTATTAAAACTTTGAATATTATGTTTGCATGATTATAGTTTTATTTACTTTTTAATTAGATCTTGCACTTATGTGATTAAATGAGTATTGACACACTTGTTGATTACAATATGTCGTAGGATTTATTTGTGATAAAATTGATTGAGTTATTGACACACTTGATTGATTATAGCATATAGTGAATATGATAGGTTGTTGGTGGGGATATCACCTCGATTGCCTTGGCCATTTGATCGTCACTAACCAATCCCACCTTGACCCCCTCTCCTTAATTGGTTAGGCATTTTGGTGGGAAGTTGCTTATGGTTCATAGTAACGGTCTAAGCAACACTTTCGAATGAGATTGGTCCTTGATTATGTAGATAGCGCATTAAAGAAGCCATGTATAAATTGCTCATAGTCCATTAGCTACTCTATCATTTCCCTAGAATTTCTATTAATTGTTTAATCCATTTTCTTATCTAGGTTGTTTGTATTGGATTCCTATCTCCATTCATTTTCTCTTTACTTTCTTGTAATTTACTTTTCATGTATTGTTTGGTGGTTTCTCAAACCACACACTATCAAACTTAACATGATTTATTTTCTTGCACACTAGTTAGACTAACTTAGATTAGATAGCAAATCGATTAATCTAACCTAATCCATGTAGAACGAATCTTTAGCTTATCGCTTTACTAGTTTTCATAACTTAAAGCTTATTGCGTAAGAATTTATTTATAAACATCTTTTGATAATTCGCAATTTGGTAACGACACAAAAAGCGAGTCATCAGGTTCCACGAAAAGCCAAATTATGATTAGTAAGACATTTCACAACAACAATAATTCTTACAAGAACTTCCTTCCAATGATTTTTCTTTTTTGTATTTTGCTCTTGTGTACTTTTATCAATTGTTTCATTCTTTTTTAATCTAATTTGAAATCAATCAAAGTGCTCATATTAGTGATATGCTCAATACTATTCTCATGTTCTCTAAACCTCTCTCTAAGATGCTTCCAATCATTAAATCTTTCATCTGATAAAAAACTATTAATATGCATTGACTTAAACAACTTACATCAGAAACATTATACTTTGTCTACATGCAAGTCTCTCTATTCTCATATTCTCTAAGATGCTTCCAATCATTAAATCCTTCATTTGATAAAAAAAGCTCTTCATATGCATTGACTTAAATAACTTACAATAGAAACATTATACTTTGTTTACACGCTTTGAGTAAACTAACCATTTCCTATCTTGAGTCTCTCCATTCAGTAATGTTTGAGTATAATATGAACATGAAAAATTTCTAGAATTACCATCCAAAGGAAAGATGAAATTTGGTTCTCTTATAAGACCTATTTCCACTAATAAAATAATAATTTTATTATCAAAAGTTGCCCAAATTCTTGGATCATAAATATCTAAATGAGGAGTTGGTTGTTCTATTTCATTACTCAAATTCTCATTATCATTCATGTCAATCACATCATGAACATTGTGTTGATTTTCATCATTTCAATTTCATTGCTCAAAATTTTCATTATCATTAATATCATTCACATCATGATCATTGTGTTGACATGTCAACTGAGGAGTTGGGTGTGATTGCTTCACTTCTGCACTTTGTGTAGCCTCATTTCCTTATCTTTTTGTGATTCTTTCTCAAGTAAAATCGTGTTTCTAACAATTTAAATGAGTTGTACAGGGTCAAGTTAGATCTGGAGCTTAATGGTCTTGGATAGAGCAGAAGTGAAGAACAAAAGGGCAATGATAAAATAAAAGGCGACCTCAAGGCGAGCCCAACCAAGGTCACCACAAGGTCGCTTTCGCCTCGGATTAGCAAGTTTCAGGTCGCCCTAAGCTCGCCCTTTTGCCCAGAAAATGCTTTATCTAAGGAATTTACTTCCTTGCCCCTGACTTAATTCATTCCCACATATAATCATTTGCTATTTTTAGACATAGAGTATATTCCCTTACCTAAGAATATTCACATAACCATCTTCTTAACATACTCCTCTTACATCACCATTACCTTCCTAAAATCCTACACATCCACCATATATTTTGACCATATCCATCATCACTTCTTGTTTTTGGGTAATAGAGAATTAAAGAAGATCGAAGGAGAAGAAAAGCAAAGGAAAAAGAGAAAGCTCTCCACATAGTTTTCTCTACAACTCCTTCTCTTTCATTTTCATTATAGAGCCATGTATTTATTTGATTATATATGTTGTATGACTTATTCTTGTAGTATGAGCTAAATGTCTAGTGCTAGGACTTGATGAAACCCAACTGTTGACTTTATATATATAGACCACTAATTTATCCATTGTGTGGTTGTGATTTGTATGGATGTTTTTGAGTATTTAATGCTTTCATTATATTGATCTCCTTTTAAATGATTTTCGGTGGTGTGTTATGAACTGATCGAAGACACACACACACACACACACTGTGTTTGATGAAATGTCATCTATGCATGTCTAGTAGGGTAGACCTATCGAGGCTAGCATATAGGGCTCTTTTGAGTGTGCCAAGGTTCTTAATGAATTCATACATATATTGTGAGGTAATCGAGAGATAGGCTTGGGTGTGATCTCTATAACTCAACCGAGAGTAGAGTTATTATCGGGTACACGAGTCTACAAATTACACATGCACAAATTGGGTATGTAAGTGAGTCTATAGGTTAATTAGAAGAGGGTGGGGTGGAGTCTAGTCTTAGCATAATTTCTCTTATTATTACATCCGATTTCATCGTTTGTCATTATCTTACCATCTTGGTTTCAAATCGTTTGAGTAGTATAATTTAGCTTATTTGTACAATTCAAATATGAAAACCATCTTTTATTGATTGTTTGAATAGCAATTTGGTTAATCGATCTGGTAATCAATCACTCAGTCTTCGTGGGAACAAACCTTACTTGTTAGTGTACTACACTCCCGACCTCGTACGATTGCAAGTGTCACTTTAGGAGTAGTCAATTTTTGGCACCTCTGTCGGGGATTAAGCGGATGATTGATATCGATACTAGTCAGTCTATTGCTAATTTGAACCTTTTAATTTAGTTTGTGTGTTTCTCTTCATAGTTGAAACTAATTATGCTGGTGAATATAAAATTATCTAGAGGGGGGGTGGGGGAAGGGTGTGGTGAATAGATTTTAATCCGGTTATTACCAAATTTTCGCGATTAGTCAAATTTACGAAATTAACCCCAATCTAGTCAAAGCAATAAATCAAGTGTAAAGTGCGGAATTTAAATGACACTTGATTTTTACATAGAAACCTTCAACAAGGAAAAACCACGGGCTGTTATGTGCGCCACACACGATCCTCGAATCCACTAATTGTAATAGTGTCCAAAACCTAGGTTGACTAAGTCAAACCCTACACGGTCACTAACCCACCACTACTACCCGCAGGCCTTTAAAAGTGAACCTAGATCAATTTGCTTGTGGCCTAAGCAACCTTAGCCTCAAGACTTACTTCTCAATGAAGAGATTAAACAACCTATGTGAATATGCAAAGATATTCAAATATGCAATTAATGCTAGGTTACACTAAATGCTTATCTAGGATTATAGGATGTCAATTAAATCAACCCTAGATATTAATTGATATATGTCATGGCATAATGCATAGCTAACATAGATTAAGCAATCATAGGTATAGCTATCACAATACAGCACCCAATCAAAACAACACAATAATCTCTATCTTGTACAATAGAATATGATCTAAGAACATACAAGTAATTAAAGATATTTCTTGTCAAGTAAAACACTAAGATTAGATGAAATTAGTGAAAAACTTACCAAGGCATGTGTGTTAAGTAAAACTCATGCAAGAAAGCATCCTAGATAAGCTAGATGATGCTAGATGAAGTTTGATGCATATGAAAATGGTTTTGAGTATTTAAAGGTGAGTTCTTTGAAAGATTTTCTCTCTTGAAAATTTTCTAAGTCAAAAATATGATCTTGAACTCATGTAGGCTGACCTAAAGACTAAGAGGCACTTATATAAATGATCCCCTCAAAGCCATACCGTTTTGGTCATTTTAAAAAGCAAAACTCTGTTTGAGCCGCCCCCTGTACCGCTCCTCAAGTAAGTGCATGTGCATGTGCCTGTGCCGCGGTACATAGAGCGAGATTGCTCTGGAGTTTAACGCCTTGGAGACCGCCCCCTAGGCAATGTCTCCACTGCGGTATAGACCGTGCAAAAGCCACAGGTCTTTTGACCTGGCTTGGATCGCTGCCTAGGCACTTGTACCAGGGGCGGTATAGGCAGCGGTAAAGAGAGGATTTCTCTTTTCAAAGGCAATTCACACTTAGTCTAATATGCAATATGTGCAAGTGTGAAAAGTGAAGAGATTGTTCATAGAAAGCATTAAACACACATGCATACATGATGTGGTGTGTGTGTGCAACTAATCTTTTCAATGAAAACTAAGCACAAGAGATATACCTTTGGAGTGCTTTATCACTTTGAGGTCTTGAGAGGGCATTTGAGCTTGATCATTAAAATCTAAGCTACCATTACGATTCAAACCCCAATTTGTGGTTTGTCACCAAAATAAGCCAATCAACCTTGAGGAACTTACAATAGGTACTTTTGCTCTTGCATGTACCCGCGCTCAAGGAGCCAAAATCTTCGCTTCTTAGACTTTGATCCTGAAATTGAGAGATTAGCTCGAAGGAATAGACAAGAGGCAATGGTGATAAGAGTGGTGATGGAAGATCCGAATGCACCATTAGAACAGAGGGGTTTACCTCTGAAACTAATACGGCGTGTCTAATTATATCTATAGGGGGGGTGAATAGATTTTAATCAAGTTAATTACCATTTTTTCTTGATTAGTCAATATTCAATAAAAACCCCTATCTAGTCAAAACTACAATCAAGTGTAAAATGCAAAAATTAAATAACACTTGATTTTTACGTGGAAACCTTCAACAAGGAAAAACCACAGGCTAGTATGTGCGCTACACACGATCCTTGAATCCACTATTTGTAATGGTGTTTACAACATATGTTAACCACGTCAAACCCTACACGGTCACTAACCCACCACTACTAGCCAACGGGCCTTTAATAGCGAACCTAGATCAATTTGCTTGCGGACTAAGCAACCTTAGCCATAAGACTTAATTCTCAATGAAGAGATCAACAACCTAAGTGAATAACATGGTATTCAATATGCAATTAATGTTAGGTTACACTAAATGCTTATCTAGAGATTAAATATGTCAATAATCAATCCTAGATATCAATATTGCTATATGTCATGGCATACAACATAACTATCATAGATAAAACAATCCTAGGCAATAGTTATCACAATACAACACTCAATCATTCAACACAAATATCTCAATCTTGTATTTAAAATCTAATCTAGATACATACAAGTAATAAATGAGATTTCTTGATTAAGAAAGAACACAAAAATTGATTAAATGGTGTTCAACTTACCAAGTCACATGTGTTGAAGAAAACCCAAGCATGGATGCATCCTAGATGAAGCTGGATGATGCTAGATGAAGTTTGATGCATATGAAAATGGTTTTGAGTGATCAAAGGTGAGTTCTTTCAAATATTTTCTCTCTTGAAAATGTTCTAAGTTAAAAATCTGATCTAGAACTCATGTAGGCTGACCTAAAGACAAAGAGGCACTCATATAAGTGATCCCCTTAAAGCCACACCATTTTGGTCATTTTAAAAAACCAAACCCCGTTACAACCGCTGCGCGTACCGCTGCCCAGGCAAGTGCCTACGCCGCGGTACGCAGAGTGTGTAAGCACTGTAGTCTGTCGCTATGGAGACCGCCCTAGAGGCAAGTGTCTCCGTCGCGGTAGTCATGGTGTAAAAGCATCAGGTTTTGAACCTAGCTTGGACCGCTGCCCATGCAAGTGTACAAGGGGCGGTACAGGCAGTGGTAAAGAGAAAAGTTCTCTTTTCAAAGATATTTCACACTTAGTCTAAAATGCAATATGTGCAAGTGTGAAAAGTGAAGAGAATGCACACACGAGCAGTGAATACATATGCAAGTATGAGAAGTGTGTGTGTGCAACTAAGTCTCTTTAAAGTAAATTAAGCACAAGTGATTTACCTTTGAAGTGTTTATCATGTTGAGGTCTTGAGAGGGCTTTTGAGCTTGATCATCAATCCCTAAACTACTCTTACATTTCAAACCTCAATTGTGGTTTGTCATCGAAATAACCCAATCAATCTTGAGGAACTTACAACCTCTTATGGCAAAACAAAATCAAAATCAAAATCAAAATCAAAATCAAAATCAAAGGGAATTGCCTTCTATGGCAAACCAAGATTAGATGGGTGACGAGAATGAAGCTAAACGCACTCTACGGGATTACACCATGCCTAAAGTGAAGCAACACATGTCGTCCATTCGCTGACCGACAATTGCAGCAAATTCCTTTGAGATAAAGGCATCAGTTATTCAAATGATTTCTACTACATGTCAGTTCAATGGATTGCTAAATGATGATCTGAACATGCACCTTCAAAGCTTTAGCGAGATATGTGACACCTTCAAATACAACATAATTCCCAAAGACTTTATTAAGTTGAAGTTGTTCCCATTCTCTCTGAGAAATGACACAAAGGCATGGTTTAACTCGCTACCTCCAAACTCAATCATTACATTTGATCGGTTGGCTCAGGCGTTCTTAAACAAGTATTTCCCTCCCAGGAAGGCTGCTCGCCTTAGAAATGAGATCACCTCTTTTGCACAATTTGAGAACGAGTTTCTACGAAGCTTGGGAGAGATTCAAGGAGCTTATTATGAGATGTCCCCACAATAGACTTGCAAAGTGGCAGACTTTGAAAGCTTTCTACCAAGGAATCACAATGTCAACAAGGAATTTGGTGGATACGGCTGCTAGAGGTTCTCTAATGAACAAATCAATGGATGCAGCTAATGATCTCCTAGAAGAAATGGCACTCAACAATAGCCATTGGGGTAATGAGAGGCAATTACCGAAAAAGGTTATGGGTTTGCTAGAAGTAGGTGAGCTAACAAGTGTGAAGGCTCAACTTGAAGCACTCACAAAGCAAATGAACAAGATGAGTGCGGGTGAAAGTATACAAACGTAGTTAAATTGCTTAAAGCATACCTAGATGGGGGGTGAATAGGTTTTTACACCTTTTTCAATCCCTTAAAACAAACGCACGTTTGTCCCTCAAGATAGCTTTACACACAACACATAAACCAAAAAAACACATATAGACAAGATAAACATGTGATCATTTTAGGCATAGTCTATATAACACCAAGTTGCAAGATGATGAATAACATAAAAACATAACAACAAATAATACTTGTATTAATAATAATGCTCAATGTGTTACAAGTAATATTCAAAATACAACTATACAAAAGAATCAATGAATAAAAGAATTATATTTACAATTTTGATCAAAATGAATTTGCTTACAAATCACACTTTACAAAATCTTGTTTCCAAATGCATCACAAGTGAAGATTGTACTACAAGATTAAAACATACACATATACAAATATAAGAAAGAGAGATAGAAAGAATTAACACAAAAGATTTTTTAACGTGGTAAAACCTCCAAGAAGGAAACATCCACGGGTTGAACTACAACCATTGGGTACTATATATATTGGATGATAGATTAGAAATTTCTCAAAAGTGACTAACCTTGATCTACTTCCTATTGGAGTTTATGTCTACCCAATCCCTATTGGAAGATACAAAATCCCTCAATGATGCGAAGCTACCATATATTGGAGTCCATATCAAACCAACATCGTTGGAAGATTAGAAATTCCTCAAGAGCCAATGCACATCCCATGCAACACTCTTTATTGGAGTCCATGTCTAACCAAACGCCCGGGCCTACCAATAATGTAGCCAACTCTCTATCCAAGGCACTCATGCCTCTAGAGAGCCTCCAATGCATAGCTATCCGGACCTTCCCGATCCTAGCCATGACTTCGTGCTTGGTTATCCGGACCTCTTGTCCTAACCAAGACTTCCTTGCTTGACTTTCTGAACACCTTGTCCTAGTCAAGACTTCATGCCTTTTACAAGGACTTCCTAGTGTGATCAAATGAATGCAAATGATGCAAACAAGCAATTCAACATAGAACATGTGATCAATATATTCCATGGAAACTAAACTTAAAACATGTGAGAACACAAGTCAAAATAGTCTAGATGCAAGACTTGAATTAAACTTAGAGTATGTGAAAACACCTAACACATATAACTCCTAGTTTCATTCACACATATAACACTTGAATAAATCATAGACATGAAGCACATATTCAAGATGTTACACACATACACATAGATGCCGTAATCACAAAATGTATTCAATGAATATTCTAGCCAAAGATTTAGAGCAAGGATATAATGAAAAGTCAATTAAATTAGGCTCTAAATACAAAAACACAAGTGCTAATCCTAGATTTGTTCAATTAGAGGATCAAAGCACATTTCAAGGTTATTGATCATAAAATGAATCAATCAATCCACAAATAACCCTAGATATCAAACTAATCACAATACAACACTCAAACATGTGAAAACCTAGAATCCTAGAAAACTAGTTCACATTTGTCTCAAATTAGACTTTGATTAGGTTTGATTATGAAGCTGTCTTTCTCAATAGCATTCATCATACATACATATACATATAGAAGAAGAAATCCCAAGGTAATTGAAGGTTATAAAAGAAGAAAACACAAAGATGAGACAACTACCTTTGATTCACGAGCTGGTTCGGTTTTGAAGGTGAAGCCACCAGAAAACTCAATCAAATAGCTTCCAACTCACTTGGAAAAGGTAGAGGACTTGATTACAAAACTTCTCCAACTTGAATCACTCAATTCCAACTTCGTATGTGAAAGTTATGGCGTTTGGAAGGTGAGAAAAAGTTGAGAGAAAATTTTGCACATAAGATTTTATAATTTTTCTTCTTGAAAAGAATGGGAGGGAATGAAGGAATTTAAAAGAGATGAAAGAGAGGGAAAGAAGTGACAAATCAGCACATGCCACATCAGCAGCCTGTGAGGGGTGCATAAGCCTCATGGGACAGAAGGCCTGCTGGCCCGTGAGCCTCACGGCCTCCTCACGTGCTCCCTCAAGCTTGGCCGTTGGCCAAAGCTTGCTTCCCGTGCGCTCCTCTCGCATTCTTTGGCCGTATTTGGGCCTCCGAACTCCGAATTCAAATATGTTTTCAAATTACAAACTGTGACTCCCACACGCACAAGTATGACTATGAAACTTTGACAAAATGTTGAAAATTCGACTTAGAATTCGACGATGAAGACAACTTAACGAATGAGAACATAAAGTAGTGTAGCTACCTTGGTTGGACTCGAAACCTAACGAATGAGTAACTAAAATGACTGGGACTCAATAAGGAATCATATGAGATCATGTTCAAGTCCAAATATAATAAAACACAAACAAATAAACACAAGATCACACAAGTATGTCATTTCCTAGACATAGTCCTAGAACATGCAATTTCACAATATTTGTCAATTTGAAACTAATGCATGTGCATACTTTATTAAGTGTGTGCGTGTTATAGAAATGGTGTACAACTATGCAGGGATACAAATGAATGCCATGTGTGTGTTATCTATGCCTTGTAAGAGGAATGAGGTCAATTATACTTTTGATGAGCAATGAAGCTTATTCCTCTTTCCAAGACACCATCTTGCATGAACCGTAGCCGAGTTTTTCTTTGAAGCTTTGAATCATCATATCTACAACCATTAATCAATACAAGATAAACAACGTTTTGATATGGAATACATGCCAACACAAACCAAAAACCTAACAGCGGGGCCTAGTCATGTGCAAGTAGCCTCATGTGAATGGTGTTTGGGGCCACAGTCTAGCATGGACTGTCAAGTTGGAAACCCGTTTGCTTTGGGTTCATCTAAACAAGTCTCCTTCGTAAATTACAGCCACAACTACCAATATCCCATCAACCAACAAAATGCCAACCAAAACCAAAATCCCCAAAACAACCCCTTTTCAAACACTTACAACCCAAGGTGGAGAAATCACCCCAACTTTTCATGGAAAGATAACCAACCCCAACAATAACAATACCTCAACCAAAGGCAACCCCCCGGATTCTAACAACCTCAACAACAACAAAACTACCCTAACCAACTCTTAAACAATCAAGGAGAAAGAAAGCCTAACCTAGAGGACCTCTTCTCCAAATATATGAGCAAGTTAGACATGAGAATGGAGACCCAAGACTTGGCCTTGAAGAAGCTTAACATGAAGATTGAACAAGTTGTTCATCATTCACAAGCATCAATCAAAAACTTGGAAATGCAAATCGATCAACTAGCTAGGTGACAACAAGGAAGACAACAAGGGTCTTTACTAAGCGACACAGTGATTAACCCTAAGGAACAATTCAAGACCATTGCATTGAGAAGTGGAAGAGAGGTTGAATTGCTAGAAGATTTTAGGAAGGGTAAATAAGTTATTGTTGAAAAAGAGGGTATTTGAAACAAATTATAGCACGGTGTGTATAAAACTATCTAGAGGAGGGGTGAATAGATTTTAAGCTTTTTACCCAATTTTTCGTGTTAGTCAAAATTACGAAATTACCCCTAAATAGATAAAGCAATAAATCAAGTATAAAATGCGGAAATTAAATAACACTTGATTTTTACGTGGAAACCCTCACGGGAAAAACCACGGGCTAGTAAGTAAGCCACACTCGAACCTCGAATCCACTAAATGTGTAAAACGATTACAACCTAATCCCGGAAGTAATCACACACCTACCTAATCCCGGTATGAGTGAACCTAGTCCAATTTGCTTGCGATCTAAGCAACCTAATCCCGGATGCTACACACAAGACTTACTTTCTCTATGAAGAGAATACAACCCTAAGTGAATATATAAATATCCAAATGCAACATAGAGCAAGGGAAACCCTATATGCTTATCTAAGATGATTAATATGCAATTAGAACAATCCTAGATATTAAAAACTAAATGACATGTTCAATCAAATAGTTTAGCTAATCAAGATTAAGCACAAAACCTAATTAGCTATCACAATACAACTTCTCAAACATACATCACACTAATCTCAATCTTGTATCAAAAGATATATGAAAATCATACAAGTAATAAATTGAGATTGCTTGTTAAGAAAAACACAAAATATGTAAGATATTAGTGAAAAGCTTACCAAGCAAAGTATGATGAAGAATCCATGCAAAGAGACATCTAGATGATCAAGGATGATGCTAGATGATGATTGATGATCATGAAAAAGTGTTTGAGTAAACTAAAAATGAGTTCTTTGGAATTTTTCTTCTCTTTGAAAAATATCCTAAGTATAGAATCTGAATATGAACTCTCTTAATTGACCTAAAGTCAAAGTGGCATATATATAGGAGGCCAAAACAAAGTGTGGTTGTTTTGATAAGTTTGCCTCATATTTGCCTTGGGCGCTGTACGTAGAGCGCCTCTTGTACAGCGCTTGTACAGCGCCCCAACTCTGTTCTCACGGGAAAACAGAGTGGCGCTGTACGTAGAGCGCTTTGTACAGCGCCTGTACAACGACCCAACAGCGACCGAATTAAATCGATCAGGTCTGAACAGCGCTCAATGGGCTCTGTTCGTACAGTGCTTCTGTAGAGCGCTTTTGGGAGCGCCCAATGCAAAAATGCAATCCCAAGTCTAAGCATGACAAGGCAATTGGATATGCAAGATGCAATCAAACTAACATGTAAGAAGAGATGTTAATGAACATTAATGCACAAAAAAATAAGACACACAACATACAAGTATTAAACATATGCATGAGTTGTGAGTGTGTCCAACTATCTCTTCAAGACAAGTAAGCACAAAGAAATATACCTTCGGTGCTTATCAATACGAGGTCTTCAAAGGGCTTCGAACAATAAACCCGATACCTAGGCTACCCTTACAAAGAACCCCATCATGTGGTTTGTCCACGAAATGAGCCAATCAACAAATGGGAACCTTACAATCCCCCCTTTGGCTATTTCGTGACAAAACCACCACTCACATTAATTCCTCACATTAAAATAGAAACAACGGGATTACATAGATCTTCTACAATACAAAGAGATAATAAACAAAATAAAATCTTCAATGCTACAATCTCTTGTAGAACAACCAACCCTATAAAACAAAGTTTCTATATTTTTCCAAAAAGTACATGTGAGATTAATCAAGTGATATCAAAACAAGCATTTGCATTTTTAGAATTTAGGCACAACATTACAAAATATATGCAATGTATGATAAATGCAATGCTCCCTCTCAAAGGGTTACTCCCCCTCAATGTGTTATCTCCCCAAAGTGCACAATTGCAACACCAATTTGCATCTCCCCCTTACCATATCCTACTCCCCCTTTTTGTCATGATATAGGCAAAGGAGTAGTCCCCAACCGGGTCACTCAAGGCAAAGAGAGATAGTAGCATACTAAATATTTGCATAGTCATATAAGCCACTTTATGCATCTCAATAAATTGGAGAGAAACAAGGAGATTTATTTTTATTGAAAATGTGTGAATAATCATGCTTTGCATACAAGACATGTAGCATTCAAGTCCAAAATACAATGGTATTTGGCAAAGCAAATGACAAAGGTTTCTAAATGAATTCAAACCAATTTCACCAATGTCATGAGTAAAGCAAGGATATAGAATATATTGATTTCAATTTAAGAACAACTATATCCAACTTTATAAGCGAAACATGGCATGAGCGACTTTGCACCCTATTTGATTTTTCCGGATAAGATATCCATATGATAGTAGCCATGTTTAACCAATAAAGAAAGAGAGACATTTGAAAAATAAATTCCTTTGAACGGATACAAGATCCTTTATTCATTTTGAGTCTCATAAGCTTTCACACAAGTTTTGCATTTTAAGAATATGCAATCATCGATTCATGCTTTTCATGAGAGCATGTTATATGAATTTCATGCTTTTTCATTTGACATTAGCATGTTATAAAAGAATCATCATGTCATGGAGAAAACTATAGGTCATTCAAGTCATACTTCCTAAGAACATCTCCTAGTCCAAAAATGCATGTTTGAACTAAAATATGACATGGATTGTAGACAAGCATTGATCACACTTATTAGATAGAAAACATATATACATATGTGCAACCAAGCTTACTCAAGCAATTAGGAAAGAGGCATAAGATTTTTCAAATTTTTGCAAACAACAAATATGCAAAATAGCTCTCTTTGCTTGAGTTCCCCATATGGGGTCAAGTACCATACTCATCACTCCACCAAACAAATTCCAATAGATCTACTAAGAGTTTTAAATCGAGTAGCATCTAAAGGTTTAGTGAATAGGTCCGCAAGTTGATCGTTTGTACCTACATGCTTAAGTACAATAACTTTGTTCTCAACTAGCTCTCTAATGAAGTGATGGCGGATGTCAATATGCTTAGTTCTAGAGTGTTGTACCGGATTCTTGGAAATATTAATAGCACTCATGTTATCACAAAAGAGAGTGAGTGTACCTTGGTTGAATCCGTAGTCTACTAGCATTTGCTTCATCCATATAAGTTGAGTGCATCCACTCCCCGCGGCTATGTACTCGGCTTCCGCCATGGACAAGGAAATCGAGTTTTGCGTCTTGCAAAACCAAGACACCAAGTTGTTGCCTAGAAAGAAGCAACCGCCCGATGTGCTCTTCCTATCATCACAATTTCTTGCCCAATCCGCATCACTATATCCTACAAGACTAGGATTAGTGTCAAATTAGTACCAAATTCCATAATTAGAGGTCCCATTCACAAAGCGAATGACTCTCTTAACCGAAGAGAGATGGGACTCCTTGGGATCGGATTGGTACCTAGCACAAACTCCTACACTAAATGATATATCGGGGCCTACTTGCGGTCAAATAGAGCAAGCTCCCTATCATGCCACGATATAAGGTTTGGTCCACACTTTTACCGCTAGCATCCTTGCTTAGCTTCAAAGTGGTGCTCATAGGAGTGTCACAATGTTTGGCTTTTTCAAGACCAAACTTCTTCACTAGGTTTTTGGCATATTTGGCTTGGGTTATGAAAATCCCATCATCTAGTTGCCTAATTTGCAAACCTAGGAAGTAACTAAGCTCACCAACAAGACTCATCTCAAATTCATGAGACATAACATCAACAAATTGTTGGACCTTGGTGTTGTTGGTGGAGCCAAACACTATATCATCAACATATATTTGAGCTATGAAAAGCTCATCATTGTTTCTTTTGATGAATAGTGTCTTATCAACACTACCACGTGTATAGTCATTGTCAACAAGAAATTGAGTGAGGTGCTCATACCAAGCCCTCGGTGCTTGTTTCAACCCATATAGAGCCTTATTGAGGCGATAGACATGGTTGGGGTGGTGAGCATCCACAAACCCCTTGGGTTGTTCAACAAACACTTCCTCTTGCAAAAAGCCATTGAGGAAGGCACTCTTGACATCCATTTGGTGCAATTTGAACTTGTGCACACAAGAAATGGACAAGAGAAGCCTAATAGACTCTAAACGGGCAACGGGAACAAATGTCTCCTCAAAGTCGATACCCTCAATTTGAGAGTACCTTTGTGCTACAAGTCTAGCCTTGTTCCGTACTATGTTGCCATCCTCATCGGATTTGTTCCTAAATATCCATTTAGTGCCTATGACATTAGTGGTCTTAGGCCTAGGAACTAGAGTCCAAACCTCATTCCTTTCGAATTGGTTTAGCTCTTCTTGCATGGCAAGAACCCAAAATTCATCATTTAAGGCTTCTTCAACCTTTTTAGGTTCAATTTGAGAGGTGTAGCATGTGTAGCTAATAAGATTAGCAAGTTGACGTCTAGTCCTAACACCCTCATTAACCTCTCCAATGATATCTTCTTTATCATGGAGTTTCCTAACCCATGGAGCGGGTTCTTTAGAGTCCAAGAGAGGAACTCTATCAATAGGTTATGTGTCATCATTGTTGACATTAGATGTCCCAACATTAGGAGACACCACAACATTCTCCAAAGGAGAAACATCACTAAAAATAACCTCCTCCTCATGATCATTTGACTTGAGCCTAGTATCATCAAATACGACATTGGATGATTCCATAACACTTAGAGTCTTTAAATTGAAAACTCTATAGGCTTTACTATTCAAGGCATAGCCAATAAAAATACCTTCATCACTCTTAGCATCGAATTTGCCAAGTTGATCACGGTCATTCAAAATGTAGCATTTGCTTCCAAAAGTGTGGAAGTAGCTAACATTTGGCCTCTTGCCTTTCCATAACTCATAGGAGGTGTTTCTAGTACCGGGCCTTAGGAAAACTCTATTTCCTATATAGCAAGCCGTATTGATGGCTTCGGCCCATAGGTTCCTAGGGACATTGTTGCTAAGCAACATCACACGGGCCATCTCTTGAAGGACCCTATTTTTCCTCTCAACAACTCCATTTTGTTGAGGTGTCTTAGGAGCCGAAAACTCATGGGAGATGCTTAAACCATTACAAAAGGTTTCAAAAGTAGCATTCTCAAATTCCCTCCCATGGTCACTTCTAATCCGTTTTATGCTTTTAATATTAGAGTTCATTTCATTTTGTATTTTATTACAAAGCATTTTAAACTTATCAAAAGTTTCAGATTTTTCTCTAAGAAAATATGTCCATGTGAACCTAGAGAAATCATCAACACAAACAAAAATGTATCTCTTTCCACCCAAACTTTCGGTTTGCATGGGACCCATGAGGTCCATATGGAGAAGCTCAAGAGGCTCCTTGGTGGTGAGATACTTACCCTTTTTGTGCATGCTTTTAGTTTGCTTTCCTTGTTGGCAAGATCCACAAACACCATTGGCTTTCTTCCCAAGATTAGGGAGGCCACGCACACAATTGAACTTTCCAAGGGTCCGTAGATCCCTAAAGTTCATGTGGCCAAGTCTTTCATGCCACAACTCAATTTGCTCATCCATGGACACATGATTAGATACAATACTAGCTTCAAGACAATAACAATTGTCGCTAGATCTCATGCCCTTCAACAAGGTTTGTCCATCGGGTTTTAGGATAGAGCAATAATCTTTAGAAAACAAGACGGAATATCCTTCATCACTAAGATGTGAAATGCTTATTAAATTGGCTTTCAAGCCATCAACAAATAAAGCATTGGATAAGAAGGGTAATCCGGGAACGGAAATGGTTCTTTTCCCTACAACATTTCTTTTGGATCCATCACCAAAAGTGACATTTCCACCTTCCTCCATAACAAGAGTCTCGAAGAAACTCTTGTTTCCCATCATATGCCTAGAGCACCCACTATCCAAATACCAAAAATTAGAAGAATTTGCCTTCAAGGCTATTTGTGCAACATGGCAAACATTTTCATTCTTTCTAATCCACTTAGCAACAATTTTAGCTTTCTTAGTGGTCTTTGGTACATGTGCTCTACTATTCCTAGGATCATCCAAATCAATATTATCATTCCTAGGAACATGCATCTTGGCTCTATTCTTTCTCTTTTCAATCATGCTTTGTGTTCTACACATTTTTATATATCGAAAGCAATGTGGTCTAATATGACCATCAAATCCACAAAAGTGACATATAGGAGTAAAATAAGGAATCATACCTTGTCCTTGTCTTTGTGGATGAATGGGTTCAATCCATCTTCGTTGTTGAACCGGTCTAGGTTGCTTCCTAGCTTGAGGTTGCATGATAGGTCTCTTTCCTTTGTGAGCCATTTGAGGAGGAATGTTGGCTTGAGGGACCCTAGGGGGTTGAGCTTGAGGTTGCCTTCTTGGCCCCATCTTCACTTGTGCATTTGAACATTGTCCTACTTCTAACTTCTTCCTAGGAATTTGCACAAATAAAGTTTCTTCGTTCCTCAAGGACTTGACAAACACGGTCTTGTTAGAGGTTGAGATCTTCTTGCCATCTTCATACCCAAGACCCCTCTTGTCACATGAACTCTTTCCAACACAAAGCACATGGTCAAGCTTCTTGGTGCTAGAATCCATCCTAGCCAAGGACCCTTTAACTTCTACAAGTTCCCTCTTCAAGCCTTCTTCACTTCTCTTGGATAAGTCTAACTCCTCAATTAACTTATCCTCTCTCCTCTTCAATCTTTCCACTTGTTCACTTAAGTGGTCATTGTGAGCCGAAAGTTCAAGGTTCTCTTCTCTCAACCTCTCAATCTTTCTTGTGCTTTTAATTGCTAAATCATTGAACTCGGCATGGTATTTAGCAAGCACCTTTTGCTCCATAAATTTCTTTATGGAATTAGAAGAGGAGTCACTTTCTACTTCACTAGAGTCAATTTCCTCTTGACTCATTTCCTCTCTCTCACTAGCACTTTTGCTCTTGTGAGATGAGGCAAAAGCTAGGAAGTTAGCCATGAGCTCTTCTTCACTTGAAGACTCATCTTCCTCATTGGAGCCATCACTACTCCCACTCCAAGTGGCGGCCATCACTTTGTCCTTCTTCTTTTTATTGTGATTAGCACATTCGGGGGCAAAGTGACCAATCCCACCACATTCAAAGCATCGGACCCCTTTCCTTTCGGTCCTCTCTTGTATAGGCTCAAACTTCTTAAAGGAACCTTTTTTCTTCAAGTCTTGTCCTCTTGACCCAAATCCCTTCTTCTTCTTGAACCCCATAACCTTATTAAACCTTTTCACGAATAAGGCAAGGTCTTCATCCGATTCATGCTTTGCCTCCTTTGCATCCTTAGATGCTTTCAAAGCTATTCCTTTAGACTTCTTAGGAGGAGTAGTGGTGCTAGGAGCCTTCCTAGACTCATATGCAATGAGACGTCTAATCACCTCACTTGGCTTCATATCCATGTAGCCACTATTTTCTTCTATGGCCGTCATCTTCGATTCAAACCTATCGAGGAGAGATCTCATAATTTTTTGCTTGACTCTCCTATCCGAATACGGGTCTCCGAGTTGATGGCTTTGATTTACAATGTCCATCAATTTGATTTCGAAGTCATTGAAGCATTCATCGTCTCCCATCCTAAGTAGCTCAAATTGAGTTTGGAGGACTTGAAGCTTGGACTCCTTCACCACCTCGGTTCCCTCATGTGCAACTTGAAAGATGTCCCATGCCACTTTTGCAGTCTGAGTGTTCTAAATAAGCTTGTACTGATTCTCATCCATTGCACACATGATGGCATGCATAGCCTTCCTATTCCACTTTGAAGCCTCAAACTCTTGCGCGTTCCATTGCGCCTTAGGCTTCAAAACTTCTTCTCCTCCACCACCGGGAGTCATCTTGGGTAGATCATATCCGTCTTCCACCGCCATCCATGCACGGCCATGAATTTGGCATATGTAGGATTCCATCTTCCCTTTCCATTGGGAATAGTTCAAACCGGTAAGAAGTGGAGGCCTTGTGCTAGAAGCACCTTCGTGGCCACTACCATTTCCACCGTTTCCACTCATAGTATTTATGAATGAATGAATGAAATGAATGCAAATGTATGAATGATCAAAAATCACACAAAATGCAAAACACACCAAAATAAGTAAGGATCACCTATGTATGTCTAGGAACCCGCTCTGATACCAATTGAAACAAATTATAGCACGGTGTGTATAAAACTATCTAGAGGAGGGGTGAATAGATTTTAAGCTTTTTACCCAATTTTTCGTGTTAGTCAAAATTACGAAATTACCCCTAAATAGATAAAGCAATAAATCAAGTATAAAATGCGGAAATTAAATAACACTTGATTTTTATTTGGAAACCCGCACGGGAAAAACCACGGGCTAGTAAGTAAGCCACACTCGAACCTCGAATCCACTAAATGTGTAAAACGATTACAACCTAATCCCGGAAGTAATCACACACCTACCTAATCCCGGTATGAGTGAACCTAGTCCAATTTGCTTGCGATCTAAGCAACCTAATCCCGGATGCTACACACAAGACTTACTTTCTCTATGAAGAGAATACAACCCTAAGTGAATATATAAATATCCAAATGCAACATAGAGCAAGGGAAACCCTATATGCTTATCTAAGATGATTAATATGCAATTAGAACAATCCTAGATATTAAAAACTAAATGACATGTTCAATCAAATAGTTTAGCTAATCAAGATTAAGCACAAAACCTAATTAGCTATCACAATACAACTTCTCAAACATACATCACACTAATCTCAATCTTGTATCAAAAGATATATGAAAATCATACAAGTAATAAATTGAGATTGCTTGTTAAGAAAAACACAAAATATGTAAGATATTAGTGAAAAGCTTACCAAGCAAAGTATGATGAAGAATCCATTCAAAGAGACATCTAGATGATCAAGGATGATGCTAGATGATGATTGATGATCATGAAAAAGTGTTTGAGTAAACTAAAAATGAGTTCTTTGGAATTTTTCTTCTCTTTGAAAAATATCCTAAGTATAGAATCTGAATATGAACTCTCTTAATTGACCTAAAGTCAAAGTGGCATATATATATGAGGCCAAAACAAAGTGTGGTTGTTTTGATAAGTTTGCCTCATATTTGCCTTGGGCGCTGTACGTAGAGCGCCTCATGTACAACGCTTGTACAGCGCCCCAACTCTGTTCTCACGGGAAAACAGAGTGGCGCTGTACGTAGAGCGCTTTGTACAGCGCCTGTACAACGACCCAACAGCGACCGAATTAAATCGATCAGGTCTGAACAACGCTCAATGGGCGCTGTTCATACAGTGCTTCTGTAGAGCGCTTTTGGGAGCGCCCAATGCAAAAATGCAATCCTAAGTCTAAGCTTGACAAGGCAATTGGATATGCAAGATGCAATCAAACTAACATGCAAGAAGAGATGTTAATGAACATTAATGCACAAAAAAATAAGACACACAACATACAAGTATTAAACATATGCATGAGTTGTGAGTGTGTGCAACTATCTCTTCAAGACAAGTATGCACAAAGAAATATACCTTCGGTGCTTATCAATACGAGGTCTTCAAAGGGCTTTGAACAATAAACCCGATACCTAGGCTACCCTTACAAAGAACCCCAACATGTGGTTTGTCCACGAAATGAGCCAATCAATAAATGGGAACCTTACAGTATTGTTGAATAAGAGGTTATAGAAGAAAAGAAGAGTTCTAGCCAAGATGAAGTGCGTACCATTTCATATGATCTTCCTCCACCACCCCAAGTCAAGGCTTATGTTCCTCTCATACCTTACCTATAAAGGTTGAAGAAACATAAGGATGCTCACAATTTCACTAAGTTTTTGGAGATATTTAAGAAGCTTCACATCAACATCCCATTTACTGAAGCACTTTCTCAAATGCCTACTTATGTGAAATTCCTCAAGGAGTTACTCTCTGTAAGGATTCCCATATCTTGATTAGCTTATTTCGTGGACAAACCACATATTGGGGATTGAATGTAAGGGTAGCTTAAGTGATTCATGATCAAGCTCAAAGACCCTCTCAAGTCCTCAAGGTTGACAAGCACTCTAAAGGTATATCTCTAGTGCTTAGTTTTCGTTGAAGAGATTTAGATTGCACACACACACTTAGTATACTTGCATTTGTATGCATACTCTTCACATCTCACTTTACACACTAGCACTTTGATTGATATATCTTATTGTGTGTTTTTGTGTCTTGTAATTTGTTTCCCGAATATGTTCAGAAACGTCTGCGCTTGCACAAATGTGTGCTTGGTTTAGCACGAAGACCGCCTACGGAGAATGTCATTGGCTTCTCCTTTGGTTTCACCATTTTTGGTGAATCGGCGGTTTAATCGGCGGCCTGGCTGCCGAACGAAACTGCCGTTTCATACCCGATTGATTTTTATCTCGGGTTTGTTTCTACAGTTTAATTGGCGGTTTCAAAACCTCCGAATGAAACCGCTGTTGATGCTCTGTTCTTCTCGGGCTCAATTCGGCGGTTGTGAACGGTGGCCTGGCCACCGGTTGAAACCGCTGATCGTGCGTTTTCAAGGGCAAACTTGTCTTTTCACATGCTCTGTTCTTGATGTCTATAAATATCATACTTTCTCATTCTCTGAACAATGTTCTTTAACTCTAAGAACCCTAAACTTCAAAGAGAGATATTTTAGAGAAAATCAAATCAAGAACACATTTTTAACACTAAAAAACCATTCTTATATGCATCAAAATATCATCTAGCATTTTCTAGCATAGTTAGGATGCTTGCTTGCATGGGTTTTGGTCAACACACATTCTTTGGTAAGTTCTTCACTATTATCATATATAATTAGTGTTTTATTTATCATTGACATCTCTTATATTATTTGTATGTTCTTAGAATATATTCTAGATACAAAATAGAGATTGTTGTGTTGACATGATTGAGTGTTGTATTTTGATAGCTATATCTAGGTTGTTTAATTTTTGATTAGCTAAGCTTTATGACATGTCATTTAGCTCTTGATATCTAGGATTATTTTTATTGACATATTATTATCCTATATAAGCATATAAGGTTCCCTAGCTCTACTTTGCATTTTGGATATTCATATATATTCACATAGATTGTATTATTTCTTTTTAGAGAGCTAAGTCTTGTGTTGTGACTGAGATTAGGTTGCTTAAATCGCAAGCAATTGGACTAGGTCCACTTATACCAGGATTAGGTAGGTATGTGATTATATACCGGGATTAGGTTGTAATCGTTAACACATTTAGTGGATTTGAGGTTCGAGTGTGGCGCACTTACTAGCCCGTGGTTTTTTCCATGAGAGTTTCCACGTAAATATCAAGTGTTATTTACATTCCGCACCATATTACACTTGCTATATTATATTGACTATTAGGGGTATTTTCGTAATCTTGACCATATACGAAAATTGGGTAAAATCGAATAAAATCTATTCAATCCACCCCCCCCCCCCCCCCTTCTAGATTAATATTTTAGAACACACCGTTAATTTGTTTCACTCTCCAACAAAAGAAAGCTAGAAAATTTTGAGACAGTCGCTTTAACAGAAGAGTGTAGTGCGATCTTGAAAAACAAACTCCCACCTAAGCTAAAGGATCCCGGGAAATTTACCATCCCATGCACCATTGGCACAACAGAGTTTGGAAAGGCGTTGATCGACTCCGTGGCAAGCATCAACTTGATGCCATATTCAGTCTTCCAGAAGTTAGAGGTGGGAGAAGTGAAGCCTACTCATGTTACCCTACAACTAGCCGACAGGTCAGTTAAATACCCGAAAGGAATCATGGAAGATGTTTTGGTAAAAGTAGAGAATTAGTACTTTCCTGTGGATTTCGTGATACTCGAAATGGAAGAGGATATAGAAATACCATTGCTTCTAGGTAGACCTTTCTTAAAGATAGCAGGGGTCTTAATAGATGTGAAGGAGGACAAGATGACATTAAGGGTAGGTGACGAACACTTAGTGTTTGACATGTCCAAGGCGGGCAAGAGGCTGATGAAGGTGGAAAAGTGTTTGAGGGTTGAGGTATTTGAGCTGTTAGTCGAAGATTTTGTTAGGAAAAAAGTTCCTAAGGAACCATTGGAGGCTTGTATAGTTCATGGAGCTTCTGAAGAGGATGAAGATGAGGAAGTTGTGGAATATGCCCTACACTTGAATTCCCAACTTTTGAAGAGTTTTAGAGAAAGAAAGAAGTTCAAGGAGTTATGAGAGAGAAAGCCTAAACTACCCATGTCTATTGAAAAACCTCATGAGCTTGAATTAAAGCAATTACCAGAGCACTTGAGATATGCCTTCCTTGGTGAGTCATTATCACTTCCGATGATAATTTTGGCCTCCTTATCAAAACTTGAAGAAGAGAAGTTGTTGAGGGTTCTAAGAAAACATAAGAAAGCCATCAGATTGTCTATCTCCGATATTAAGGGATTGAGCCTTTCGATTTACATGCACAAAATACTGATGGAGGAAGAATTCAAACCAACAGTGAAGCACCAAAGAAGATTGAATCTGAATATGCAAGAAGTGGTAAGATCAGAGGTTTTAAAACTTTTAGATGTGGGTATTATATACCCAATTTTAGACTGTCCTTGGGTCAGTCCAGTATAGGTAGTGCCAAAGAAAGGAAAGATTACAGTGGTGCTCAATGAGCATAACGTACTCATTCCGACATGGACTATCACAGGTTGGAGAGTTTGTATTGACTACAGAAAGCTCAACACTGCCACGAGGAAGGATCATTTGCCCTACCCTTTTATAGACCAAATGTTGGAAAGTCTAGCGGGGCATGAGTACTATTGTTTCTTGGATGGGTATTCTGGTTACAAGCAGATTCCAATAGATCCTGAAGATCAGGAGAAGATGATGTTCACATGTTCGTATGGGACGTTTGCTTACCAAAGAATGTCTTTTGGACTCTGTAACGCTCCGGTGACATTTCAAAGGTGTATGATGGCTATCTTTTCTGACATGGTGGAGAGGTATATTGAGGTCTTCATGGATGACTTCTCCATTTTCAAGTCATCATTTTATGGTTGCTTAGAGAAGTTAGGGAAGGTGCTTGAAAGATGTAAAGAAACCAACCTCATACTCAACTGGGAAAAATGTCATTTTATGGTCAATGAGGGGATCATATTGGGACATGGAATCTCCTCATAAGGGATTGAAGTGGACAAAGCTAAAATTGAGGTGATAGAAAAGTTATCACCTCTGATCTAAGTGAAGGGCATCTGGAGTTTTTAGAGGCACGCTGGTTCTATTGAAGATTCATCAAGGATTTTTCGAAGATTACAAAGCCTTTGTGTTCCCTCTTGATGAAAGACGTGTTGTTTTTATTCGATAAAGAATGCTTGAAGGCTTTTGAACTTTTAATGATTGAGCTCATTTCGGCTCCAATCATGAAGGCCCTAGATTGGGACCTACCTTTCGATTTGATGTGCAATGCTAATTACTATACGGTGGGTGCCGTATTGGGTCAAAGAAAGGAGAAGCGTCAACATGTTATTTACTATGCAAGCCAGACATTAAATGAGGCACATGTCAACTATGTAACAACAGAATCAGATCTTACTTGGTGAGATCCAAGGTAGTTGTCTACACGGACCACTCAGCCATAAAGTATCTTCTAGCAAAGAAAGATGCAAAACGGAGGCTCATAAGATGAGTGTTGTTCCTTTAAGAGTTCAACCTTGAAATTAGAGATAAGAAAAGAACCGAGAATGTAGTTACGGATCACCTTTCGAGGCTTGAGAGGGACGATAGCGGGAAAGTTGATGAGCCCATCAAAGAAGAGTTCTCCAATGAGCAACTCTTTGAGTTACAAGATTTTCTAGTGCTATGGTTCGTAGATGTTGTGAATTACTTAGCTATTGAGATAGTTCCACTGGAACTAAATGTGCACCAAAAGAGAAAATGTTTCCCTGAATTGAAGTTCTACTTTTGGGATGAACCGTTCCTGTTCAGAACATGTGGAGATGGAATAATTCGCAGGTGCGTTCCCAAAGAGGAGATGGGAGATATCTTGAGTCATTGCCACTCTAAGGAGTGTGGAGGCCACTTTGGTTCTTCATAAATGGCTAGAAAAGTTCTCCAGTCGGGTTTCTGGTGGCCATTATTCTTCAAAGACTCGAGGAGCTTTGTGAAGGCATGTGACCGATGCCAATGAACCGGTAACATAACAAAGAGAGGTGAGATGCCAATGAACGTCATATTGGAGGTGGAGCTTTTCGATGTCTGGGGCATAGACTTCATGGGATCGTTCCCATTTTTTTTTTTATGGGAATAGGTACATCCTAATTGCCATAGATTATGTATCAAAATGGATTGAAGCGATTGCCACTCCAACATGTGAAGCAAAGGAAGTGACAAAGTTCTTAAAAAGGCATATCCTCACTTGTTCTGGCACACCACGAGCAATAGTGAATGATGGAGGTTCTCACTTCTGCAATAAGAAATTTGAGGCGTTATTGAAAACATAAGGAGTGAAACACAAAGTCACCACCCCGTACCATCCACAAGCCAATGGTCAAGCCGAAGTCTCAAACAGAGAAATCAAGAGCATTTTGGAGAAGACCATGGGGATTAGAAGGAAGGACTGGGCTGAGAAGTTGGAAGATGCCTTATGGGCCTATTGAATGGCCTACAAATCTCCAATCGGCATGTCTCCATTCCAGCTAGTATATGGAAAAGCTTGCCACTTGCCATTTGAGCTTGAACACAAAGCATGGTGGGCGATTAAGTTCCTCAACATGAACTTGCAAGAGGCCGGTGAAAAGAGGTGCCTCCAATTAAGTGAGCTAAAAGAACTAAGGCTTGAATCATTAGAGAATTTGAGGATCTTCAAGGAGAAAACTAAAAGATGGCACGACAAAAGAATAGAGTTCAAGGAGATCAAGGTGGGTCATAAAGTGCTTCTCTTTAACTCAAGATTGAGGTTTCTCTCAGCCAAGCTAAAAAGTCGATGGATGGGTCCCTTCACGGTCACGGAGGTTCTTCCTTATGGAGCCATAGAGATCAAGAATGAAAAAAATATATATATTCAAAGTGAACGGACAATGGTTAAAAATCTATTGGGAACTTGAAGGAGAGGAACTCAAGGAGGTGGTCCGCTTCCAAGAACCAACCTAAGCCAAGAATTCAAATGGGAGGTACCATATTTATGCATAGTAGTCTAGGAATTTTAGTTTATCTAGTTTTTAATCCATGAAATTGTGTTTATTATTTTTACTTCTTGCATTTTAATTTTTGAAATTTCAAAGCACCATACTTGCTCTCAACATGTGCTCTTAAACGATAGACTAGGTGTTTTGATGTTGTGTGCAAGTTTTTGAAATTGCAGGTTTATGATGTATTCTTCAAGCAAATCAAGTCAATCAGACCCAACAAAAACAGAGGAGAAAACGACCTCAGGGCGACCTCAATGGTGTCGCTCCAAGGTCGTTATTGGCACCTTGAAAATAGTTCAAAAACAGAGGAGAAAGCGACCCCTGGGTGAGCCCACTCAAGGTTGCCCCAAGGTCGCTATTGCACATGGAAAATATTTCAAAACCGAGACGAAAGCGACCCTAAGGCAATCTCAGAGCAGGTCGCCTTATCCTTGAACCAAAAGTGGAACGACGTTGTTTCGCACCTAAAAGCGACCTCAAAAGGCGATCTCAAGCTTGCCCCAAGGTCGCCTTTGTGCGATTTCTAGAATAAAAAGTCTAGGTCGTGGAAGAAAGCTCAAAATTCAAATCTCTCAAAACAAAAAACACTCTCTATGGCTGCAACAAGGTTGGGTCTTCTCCCTAAGGTATTCCTAACCCTAATTTTCTTCATTTATGTTAAAAAGAAGCACCTAGGTCATCAATCTCTCTACATTATAGTTTTGGTTCACTTAAGAAGGTATTTAGAGGAAATTTGGGGATATTTTGGGATTCAAGTTCATTGTGAGTTTGATTGTTGATTGGGTTTTGTTTAGAAGATTATTGTAAGAGTAGTTTAGTTTGCTTTGAAGAAATTGTGTTAGAAGTAAGTGTTGTGTGGCCATTTCTTGGCGATTTTTATGTGAAATTGGTGTGGCCATTTCTTTGTGATTTTTTTGTATGGAATTGGTGTGCGGTTTGCAAAAAGAAAATGGCGGGTGGTAAAAAAGGTAAGCAAGTCGTTGGAGATAGTGGTAGGCCATCCAAGAAAATAGGGCAACCCTCGGACCCCTCAGTATTGCTGCCACCCTCAGGAAAAGGGAAGGGTGACACGGTCTCAGAGCCCTCAAATCCGTTTGACCCGGAAAGGTGGGCATTATTCGGAAACAAGAGGGTTTGGGCAGAGAGGGGCATTGACTTGACTGTCTTGGCTCTACCTTTATTCCAAAAGCAGTAAGAGCGATTGGCTGGTATGGTTTTGTTAGGACCCCAAACATGGCAGCATTGGAGTTGGTACGAGAATTTTATTATGCTATAATGCCACACCGGTTCTCTCAGGGGATACCTGTCATAGTTCAGGGGAGAGAGGTCCAAATTACAACTGCTAGGATCAACCAATGGTTTGGCACTTCTCAAGATCTAGGCGGCTTTGTTGACGGCCTTCCAAACCATGAGAGCTTTGAGCCTAACAACGGGGAGTTGGTTACCAACTTAAGGATTGATGGTGACCCAAATTCAAAAGAGTATCACAATCTCTTGTCACTCAACCAACTAAAGTTAGACGCGGCCTTCTGGAATTTGTTCTTCAATTACTCATTGGAGCCAAAAACCCACTGAACCGATTTGGGTTTTGATACCGCACGCTACTTGTTTTGTGCAAGGAATGGACTTTCAATGGACATTTGCCAAATTATAGTGAAGCATATTCATAGGGGTGTGAAATCAAAAGGGCCATTGCCTTTCCCCTGCCTTATCACCCACTTTTGTGAGGAGGCCGGGATTAATGTACACAGCGGAGGATGGAACCTAATTTCTCCAACGTTTGACTTAGGAAAAAAAACCTACAATGAGCTTACCAGACGTAGAGGGGTCATGCCACTTGGGAATAATGTAAATGAAGAAGATATGGGTCTAAATGAAGATTACCTTTCCGATGATGATCCGGATGATGCAGATTATAATGAACAAAATCTCGAAAGTGATCCAGATGCGAGCACAGCTGATCAAAACCCAACCATGGCTTAAATGTTACATAGGATGAACTTGTAGATGGATGCCAACCACCAGTACCTTCAAGCTATGAGCCAGCAGATGGACTCCAACCACCAAGCCTACATGGGGGAGTTCACAAATATTAATCAGAGGTTGGATGCCTTCCAGAGAGGTATGGTCAGTGCGGGCATCTAGATCCCCTTTACGTACCAAATGACCCTTAGACGTCCTTCTAGATGGCCATGAGGCAGCTCCTAACAAGCACCACAGGGCCCCTACATGCCGTATTAGGACCCCACCTCTCCGTATCAGGGCCTATAGAAATCGGCCACCCACATTCACTTAGTTTTGTTATTAGCTTCTTTTAGTTATTTATTTTAGGTTGCTTTCATTTGATGAATATGGCTACTCTAGCACTGTTTTATTTCTTTTGTGAACATATTTGTTTTTCTTTTTTTTTGGATTACTAATTTGGTTAGAGTTTTATTTCTTTGCTTTATCTCATTCTATCTTTATTCTTGTATATAATAATAGTGTGGAGAACCATTGTGCATAGTTTTTGAGTTTTGTTTAGTTGTGTGTTTGGCCTCCCTCTCACTTTTAAGATTATATTGTCTAATCCGCTTTTGTGCAAACATTGGGGATAATATTTCGTTTAGGTTTAGGGGTGTAGCCATCCAATGACCATCACGTGTCATTCTATTCTTCTACATGATTGTCTTGTATGTGTTTATTTTTTTTTTCAATTTCTGCATGATTGTGTGTTTGTAAAGTCAAAACTTGCTCGTTCTCCTGCTTCGAGCCAAATTTTGGAGCATTGTCTTACTTAATGAGATGCTTTTTGGTTGTACCTTTAGAGGTAATTTTTGCATGTGTTGTACCCCTGGGTCTAGGCAAAGGTTGTGCTAGTCAAAGCTACACCACATTGCTTGCACGCATCTTACCAGACTCAAATGTGTCTTTGTGATTGGGTATCGCGCCTAAAATGTCTAGATCATTAGTGGAGACTACCCTTGTGAGACCAAAGCCTATATAGCATCCTTATGAGTGTAAACTTTTATTGTCATTCTTAAACATTGTTCTTTTAGATAATTAAGTGTAAATAAAAAGGATCTCACTCCATAGTTTGGGCATTAAAGAGCACCATCTAAAAAGAGCATCACCATAGCCTTTGCCATTGTTTGCTTGCTTGACTCGTGCCTTCAGAGATGACATAGGATATGTGTGTTAGTCACTACAAATGTCCCAAACACATCCCTTGCCTTGTGTGTGTGTGTTTGAATGTCCTATCTATGTTGACCTACACACTAAACCCTATCACTATATCCTCCCATATCATACACATCATCATAATTTACCTAAACACTAGACCACCCCCTTTTCTACGATTATGGCTTGATATCATAGGAAAATGAAGCTCAAGAATATCAAAATTGTAAAAGTAGTGTGTACTCAGGCTAAAATGTGTAAATTGAGTAAAGAATAAGGCTCAAAATGTATGAAAAATTAAAAAGTGCTAAAAGAAAAAAGAATAGCACAAAAAGCCTTCTAAGCTCTAAAGTGTAAGAGTTGCCAAAAATGTAAAGCAACTTCATATAGCACAAAATGATTAATTGATAATTTATGCTTAGACGCTATTACTATGAAAAGCATGCCTAATAGAATCTTAAGCATAATTGGTAGCTAACCCGTAATTCCATACCCACCTAACTTCTCCACCACCAATTCACCGTAACCTCACTTGAACTCAAAAGAAGTCCTAATTGATCTTGAGGGGGAGTCTTAGCTTGTTGATGAAGGTATCAAATGGTGCTCTACTCTTGTTCTTAATGTTCAAATCCGTTGTTTTGGTCCAATTACATTTAATTAGTATTAGTGGTTTTTCAAAAATTTATTATATGCGTGTAAAAATTGAAAATTTCTTGTACATAAATTCCAACCGCATATGTTTGTTGAGTGAGCCTAGGTTCTGAGTGGTAAAATGAGAGAGATCCTGGAAGGTATAGAGTCGATGTGAAATGCTATCATAAGACTCTTGTGTTCGATGCCTTTTGAAGCTATGTTCACTAAGAAGTATGGAATTGCAATCTCTCTTGTTGTAGCACCTTAGCTTGCATTTCCCAAGCTTTCCCTTAAGGGTCTTAGCATGTATGTGCCTCAATCCGGTCCGCCGCTTATTGCACCTCTATTTATAGTTAGCTCAGCAGGAAAGACGTTTGTGGGAGTTGTTCTGTAAACCCTCACGAGACTTCACTTGTCCTCTAGGGATTGCCTAGGGGTTTAAAAGGCTTATGGCACATGCTAAGTGTCATCGTGTCATCTTGTCGCCCGCGAAAGCAATGTTTTTTACTTTATTTTATTATTTTCATTTTGTTTGCTTTGGTTTTGTTCGGGGACGACCAAAAGATTGGTTTGGGGGTATTTGATTGCTTCATTTCTACACTTTGTGTAGCCCCGTTTCCCTATCTTTTTGTGATTTTTTCTCAGGTAAAACGATCATTACTTCTCAAGTGAGAAGTTCTCAAAGATATTGATATTAATTGAAATAAAGTTTTTGCTTATCAAGCCACTCACAATCACACATAGACAATAATCAATAAAAATCATGCCAATGGATCTTCGAAGAGTTTTAAACCTCTTATGTCCAAGGGCTTAGTGAACAAATCCGCAAGTTGATTTTTTAGTAAGCATTGCTCTAGAGTAACAATAGAATGTTCAACAAGTTCTCTAAAGAAATGATGCCTAATATCTATGTGCAATGATATTGTTAGCAAGAAAATATTAGAGGGGTCAAATTCCAATTAACACAGTGTAAATATCATTGAGATGAAGAAATAATACTGTTTTATTGATCAATCAAGTTCAATACAAGATACAATGGTGATAACACATTTAAAAGAATTGTGCAATATCTTGATGAATATCTAGGGGTTGATTGATGATTGTTTTGCTCGAGGACGAGCAAAAGATAGGTTTGGGGGTATTTGATCGGATCAAATATGGTACGATTTTGTACCCTTATTTCCTATTCTTTGCGCTTATTCTCGGGCGATTCCCTGTATTTAATGTTGTTAAATCAAGTGTTTCAGGTTTTATTAGGCCTCAAGGGCATTTGTGAAGAAGATGAGGAATTTGGAGCATAAAGCCAATGAAACAGGGCATTTCGCCATTTGCTTGATTTAAGGTCGCCATGGCGACAGGGAAGTGTGTTAATGTCGCCCCCATGTCGCCATATGGTCACCATGGTGACAGGAAGGATTGTTTCAGAAAGAGCAAAGGTCGCCATGGAGACAAACGAATTTCTCCAAGAATATTGCATCAGGTGTGGTCGCCATTTGCATGTCGCCATGGCGACATTCAATGGCAAATGGCAACCTTCCCCCAAATTCCTCAGTGTCGCCATTTGCAAAGGGCGAAAAAGATGATGCTCGTGGCGACAATTGGATCTCAGAATGCGTAACAATATGTCGCCATGAGGTCGCCATGGCGACATTCCCGCCACATCAGCTTTCCAAGCGATTTTCAGCATAAAATCAAGACCAGTATAAATATCCCTCTTCTCTGAGTTTGAAGACACACAAAAATATACTGAGTTTTAGAAAACACACTTTTACTTAGCATTTTTAGACCTAGCTTTTCTTCCATAACTCCCACTTCCAAATTCCTCCATTTCTAACATTGAACTACCTTTTCCATCAAACACTCAACACCATATCTGTCTTACTTCACCAAACCATTCCTCTATTTCCATGTTCTTCACCATATTACCTTAGTTACACACCATTTGACACACATCACACAGCATCTAAGGAGGGAAAGGATTGAGCATTAAAGAAGGTGACCTACGGGTGATTTCCTCATTTATTACTCTATTTTCCTATTTGTAATTATGTGTAGCTAAAACCCCTAATCTAGGGGGTTGGTGTTAGAAACACTTGGACCTGGGGTTTGTTTGACTATATTTTAATTGAATCTCTATGTATTTTTCTATTTATTATATCTTTAGATTCTTGTCACTATATGATTGATTTATATATCAACCTATTAATCATAAACTTGTTAGAATAATCTATTATATAATCACCTTTGGAATGACAACCTTATTTGATTAAAGAATTCAATAAATAAGATGGATTATTGTAGGGAATACCAGCCACAATAATCCAAACTTTGTTTTGAGGTTAATCCATATAAGATTGGTTCTTTATGATAGTTTGAAAAGCACCCTTAATCCACTTGCAACTTCACTAATCCCCTAGCGTATCTCTTAATTGATTACACCCACTATTCTTACCATAGATTGTTGAGCTTCTATTTTGCCTACCATTTTTGTTACTTTTACTTTATGCATGTTTTGTGGTATTTTAAGCCACCAACTATCCACTTATCATGATTTATATTATAGCAATCTTAGATTAGTTAATCAACCTAACATATTACTTCATTTCCCTGTGGAACGAATCTAACTTACCATTATTGCGTTTTATATCCTAAAAGGATTCCGAAGTGGCACTACAAGAAATTTCACTTTTAGCAACATTCAAAAGACAACGTGCGGGCTGCGCACGTTGCTAAAAGTCATCTATCGCAACGCGCAGGTAAAGCATGTTGCCAAAAGTCATTTATCGCAACGCGTAAAAAATGTCTGTTGTTAAAACCACTTACGACAACGTACATGCGAATGTTGCCAATAATTGAGCACATATGGCAACACACAACGGATGCACGTTGTCCTTGTTATTTCATTAAGTTTGTGTACGTTGCTATAAGTGTGTTTTTAGCAACGTACAAACGCGCATGTTGTTAAAAATCTAATATTTGGCAACACACATATCATGAATGTTGCCATATGATAATCTTTAACAATTGATTATTTGCGTGTTGTGAAAAAGTCAAATATTTCGCAACACGCATGTCATGCGTGTTGCGAAAACGTTTAATATTTTGCAACACCCATAGTATGCACGTTGTTGTAGGAGAATCATTAGCAACTATTTGTTTGCGTGTTATGAAAGGTTGATGTTTAGCAACACATATCATGCGCGTTGCGAAAAGTCTTATATTTCACAACACACATACCATACACGTTGTTGTAAGAGACTTTTTAGCAACTACTGGTTTGCGCGTTGCGAAAAGCTAATATTTAACAACACATGTTATACGCGTTGCAAAAGGTCGACTAATATTTTAGAAACACACAAGTCATGCACGTTGCCGTAGATGTCGTGTGCGTTTCGAAATGATAATATTTAACAACACACCTGTTATGCGTGTTGCGAAAGACAAATATTTTAGTAACACACAAGTCATGCATGTTGTTGTAAATGTCATACACGTTGTGAAAGGCTAATATTTAGCAACACAAATATAATAAATGTTATCATAGAAACTTTTTTAGCAATCATTGGATTGCGCATTGTGAAAAATACTAATATTTCGTTACACACATATTATATGCAAGTTGTCGTAAGAACATTTTTATCAATTGTTGATTTGTGCGTTTCAATTTTTTTTTTTAATATTTAGAAATGAAACAAATTATAGCACGGTGTGTATAAAGCTATCTAGAGGGGGGGTGAATAGATTTTACGCTTTTTACCCAATATTTCGTGTTAATCAAAATTACGAAAATGCCCTCAAGATAATATAACCAAGCAATTGTAATATGGTGCGGAAATTAAAACAACACTTGGTTTTTACGTGGAAACCCTCACGGGAAAAACCACGGGCTATGTAAGTAAGCCACACTCGAACCTCGAATCCACTAAATGTGCAAACGATTACAACCTAATCCCGGAAGTAATCACACACCTACCTAATCCCGGTATGAGTGAACCTAGTCCAATTTGCTTGCGTTCTAAGCAACCTAATCCCGGATGCTACACACAAGACTTACTTTCTCTTTGAAGAGAATACAACCCTAAGTGAATATATGTGAATATCCAAAATGCAACATAGAGCAAGGGAAACCCTATATGCTTATCTAAGATGATTAATATGCAATTAAGTATAATCCTAGATATCAAAACTAAATGACATGTCAATTAGTTTAGCTAATCAATATTAAGCACAAAACCTAATATGCAAGCACAATATAAAATCTCAAACATACATCATACTCATCTCAATATTGTATCTAAAGCATACAAAATAACAAACAAGTAATTAATTGAGATTGCTAGATAAGAGAAACACAAAACATGTAAGATATTAGTGAAAAGCTTACCAAGCAAAGTATGATGAAGATTCCATGCTAGATGACATCTAGATGATCTAAGATGATGCTAGATGATGATTGATGATCATGAAAAAGTGTTTGAGAATCAAGAATGGAGTTCTTGGAATTTTTCTTCTCTTTGAAAAATATCCTAAGTATGAATTCTGAATATGAACTCTCTTAATTGACCTAAAGTCAAAGTGGCATATATATAGGGGGCCAAATCAAAGTGTGGTCGTTTAAGTAAGTTTCAAAGAAACGCGCCAATCGGCGGTTTCAATCGGCGGCCAGGCAGCCGTTAATGACCGCCGAATTGAGCTCGTGAAGAACAGAGCATAAACGGCGGTTAATTCGGCGGTTTCGTGACCGCCGATTCCAACCGCCGAAACAGAACAGAGAGATCAAAATCAACCAGGTATGAACGGCGGTTTCGAACGGCGGTTTCATGCCCGCCGTTTCAACCGCCGAATTAGACTGAGAGATAAATCAATCAGGTCTTGAATCGGCGGTTTCGAACGGCGGTCGTGACCGCCGATCTTAACCGCAGAAATGCTTCAGACCAATCTGGACTGAAACGGCGGTTTCATTCGGCGGCCAGGCCACCGATAATAACCGCCGATCACCTAGATAGGTGAAAACCAAGGAGAAGCCAAGGGCATTCTCCATAGGCGGTCCTCGCGCTAAACCAAGCACATTCTCGTGCATGCGCGGACGTTTCCGAAAGTTATCGGGAAATGAATTAACACAACAACAAGACACAATAACACACAACAAAATATAATAAATAAGTGCAAGTGTGAATTGTGACAAACGAAGAGAATGCACACATATGCAATGAATGTTTAGTGTGTGTGTGCAACTAATCTCTTCAAAGAAAAGTAAGCACATAGAAATTTACCTTCGGTGCTTAACAACACGAGGTCTTCAAAGGGCTTCGAACAAGAAGACCGATACTTAGGCTACCCTTACAAAGAACCCCCACATATGGTTTGATCACGAAATAAGCCAATTAAAAACAACGGGAATCCTTACAAGAAACCCAAACATCATGGACGTGTTCATAATTATTAAAAATACACAACAACCATAAGCAAAGTGGTTTGACTCATTCCCTGTTATTTTGTGATAAGGATTCAAGCATTCAAGCCTCACTTTTGACTATCATATCGTAAAATGTGGGGGAGCTAGACCTCTTCCATATAGTGGGAATTTCATTTCGAGTTCTGAGTTTGCAACGTTTGTTAGCATTAAGTTTTGATAGACTCTAATCCAATTGTTTGATTTTAAATAAAAAAAGATAGTTTAATTAAATGCTACACTAAACATTTTTTTTTTAATATCTATGTCTCTATCATACAAAATAATTACTTATATGACCAATTAATAAGAATTAATATTTTTTAATAAATTATTAATTATAAAAAAAATAAACAGATTGGTAGCATATATATGATATATATAAATAGTTATGTATTATTTAACAAAGTTAAGCTTCCAGCAAAATGGCAAAGTCACTCCTCACTGTCTTCATTGTCTTGGGTTCAACTCCCAACCCAAGCAAATAATTGTGAGATTTAATAAACATTGGTCCTAGAGGTTGGAGGCCCGATAGTGTTAGGGCCTAGTAGAGGGAGTCCAATGGGTGGTATGGGGGATCATTTATATTTATTTATTTATTTTTATGGCCTAAGACAACGTACAATGTGCATTGCGATAAATATCTACAACAACGTGCGTCTCTTCCGCAACGCACTTAGTATGTTGTCGATGTTCTAAGACAACGTACAATGCACGTTGTGTTAAACATTTAACGCAACGTCTATAGCGTGTTGCGTTAAATGTCTACGACAACGTACATTTTTTTCGCAACGCAATTAGTACGTTGTCGTTGTTCTAAGACAACGTGCATGGCGCGTTGCAAAAAGTCATCAGACTTTTGGCAACAGGTGTATCAACAACGTACAGGCGTGCGTTGCGAAAACCTTTCACAATGCATTTTGCGCGTTACGAAATGCCAAATTTCTTGTAGTGTGGCAAAACATTATTTCCAAAAAGATCATATATATATTGCTTTTGATGTACCAAAATGACCTCATCAGTGGAGCCATTGTGTGGAGGAGTGTTAAGTAATCTTGTATTGCTGATTCCACCATAAAAGCCGAATATGTAGCCGCTTATGAAGATGCTAAAGAGGCTATTTGGCTCCGTAAGTTCTTGAATGATCTTGAAGTTGTTCCAGATCTGGATAAGCCCATCACACTTTATTGTGTTAACAGTGGTGCTGTGGCTAATTCCAAAGAACCAATAAGCCATAAGAGAGGTAAGCATATAGAGAGGAAATATTATCTCATCAGAGAGATAGTGCAGAGAGGAGATGTGACCGTGACCAAGGTAGCGTCACAAGACAATCATGCTGATCCTTAAAGTGTTTACGGGTCACCTAGAGGGTCTAGGTTTACAAGACATGTCTCACATGCTTTAGTGCAAGTGGGAGATTTTTGGGGGTTTTTGTCCTAAAGCTTGTAATTTGTGAATGTGAATTGAACATAAATAAAAGAAGTAGTTTATTCATTCAAATTGTCTTATACATTTATATATAACATGTGTACTTAACATCCAAGATTGCCGGATGTAATTTTAAATTCAGTATATGAATGTCATATACAGATGGATTCGGTTTGAAACGAGTAATTTAAAGAGTCCGTAGATAGCAAATAAAGCTGTGTACTTTATTTGTGGTTAATCTACAGCCGCGGTCCATTCCGTAATGTATGGTGATCTTATCTTGGATCATTCATATGGTGATATGAGAATGGAGGCACCTTGTATGATGTGATCATATAGGACTGGGCTACGATCTATATGAATCTCTCAATAAAGATCTGTTACATGATGAGATTCATATATATCGACAAATGATGACTATATATGGGTGATCTTAATCCTAAGTGTCTTATCGACTCCTTCAGGTTAGATCGTGGTCTTCGATATACCATGGGTGAGGTCGGAGTTGCATTCCTGATCAATATGCTCCGTATGTTGGGATCACGGTTTGGCTTATGGCTGGGAAGGTGTAAGGATTTCCATATCTTGATTGACTTATTTCGTGGACAAACCACGTGTTGGGGATTGTGTAAGGGTAGTTTAGATGATTGAACTTCAAGCTCGAAGGCCCTTCCAAGACCTCAAGGGACAAGCACGCCAAAGGTATAATCTCTAGTGCTTGGTTTCCTTTGAAGAAACTTAGAATGCACACATACACACTTAGCATACTTGCATTTGTGTGCATACTCTTCACATGTCACTTTACACACTAGCACTTTGATTGTTATATTCTATTGTGTGTATATGTGCCTTGTAATTCGTTTCCCGACATTGTTCGAAAACATCCACGCATGCACTAGAATGTGCTTGGTTTTACGTGAAGACTGCCCACGGAGAATGCCTTTGGCTTCTCCTTGGTTTTCACCTCTGTTGGTGATCGGCGGCTATGATCGGCGGCCTGACCGCCGAATGAAACCGCCGTTTGTGTCCAGAAGTGTCTGGAGTAATTCTACGGTCAAGATTGGCGGTCATGACCGCCGTTCGAAACCGTCGTTCATACCTGATCGATTTAATATCTCGGGTTTGATTCGGTGGTTGGATCAGTGGTTACGAAACCGCCGAATGAAACCGTCGTTGATGCTTTGTTCTTCATGGGCTTAATTCGGTGGTCGTGATCGGCGGCCTGGCCGCCGATTGATACCGCTGATCGGTGCGTTTCAAAGGCAAACTTGTATTTTCACATGCTCTATTTTTCACGCCTATAAATACATCTCTTTCTCTTGTTTTGAATAATGACTCTTTGATCATCAAGAACCCTATATTTTAAAGAGAGATTTTGAGAGAAAAGCAACCAAGTTTGCTCATTTAAACACTCAAATACATACCTTTGTGCATCAAAGTTCATCTTGCATTCATCCATGAATGGGTTTGCATCATCACAACTTGCTTGGTAAGATTTTGATTAAGTTCATCTTATTTTAGTATTTTACTATCAAGCTATTCTCTTTTAATTTACTTGTATGTTTTTGATCATATGATAAATACAAGAATAGAGAATTAATTATGATGAATTGATTAAGTGTTGTATTGTGATAGCTAATTAGGTTTTTTTCTTAATCTTGATTAACTAAGCTATTTGACATGTCATTTAGCTCTTGATATCTAAGATTGATTTAATTGATTATATCATCATCCTAGATAAGCATCTAAGGTTCCCTAGCCTTATTTGTCATTTGAATATTCATACATTTTCACATAGGTTGCATTAACTCTTAATTGAGAATTAAGTCTTGGGGCTAAGATTACTTAGGCCTCAAGCAATTGGACTAGAGCCACTTTTAAAGGCCCGCGTGGTAGAAGTGGGGGGTTATTGACCGGAGTGTTAGACGATGTCTACATAGGTTGTAAACTCCATTTCAATTAATGGATTTCGAGGTTCGAGTGTGGCGCACTATACAACCCGTGGTTTTTCCTAGTGGTTGGGTTTCCACGTATACATCAAGTGTTATTTAATTTCCGCACTATATTACACTTGTTTGTATTTTTTACTAGTAGGGGCGTTTTCGTAAAATTGACTTGCATGCGAAAAGTGGGTAATAAAGCTTAAAATCTATTCACCCCCCTCTAGATATATTTTTCATACACACCGAGAGTTTATTCGTTCCTTTCAATTGGTATCAGAGCGGGTTCCTAGATATACTTGGGTGATCCTAGCTCATTTTTGGTGTGTTTTGCATTTGTGTGATTTTTGCTCATTCGTGCATTTTGCATTCATTTGAATTCATTCATTATATATAATGAGTGGATACGGTGGCAACTATGAGGGTGCGTCAAGTACACGACCTCCTCTCCTCACCGGTGTGAATTATGCCTTATGGAAAGGCAAGATGGAAGCATACTTGTGTCAAATCCATGATAGGGCATGGATGGCAATTGAAGATGGGTATGTGGCTCCTAAGATGACTCCCACGGGTGGTGGAGAAGAAGTACTCAAGCCTAAGGCTCAATGGTCCACTGAAGAGTTTGAGACTTCAAAATGGAATAGGAAGGCTTGGCACGCTCTTCTATGTGCAGTGGATGAAAATCAGTACAAATTGATTCAGAACACTAGGATAGCCAAGGAGGCATGGGATATTCTAGAGGTTGCACATGAAGGAACCGATGTTGTCAAGGATTCCAAGCTTCAAATCCTTCAAACGCAATTTGAGTTACTCAAGATGGAGGAGGACGAATGCTTCAATGAATTTGAAGTCAAGTTGATGGATATTGTCAATCAAAGCCATCAACTCGGTGATCCTTATTCGGATAGGAGAGTCAAGCAGAAAATTATGAGGTCTCTCCCTACTAGGTTTGAAGCAAAAGTGACGGCTTTAGAAGAGAATTATGGTTATAAAGACATGAAGCCGAGCGAGGTAATTGGAAGACTCCTCGCCTATGAATCTAGGAAGGTTCCTAGTATTTCTCCTCCTAAAAAGCAAAAAGGGATTGCTTTGAAAGCTTCCAAGGTTCAGAAGGAGGAAAAAGGTGACTCGGACGAAGACATGGCTTTGATGCTTAGAATTTTCAAGAAATTTGTCAAGTTTGAGAAGAAAGGTTTTGGATTCAAAGGCCAAGACTTAAAGAAAAAGGCTTCCTTCAAGAGTTTTGAGCCTAGACAAGAGAAGAGTGAAAAGAAAGGGGTCCAATGCTATGAGTGTGGCGGTATAGGACACATCTCACCTGATTGTGGGAATTTGAAGAACAAGATGGCAAAAGTGATGGCCGCCACTTGGAGTGAAAGTGATGACTCTAGAAAGGGAGACAAGTCATCAAGTGATGATGAGCTTACCATCGACTACATGGCATTTGGGGCCACTTGTGTAGAAGATAAAGTTGTTGGTAAGAATGCCTTGACTAATGATCCCATAGAAGAAAAAGATAAAGAAGTAGCTCTAGAGGTGATAGGTATAGCTACTTATTGGGACATGGCTCTCATTAACTTAAGAGACCAAGGTGAAGGTCTTAATGAGGGAAATAACTCCATAAGTGAGAAAGAGAGTGGAGGAGATAACTCACGTGAAAATGACTCCTCATCTAACTCTACAAATGGAAGTGTAGAGAAAATGGATGTTCATGACTTTATAGTCAAGTGTGAAAGTTCATTGAAGAAGAACAATAGAAAGTTGAAGATTTTAGAGGATGAAAATCTAGAGCTTTCAACACACAATGACCACTTGAGTAAGCAAGTGGAAACATCCAAGATGATTGAAGACAAGCTAAGGGATGAGCTAGCTATGTCTAAAAGGAATGAAGAAGGGTTGAAGAGAGAGCTTGATGAAGCTAAAGAGTCATTGACTAGGATGACTTCAAGCACCAAGAAGCTTGACCACTTACTTGGTGTTGGTAAGAACCCTTGTGACAAGAGAGGTATTGGGTATGAAGAAAGCAAGGAGATCACTACTCCAACCAAGACCGTCTTTGTCAAGAGTTTGGGCAAGATAGAAGCCTCGCCGATGCACACTCCTAGGAAGAAAATTGATCTAGGACAATGTTCAAGAAGTGCACAAGTGAAGGAAGCTCCAAGGAGACAACCTCAAGCTCAAAAAGTTCCTCAACCTAACTTCCCTTAAGCTCAAATTCATCAAGGGAAGAGGCCAATCATGCAAAATGAACCAAGGAAACAAGCTAGACCGGTTCAACAACAAAGAAGGTTTGAACCCACTCAACCACAAAGACATGGGAAGGCTCCTATGCATGCACAAGGACATGGTATGATTTCTAAATTCATCCCTACATGTCACTTTTGTGGTATTGATGGTCACATTAGACCAAATTTCTTTCATTTCATTAAATTATGTAGATTCAAAAGCATGATTGAAAAGAAAATGACAAGAGCTAGAATGCATGTTAATAGGAAGAAAAAAATTCATATTCATGATCCTATAATTTCTAGAACTCTTGAACCTTTATCCACTAGGAAGAAAAATGTCATATCTATGTGGATAAGAAAAAATGAACTCGCTTGCTACGAGACTAACAAGTCTCAAATAGGTTCAACCAAGTCAAATGGACTTGGGAGGTCTATAGGACCTCGTGACCTAAATTGATGAAGGATGGTGATTGACCCCATATGGGGAACTCAAGCAAAGAGAGCTAATGCATACTTATTGCATGCAAATATTTGAAAAATCTTATGCTTCTTTGTTGATTGCTTGAGTAAGTTTGGTTGCACATATGTATATATGTTTTCAATTCAATAAGTGTGAACCATGCTTGTTTACAATCCATGTCATATTTATGTTCAAACATGCATTTTTGGACTAGGAGATTTACATAGGAAGTATGATTTGAATGACCTATAGTTATCTCCATGACATGATGATTCTTAATGACATGCTTAAAAATTGAAAAGCATGAGTTTTTATAACATGCTAATGAATATTGAAAAGCATGAAATTCATATGACATGCTCAAATGAAAAAGCATGAATTGATGATTGCATATTAAAAAAATGCAAAACTTGTGTGAAAAAGCTTATGAGACTCAATGAATAAAGGATCTTGTATCCGTTCAAAGGATTTTAAAATCAAAATGTCTCTCTTTCTTTATTTGTTGAACATGTCTACTATCATACGGGTATCATTCCCTAAAAAATCAAATAGGGTGCAAAGTCGCTCATGACATGTTTGGCTTATAAAGATGCATATAGTTGCTCATAAATTAAAATCAATGAAAAATCTATATCCTTGCTTCTCTCATGACATTGGTGAAATTGGTTTGAATTCTTATTAGAAACCTTTGTCATTTGCTTTGCCAAATACTATTGTATTTTGGACTTGAATGCTACATGTCTTGTATGCAAAGCATGTTTTGATTCACACATTTATTTTAAATAAATCTCCTTGTTTCTCTCCAATTGATTGAGTTGCATAAAGTGGATTATATGATTATGCAAGTATATAGTATACTACTATCTCTATTTGCTAAGTGACCCGGTTGGGGACTACTCCTTTGCCTATATCATGACAAAAAGGGGGAGTAGAATGGTGGTAAGGGGAGTTACAAATTGTGGTAGCAATTGTGCATGTTAGGGAGACAACACATTGAGGGGGAGTAACCCTTTGAGGGGGAGCATTGCATACACATACATTGCATGATGTTGTGTTTAAATTCTTAAATGCAAATGCTTGTTTATGCTCTCACTTGATTAATCTCACATTTTACTTGTATTGGAAAGTATAGAAACTTTGCTTTCAGGGATTGATTGTTCTACATGAGATTGAAGACTTCAAGATTATTTTTATATATCTCTTTGTAATGTAGAAATTCATTGTAGACCCATAGTTTCTATTATGTTGTGAGGAATCAATGTGAGTGGTGGTTTTGTCACGAAATAGCCAAAGGGGGAGATTGTAAGGATTCCCATATCTTGATTGGCTTATTTCGTGGACAAAACACGTGTTGGGGATTGTGTAAGGGTAGTTTAGATGATTGAACTTCAAGCTCGAAGGCCCTTCCAAGATCTCAAGGGACAAGCACGCCAAAGGTATAATCTCTAGTGCTTGGTTTCCTTTGAAGAGACTTAGAATGCACACACACACACTTAGCATACTTGCATTTGTGTGCGTACTCTTCACATGTCACTTTACACACTAGCACTTTGATTGTTATATTCTATCGTATGTATATGTGCCTTGTAATTTGTTTCCCGACATTGTTCGGAAACGTCCACGCATGCACTAGAATGTGTTTGGTTTTACGCGAAGACCGCCCATGGAGAATGCATTTGGCTTCTCCTTGGTTTTCACCTCTGTTGGTGATCTGAGGTTATGATTGGCGGCCTGACCGCCGAATGAAACCGCCGTTTGTGTCCAGAAGTGTCTAGAGCAATTATGCGGTCAAGATCGGCGGTCATGACCGCCGTTCAAAACCACCGTTCATACCTGATCGATTTAATATCTCAGGTTTGATTCGGCGGTTGGATCGGCGGTTACGAAACTACCGAATGAAACCGCTGTTGATGCTCTGTTCTTCACGGGCTCAATTCGGCGTTCGTGATCGGTGGCCTGGCCGCCGATCGGTGCGTTTCAAGGGCAAACTTGTATTTTCACATGCTCTATTTTTCATGCCTATAAATACATCTCTTTCTCTTGTTCTGAATAATGACTCTTTGATCATCAAGAACCCTATATTTTAAAGAGAGATTTTGAGAGAAAAAGCAACCAAGTTTGCTCATTTAATCACTTAAATACATACCTTTGTGCATCAAAGTTCATCTTGCATTCATCCATGAATGAGTTTACATCATCACAACTTGCTTGGTAAGATTTTGATTAAGTTCATCTTATTTTAGTATTTTACTATCAAGCTATTCTCTTTTAAGTTACTTGTATGTTTTTGATCATATGATAAATACAAGAATAGCGAATTAATTGTGATGAATTGATTGAGTGTTGTATTGTGATAGCTAATTAGGTTTTTTGCTTAATCTTGATTAGCTAAGCTATTTGACATGTCATTTAGCTCTTGATATCTAGGATTGATTTAATTGATTATATCATCATCCTAGATAAACATCTAAGGTTCCCTAGCCTTGTTTGTCATTTGAATATTCATACATATTCACATAGGTTGCATTAACTCCTAATGGAGAATTAAGTCTTGGGGTTAAGATTGCTTAGGCCTCAAGCAATTGGATTAGAGCCACTTTTAAAGGCCCGCGTGGTAGAAGTGGGGGGTTATTGACCGGAGTGTTAGACGAGGTCTACATAGGTTGTAAACTCCATTTCAATTAGTGGATTTCGAGGTTCGAGTGTGGCACACTATACAGCCCGTGGTTTTTCCCAATGGTTGGGTTTCCATGTATACATTAAGTGTTATTTAATTTCCGCACTATATTACACTTGTTTGTATTTTTGACTAGTAGGGGCGTTTTCATAAAATTGACTTGCATGCGAAAAGTGGGTAATAAAGCTTAAAATATATTCACCCCCCTCTAGATATATTTATCATACACACCGAGCGTTTATTCGTTCCTTTCAGAAGGTTTGTACACAATAGTGGAATCCATTCCTTCTTGCGAGAAGTAGATGGTAGTTCCCTTAAGGGTTGATTCGGGGCTTGAACAATATGAGTGCTCTCCTAATTCCGTAAGGAATGTAGGATTTATTGTTCATTAGAGGGTCAATGGTACTTAATGGAAATATATAATTAGAGAGGTATAACGGACATTATGACCCATCTCTAATTATGAACTACTTGTGGAGGATTATACCATATGTATTAGCTATATCGATGGACACCAAGAGTAATTGGTTTGTGTAAAAACGTCTACAGTTGAGAGAGTGCAGCTTCAGGTTTTTAGTGGAATAACACCGAAGTTAATAATCATGAAATATTAATGAAAGAGTTTAATTAATTATTTCTAAGGATTATTGGAGCTCAAAATACTATGGGTCCATTAGGTCCCCTTGTTAGCCCGATCGATTTAGGTAACAATGGTCACGGTTTATTAATTGGATTGTCCAATTAATCATGTTACGAAAGTGACACGTATTTTTCAAGGATTAATTAGATTATTTAATTAATGAATTAATAATTAATAATTAATAATTGATTATGAAATGGAGGTTGCAGGTTCAAATCATGACTGAGACATAAAATAATTAGATTATTTTATTCTTAGTTAGGTATAGTGTTTAAGCTTAAGTTAACTAGGGTTATGTGGGAGTTAGAATCCTACTCTACGTATAACACTTAAATACTAATTATCTTTTGAATATATGGAGATATATTTGGAAAGAGGATGATTTAGTTTGAAAATATAAAAAGATATATTTTAAATAACTAAAGAAATAAAAAACTGATAGTGATCAGTTTTAACCTAATTTGAACTATATATATACACACACGCAAGCAAAAGAAAAGAACAAGACAAGAGAGGGTGGCGGCCATCAAGAGAAAAAAATTAAAAGTGTTCTTCTTGGGTGGCCGAACCCAAACAATATACAAAGAACAAGAGTTGTCTTTCGTGTGTTCTCTTCATCCTCCTTGTTCCTGAGTACCGTGATGCGCCCACACGCTGTTATCAATCCCGGGTTATAGCGAGGAAGATCTTGCATGTGGTTCAAATCAGGGAGCAAATCGTATTAAAGAGAAGGAGCCTCCAACGCTGGTATGAAATTGTTTCACCTTCTTTGTTGTTTTTGATTATTACTGCACAATTAGGTTTACTTGATGATTGCATAAAATATTTAAAACCTTTCCGCTGCGCAATCTGTAACCCTGGGTTCCTACAGTTGTTGGTTTGAATTTCTTTCTCTCCTTAAAAAAAACCGAATTATTGTAATATTTAAAATAAAAAAAACACACACATGCATTTTACATTTTCCTATCAACTTTACGGTACGATATAATAATGTTTTTAACAAAGCATGTGCATCGCACGGGTCAACACACTAGTGTATCCGTATATCTGAAGATTTTCTCTATATTAAATAGGGATTATCAAGTACGAGATTTCTCATACGGAATCTCCAATTACTATATGTGGTAAGAAGTTATCGATTGGAGTCTCATTTTTCCCAAACTTTGACTCGACAAGCATATTAATTATGACAAGATGATGTTAGTGGTAAGCCTCTCACGCCTGCACCAAGAGCTTGTGGATATTCGAGTCCTCCCTTCTCACCAAAAAAAACCCTAAATTTATATAATAATGTAATTTTTTTTTAATTTAAAAAAAGCATATTAATTATAGCTAAAAAAAACAAACATATCAATTAAAGAGTCAACTTTAATTTAAGACTTTTTTCGATTAATTTGACTCTAATTCCATAACCGGGCTATCCTGTCTAGTATTTTTTTCAAGTACCCTGTCTAGAATATTGGAAAAAATATATTTAAAAATTAATAATACGTTTTAACTTCTAACTAGCTCAATAGCTTATCATAAAATCCAATATTAAGTCTCATAAAAATAAATAAATAAATAAAATAAATACTTAGGGGGGTTTGTTTTTTTATATGAAGTCTGAAAGGCATTTGAACAGGCGTTTTGTTTGTTATTATTTTTTTTTAATTTGTTTTAATTTTTTTTCAAATTTGAAGTCTGAAATAATGTTTAAAAGGTCTGAAATCCTAGCTTAAATCTAAAGTTTGAAATTCTTAACTAATTTTAACCCAATTTTTCCAAAAAATACCCTCAGCATCTTCACAATATTACAAAATAAAATATAAAGAAATTGAACAAAAGGGAGGAGGTCACCAGCGATGGAGGAGTTGGAGGAGGCCGGTGACCAAGGAGGTCGACGGCCCCTCTTTGATGGCTAGAAAAGGTCAGCGTCCCTTTTTGATGGCTAAAGGAGGTCATCGCCCCTCATTGATGTTGGAGGAGGCCGATGACCTTCTCCTTGATGATAGAGGAAGCCGACAACCAGGGTTTGTAAAATCGACATATCCACCGATATATCCATATTTTGGAGGGACCGATATCGAAACAGGGGTAATATCCAATATCTAGCAAATATCCGGTCGATTTTGAAATATCTATAAAAATCTCCCGATATTCCCGAAATATTGTGAATTTCATCCCGAAATCTAGGGATATTTTGCAAAATAAAAAAAATTAAAAAAATTAAAAAAAAAATTAAAAATAATCTTAAACACTTAAATTATTGTTCAAATAATCTATATTGAAAATTATTTTAAAAGAAGCATTAACAAATTTATAAAATTTTCAAACATAATAGTTAATAGTATAATCACTGAAGTAGAATTTGGCAATCAATTTTATAATTCCAATATTATAAGTTACAACTTACAATCAATTTTATATTTCCAATATTATAACTTCTTTGCATGAGAGTGTTGTGTCATATACTCATATTTATATATATTATTTACATAATGATCTAATGAGTCATGAATGTAGTTCATATACTTTAAGAATGGAAAGAAAAGTTTTAGTGAACGAGCAGCCATAACAGCTAGAAGCAAAATGAAACTAGGTATATAAGTTTTATTACAAAAATCTATGTAATAATAATAAATAATAATATCATTGAAATGGTATTCATACTTATAATACTTAATAATTTTTATTGCAGCTGATTAGTGGGTAATGTATGGAGATTGTGCTCCATCATTTCGTGCAATAACAGTTCGCGTATTGTCACAAACAACATCATCTTCTGCATGCGAAAGAAATTGGTCTACATTTACTTTAATACACACAAAACAAAGAAATCGTCTTGCCTATTCTAAGCTTGAACAACTTGTTTATTGTTATTATAATATGAAGTTGAAAATTAGGGATATGGCAGCTGAAAAAGATAAAGTAGATGAAACTGATTTTATGGATCCACTTCAAGTAGCTGCTAAAGCAGGGGACGACAATGAGAATCTTTTATTTTACTGGGTTAGACTTGCCTATTTGGATGATGATGAGGGAAATCCTGATCCACAAATTGCTTCTCATGCTCGAGACATGGGAATAAATGTTGAACAAGTGATTAGAGAAGAAGTTGGTGTAGATCGTGGAGTTACTATTAGCAGCTCTTCCAATGACCAACATACCTCTGATGGAAATATTAGAGGAAAAGATGATGGAGATGATAGAGATGATGGAGGAGGTTGGGATTCTGGTGCAACAGGTTGGGATGCTGGTGCAACAGGTTGGGATGCTCGATCAAAATCGTGGTAGACAACATGGAGGAACAAGTCAAATTGATGAAGATTCTTTGAATATGTGTCTCTCCTCAATGAGTATGGACACTGAAAATAGTTCTTTGAGTGATTCGCAGACAAGGTCAGGTTCTCATGTACTATATTATGGTAGTTATGGTGGCTACAGTATATTTGATTATCCTTCTCCACAAATGCCATATGCAATACCTATGCATGCAGATCAACAATATCCACCAAGTTGGGTAAATCCAAACTACCCAATTCATGGATCAGTTGGAAGAGATCAAGCAACATACATGTGGCATATTAATAACTACCTTGAAAACTATGCTAGCACGTTTTGCTAGGAAAATTATTGTTCGAATCAAGATAGAAATGTATCTTATGTATTGAACCAGCAAGGAATTCATTTTAGTTTTAAATTTCAGACATGCAATGTATTATTATGTATGAATTATGATTTATGATAGAATCTTGGAAGTATGATAATTTTGTTTATTAAATATTTAATCTCTTTATATTGTATATAATATTGTAAAAGTGAAACAAAATATTATTCTATTAAATACTCAATTTTAAAAATTATATACAGACTATATCTATGTTATAATTTATAATAAACTCATAACTATGCTAATTTATCGTTGAAATATGATTCATTTGATGTATAATTATTTGTTTAAGTTTGTCCTAAAGTTTCACAAAAAAATTCTAAACTTTAAATGTAAATATCCATCATTTTTTAAATTTTTTACAGAATATCCACTGATCGATATCGATAATATCCCCGATATATCCATAAATTTAAAAGCCCGATATGGATACCGATACCGATATTTTTTTCCTTGCCGACAACCTCATATTTGAAGTTGGAGGAGGCCATTGACCTCCTCTTTCTGGTGAATCTAGGGACAAAATTCGTCTCATTTTTTTATAAATTTTTTTACTTTATATTATTATTATTTCTTAATAAAAATAAAAATAACTTTATTTTAAGTACAAATATATCAAATTAATAATTGTTAAGGGTATGAGAGTCTTTTTATTAGTTTTTAGATATTGATATTCAGACCTCAAAAATAAAAAACAAACATGTTACCAAAATTCAGATTTCAGACACTTTTCAGACTTCAGTAAAGTTCATATCTATTCAGATTTCAGATGAAAAAACAAACACTACCTAAGTCTAAACATCTTATAGATAACTTAGTTAAGCAAAGTCACCATAAAACGATTAAATCATCAGTGAGAAGTTATTAAGCCTATTAGTAGTTTAGTACCCCAAGTTTAGTTTTCCGATATGATAATCGATTAGTATTGTGCCGTAAGCCCTTGTAGGGTATGACTCAAACAAAATACTAATGCATTTGTATCGTAGATTATTTCTTTATTTCTTGTTATCTATTTTCAAAATATATGTTTTTTTTTTTTTTTTCATAGCATACGCATTTTGAAGAGTAAAGCTCGCGTCCCCACATTAACTGCAACCCTTTTATATTACTAATTGTTGAACTTACTTAAATTTTTTTGACTAAGCATGTAGTTTAGCCCTCCATAGTTAAAAATCATGGCTACGCTACTGCCAATAATAATATGCATACATGATCTGACACTTCTTAATCATATTAATTTAACCGCTGTCCAAAGTGGTCACCACCACTGCATGTGGTATATCATAAAAAAATCGTATTATTTTAAAAGCACCCCTCTATATCGACAATTGTTTGAGTGGCGATATTTGCACCCCCTTTAAAATCGTATGTGCATCCCAAATTTATATGTTTTCAAAATTCCAATCTTACCCTTAAATTAAATTATTAATATTTTAATTCAAAAATATAATAATTCTTATCGCTATCTTCTTTTCAAAATTTTAACTAACTAAATCAAATTAAAATTAATAAAGAAAAACAAAATCCCAAATATATCAAAAAGTGAAGAAAAACAGTATATTCTCTCAAGAAAATATGGAGGAGGCTGTTGCCTCATCCTCTTCTATCCTAGGTTAGAAAATTAGATTACAACCTCTTCCAAAATTTGGGAGGAGTACTGCGGCTCCTCCATATATATATATATATATTAGGCCTCTTTTAATTTTGTATTTCAGATAATAAAAAAACAACACATTAAAAAAAAAAAAAAAAACCATTCTCTCTCCTTAGGAGAATGATGAAGTTGAAGTGGATGTCTGCAATTTTATTGTTGTTGTTTATCCGTTTATAATTTTTCCTTTTTATTGTTATTTTTAAACTAATTTTTCCTTTTTATTTTGTTTTAGGTAAAATAAAGAATACAAGGTGTTTATTTTATAATATTTTTAAAAATTAAAACAAAGGGCATATTTGGTAATGTGTGGGGTGTACTTACAAGATTTTATCTTTTAAATTTTTTTAAAGGGGTGTATATACAAATAGGGGTGTATATACAGTTTTTTAGGGGTGCAAATATCGCCACTCTAATTGTTTTCTCTATCAAACAACATCAAATTTATGATCCACTTCACTATGATAAAATAAATTTGGGCCTTTGATGGGCTTCCAAAATCATTTTGACCCACGATTTTAATTTTAGCTTCTTCTTTTTTTCTTTTTCTTTTTTATTTTGTACTTCTCACAACATTTTTTCTTTTTGGCTTTCTTGATTTTATTTGTGCCTTAGAGAGTTAGATTCATAACATTAAAATATATTTATTTTGTATTTTAAAATTAATTGCAAGCAAATACAATTTTGTGACAAAATTATTCATGGATACGTATATCCGTAAAGATCCGCTCCACTTAGAACAGTAATAGATAATATTATACCGGAGACGGAGCGATGATTGATACGTACAATTCTAATATCCATTTTATTTTTGGAGATGTTGATGGGTTTTGTCTATGGATATTCATCTCAATCTGGCTCCATTATCAATTTTAATATTTTATATATATAAAAAAATTATTAGGTAATTATTATCTCTGATATATAACTTGTACATCATCTCTCAACAAAGGTCACTACTACAAAAATGTTAAAAGACATCGGTTGTTTACATCGATTTTTTGATAACCGATTTGGATTTATTTTCCAATAAGAAATCGGTTTTCCTTAAAACCGATGTCTTAAATATTGCTGTTTGAAAAAACAACAGTTTTTGGGAAAACCGATATATATTTTTTTTCCAATAAGAAATCGGTTTCCATTAAAACCGATGTCTTAAATATTGCGGTTTGAAAAGACAACGGTTTTTGGGAAAACCGATATGGATTCAAAAGTAAAATTCTGCTGAAATTCAAATCTGATCTATGTCCACATTCAAGTGCGCTTCTCTAAAACCACTCAACGTTATTTGCTCAAATTTTGAAACAATAAAGTGGACATGCAAACAAACACTTTTCATTCAGAAAATATTCCAAAAATCGATTTGGAAAAGTGTGAAAATGAGTGATGAAAACATCTCACTCGCGGATTCACGTCGCTTCTGACCTTTGACTGAATAATTGATCATAACTTTTAAAATACCACCCATAATTTTACGTTCTTTATACCGTTGAATTCGTATCAAAAACTAAAAGAACCCAACATTGACGAAAAAAATTTATTTCCTTGCCAAAAGATACAGTTTTAAGGAAAATGTTTGCACAAAAATTGATCATCTCCAATCGCTTCTGACCTTTGACTGAATAATTGATCATAACTTTCAAAATACCGCCCATGATTTTACATTCTTTATACCGTTGGATTCGTATCAAAAAATTGATGAATCCAATGTGGACAAAAAAAATTATTTCCTTGCCAAAAGATACATTTTTAAGAAAAAACTTTGCACAAAAATTGATCATCTCTAATCTCTTCTGACCTTTGACTGAATAATTGATCATAACTTTCAAAATACCGCCCATAATTTTACGTTCTTAATACCATTGGATTTGTATCGAAAAATTGAAGAATCCAACATGGACAAAAAAAATTATTTCCTTGCCAAAAGATACAGTTTTAAGGAAAACGTTTGCACAAAAATATCTCTAATCGCTTCTGACCTTTGACTGAATAGTTGATCATAACTTTTAAAATACCATCCAGAATTTTATGTTCTTTATACCGTTGGATTCGTATCGAAAAATCAAAGAACCCAGCATAGACAAAAAAAATTATTTCCTTGCCAAAAGATGCAGTTTTAAGGAAAAAGTTTGCACAAAAATATCTTCAGCAGAACACAAAACCACACAAAAAATGAAATGAAAAATAAACCCACCAATATTTTTTTTTTAATATATGTTTGTAGTAGAAATTAGAATTTTGATTAGTTGAGTAAATTTAAATTTATCAAACAAGTTTTTTAAAATTTTTTTTTTTATTTCTAACAACTCATATAGGTTATATATAAATATTGCGCAATTGTTAACACATCCAATCTTGTAGTCAGGCGGTAAAGGCTTTATCACTTTGACTTTGAACTTGCAAGTTCAATTCCTCATAATGACAATTAATCCTCATTATTATCAGCGGTCGGACGGCGGGATTAATTTTCGTAATACATCAATTTTATGTCGCGGTTCGGTTTTAAAAATTTGAAAAACCGATTTCTTCCATGTAAAATAACCGATTTTTTTTTTGTTTTTTGTAGTAGTGGGTGATAGTACACATCCCTTCCACATTAGTGATGAAGAGTTCAAATCACACCATACGCATTTTACAAGCATGTATTATTTGATCTCGTTAGTTCTATTGTAATAGTTCTTGTAATACATAAAAATAAAAATAAAAAATAAAAATAAAAATAAAAATCTAATTTTACAAGTTATTTATTATTATTATTTTTTGCTTATGGTGTTGTGACTGATGTCTGATTTTCTCACGAAAGATGAGAATATTGATGACCTTTTTATTACGTTGTTGGAGAATTAAATTTTTGAAATTTAATTTGATTTGATTTTCTTTCTTTCAGTTGATTTCATTTGAGCTTTTAATGGATGTATTTGTGTGCCATTTCTTTGTTAAGCTTCACGGTACAATATTTGGTGTTGTTATCTAAAGGATAATGTTACACATCCAACCTATGTCCAACCCCTGATGTGTCAGTTGGTGAGTGGATGCACATTAATAATGATTTATCCATATATCCATTCACCAACTGACACATCAGGGGTTGGACAAAAAGTTGGACAAAAATGGTTGGATGTCTACCATTGTCCGTTATCTAAAATATTTAATTGGGTGAAATCCATTTTAGTCCCTCTAGTTTGACCTATTACATAAACTGGTCTCTCGGTTTTTAGAATTGTCTTGTTAGGTCCTTCTATTACAATTTCCGTTGAAAAAGTGTAATCTGACAGGGACAGAGGTCAAATGACCCTGCTGCCCCTTAAAGTTGGTCAGATTGTTTAAAGGTCATTTTTACCCTCAATTTTCATAAATAAATATAAATATATTTTAAGAAATAAAAAAAATCATTTTCAGTAATATATATATATATATATACACTTCCAGGAATCCAGAATAGAAATCCATTCATCATCGATCTGATTTTTTTTTTCTTGTGTATAAAATGGAGACACACTCTTGTTTTGATATTCAACTTGTAGCAGGCCCATCAACGCCGGTATTAAATATGCAAACACCAAATGGTTCCTGGTCCAGGAAACAAACATCAGTCATCAGATAGAAATATATTTTCTACAATGATTATCGATTAAAAGCAGAATTTCACATAAATCCTACCTTTTTGGTGATTTGTCACTTTTGTAAATATCTTTCCAAATTCATCATTTTAGTCCTTACTTTTTACAAAACTCATCACTTTAGTCTATTTGACTAAATATGTGAAAGTCAACTATTCTAAAACCTGTGAAAGTACATTTTTACCCCTATTACTATTTAATTTAGCTAAAATGATTATCTTAGCTTTAAATTAAAATGAAAAACAATAAAATTCTCAATAATAAAATCTTAAATAAATATATTATAAAAAAAAAGCTTAAATAAATAATTAAAAAATCCATTATTTTTTTCTTATTTTGTATTTTTTTCATAATGGATTTTTATTTAGCTAAAATGATTATTTTAGCTTTAAATTAAATTGAAAAACAATAAAATTCTCAATAATAAAATCTTAAATAAATACATTACAAAAAAAAAAAAAATATTATGAAAAAAAATCATTTAAAGCTAAGATAATCATTTTAGTTAAATTAATATCCATTATGAAAAAAAATATTTAATGGATTTTATTATTATTTTTTATTTAAGATTTTTTTGTAATATATTTATTTAAGATTTTATTACTGAGAATTTTATTATTTTTCATTTTAATTTAAAACTAATATAATCATTTTAGCCAAATTAAATAGTAATAAGAGCAAAAATGTACTTTCACAGGTTTTAAAATAGTTGACATTCACATATTTGGTTAAATGGACTAAGGGGGGTGTATTCAATTAGGATTCTTGAGGACATTTAAAGACATTATAAATCCTGGTGTATTCAATTTGGACATTTAAAGACTTTAAAAGAGTCCATATGAATCCAGTGGTATTCAATTAGGATTTATATGGACTTTTAAAGAATCCTTCCAAATCCAGGTGTACTGAATTGAGACTTTAAAAATGTCTACAAGAATCAAGGTGTATTCAATTAGGACTGAATTTTAAAGGATTTTCTTAAGTCATGGATTTTGATGGATTTTGGTGGACTTGATGGTGAAAGATATAAATATCAAATGTCATAACATGTCCAGCCTTCTCCCCAAAGATTTTGGTGGATTTTGCTTTCCCTCTCTCTCTCAAATCAGAAACGAAAAGCACTAATATGTAAAAATTAAAAAAACCGATGCATGTGAGAATAATAAGCTTCCATCCCTAGTATGTTCTGTGAATTAAAAAGGAAAAAAAAAAAACTGCACATAATTATATATGTGAGAATATGTTGCAGTCACATAATTATATACAGTATAACAAGTACAAAACTCACTACGTGCCAGAATTGCACAAAACAACACCAAATTAATATGTAGAGTCTTCAATCAAACACCAAAATGCTCACTCTTTATTAGCATTTTTTTTTTTTTTTTTTTTTGAAAAACTATTTATTAGCATTTTATTTTAAAGAAAAATAATTCATCTACACTTCATGCAAGCAGTGCCTTTACGCAGATAAGCCTTAGCCAATTTTGGGTTCAATTCAATCGCTTTGTTTGAATCAGCAACAACCTCAGACTATATATATACACAAATATAGATTGACTGGTGTATCAAATTTTGCTCATTCTAACTTCAAAGGTTTTTTTGATAATTAGCTATAGCTTACTATTGATAAGTCAGAGATAACAAATTCATGAAAGCCTTAGCCAATTTTGGATTCAATTCAATCGCTTTGTTTTCATCAGCAACAACCTTAAAATATATATATACGCAAATATAGATTGACTGGTGTATCAAATTTTGCTCATTCCAACTTCAAAGGTTTTTTTTTTTTGATAATTAGCTATAATTAGCTTACTATTGATATATAAGTTAGAGATAACAAATCCATGAAAATCCTTGGATGTCTAAACAAATCCATAAAAGTCTGAGATAGATGTCTAAACAAATCCATAAAAGTCTGAGATGGATTTCTAAACAAATCAATGAAAGTCCATGTGGATTTATAAAAGTGTGTAGAAATCCATGAAAATCTGTCACTTAAAAAATGTCTATAAATGTCTTCAAGAATCCTAATTAATCCTAATTGAATACACCCCCCTAAAGTGATAAGTTTTAGAAAAAGTAAGGACTAAAGTGATGAATTTGAAAAGATATTTATAAAGGTGACAAATCACCAAAAAGGTAGGACTTTTGTGAAATTCTGCCTTGATTAAATCAGTAGAATTTTTTTTTTTTTTTTTTTAATCTCTTCAATCAAACTGCACAGAAAAAAAAAATCAAAAACATATATCTTCATCTAGTCAAATCCAGAACCCAGAACCTTTCCACGAACCCAGAACCCTAGATGGATCTTTCAGCTGGCTTTTGAACTTAAGAAGTGCTTGAGTCTCAACAGTCAAGGACCAAACCGGCAGGAGGAGACAAGCAAAGCATAGGTAACACACCAAAGTCAACAACTAGAGGGAGAGAAATGGTGTTTTCGCTATTTCGACTAAAACTAAAAATGGATATAAATATAATTCACACTAAACTATAGACTCCATTATCAACATTGGTTATCATCCTGAAAGCAGCTGAAAAGAACAACGACACATAATCATAAAACTATTTACCACCCAAAAACAAAAACTTTATAAATATTATTTGCAATAAAATAATTCTAAACAAACCAAACAAATTGTATAATATAAAGCTGATCTGGGTAGAGAATGAGGTTGGGAGGTCATAAATTGTACAAGTTCTTCAAAAGATGATGGCTTTTTAGGTTAGGATGTCCCGTAAATTGAAACCCAAATATAACTTTTATGTTTGTTTTAATATTATTTTAATGAAAATGAAAATGATGATACCTTAAGCAAATGAAAAGCACAAGAAAGAAAAGATGATTTTTTTTTACCTGAATCTGAGTGATTTGAAATTTTTTGATCTTTTTCACTTGTGCTCTGAGAATTCTGAAATGAAAACACAAGTAAACTCATAAAAACCCCTGCTTGCTAATTTTTTCAGAGAAAAAGCAAAGAAGAAGATAAAGTGAAACATAGAAAAAATGAAAAAACCAAGAATTACCCAGAAAAGAAAATCTAAGCTCGTGACTTTGAACAGAGACTTGTGTGTCTTTTAAAAGCAGGAAGCGTTTGGCGTCTGTTTTGGGAAACAAAACACAAATGGGGAACAAAAAAAAGCTGCAAATTTTCTCGAGAAAATCAAGGCAAGTTGCAGTTGTTTTCAACAAGTTACATTGTCATCTGTGTTACAACTTACAATGAAGAAGAAGTGGAAACTGTTAAAAAAAAAAACCCTCTCAAATTCCCAAGAACAGAGTCTGTTCGTTACAACACAAGCCAAATATATTCATGTTTACAGAACCCCAGATACAAATTTACAATCAATGAAGAAGAGAGGAGAGAGAAGGAGAGAATCACAGAGAGAGAGAAAGCATTTGAATGGAGACACTTTGAGATTGAGAGAGAGAGAAGGAGAGAATCACAGGGAGAGGAGGTTAGATTTTTAATTGTTGCACTAGTGATTTCGGTTGTCGCCACAGCAGTGGTGGTTAGGGTTTTGGTGTTTAAGTGGTGGTGGTGGTAGGGTTTGGGTGTTTGAGTGTAGAAGATGAGTGGATTAGGTTAGGAATTTCGATGGTGGTTAGGGATATTTGTTTTGTTTTTGGGTGAAATCCATTTTAGTCCCTCTAGTTTGACGTATTACACAAACTGGTCCTCCAGTTTTCAGCTTTATCTTGATAGGTCCCTCTTGTAGTCTTGTTTCCAAAAATCCGGATTTCAGTTCCTGCCGTCCAATTCCGTTAGGGTTTGCAAAGATTCCGTCTAATCTGAGAGGGTAAAATCATAAAATTACCTAGGGAGCTTCTAGAAACCGTTTTAAGAAGGGCATTTATGTAATTGGATTTATATATAATTAGATTTGATAACATTCAAAAAAAAAAAAAAAAAACAAAAACAAAAAAACAGAACATAACAAAAAACAATAAATAATAGAAACTTTTGAAATATCTTTCAAGATTTGTTTCTCCCTTAATATTAGACATGGTGTTGGTTCCGATTCCGGTCCAGTTCTGGCGGAACCAGAACCGGAACCTCCCCGGTTCCAGTTCGGTTCCAGTTCGGTTCCGACGGTTCAGTTCCTTTTTTTTTTTCCTTATATTTATTATTATTTAAAAAAAAAATTAGACATGTAAAATTGTAAATGCATTTTATTGGGTCACCCAAAATTAAAATAAAATAAATATATGACAAATTAAAAAAATAAATTAAAATAAAACTAAAAAAATGTAAAATTGGCTTTCCACTTAATTTTTACCATAATTAAGTTGACTACGTATCCTTTTGAGGTTTAGAGGAATCAAATGCCATATAGTTCTCTTACCTTTTATTGCAGGTTTGGTGATGACGTGGACACGTGGTGTACTGGTGTGAGGTGGCACCGTAACTAATCGTTGTCATTATCATCCGTTCCACTTCCTCCAGGTTTGCCATTATCATCCAGGTTTAACTAATCTTTGAAGATATCGAAGGGTACATGTTGATCGATTTCTTGTTGTCTGTTTTGCGCCTTGGTCCAATCATCAACACAAACTTGTATCTCAATTGATTTCAGACTCAAAAGTGAGCGTCTTGCGTCCAGAATATTTCCACCGGTGCTAAACTCTTGTTCCACAACCACCGTAGAAACTTGTGTTGAAATAATTTGTTTGACTATTGTTATAGATAAAAATCGTCATAAAGGACACGTCACCCCTTGAAGAAGCCACGTAAGCGGGAGTCAGGAAAAGTCAACTCGAAAGGGGGAAATCCCCCAAGTAACCCACTCGGCTGAAACCAAAGCAACCCGATCACAAACAAAGAGAACCAGCTCGGGCAACACCACCTACTCGGGCATACTCGGGCATACTCGGGGATCAACAAGAAGAAATGGTTGAGGAAACTCACTTCCTAAATACACGGAAGGAATCAACAGTAAGCACCTCCACAATATGTAGCAGTGCAACCCTTCAGAGTTTGACAAGGAAACAAACAGGTCTCCCGCGAATAAAGGAGAAAGAATCCGGCCCAAACTCGGACTCAGCCAAAACAGGAAACATATCACGCCCAAGAAGGAAGAAGAATCTGACTAGGATTGGAAAACCGCTCAAGACTTGGGCGCCACGACACCAAACCCTAGCGGCATCCCCAAACCCTAAAAACAACATGTATAAATACCCTTTGTAACGCATAAAGGAGGGATCTATCGTTTTTGAGCATAAGAGAGACCAGAGCGAATTTTTGTAATCAATTTATACATAGTGGATTTTGGCTTCGTTGCTTAGGCAACAACCCGTGGACGTTTCTCCGATCATCGGAGTTTTACCACGTATTTCTAGCTCATTATTTTTACGGTATTAAGATTCAAACTATTATCACTCACAAACATGATCTCAAATCATCGATTGAGTGTTGACGAAAAATCACCGTCAACAATTGGCGCTAGAAAGAGGGGCGGATCGAAGCATTTGTGAAGCAATGGCCGGCGAGGGAGATGGTAGCGATTCCAGGTACAGTCACGGACTACCCACTAATGAGTTGGAGGATGACGCCACTCCCAACACTGCGGATGCAGCCTTAGCAACTGCAGATCAATCAACTGCCCTAGCTGGCATCCAGCGCTTCCCCCCAACTAATGAAGAAATCGTGCAAAGATTCCGTACTTCTCTACAGCAACTTATGGCGGACGCAGCGAGGCAGGGAGTTGACCTTTCCACCACGGAGGGTTTGATGTCACCTCACAATCTTTCCGCCCCAAATCAGCAGGCAACAAGATTGCGTTCCACGGTGGTGGTACCAACGCCGGATGCACCAATAAAGGCAAGCCGAGGTCTTGCAGATAGGCCAACAATTTTGTCTGAAAGGTTAGCCATGGATAGCAGGGAGCATAGAAAGGAGAATGATTTTGACAGAAGGTATGATCGGGATCGGTTGGCCAAGGATCGAGATCGCCCCAGGAGACGTACTCATCGGAGAGCCAGGTCATCATCCTCAGGAGAGAGTGAGCAAAGTTATCATCGCAAGCGCCAAAGGGGCACAGTTTGGCTGCATGGCCTAAACCGAGAACATAGAGAGTTGAATCCAGAGGAAAGGGGCCAAAAGCTGATCGTAAGTTAGAATTTCAATGCGATGGGAGAACCGGAAGGAGACAGGGACATACTCATACAGAGTTTGACCCGGGAAGTTCAGAATAATCGTCGACAGATGGATGCTTTAGTTAGGCGATATGGGCGTAATGAATTGTCGGACGACGAGACCGGAAGCCCTTTCGCCAATGAAGTCCTGAGGATACCCTTCCCGGAGAGATTCAGGATGCCTCACGTAGAACAATTCAAAAGGAACACTGATCCGAAGGAACACGTCAGAAGGTATAAGAGTGCCATGGCCCAGTATGTCTACAATGACGCCTTGCTCTGTTTAAATTTCCCCCAAACTCTCGGGGATTTAGGCTCCAGGTGGTTCGGCAGGTTACCAGCGGCGAGTATAGGCAATTTCAGCGAGCTGAGTAAAGCATTCTCAAGGTAATTCCTCAGTAATGTACATAGGAAGAAGTCGGTGGCCCATTTGTCCCAGATAAAACAGGGAAAAGACGAGTCACTGAAGAAATATTTGGGGAGGTTCGGTCAGGAAGTGTCCAAAATTGGGAGTACAAATGACGAAACCATAATTGCCGCGTTCATCAACAACCTTCAGAACGGCCAATTGTCATTTGACCTCCGAAGAGCCCGACTAACCAGTTATGCCGATATGATGGACATGGCCGGGGGCTACACCTTGGCTGAGGAGGAGGAAGTTGCCACATGAGGAAGTTGCCATAGGAGGTTACTTCGTACATGGCGGTCGCCCAGAAGGATCTAAAACCAAAGACTAAGCAAAGGCGCCCGATACCAAAGGTGACAAACAGAAGAATAAGGTGCGGGATGGTCGGGATGGACATCGAGCATATGACCCAAAAACCGATCAACTGCGGCAGAGGTTCCAGGGCAGATATACAAACTATGCCCCGTTGAAAAAGGATCAAGAGGAAATTTTGGCAATCCTAGAAGAAAAGAACATGTCCAAAGAACCGCCTAAGCAATCAATGTATGCTCGGAGGGACACCACCAAGTATTGCAGGTTCCACAAGGAGAATGGGCACGAGACATCTAAGTGTTTCCAGCTAAGGGACCAGATTGAAACCCTCATCAGGGAAGGACATTTGAAAGACATCGTCTTAAAAAAGACTGACAGGGCGGACGGACAGAAGGATAGCCGACAGGACGGACGGGCAAGAAAGCCTAGTCCCAAGAAAGCTAAGGATGAAGGAGCAATCAACACCATCTTCGGGGGACCAGCGACTGGCAAGAGTAACAGGGAAAGGACCCAGGAAATCCGGGAGGCCGTGGAAGCACGGAGAGACCTGGACGTCAATTCTGTTGAACCTGACCTGAAGAGAATCAAGGAAGGCTGGGACCCGATCATATTCACAGAAGCTGACTCATATGGAGTTGATGTTAGGCCAAACGACGCGCTGGTAATTGGCGTACGGATTGGTCATAGAGAGGTTCATCGGATTTTGATTGACAATGGAAGCTCAGCAGACATTCTAAGTGTAGAAGTGTATGACCAGTTGAGGCTAGATAGGAAAGACCTACAACCATTTCCCACACCCCTTAGAGGATTTGGAGGAGTTGAAGTAAGGTCACTTGGCATGGTGAAGTTACCCGTGAAGGTCGGGAAGGCTCCTTGCCAAAAAACAGTGCTACTTGACTTTTTGGTGGTGGATACAGAAAATTGGCCATACAACGCCTTATTGGGCCGACCATTCTTGAATAAAGCCAAAGCAGTGACCGCAACCTACGCCCTCATGATGAAGTTCCCGACAGAATATAGGGTAGGAGTGATCAAAGGGTCACAAGAAATGGCCCGAAGGGCAAATTTGTCAGTGTATAAAGATAGGGAAGTACACCAGGTATACGCGGTAACAGCCGAGCGAGAGGTTGGTGAACTTGAAGAGCAGGCAGAAGTGCTGAAAGAATTTAATTTGGATCCTAGAGAAGAACCTGAGGCTAAGAAAGATGAGCCGACCGAAGAAGTGGCACTGGATCCAGAAGATCCGAGTAGGACAGTCAAGGTAGGGGCAAGTCTAAATGTACATGTTAAAGCCCAGCTTGTCACACTACTAAAAGAGTACAAGGATGTTTTTGCTTGGAGCCACGAAGATATGCTGGGGATAGACCCGAATGTGATATCACATTGCCTCTCCATCAACCCAGAGTTCCGCCCGGTGAAGCAGAAAAGGCGGCTGTTCAACCCCGAAAGGAGTACAGCTATTAAAAATGAAGTAAAAAAGTTACTTACAGCAGGATCGATAAGGGAAGTCAAGTACCCGAAATGGGTGGCCAATGTGGTGCTAGTAAAGAAAAAGAACAACCAGTGGAGGATGTGTGTGGATTTCACGGATTTAAACAAGGCCTGCCCGAATGACAGCTTCCCACTACCAAGGATCGACCAGCTAGTGGACGCAACAGCAGGGCATGAATTGTTAAGCTTCATGGATGCTTACTCGGGGTACAATCAGATCCTAATGAATAAAGCCGACGAAGAGAAAACGGCATTCACCGCAGACAAGGGGTTGTATTGCTATAAGGTGATGCCATTCGGATTGAAGAATGCCGGGGCAACGTACCAGAGGTTAGTGAACAGGATATTAGCTCGGCAGATTGGGAAGAACATGGAGGTCTATGTAGATGACATGCTGACCAAGAGTGTTACGGCAGAGAGGCACGCGGAAGATCTAAAAGAAACCTTTAAAGTTCTAAGAAGGTATAAGATGAAACTTAACCTGAACAAATGTGTGTTTGGGGTACCATCAGGTAGGTTTCTCGGCTTCCAGGTGCATCAGAGGGGAATCAAAGTGAACCCCGAGAAGATCAAAGCATTAGAAGAGATGGCTTCGCCAAGAACGCTGAAGGACGTACAGAGGCTGACGGGATGTCTCGCATCACTTAATCGATTTATAGCAAAATCAACAGACATATGCGCCCTATTTTTTAAAGCAATAAAGAAAGGAAAAGGGCTTGAGTGGAACAAAGAATGTGAAGCAGCCTTCCAGAAGTTGAAAGATTACTTAGGGCGAGCACCCATCCTCTCAAAGCCAGTAGTTGGAGAGACATTATACCTATACCTCTCGGTCACAGAAGTGGCAACAAGCTCGGTGTTGATCTGAATGGAGGAAGGAATGCAGAGACCAGTGTATTACACCAGCAAGGCGTTACTGCCCACAGAGACAAGGTATTCCCCGGTAGAAAAGATAGCGCTAGCCTTGATCACGGCAGCCAGGAAGCTAAGGCCATATTTCCAAGCGCATGCAATAGAGGTGTACACTGATTGTCCGTTGAAGCTCATCTTGCCAAAACCAGAACTGTCAGGTAGGCTGACTAAATGGGCGGTGGAGTTGAGCGAATTCGACATCAAGTACACCCCAAAAGCCGCAGTCAAGGGGTAGGCAGTGTCAGATTTTAGTGGAATTCACTGAGCCAGATGCCGAAGTGAGAAGAATAATGGAAGGAAAACAGGAGAATAGTTTTCGATGGAGGTTGCATGTAGATGGATCATCAAACACCCATGGCAGCGGGGCCGGGATAGTCATAACAACCCCGGAGGGAGACGCTGTAGAGTGCGCTATGAGGTTCAACTTCAAAGCAACCAACAACCAAGCAGAATATGAAGCTTTATTGGCTGGCTTGAGGGTCTGTATAGCGTTAAGAGTAGATGAGTTGGAGATTTACAGTGATTCGCAAGTTGTGGTTAACTAGGTATTGGATGAATACCAGGTGAGGGAGAAGCACATGATAGCTTACCTGAACATTGCAAAGAAATTGCTCAGAAAATTCAAGATCTACAAGATCTGTCAGATCCCTCAGGAAGAAAACAAGAAAGCAGACGCTTTATCCAAATTAGCTTCAGCCACCATGAGTATTAGGTCCAAAGCGATACCGGTGGCGCACCTGACTAGGCCGAGTACAGCAGAATCTGAGGAAGTCATGGTGTCGGAGATCCGACCAGTTCAAAGCGACTAGACCACACAGCTTAGAAAATATTTGGAGGAAAACATTTTACCCGAGGATACTGTGGAAGCAAAACGCGTCAAATACAGGTCAACCCGGTACACAATTCTGAGAGGTGAATTATACAGAAGAGGGTTCTCAAAGGTGCTGCAAAGGTGTATCGCTGGTGAAGAAACCAAAAAGATCCTGAAAGATGTTCACAGTGGAGTATGCGGGAACCATACTGGGGGTAAGAGTCTGGCGCATAAAGTGCTTAGGCAAGGATTCTATTGGCCAACTTTGTTCGCAGAGGCACAACGGTTCGCGGAGAGCTGTGAGACATGCCAGAGAATAGCAAACGATATTCGGCAACCCCCGGAGTTGCTCAGAAACTTAACTTCACCTTGGCCCTTTGCCATATGGGGCCTCTACCTGAAAGGACCAATACCCACTGGAACAAAGGGGGTGCGAAGCATGGTATTGTAGCAGTAGACTACTTTACTAAATGGGCGGAAGCAGAAGCTCTTGTGCACATCACTGAGGCAAACACCACCAGCTTTGTCAAAAAGAACATAATATATAGGTTTGGAATCCCGAGCGTCATCATAACAGACAATGGGACCCAATTCGACAACAGTAAGTTCAGAGAAATGTGCGAAGAGTATAAGATCGTGAACTACTATGCGTCACCTGCTCATCCTCAAACCAATGGCCAGACTGAAGCTGTGAACAAGGTGATCAAGCACACACTGATAGCAAAGTTGGAAGCCAAGAAAGGCAGCTGGGTGGACAAGCTACCAGAGGTGCTATGGGCATATCGAACAACTGTAAGGTCATCCACATGGGAGACTCCTTTTGCGTTAGCATTCGGGACGGAGGCCGTTATCCCAGTAGAGATAAGTTTTACATCACCCAGGGTACAACTATACAGCCCCGAGCACAATGTTAACATGCTACAGCAAAATCTAGACGAGCTTGAAGAAATAAGGGATGCAGCGCAAGTACGAAACGCTGCATACCAGCAAAGGGCTGCGAGGTACTATAATTCCCATGTTCACATACGTAGATTCCGGCTTGGAGATCTAGTGCTAAGAAGAGTGTCCCCGAACACCAAGGATAGGTCGGCAGGATCCCTCGCCGACAAATGGGAGGGACCATACATCGTCAAGGGAGTCGCGGGGCACGGGGCGTACATGATAGCCCGACCAGGGGGGAGCCTACTACCTCGACCATGCAATGCACAGTACCTCAAGATTTTCTACCCCTAAGGAACTCATCTCTATGCTTATGTTAATTCAGTTTACTTTTTTGTCCTGTTTTAGCTTTGCATCAACTGTTTCAGATTTATTTTATTTTCTAATAAAGTTCATTTGTCAATAAAGAGGTTGTTCATTGAAGTCGATGAGTCTCATGATCAAAGATATTCCATAGCCTATGAACAACAGCAGCCACTTAATAGTTGGCTAAACAAATGCAAAAAAATAAAAGGAAGAATTCGGACGCTACAAAGCCGCGAGAGAGCGGACGAGTAGTGCTTGAAGGGCAAAGAAGCTGAAGTAGCACGCCCACCTAGTTAAGATAGTGCAAACGCGCTTCTTGACAAAAAGGCAAAACCGAGGCACCAGGGTAACTGGAAAATTGCTCGGAGCGCCGCCAGAAAGGCTGGTGAGATGCGCAGCTGTGTTGGCCTGTACATAAAACCCCAACGATTCGGCAAAACCTTGCACAGACAAAATCGGGAGACGTCCTAGGTGACTTGTGTAAGGACCTCAGCGTATGGTCGTGGTGAGCCTCGACGTAACGTTTAGATAAAACCTCAATAGGTCAAAAAGACAAAACGCCAGTTAAATAAGACACTCGGCCACATTAATTGCCAGTTAAATAAGATACTCGGCCACATTAATTGCCAGTTGAATAAGACACTCGGCTAAGAGATCGGTTAGTTGCCAGTTGAATAAGAAACTTGGCCAAATTGATTGCCAGTTAAATGAGATACTTGGCTAAACTAGCTAGCGACCAGTTAAGAAAGTTCTCGAAAATTAGAAAGCACAACGGTAAGAATGAAAATTCATATATATATATATATATATATATAAGGATAATGCAAAGAATCGTTACAAAAAAAAATACAGAAGAAAAAATCAAGAAGATGGCGCTGGGGGTTGTGAACTGCTCCCACCGACACTCTGGTCAGGCTCCATCACGTATTCGCTAAGGAGGCTATCTTCGGAGGTCCACACAATCACATCTTCTTCGTCATCGTCATCCATCCAGGCGCTATAGTCCATCCTAGGGACGGGACCAACATCAAGATTCTCACCATCGATCCCCGCTTTCTGACAAGCGTGAAAAGTAGAGAAGGAATCGGCGGTGGGAACCTCCAGATGCATGGGATGTGGCATCTTACCTTTACTTCGGTAATATGCTTGCCACTCTTTCATCTGGATCCGAATAGACTCCAGAGACGTATCCACATGCTTCTTGATCGAGAGGCTCCAGTTGGCCCTGGCCCGGTCGGTCGCCCTACTCTTCATCTTGAAGAATTCTCCAGCCGAGACCATTCCTCGTTGGAACTTCCTAAGAAGCAAAACATCATAGGCTGGAGATCTTTTCAAGCGGTCGACCCCTTGTATCTCCAACTCCAGCCTAGCTTCCTTTGACAGAGATTTGACTGTCAAGGCCTGACGCTCCAAGTCTTCTATGCGGCGTTCATAAGAGGTTTTCGCATCCTCAGCGGTCTGCTTGGCCTGGAGCAAAGCATCTTGAGTGGAAGACAACTGATCTTGCAGGGTTGTGGCCTTCTCAGCAGCAGAAGACACCTTCTGTTCAGCCTCCATCTGACGAGCCAGGCATTGATCCAGGAGCACCTGACTTGATCTAGCCCCCTCTTGACAAGCTAACTCAGCCCGAGAGCGATGGTCCTCACTCTCCTTCAGTTGGGCTTCTAGCTGCCTTATTCTTTCTGCCTGGGCTTCGCCAGCCTGGCAAGCCCTGGACATCTCGGCCACCATATGCAGCAAATCGATAGCAAACAGGGGTGAAGTAACAAAAAAGAAGAAAAAGAAAAATACAAAATTATGCATATAGTCAAGGCGTTACTCACATAGGAAGCACTGTTGAAGAAGTTATAGAGCCGGTTGGACACGGTTCCAGCCCTGAGGTGACTCCAATGATCCTCCCCAATGTAGGCTCGGCATGAACCCATGGCCCTCAGCATAGTCTCGGGGGTAGGATCATCTGTCTGGGTCGAGGGGCCCAAACTACCCACGTAAGTTTCAGGGAGCCCGGTAGTCGAGGCCACCCGAGGAGAGCTAGCGGAGCCGCCAACACTGTCCTTGATTTGGTCCCGTGGAGGGGTCATACCCGTTTTTCTTCCAACCTTTGCTCCCCCCTCATCACTTGAAGATGAATCAACATATGCAACAACTCGGGGAATCTTGGGGGTAGGGCGACCAGGAGAAAATGAGGTATTTCTCTTTCCAGATTACCTCCCGTGAGAATTCAAGTCAGCCGCAGGATCTTTAGAATCCAGATCGGGATGCCTCATTTCAACACCGCTGACCCCGGGAGGAGTAGGAATTGGCTCGGTAGGAGTTGGAGTCTCCGAAGCCGTCACGCCCAAGTGTTCCCCAGCTGCTTCAGTACCCTGGAATATAGCACTTGGCATGTTTGCAGCAGAGTGGGGAGAGTTGGTTCCACGGGAGAAAGCCGCTGGCTCTGGCTCTGGCTCTGGCTCTGGCTCTGAGGCGGGCTTAGAGGAGTGTCCAGCTTTCTCTTTCCCCTTAGAAGAAGAAGGACCCGCTTGATTGTCCTGCCCAACAACGGTCCTACTTGCTCCAAAGTCGGTCTTACTTGCTCCAAAGCCCTCCGGATCGCCCATAGCCTTTGCTGAATATGCGGTCATTTCTTGACCATGGGTCTCCTCGGGCACATAATCGGGTGCTCCCTTTTCATCATCTCCCTCGGGAGGATCCTCGAGAGCACTCTCGTCAGAGTCACCTTCGGGAGGAGCTATCCCAGCATCTCGCTGGCGAAGAGCCGCTCTTCGGCTTGCCTCCACGATGCCTTTTATCCGGCGTGCCTGAGCATCACAGACTATGTCTACGTCGAACACTTAAAAAAAAAAAAAAAAAAAAGGAAGTGGAAGGTGTTTCCCCGAGTCAGTAAACTGATTTAAAAGACAGAATGCAAGAATAACCAAGGAAAGCTTATAAAAACTTACGGCGTTTGCGGCATGCAGAAATCTGGGGAAAAAGGTGAGCTTTAATCATTTTCACCTCGTTGAAGATATAAGGTCTGCCCCTTTTTTCCAAAGGGCGAACGGCTGCCCGAGCCAAAGTCTTCAGCTCCTCGTCGGTGAAAGCAGGAGTTATATAGTTCCATTGAGGTGAACAAAAGGATCGAGGAACCTTGCAAGTCACCCGAGTGCCATCAAGATCAAAACTGATTGATTGGCCCCATCGTTCGCCCACGAAGAACCAGCTATTCTTCCAAAATTTATTTGAAGTAGGGAAGCCCCAAACGAACCCCTTCATCTTCTCGTCCGTGGTCGGTTTGATTTTACTCTTAACCACTACGTCTTTAGGGATCCAGAGCTCAGGCTGGTTCGATTGAAGAAAATAAACCATAGTCTTCCCCACGGGCTCAATGTGTAAAAGTGCCGGATTTTGCGAGGTGTGGGAGGTGGCCGCTTCATCCTATGCCACAAGTGCCACATACACATCAAAATCCGATAGCTATTCGGAGTTAGCTGCGTAGGGGTAAGCTGAGCCTCAGCCAAAAACCAGGTGATGAAGGGCTGAAGGGGAAAAGTAACACCACAAGTAAGTATTGCCCCATAGATTGCCACGTGGCCAGGTGGGGGGGTTCCATGTAGCTCGACCGTCAGAAGGAACCAGCGAAACCATGTTGCTGTCCAGGTCGAAGTGTCACATATACTTTTTTATCTCTTCAGGGCCGACCACGTTCGGCTCGACGTCATAGGCACATATCCGCTCGGGAGAGAAAGAGATGCGAGCGGCCCTATGCTCCTCTTTAATATCACTCTCAATTACATTATGGGTCCCGACTCGGCTCTCCAGGGGATCCTTTTTACGATTATTCATCCTCTTCATCTCCACGGCCGAGTATCAGCACGAATGGAAAAAGAAGAATCTGACTGAGTTTCAGGCTGATAAGAGTCAGGCCGCGATGAATTCGAAGAAACGGAGGGAATCTCTGAAGTAGGAGGAACTTCAGAAGTAGCAGGTCCTTCACGAAAAAGCCCAGAAACGTCGACGTCTAAATATTGAGGTTGATCGGGGAGAAAGTCTCCTAGCAATCTGTGGACAACCGTGTCAAGAAAAACATCACCTTGTTCAATAGCAATCATACCAACAGTAAAAAGACGATTCCTAGCAGCAGGATCCATAAGAACTAACCTTGATATATCAGAAAACTGGAGCTACGCAAACTGCAGAGGAAATCTTCAGAGAAGGTGGAATGGTCTTCAAGAAAAGATCCGGGTTTTGAGGTTGAGGATCTTGGTAAAACTAAGAAATGAGGGTCTAAACCCAAATAACTGAAAGATAAGTAGCAGATGCAAGTGAACTTCTTTCAAGAAGAGAAAAGAAAAATGGCAAGAGATTTTTTGCAGAGAAAAGAAAAGGATCTTCCCTACGAAGCGTCAGGCTGATATATATAGGCAGTACCGATTTTAAAAAAAATCAAAACCCTAGAGAGGGTAGGTGAAGAAGCGGGAAAACAGAGAGGCAATGGGAGTGACGTGGGTTACGTACGAATGAACAGAAATGTTGTGTCCCATTAATGCCTCCTACCAAGACCAAGCAAAAGGAGACAGGTGGCAAGCAGAGAGAGCCTTGAGCCGTCAGGAAGTCAGTATGTCACCATCAAAAGATTTCTGAATAGTGGGTGGATCAAGCATGTGCGGACATAATTAAGACACGTCAGCAATACTTCGAATCAAACGAGGATACTGAAAACCAACATTAATATGAAAGACGACAAATGAAAACAAGTCGTGAGAAACGAAGCAAACAGGGGTTAAATATTTATCCCGAGCAAGCGGTATTCGGCTCAAATATTTAAGGGGGTATTGTTATAGGTAAAAATCGTCATAAAGGACACGTCACCCCCTTGAAGAAGCCACGTAAGCGGGAGTCAGGAAAAGTCAACTCGAAAGGGGGAAATCCCCCAAGTAACCCACTCGGCTGAAACCAAAGCGACCCGATCACAAACAAAGAGAACTAGCTCGGGCAACACCACCTACTCGGGCATACTCGGGGATCAACAAGAAGAGATGGTTGCGGAAACTCACTTCCCAAATACACGAAAGGAATCAGCAGTGAGCACCTCCACAATACGTAGCAGTGCAACCCTTCAAAGTTTGACAAGGAAACAAACAGGTCTCTCGCGAATAAAGGAGAAAGAATCCAGCCCAAACTCAGACTCAGCCAAAACAGAAAACATATCACGCCCAAGAAGGAAGCAGAATCCAACTAGGACTGGAAAACCGCTCAAGACTTGGGCGTCACGACACCAAACCCTAGCGGCATCCCCAAACCCTAAAAACAACGTGTATAAATACCCTTTGTAATGCGTAAAGGAGGGATCTATCATTTTTGAGCATAAGAGAGACCAGAGCGAATTTTTGTAATCAATTTATACATAGTGGATTTTGGCTTCGTTGCTTAGGCAACAACCCGTGGATGTTTCTCCGATCATCGGAGTTTTACCATGTATTTCTTGCTCATTATTTTTACGGTATTAAGATTCAAACTATTATCACTCACAAACGTGATCTCAAATCATCGATTGAGTGTTGACGAAAAATCACCGTCAACAACTATAATAACCAAGACTGGAAACACTACAAAAAAAAAGCCTATCAGTGACGAACTATTTCCGACGGCCATTTCAGTGTCGTTGGAAATGAGTAAAAATATGATACCACATTTCCGATGGCCAATTGCCATCGGAAATAGCCGAAAAAGCCGTCAATGTTGTTCCCAATTCCGCCGGCACAAAAAGTGCCGTTGGAAATAGTGTTTGTCCCGTTGGAAATGAGGAAAAGGAATACACTATTTCTGACGGCATTGAGGCTATCGGAAATAGTCTTGTTCCATTTGAAAAGAAAAAAAGGAATACACTATTTCTGATGGCCTCAATGCCGTTGGAAATAGTCTTGCTCCATTTGAAAAGAAAAAAAGGAATACACTATTTCTGACGGCCTCAATGTCGTTGGAAATAGTCTTGTTCCATTTGAAAAGAGAAAAATGAATACACTATTTCCAATGGCCTCAATGTCGTCAGAAATAGAAGAGAAAAAAGGAATACACTATTTCCGATGGCATTGAGGCCAATGGAAATAGTCTTGTTCCATGTGAAAAGAAAAAAAAGGAATACACTATTTCTGACGGCCTCAATGCCGTCGGAAATAGTCTTGTTCCATTTGAAAAGAAAAAAATGAATACATTATTTCCGACGGCATTGAGGCCGTCGGAAATAGTCTTTGCTTTGTTGATCTCAATTCATGGAATACATAAATAATTTATTATTATAATATTAATTAATAAATTATATTGGAATGTATGTGATTTATAACACTACACAAAAAATGTGACTTGTAGGTCAATATTTTAAATGTATCACTATATGTGTTAAATGTATCCAAAATTCACTTTCAACAAAAACTCTAATAATTTTAATAAAATATTATTTTAAAAAACAATATCTCAATAGTTATATTTAAATACTATACAAAAAAATATATTTAATTACATAGTATACAAACATATCAATAGCTTATATATAAATAATATGCAAAACATTTCAGATATAAGGTTATAGCAAAATGGTAAGGGAAACCCTTACTGTCATCCAGGTCAAGGGTTCAAGCCACATGAATTTCATGGATTTAGAGTGCCATATGCTGGGTGATGTGGCGCCTATTGGGTGATGTGGTGGTGACGTGGCGCGCGGCACGTGTCGAGTGACTTGGCGACTATCAAGTCAAGTCACGCTATTTTTTTTTTATAATTCCACCTTGAATCACTATTACTGACTGCATTTTCATATTTTCCGACAGCCATGGCTGTCAGAAATGGTAGTATTTGTGACGGCTCGTCAGTGAATAGTTATTTTTGACAAACGTATTTGTGATGGCCTCTGATGGCTTTTTCCCGTCGGAAAAGCATATTTCCGACAGGAAATGGTCTTTTCCGACGGCATTTAGTTGTCGGAAAAGACCATTTTTTTTTTGTAGTGAAAGTACCTTTCATGCTCATTCCACCAGTGTAGGATATCAAATTTTTTAACATCAGTGTCTTTCATAAGCTCAAAAGAGATACATAAATAAGATTCAAGCTCGGAATATGTGGTCGAGCTTAATGAAGAAGAACCCCATAATTTTTTGGTTTTTTTGGATAACAAAATGTACCCTAAACTCATAAATCTAGAGGATGATGGGGAGTGAGATACATTTTGAGTTTGTAGAATATCTATGTTTAGTGATGGACCATAAACTCTAATATGTTCATCATATAACTCATAAAATAATGTCTTATTTCTAGAACAAGATGTATCAACATTATAATCTATTTGTAAACATTGATGATAATAAGCAGTTTGATATTCAGACAAATTTTCTAATCTACAACATGGATCAAAACACATTGCAATCAAATAAATATTTGGAAACTCCCTATAATAGTCTAACCATTTTTCCTTCATAGTAATAACGGACTCCAGTAATTGTAAGTCGGATGCACAATGAGAAAAGGCACCAGCAATATTAAGACTCTCAATAATAAATAAATTAGTTGTAAGATAATAAATACCAGATAAATTGTTAGTAACATTATTAAAAACTTTTAACAAACCACAAGCTTTTGTACAAACATCCCAATGGGTTGAATAAAGATTAATGTGACTAACATTATATTGAATAAAAGTAACTAATAAATCCCTATAATCATAACTTTGAGCAAGCAATTTATAAGTAGAATTCCAATGTGTTGAAACATCACGAGAAAATCTAATGGTACACCTACCATTTTGTTTACAAAATTGTGCCCATGCTTTCATTGCAGAAGAATATTTCCACAAATAATAGAGGGCATCGTTAATAGGTTGAATAAAATCTTGAAGAGTTAATTTCTAATCCTTTTTGAACGCATAAATTTTAAACATGGCATGCATATCTTTGATGAAATTTTTTATCACCAAGATAAGGTTTGCAAAAATCAATTAAAGCAAGGAACAACAGCGGTATTGTTGGAAGCATTATCAAAACCAACTGCAAAAATTTTGTTTTCAATTTTATGCTTTTCAAAAATAATTCTAAGCTGTCTAAAAATATTAGCAGTAGTGTTTGCACCATCAAAAACTCTAAATGCAAGAATTCTTTTTTGGATAGTCCATGCATTATCCATATAATGGCAAATGACACCTAAGTATGAATGCATTCGCCAATGGTCACTCCATATGTCGGCACATACGGAAACACGACCATTATATTTTTCAAAATATTTTTCCAACTTCCTTTTTCTTTGTAATAAATGTTCTGAAGTGTTTATGTGAAAGTGGCTCTAGGAACACAACATACAGTAGGATTTAATGCTCGTTGACAATAATTATTAAAACCAACATTTTCACCAAAACCAAATGGTAAATGTTTTACTGCAACCATTCTAGCTAATTCTTCTCTATTTTTTTTCATCACTATATTTAAATAATTGTTGGTTAGAGGTAGCGTACTTGGAAATTTGGGCTTGTGAACTCGATATGACCTGTGCATCTGGATGTTTGTTCGTTATATGCTTTCGATATGAGCCATATCCTCTAGATTTGCTCCACCTGAATACTTTTTTGTAGTAATTGCAAACCGCTACAGTGCTTCCATCTGCTTGCGTTACTTTCTTCATATGGAGTACAAATAGATCGGATTTGGGTTGCTTTTGTAACTTATCTTCCATAGGTGGTTCAAATTCAAAATTTAGAGGGGGATCAGGCATATTTTCTGATTGGCTTATGAAATGAGGGGTGGCATCGGGATCTGGTTCAGAAATTATTAGAGGGGGATGACTGGGATGAGGAGAGTTTAGGGATTCATCATAGGCTTGGGCTTGCAGGAACTCATGATAGGCAGTGTTGTCATAACTGACATTATCCGGCTCTAGCAATACCGGCATACGACCCTTACCTTTCATCAAAATGGAACGCCTTGGAGCATCTCCACTTCCACTTGCCATTTAAAAAATTGAATTGTAAAAATCCTTGAAGAAAAAATGTGAAAAAATTGTTGGAAATAAATGGTTGGAAATAAATTTGAGAGAGAATTGGAATTTGGAAACTTAGTAATTGCAAATAAAATAAATTGGAAATAAAATAAAATGTAAATAAAATAATTAGAAATAAAATAAATCGGAAATTTAGTAATTGCAAATAAAATAAATTGGAAACTTAGTGATTGCAAATAAAATAAATGCAAATAACTTAGTAATTGAGAGAGAATTGGAAACTTGGAGAATTGAGAGAGAAATGAGAATTAGGGGGGAGGGGGGGTGGTGGATATTTATAGAAAAGAAAAAGAAAAAGAAAATAAAAAACCAAGTGAGCCATTGGAGGCCAAACGGCTTGCTGATGTTAGAAATCAAGGACCAGAACCGGAACCTCCCTGGTTCTGGTTCTGGTTCACGATTTGGTTCCGGTTTAGGAATTGGAAAACTGGTTCCGGAGAGGGCGGTTCTAGTTTGGTTCCACGGTTGGAACCGAACCGACATCATGTCTACTTAATATAGCATGAAATTTATAGTTATAGACGTCAGTTACATTTTTCCCGTATAAAATTTACAAATTTACAAAAAAATTTCATTGAATACGAGGAAAGATATAGTGGGGATGGATATCCTTACCTCAATTCATGGATTTCCCAAAGAAGCAGTATGGGTAAATAGCACCAAATGGGTTTGACCCTATGGTGACAGCACCAAGTTTATAATTCTATGAAATTTTGCACTAAAGTACGTAATGAGACAAAAATGCCATTAACTTCATTTTTCTTTCTTCTTTCTCTCCCTCTCAAGAAAAACAACACTTTCCTTCGCTTTTTCACAAGAAAAATGAAGAATCTCTCAAGAAAGTTGTAGAGGAATTGTGATATTATCTCAGTTGTAATTGTTTGAGACGAAGAAGAGGAATTGATGAAAAGAGGGGAAAAAAAATTGGATATGACAAAATTTCCAAAAAATAAGTCTAGGATTCAAGTAAATAAGTCTTCAATATTTATTTTGGTCTTTCCGAAACTTATTTTGGTATTTTTGAGACTTATTGAGTGCAATTAAAAAAAAATATTAATAAACTTTTTTAGTGGCATTGAGTCTCGGGTAACCGACCCGAGACTTAATGCCAAAGGAAATAAGTGTCGGGTAGGTCACTTGAGACTTAAAGCCATTAAAAAAAAAAAATTCTTAATTTTTTCTTATATCTTTGTCAACTTGAAATGGAGATTTGTTCGACCTCTTTTGGAGGTCTGTTTGATGGAGGTCACCTCCATCAATGGAGGTTTTTGGAAAAAATAAAAAATAAAAGAAGTAAAGGATACATAAAGAATAAAAGTAAAAATAGGGGTATTTTTGTTCATTACTATATTTTGGTGCCATTTAAACTCAAATTATTAGAGCATCTCCAATGCTATTATGCATTTGGAGAAAATAGAGTGCCACATAGGATAGATATTAAAAAAGTTAGAAAAACTCTCTCCAATGCTATTATCTAAGTTGAATATGGAGATGATGTGACAAAAAAAAAGTTAGAGAATATGGAGGTGAGTTTCTATTTCTAGAAACTCTCCTAGAAATGCAGACTAAGGCCTAGTTTGGTATTGCTGTAACTTTTATAATAATCACTGTTAGCTGTGGTGAAGGAATAATCAACTGTGAAGTTAATCAGCAGATGTTTGGTTAATTGTATTTTTAAAACTACTGTATAGCTCAAAAGCAGTATACATATGTTTGGTAATTTTATTGCAAAAGTGCTGAGATTAGTTACAATGACTAAAATATACATGAGTTTATGACCCTATTTCATTTTTTTTTCATTAATTATATATATTAAATCAATATTTAAGTAGAATATTTAAATTGGAAAAATAAATTCCATAAGAACAATAAAAATATTTTAAAAAGATTTTATAAATCAAATCAATATTTAAATATAATATTTAATTTGAGATGAATTAAGGTATATAAATGATTTTAACTTGATTTCATAAGGATAATAATGATATTTTAAAAGATGCATTAAATGCTGAAATAGATTATTGCATAATCACTTTCAAAAAGTAACCCCACACCTACTTCTCAAAATTACTGTCAAAACTTGACAGATTATCAATTAATCACTTTTGGAAGTTTTACCAAATATCATTTTATGTCAAAATTATAAAATAATCTGATTTTAACTTTTCAAAATCAATACCAAACTGGCCCTAAGATTTTTAACTCTTTCCACCAATAAGATTAAAGCTCATTTAATTGTAAAATAAAATAGGATAGAGAGTGAAATAATTGTTTTATTATGATTGGTCATAAAATGGATACATATTTGACTTTAGATAATTGCATTGGAGATATGAATATGCATTTCTCTATTTTTTTTTTCAAAAGTGGGCCCATAATGAATAAAAATATTGATGTGGCATTATTTAGAAACTCAAAAATGTATATTTGCATTAGAGATGCTCTTAAGTTGGTGCTAGTTCCAAAAGTGCCTTTTCAAAGTGTGCTATAAATTTAAAGAGCCCTTTCCCAAATCCTCTCTGCTTACTTATAAATGGGGATGAATACGGGAATATGAATATATATCTCAAATGGATATAAGGATGAATAATCCACTTACTTATAAATGCGGATTGATACGGGGATAGATATATATATCTCAAATTGATATGAGGATGGATAATGGGGTATCCATCATCAATCCGCTCCATTACCATCCCTATAATTAACCAACCATCCTCAATCCGCTCCATCGCAATCCCTATAATTAACCAACCATCTGTATTAATAATTGTTTATTCTATCAAACAAAATCAAATTTATGATACAATATACTAAGATAGAATAAATTTGGGCTTTGATGGGCTTCCAAAATATTTTGGCCCACGATTTTAATTTTGGCTTCTCCTTTACTTTTTGGGTGGCCACCTCTCGAAACTTGTTTGTGCACCACTGCACCCCATACTAATTTTAAATTTCTACATCACCCTTAAGTTAAATTACTCTTATAGTCATTAAAATCTTTACAATAGAAATTAATTTATTCATAAATTAAAATGAAACTATAAGGAAAAGAAACACAAATCCTGAGAAACCATACAGTAATTGTTCATACTCCAACGATGCCCTCTCCTAGATGCAATCAGCTTTCTTCATAATTCATTCCCATACTCCATTGATACAAAGAAGCCACATTTTCCCCCTCTCATGTACTCCTCTCTCACTTTTTCTTGTTATCATCAAGGTCAATCCTGAGATTTTGGGGGTTAGAGACGAAATGTAAAATTGAGGCCCTCGACCCTCCACACACTAGAAAAATTTTTGACTTTCCCTACGAACCATTTTCATGAGGAGAGGTCGAAATTCGTAGGCATATATATTAGCCGACGAAATATTTTTATCGACAAATTCGTGGGGACATCATGGCCGGGAAAGGTATTACGCAACGATTTTGAGTTTCGTTGGCCCAAACTAGAGATGTTGGAACTTCAAAAATTAATCCTCCTTACGGCCAACCCACCGTTGTCAGCCTACGGCCCACCCTTGATAATAATGAAAATTAATTGTCATTATTATGAATTGAACTTGCAACCTCATGTCAAAGTGATAAGCCTTTACTGCCTAACTGCAACACTTGATTTGTTAATAATTACACAATATTTATAAATCTAATTTGAACGACATAAATATATTGAAAAATATTTATTGGATTGCAAATCGGGTTTGGTGATAATGCTTTTTTGTTGTTGTTGTTGTTGTCAATTTCTGTTATTTAATTAAATGATCAATACCTCAAAGTGATAATCAATTGAGATGGTGCTAATCGAGAATGTGATAAGTGTATTTATTTTTTTTATTTTTTATTTTTTATAAGTGTATAGTATATATTTTCTTTAATCAAAGTTTTATGTACCGGGTGTCCACTACTGATTAGTGTGGTTGTGGTGGATTTATCCAAATAATTTAATTTTAATTAATTAACTTTTAATATTTTTTGGCATATATATTTTTTTAATTAATTAATTAATTTTAGTATATATTTTTTAAATTCTAATTAAATTTTCCCTTCAAATACAATGTTTGTCAGGAAATATTTCCATTAACCCTTAGCCTATAAACGTCTGTTTTGTGGGGAAATGTTAACTGTGCCTACAAATCCCGTTTTGTTGCCCAGAGTTTTGTGGGGAAAGAGCACCAGTTCGTTGGCACAACTACTCCTACCCATGGAATTTCTGGCAGGTATATTAGGCCTACGAAACTTCTATTTGTGGGGAAAGGTTAACTGCGCCTACAAATCTCTCTTTGTCGCCCAAAGTTTTGTGGGGAAAGAGTTAAATTCTTGTAGTGACATATGTTTACTTGATTATATTTCTCTAGTAAATACTTATACAAATTAATATAATAACTCAAAATCAAGATTGTAATACAACAAAATAACAAATAAAAATTCATTGAAATAAATTTTTTTATTTCAACTCTTTTAGTCTTTTCATTCCATTTGAAAGAAAAAAAAAACCATATATGCTATAAACTCAGACACGAAATTCGAACTTTGTGTCAAAATTCGAACTCTAACAAGCAAAATTCTAACAAATTAGAAAAGAAAAATGAAAAGAGGTTTTTCGAGAGAAAAACGAAGAAGAAAAAGAAGTATTAGATTCAATTACCTTCGAAACGACAATGAATTCAACTCTTTTACAAGCGAATTACGCAATTTTAGAGATTTCGTGTTTGAATTTCTTATCAAAAGAGTTCTCAAGAACCCTACATTTGATTTCAATTTGTTTTTCGAATGTCTGATAAAGAGATTTAATGTGTTGTTGTTAGTTGTAATAATTATAATTGTGTTTCTGGTGAGCCTTTTTTTTAGTGGTAAGTTTCTTATATTAAAATGGTGGGCATTAAAAAAAAAAAAAAAAAAACATATGTAAACAGTGGGCCTTTAATTATAATTGTTAGCTGTCTTTGTTTAAAAAATGTATATAGACCTCCGACCTTATATTCATAAGATGACAATTTTTTTTTAATTTTTTTTCAAACTAAAATTTTAAAATTTGGGAGCCTTTTACAATTGGGGGCCCTAGGCGCTTGCCGTAAAATGGTAGGCCCAAGAGGATTCCGCTTAGGGCTGGCCCTAGTTATCATCAATATACAATATATGTTTTTTAAGTTCCCATACAAAGGTGCAAGGGATAAAAAAGTAAATAAAATGCATCCTAAAGCCAACATGATATGACATTATAATCACATATACTCATGCAAGAAGAGAGATTAAATAATCAATAATGCACACATAATACAAACACACAACATTCAAGAATAAGAGATATGCAAGTGTTATGTGTGTGTGCAACTACATCTCTTCAAATCAAATTAAGCACTAGAAATTTACCTTTGGTGCTTCTTCTCTTGAGGTCTTGAGAGTCTAATCTACCTTTACAAAAACCCCAAATATGGTTTGTCTATGAAATAAGCCAATCAATAATGTGAGACTTTACACTCCTTCCTCAATTGTAACTGCCAAAGGGTCGTCGACAGGCTCGTGCTCCTTCCTCAACGGTAACTGTCGTAGGGTCGTCGATGGGCTCAAACTGTTCATTGTCATTGTTGTTGTTGTCTTCATAGTCACTAAGATTGACAATGTTGTTACTGTTATCTTGGTTGTTGTCCTTGCAGTTGTCTGTGACCTTTATTTTATTGTTTTCATTTTGGTCCTTTTTGACCATGCTTCCGAATCTTGAAAAGAAACAACTTTAGGATTGTGCTCTTGTGCACTTTTCTTGTTAGTAGCATAGGGATATATTCTCATCAAAGATTACATGTCTAGAAATATAAACCCTATTTGTTTTTGGATCGAGACAACGATACCCTTTGTGTATAGGACTATATCCTATAAAAACACAAGGATATGTTTTCTTGGAAAATTTGTTCTTTCCATAATCACGCAAATATGGAAAACACCTGCAACCAAAAATTCTCAAATATCCATAGTTAGGATTTCTTTGAAATAATTTTGAATATGGTGGTTCCATTTTTAAAGCATTTGAAGGCATGCGGTTTATTAGGTAGACGTTAGTTGAAAAGGCATCTACCCAATATTTTAAAGGAAGATTTGATTGAAAAAGTAAGGTCAATACCGTTTCCATAATATGTTTGTGTTTCCTTTCGGCTATGCCATTTTGTTCTGGAGTATGGGGACAAGAAAATTGGTGAAAAAGTCCACAATTGTATAAATGGTTTTCAAATTTGTTTGAGATAAATTCACCACCACCATCGCTTTGAAAGATTTTGATTCGACGATCAAATAGATTTTCAACTTGTTTTTGAAATTTGAGAAAGCATTAAAAAAAATCAGATTTTCTTTTTAAAGGAAACAACCAAGAATAACGAGTATAATCATCTATCAAAATTGCATAGTATTTAAATTCTTGACAAGATAAAATAAGGGTAGGACCCCATAAATCACAGTGAATTTTGTCAAAAGGAAACTGAGAAATATTGTTTGAAGCATGAAAAGAAAGTTTACATATCTTCCCCATTTGACAACTAATACAAATTGATTCAGATTTCTTCCAGTTTGCAATATCTATGAATTACTTATTATTTAAAAATTTTAAAAACTTTGAATGGGGGTGAATGGGGGTGTCTCATTCGTTGGTGCCACACTCCATAAGAAGCTTTGAGGACAGCTGCAAGTGCATAATGATGGCTCACATCTTCAAGAGCATATAGTCCTCCCTTTTTACATCCCTTGGTTATCATCTTTCCCTATTGATCCTTAATCACAAAGCCGTTAGCAAAAAATTCAATCGAGCATGCATTACCTGTAGTTAGTTGTCCTGTGGATAATAAATTCTTTTTAATTTCAGGAACAACTATTACATTTTTGAGATCAAGATTTCCATGCTTTGTATGAATCTTTCCCCCTATATGCGAAATTCTAAGACTTTCTCCATTTCCTACATATATAGAATCATTCCCTTTATAAGGAGCAATAACAGGGATTTTACATGGATCATTCACCATGTGTGTTGTGGCTCCATAGTCAGCATATAGGATGGGATCGATATCATTGTTTAGTTGCATGGCGGCAAGTGCTTTTGGTATGTCTTGTGATTGGTAAGAGTGATCGAACCTGTTCCAACAATCAAGGGTTGAGTGATTGGCCTTCCCGTAGATTTGACATGTGAAAGTAGGCTCCCTTCCTTGTTGTCTTTGGTTGTTATGCCACTGGGAGTGTTGTTTAGGTTAGAGTCACGGCTCAAAGAAGCATGAGCAAAACGTCCAGCGGGTGCAAAGCCTCTTCCTCTTGAATTGAATCGACTACCACGACCCCTTCATCGTCCTCTGTGACCAAGGAAGGCTTGTTCATGATTTATTTTTGTGTTCCTTTTATTGGATTCAATAATCCGCATATGTTCATGTCTTTGAAGAGACAAAATAAATTGATTATAAGTAGGGTATGGAGGTTTAGAGAGCAGAAAATCTCTATTCTCATAACCCAAACCTCTTGCTAGATGAAAAACCTTAGTAACTTCATCCACCGGTTTCTGAACAGTAGCAAGACTATCACATATTGCCTTAAATTTTTTGATATATTCATCTAAAGACATTGAACCTTTTTGTATAGTCATAAAGGATTGAGTAAGGTGTACCTTTTTGTCTTTAGTTATAGGAAGTAAATTCTCTTCCATTGATTTCCATACCTGATATGCATTGTCCATTCCTTCAAGCATATCTATCACCTCCTTACCTATGATTCCTAATAACCCTGTGGTTAAGAGGCCATCATTGCGCATTCAAATATCATGAAGGGGGTTCTGTTGAACCTTGTTGTCGTCGCCTGTTGTCTCTTTTGCTGGTTTGCTATTTTCTTCAGGATGGTGTCTCATACCAAGGCTACGAACTAGAGACGAAACCTACGACCTCCATAATAGAAAATTGGATGTGTTTAGTTTAATGGTAATGAGGCTTGAACATTGGTGAAAGGATTGAATGGTGAGAGGGGTTTCTTGGCCATGGCGTTTGAGAGGTAGGTATCAAATTGATTATTTTGGCAATTTTTTTTTTTGAGGTTTCTTTTGAGGCTCTGATACCAAAAGATATTGAAAATAAACTTATAATATCATTCATTGAATCTGTCATTACAATAGAGTGTATAAATACTTAGACGAGAAACCTAAACAATGGAAAATAGCCAATGCAAATTCTAGAGAATAATAAAAAAAAGAGTTGTTGCACAATTTTCTGATTTGCTTTAAAAACAGAATCAGATAAATTAGGAAGCTAATAAGAGCCTAATAATAGTCAACGGTAAAATAAGTTATTAGTGACCATGAAATCAGAAGTTGCCATGAAATCTTGATTGGGGAATATTGTTTGAAATTGCCAACAACTCAGCAAGATTGTTAAGGAAACAATCTTGTCTTTTTTTTGTTGGGAGTTGACTTGTGCTTGGTTGCATTGTTGTCTTCATTCTTTTTAGTTTGTCCTCATGATAACAAGTTGTTAGTGTGTCATTCCAAGAAAATAAAGACTTAACACTTCAACTCAAACACATATAAAAATGACTTTCTCTAAAAGTTTTAACAAAATCCATCACCATATAGATTTCAAGAATTCAACTTCTTTAAAGTTAAACAACGAATTTTGACTATCATAGTGAATTTGTGAGATAGCTAAGTTCATGTCAAGTTATAGAGAAACAAAGCTAGCTAGCTAAGTTACTCAAAACTAGACACTAATCTTAAACCTAACTCACATGTGCAACTTGCACTAATGGTAAGAGCACTCACCCTTGACCTATTTGGTCTTGGGTGCACAAACACATAAACCATTATGATTATTTCTCTTGGCAATATTATATCTAGAAGATAAATCATCAACTATCTTCTCTATAAAGATATTTCTCATGTTAAACACATCGTTATTGCCATTAACAAAGATATTATCAAGACTATGAATATGATCACATAAAACACTCATTTTCACTCAAATCTTCTTGACAATTTTCTTCACATGATTATCATTATCACGCACAAAGTTCAAAGTGTTATCATGTAAGAAACATTCATAGAAGATTTTCTCATCTTACTAGCATGCATCTCATTCCATAGTTTGCATTGTCTAATATACTCATGGCAACATTGCAAAAATTGCAAACTAGAATAAATTTTGAGATGTTACTATTTAGGTGAGAGTGTACCGACGGTGAAGGCTCCTTACTCTTCTTGATTTTGCACTTGACCTTGGAACACTTGGCCTTTGAAATCCTTTTGTTCCTTAGTGACTTGCCTTTAGTTGTAGGAGACTCCACTTGCTCATTTACAAAGCCTACATCACTTGAATCTCCATGAAGATTACCAAACTCTTTGGCCTTCATGATTGCCAACTCCTCTTCCTTGCCTTTTGAAAATATATAATCTGTGTCTAAATAACTTAGACCCGTGGGGCGGGGCGGGGTGGGGGGGGGGGGGGGGTGGTAATTGGGTTGTTAATCCGATTAGTTACCAATTTTTCAGATTAGTCAATATTACAAAAAAATAACACAATACAATGAAATACAATCAATGTAATTTAAAGTGCGGAAAACAATAAATAACACGATGATTGATTTACGTTTGAAACCCACAACAGAGAAAAACTCACAGGCTATCCTTCTAGCCACACACGGTCCTAAAATCCACAATATGTAATGATGTTTACAACCTAGGTTGACCTATAGTCACACCATTCTATGTCACTAACCCACCACTACTACCGTGCGGGCCTTTTATAGTGATTCTAGACCAATTGCTTGTGCACTAACCACTTAGCCACAAGATTTAACTCTCAATGAAGAGATCAACAACCTATGTGAATATATGACAATATTCAAGTATGCAATTAATGCTAGGCTACACTAAAAGCTTGTCTAGAGATTAAATGATGGCAATAAAATCAATCCTAGATGTCAATATATCTAAATAAATGCTCATAAAAACCTAACTAGATATAGATATGTAAACCTAAAATCTAGTCATCATACAAAAGCCAATCAACATAAGTTGTCATCAAACATGGCAAGGACAATAAATGCAATCAATGAGAGTCCTAATCAACACAGTCTAAATGCAAAACATATATGAAAGGAATAATGAATTCCTGTTTACGCGTACGTGTCTTTTAAAAATGACCCAGAGGTTGTGTGAAAGGGTTGTTAATCCGTTATTACCAAATTTTCGGATTAGTCAATATTACAAATATAACCCCAATTCACAAAACAATAATCAAGTGTAATATGGTGCGGAAATATAAATGACACTTGATTTTTACGTGGAAACCCTCAACAGGGAAAAACCACGGGCTGGTAAGTGCGCCACACTCGAACCTCGAATCCACTAATTGTGATAGCGTATACAATCTAATCCCGGTTTGACGGCCTAATCCCGGCCAATATCCCGCTACCACTACCCGCAAGCACTACCCGCAGGCCTGTAAAAGTGGACCTAGTCCAATTTGCTCATGTGACCACCTAATCCCGGTCTATCACACAAGACTTACTTCTCCGAAGAAATCAACACCCTAAGTGAATATGTAATGATATCCAAATATGCAATATAGAGCTAGGGGTACTCTAGATGCTTACCTAGGATTATATGATGATAATAAAATCAATCATAGATATGAAAATAGCTATATGTCATGGCATACAACTTTAGCTAAGTAAAGGATAACCAATCCTAGATACAAAGCTATCACAAATAACCCACAAACATTCAAAAGATTAACTAGTTGATTAAAAAACAATCTATCAACCTAGTTATAAATAAATCACACAAGAATGTTTATGGCATAGCTTTTAGGCAATAAAGACCTAATCAATTAAGCTATAAAAAATAATCTCAATCATATAATGAGATTAATTAGCTAGATATAAAATAGGCATGAAAACCTAGCTAACATAAATAACCCAATCAACATATAATCTCAATCATGTATGTAGAAATTACTCAAAGAACATACAAGTGATAAAAGAGATAAATTGATAAGTTAAAACACTAATTATGTAAGATAAAAGTGTTCAACAAATCATACCATGTGTGTTGAAGAAGACCCATGCATTAGTACATACTAGATGAACCTAGATGATGCCTAGATGATGATTTGTGCATGTGGGAATGGGTTTAGAGAGATAAAGATGTAATCTTTAAGCTTTTTCTCTCAAGTCTCTCTTTCTCTCTCAAGAATATGGAGCCTCTCTCTCTAGGGTTTGATTTTGTGGCTCAGCCCTTAAAATGATGAGAAAGATATGTATTTATAATGCCCAAGTGAAACTATGTCATTTTGGAAGAAATGGAAAAAATATGGGCATTTTCGTGGTACTCGCGTCAGTGCAGCAACTTAAGATTCGAGTGCTTCGAAACATGACCAAACGACATCGAAACCTTTCATATGATATATCCTTGGAAAGGTATGGATGTCTACTTTCTACTCGGTTTTTACAGAATTACATTTAGATGTCTGCAAAAACAGTTATGGTCAATTGAGTGACCAAAGGTCAGAAACGGACAACAACAGAGTTGCCCTGTTTTGGTTGTAACTTTGGAGATTTTAAAACCAATCCAAACGGTCATGAAATATTACGAATAATATACCGTTGGAAAGGTATGGGTGTCTAGTTTGTACAACAATGTTCAAAACTCATTTTGAAGCTTTGTATAAAAAGGTATGGTCACAAGACCATGCAAATGTCAGTTTTGAAAACACTTGAAACATTGAAATCCAATCTTTTGAAACTAGACACCTTACTCCAATCAACCAAACCAAAACTACCACTTATCCAAGAGAAGAATGAGACCTTCTCAAGTGGTCAACCATCGTGCTAAGACATGCACACCATCGTGCAAGCACGGATGTTTCCGAACATCCTTCGGGAAACAAATTATACCACACTTAAAGCTAACATACATGAAGTGCACGTGTGGGTATTGAATGCATCTTAATGTCTAACATGTCATGGCATTAACATTGAACAAGATGCACTCAATTCAAACATGCATGAATAAAATTCATGACTTTGCATCCTAATGCCTAAACATGTCATGGCATTTCAATAAACTAGATGCAATTAAATAAACATGCATAAAGAGATATTCAACAATTATGAATGCACACATATGAAAACACACAACATATAAGTATAAGAAATATGCATGAGTTGTGAGTGTGTGCAACTATGATCTCTTCAAAGCATGTAAGCACTAGAATTTACCTTTGGTGTTTCTTCTCTTGAGGTCTTGAGAGGGCCATTGAACTTTCACCAATTCCTAAGCTACCCTTACAACAAGCCCCACATGTGGTTTGTCCATGAAATAAGCCAATCAATAATTGGGAATCCTTACAATATAGACTTAACTAAATGGCATTCCTATATGCTAGTGATGTGTAAAATCGTGTTATAACAACCTAACTTGCAAGTGCACGAATCGTGAGATAAGTACAACGACAAGTAGGGATCGTTCCCTTGAGGAAAAGAGATTTATTGACTAAAACTAATTCAAATTAAAGCTAAGCAATTAAAAGTGTCCAAGAGATTTTGATTGGTTGATTGATTGATTTAGAACTAAATTATCTAAGAAAACAAGTAACAAGAATATGTGAATGTGGTCAAGAGGGTGAGAGACTAGTTAACTGATGCTCCCCATATGCAATACTCAATGTTCATCAACTAATTCCATAAAACAGATTCAATCCCGATTCAGAGTTCATTCCCATCTTAATTATGATATTACTGTGATTCCTGATGGATTTAACCACGTGCTCTCTGAAACAAATTATAGCACGGTGTGTATAAAGCTATCTAGAGGGGGGGGGGGGGTGAATAGATTTTACGCTTTTTACCCAATTTTTCGTGTTAATCAAAATTATGAAAATGCCCTCAAGATAATATAACCAAGCAATTGTAATATGGTGCGGAAATTAAAACAACACTTGGTTTTTACGTGGAAACCCTCACGGGAAAAACCACGGGCTATGTAAGTAAGCCACACTCGAACCTCGAATCCACTAAATGTGCAAACGATTACAACCTAATCCCGGAAGTAATCACACACCTACCTAATCCCGGTATGAGTGAACCTAGTCCAATTTGCTTGCGTTCTAAGCAACCTAATCCCGGATGCTACACACAAGACTTACTTTCTCTTTGAAGAGAATACAACCCTAAGTGAATATATGTGAATATCCAAAATGCAACATAGAGCAAGGGAAACCCTATATGCTTATCTAAGATGATTAATATGCAATTAAGTATAATCCTAGATATCAAAACTAAATGACATGTCAATTAGTTTAGCTAATCAATATTAAGCACAAAACCTAATATGCAAGCACAATATAAAATCTCAAACATACATCATACTCATCTCAATATTGTATCTAAAGCATACAAAATAACAAACAAGTAATTAATTGAGATTGCTAGATAAGAGAAACACAAAACATGTAAGATATTAGTGAAAAGCTTACCAAGCAAAGTATGATGAAGATTCCATGCTAGATGACATCTAGATGATCTAAGATGATGCTAGATGATGATTGATGATCATGAAAAAGTGTTTGAGAATCAAGAATGGAGTTCTTGGAATTTTTCTTCTCTTTGAAAAATATCCTAAGTATGAATTCTGAATATGAACTCTCTTAATTGACCTAAAGTCAAAGTGGCATATATATAGGGGGCCAAATCAAAGTGTGGTCGTTTAAGTAAGTTTCAAAGAAACGCGCCAATCGGCGGTTTCAATCGGCGGCCAGGCCGCCGTTCATGACCGCCGAATTGAGCTCGTGAAGAACAGAGCATAAACGGCGGTTCATTCGGCGGTTTCGTGACCGCCGATTCCAACCGCCGAAACAGAACAGAGAGATCAAAATCAACCAGGTATGAACCGCGGTTTCGAACGGCGGTTTCATGCCCGCCGTTTCAACCGCCGAATTAGACTGAGAGATAAATCAATCAGGTCTTGAATCGGCGGTTTCGAACGGCGGTCGTGACCGCCGATATTAACCGCAGAAATGCTTCAGACCAATCTGGACTGAAACGGCGGTTTCATTCGGCGGCCAAGCCGCCGATAATAACCGCCGATCACCTAGATAGGTGAAAACCAAGGAGAAGCCAAGGGCATTCTCCATAGGCGGTCCTCGCGCTAAACCAAGCACATTCTCGTGCATGCGCGGACGTTTCCGAAAGTTATCGGGAAACGAATTAACACAACAACAAGACACAATAACACACAACAAAAAATAATAAATAAGTGCAAGTGTGAATTGTGACAAACGAAGAGAATGCACACATATGCAATGAATGTTTAGTGTGTGTGTGCAACTAATCTCTTCAAAGAAAAGTAAGCACATAGAAATTTACCTTCGGTGCTTATCAACACGAGGTCTTCAAAGGGCTTCGAACAAGAAGACCGATACTTGGGCTACCCTTACAAAGAACCCCCACATATGGTTTGATCACGAAATAAGCCAATTAAAAACAACGGGAATCCTTACAATCTCCCCCTTTGGCTATTTCGTGACAAAACCATCACTCACAATGATTCCTCACAAAAAATAGAAACTACGGGACTATAATGATATTCTACATTACAAAGAGATAAGCTAATGCAACTTGAAGTCTTTAATCCTCTTGTAGAATAATCAATCCCTGAAAAGAGTTTCTAACATTTCTAATACAAGAAAAGTGTGAGATTAATCATGTGAGAACAATACCAAGCATTTGCATTTTTAGAATTTAGGCACAACATTACCAAATGTATGCAATGTATGATAAATGCAATGCTCCCCCTCAACGGGTTACTCCCCCTCAATGTATGTTCTCCCCAAAGTGTACAATAGCTTCTATATTTTGCACCTCCCCTTACCATATCCTACTCCCCCTTTTTGTCATGATATAGGCAAAGGAGTAGTCCCCAACCGGGTCACTCATAGCAACGAGAGATAGAAGCATGCAAGACTTGCATATACATATAAGTCACTTTATGCACTTCAATTAATTTGAGAGAAACAAGGAGATTTATTTTGAGAAAATGTGTGAATCCAACATGCTTTGCATACAAGACATATAGCATTCAAGTCCAAAATACAATGGTATTTGGCAAAGCAAATGACAAAGGTTTCTAATAAGAATTCAAACCAATTTCACCAATGTCATGGGAAAAGCAAGGATATAGAGATTATGGATTTCAATTTAAGAGCAACTATATCCAACTTTATAAGCGAAACATGGCATGAGCGACTTTGCACCCTATTTGATTTTTCCGGATAAAATTATCCGTATGATAGTAACCATGTTCAACTAATAAAGAAAGAGAGACATTTGGAATGTAAATTCCTTTGAATGGATACAAGATCCTTTATTCATTTTGAGTCTCATAAGTTTTCACACAAGTTTTGCATTTTTAAGAATATGCAATCATCAATTCATGCTTTTCATGTGTGCATGTTATATGAATTTCATGCTTTTTCATTTGTCATTAGCATGTTATTAAAGAATCATCATGTCAAGGAGATAATCATAGGTCATTCAAATCATACTTCCAATGTAAATCTCCTAGTCCAAAAATGCATGTTTGAACATAAATATGACATGGATTGTAGACAAGCAAGGTTCACACTTATGGAATTTTAAAACATATATACATATGTACAACCAAGCTTACTCAAGCAATTAAAAGAAGAGGCATAAGATATTTCAAATTTTTTGCAAGATACAAGAATGCAAAATAGCTCTCTTTGCTTGAGTTCCCCATATGGGATCTTCATAACCCAAGCCAAATATGCCAAAAACCTTGTGAAGAAGTTTGGTCTTGAAAAAGCCAAACATTGTGACACTCCTATGAGCACCACTTTGAAGCTAAGCAAGGATGCTAGCGGTAAAAGTGTGGACCAAACCTTATATCGTGGCATGATAGGGAGCTTGCTCTATTTGACCGCAAGTAGGCCCGATATATCATTTAGTGTAGGAGTTTGTGCTAGGTACCAATCCGATCCCAAGGAGTCCCATCTCTCTTCGGTTAAGAGAGTCATTCGCTTTGTGAATGGGACTTCCAACTATGGGATTTGGTACTCATTTGACACTAATCCTAGTCTTGTAGGATATAGTGATGCGGATTGGGCAGGAAATTGTGATGATAGGAAGAGCACATCGGGCGGTTGCTTCTTTCTAGGCAACAACTTGGTGTCTTGGTTTTGCAAGAAGCAAAACTCGATTTCCTTGTCCACGGCGGAAGCCGAGTACATAGCCGCGGGGAGTGGATGCACTCAACTTATGTGGATGAAGCAAATGCTAGTGGATTACGGATTCAACCAAGGTACTCTCACTCTCTTTTGTGATAACATGAGTGCCATTAATATTTCCAAGAATCCGGTGCAACATTCTAGAACTAAGCATATTGACATCCGCCATCACTTCATTAGAGAGCTTGTTGAAAATAAATGCATAGTACTTGAACATGTAGGTACTAATGATCAACTTGCGGACCTATTTACTAAACCCTTAGATGCTACTCGATTTAAAACTCTTAGTAGATCTATTGGGGTTGCCGATTGAAACCGCCGATTGGCGCGTTTCTTTGAAACTTACTTAAACGACCACACTTTGATTTGGCCCCCTATATATATGCCACTTTGACTTTAGGTCAATTAAGAGAGTTCATATTCAGAATTCATACTTAGGATATTTTTCAAAGAGAAGAAAAATTCCAAGAACTCCATTCTTGATTCTCAAACACTTTTTCATGATCATCAATCATCATCTAGCATCATCTTAGATCATCTAGATGTCATCTAGCATGGAATCTTCATCATACTTTGCTTGGTAAGCTTTTCACTAATATCTTACATGTTTTGTGTTTCTCTTATCTAGCAATCTCAATTAATTACTTGTTTGTTATTTTGTATGCTTTAGATACAATATTGAGATGAGTATGATGTATGTTTGAGATTTTATATTGTGCTTGCATATTAGGTTTTGTGCTTAATATTGATTAGCTAAACTAATTGACATGTCATTTAGTTTTGATATCTAGGATTATACTTAATTGCATATTAATCATCTTAGATAAGCATATAGGGTTTCCCTTGCTCTATGTTGCATTTTGGATATTCACATATATTCACTTAGGGTTGTATTCTCTTCAAAGAGAAAGTAAGTCTTGTGTGTAGCATCCGGGATTAGGTTGCTTAGAACGCAAGCAAATTGGACTAGGTTCACTCATACCGGGATTAGGTAGGTGTGTGATTACTTCCGGGATTAGGTTGTAATCGTTTGCACATTTAGTGGATTCGAGGTTCGAGTGTGGCTTACTTACATAGCCCGTGGTTTTTCCCGTGAGGGTTTCCACGTAAAAACCAAGTGTTGTTTTAATTTCCGCACCATATTACAATTGCTTGGTTATATTATCTTGAGGGCATTTTCGTAATTTTGATTAACACGAAAAATTGGGTAAAAAGAGTAAAATCTATTCACCCCCCCTCTAGATAGCTTTATACACACCGTGCTATAATTTGTTTCAATTGGTATCAGAGCATAAACGGCGGTTCATTCGGCGGTTTCGTGACCGCCGATTCCAACCGCCGAAACAGAACAGAGAGATCAAAATCAACCAGGTATGAACGGTGGTTTCGAACGGCGGTTTCATGCCCGCCGTTTCAACCGCCGAATTAGACTGAGAGATAAATCAATCAGGTCTTGAATCGGCGGTTTCGAACGGCGGTCGTGACCGCTGATATTAACCGCAGAAATGCTTCAGACCAATCTGGACTGAAACGGCGGTTTCATTCGGCGGCCAGGCCGCCGATAATAACCGCCGATCACCTAGATAGGTGAAAACCAAGGAGAAGCCAAGGGCATTCTCCATAGGCGGTCCTCGCGCTAAACCAAGCACATTCTCGTGCATGCGCGGACGTTTCCGAAAGTTATCGGGAAACGAATTAACACAACAACAAGACACAATAACACACAACAAAAAATAATAAATAAGTGCAAGTGTGAATTGTGACAAACGAAGAGAATGCACACATATGCAATGAATGTTTAGTGTGTGTGTGCAACTAATCTCTTCAAAGAAAAGTAAGCACATAGAAATTTACCTTCGGTGCTTATCAACACGAGGTCTTCAAAGGGCTTCGAACAAGAAGACCGATACTTGGGCTACCCTTACAAAGAACCCCCACATATGGTTTGATCACGAAATAAGCCAATTAAAAACAACGGGAATCCTTACACTCTTAACCATAACTCACCCTCGACGAAGGTGTAAGCTATAACCAAGAACCCATTATGTACAAGAATTAGTGAACCAAAATTGTCTCGCATTAATCCCTATGTCGAGAACAATTATATTCATTCAATTGAAAAGCAACTAAGATTACCTATTTCGGTAGTGCAATCTCAATTTATAAATTATCGAAACCCTAGACAAGTATCAATTAATTCCGGTAGATCAATACGAGTCAAGAATCTAGACATATAATGAATTGAACAAATCTTAATCCGAATTGATTAATAAAGATATGGAGTTTGAATCATAACATGAGCATTACATAGGTTCACATCGATCCCCTAATATGGAGTTAGTTACACATAAAAAGATTAAAAGAAGTGGAGAAAGAGTTGATAAAACCCATGAGTGTCTTCTTCAAGCTTCCAAGTGCAACAATGGTGGTGGTGGTGGTGGTGTGATGGGGGACGACAACCTTGGTGGCTTGTGTCCCGGCTGGTCCGGCTCTCCCTTTTTTAGATGCCCCGAAATTAGGGTTCAAAGGGGTTTAAAAAGGTGTAGATGCTAGGCCATGTCCTTAAACAACAAGGAAATCAATTCCCCTTTTAAACAATAAGGAAATCAATTCCCTTTTAGAACTCTACTTTTCGGGATTCTATTTCTTTCCTAATCCATCCAAAATTGATTACTTATTGAAAGAAGATAAGGATTAGATGCCTACTTGCTTCCCAAGACTCTCACACATGTCCAAGAAGGTAACATTTCCCGTTTCGACAACTTGCGAAACAAATCCCGTAAGTATTCGCGGATTTTATGACTGACTTATCTTACCTTCGGGTACTAAAATTGGCATAACTTCTTCTAGAAAATTCAGATTGACAAGCTGTAAATTGGGTTGGAGTCTAGACTTCTTGGGCTTCAAATCCATAGGTATCAGGACATATAGTTCAATCGAAGCTGAGAGATATGGTCTTCGCAACATGGCATAACTGCACTATCACGGGATACCGCTGCGACGACCGCTCTGAAAGCCACAACGGTGTTTGCAGCGGTACACACTATTTTTGCACTGCTTTGGGTGCTACTGTGGAAACCCACAATGGTCTTGATGGCGTTTGACATGGAAACCATGGCAAATTGCATAAAAGCCCCAAAATCACCTTTTTTTTTTTCTGAAATACTTCAAACATATCACTTGGATCCAACAACTTGAAAATGCTCAAACACACAAATTAAAACCCTAAATAACTCTAGAAACAAGCAATTGATTGGAGGAATGGGGACTAAAAAACATATATAATAAATGAATGATCCGCTAGCTATCACAATACAAACCCAATCATAAAACTTATTAAGATGTGCAATAAGGAGAATCCTAGCATTTAATCAACTAAAAATGCAATAAAAACACAATCTTGGAAGATATGAACAAATAACAAAGATGGGTGTTGGCGGTGATTTTTGGATTAAATAAAATTTACCACACGTCACACAAACAATTACATGTTAAGGTGTTGATTTAAAGAATAAATTAAAAAGAAAGCATGAAAACACACGATTTTATGTTGAAAACCCAAAGATGGAAAAAACCACGGATGCCAGAGATGGCTAGAACAAGTGCACTATGAACTTTTGAATTACACACTCGACCTCTCTCTTATACTTGCAGTTATCTTCATCGTAACCCCTCTTCTGGTGTTTTTAAGGGTCTTTTTATACATGCATGGAAACCCTAATTTTTACTGTACAAGTTAGGGGTGGTTGATGAGGTTTAATCGAAATCTAACTTGTTGGAGTTGTCTTAATCTCTTTTCCAATTCTACATCTTGCATGCTTTTATGAATCCTTGTTGGATTTTAACTCTGTTTCTTATAAGGAAGGTTGCTTTCTTACCAGAGTGTTCTTCTAGTTGCCTTATTAGCATAACCCTCTTTTTCTCCGCGTATTCGAGTCGTGGATGCATTAAATACGACATTGTCCACATGTCGTTTATCAACCACTTGTTTCTCCTGACCAGGCATTATTTTCCCAATCGGTTGTTTAATCTTGACCAATCCTAGTTATCCCGATCGTACCATCTTAACCCGATCGTGGTTGTTACCTTGATTGTGTTATCTTGGTCCGACCATTTGGACTTTCCCGACTGGATGTTGGATTCACCAAGCGATAATCAGGGTTAACTTTCTTCTTGGTTTGACTTTCGGTGACGTGGCACATTTGATAACCGCTTCCTCTGGTTTCTATGTTGACTTGTCATCTTTTTGAATTTTACCAATAACAATACCCCATAAATATATTGTTAGGATTATGCTCAATAGCAAGAGTGTAATAGTGTTTTTGACAATCTATTCATATTAATAATGTGATTTCTAGTTTAACAAATCTTATAGCATTTATAGTTTAAATATTATAATTGTCAAAAGTAAATAATCATAAGGTCAAAAGACTGAGAAAAGAAGAATTGTTCGTACATCTGGATATGTATGAGGTAGACACAATTCTTTAGTTAGTCTTGAATAATGTTCACAACTTAAGTTAAAGGTTGGGCACCTTTATTTTGTTAAAGTTGTAGAATTCTTTTGCTAGCATTTGAGTGGGATCAAATGAGTTATGATGAGTCTGAAATCATCGGAGGGTCTTCGAGTAAAAGAATCTAGTGCACTGGGTGCATTGAACTGGATCACAATGAAATACTTTATCTAGAACCGTCAATAGATAATAGTCTTTTCATTATCAGGACAATCGGAGAGTCTATCTTAATCCTGAGATAAATAATGGACTTATGGTTGCAAGTGTTATCATTTGAGTTATCAATGAGTACGATTATATAGCATAGTCTATCCTCGATAGTTTGGTGGTATTCATTTGTTAATCGATAAAGGACTTCATTTATTGATATGGACATCGTGGCTCCATTTATTAAATGAGAGTAGAATATCATCATATGGATGTTTTGAGGTATTGGATATTGAATCTTAACGTTAAGTTTTCAATAGAGTCTATTGAAACATGGCTTCTGGACAAGTCAAAATATCTAAGTTCAAAATGTGGTCATATGAGTAAATATGGTAACTTGGAGAGCTATAGGCGGTCTATGAGCTCTTGGCGATTACTGATATTCTTCACGAGGATACACCATCTCCAATAAGATTGTCTAGGGTACGAATGAGAAATATTTACTTATTCCATCTTTATTTAAGAGTGCAATTTTAGTTCTTTAGTGGAATGAACTAAAATTAATTGATTGAACCTAAGTGAATCATTTGTTGATTATGATTGGGTTATGTCTATTGGAGCTTAAATTTAGATAGGCCCGCCAAGATCCCCAATCCACACGGACTTGCATGAATCACTTGATATATTCTACCGGACTAATTATGGGTCAATCTAGAATTGTATTAAGGCATGTGGACTTGTTTCTTTTAGTAAGAATGGGCCTAGTTCACATGTGGGCTTTTTATTAAGGTCCAATGGATTTAATAAAATAGAAAAACAATATATAGATATATTAATATATATGGCACATGGCCGAGATATATATATGATATTATATTGTTTTATTTTTATTATTTAATTAAATGAGAATTAATTAATTGATTGATTGATTATTTAATTAAGAACCAAAATCTTTTTCTGACTAGGAAATATGTTTCTTAGTAGTATACTATTGTGGTAGTATAATTAAAATAAAAGACTTTATTTGGTAAGTAGATAAATAAGGGATTTATTTATCTAGTCAAATAAGGAAGTCTTTTATATAGTCACAAATACACTAAAGAGTTGGATTAGGGTTTGTATTTTATATATATGCATGTGGAATATATAGATTATATATGCATGAATGCATGCGGAAATATATATATACATATATGCATGCGAAGAATATATATGAGATATACACTATTATTTATAGCAAGTGGAATATATATGAGAGATACTTAATATGGCAGCATGTGGTCGCCTAAGATATATATATTAATTATATGTCGCCGAATATAGATATGTATTATATTGAGTAAAAAATCTAATATATTAGATATATATGGCAAGACTTGCGGCCACTAAGTATATATATATATATATATATTCTTTGTATATTATATATAACCCTAATGTAAGACTAGAGAGTGTTTTTTCTTTTTTTGCTTGAGAAAAATAACATCCAACTCTTAGATTAGTGTGAGAATTCGGCCAAGAGGAAAAGAGAGAAAAGTTTGTTCTTATTTCGATAGTGCACTAGTAACTTTTATATCAAAAGGTTTTGTGCACAATTTCGAATAAGGTTCACGCGAGTTTCGATCTAACGATTGTGAATTCAAAAGTGACCGGAACATTCTTTGTAGCCTCTTGGAATTTGTTGTGACTAACGAAAAAGAAAAAGTTTTGTTAATCCATCCTTAGGTACACAATTCAAAGAGAAGGGAGACCACGCTCCTAGGTGATTCACGTTCGTGATTGGATTGGAAGATCTTGCGGATTACCATCGACGCAATGTCAATCGGATCACGCGACAAAGGTATGATATCTTTAGTATTATATGTTAATTAATTAGAGGGTTAAGGTTCAAATTATGGAAAAATTTTAAACTATACTAAACTCTATTTTAGTCTCGCTTCTGCTGCGTTGACCGTATTTTTCCCTACAATTGGTATCAGAGCCAGGTTGTACCCTTTAATTAATTAACGTATATATACGTGAATCTATTTCTTTTATTGTGATTATGCATGTTTAAAAAGAGATGGCACTCTAGGTATTCGCATATATAATTACATGTGGATGTATGGATTTATATATGTTTTTATGTGGATTGTTGTTGCTCGATTTTGGTCCTAGAATTTCAATGTATTTTTTGTTTCGGATTTGTAACAAGAAGGGTGGTCTATCATCGCCATAATTCCTTCTTGGTAGTTGCTAGGTTTTCTTTTAATTTTATTGTACTATTAAAGTGCAGTTTTTAGGTATTAAAAACTACTGCAGTTTTTTTATTTTAATTTTAAGTGCAGTTTTTTTTGTAAAAAAAAGTACTGCAGTGAATAAAAAAAAAAAATAATAATAATACTGCAGTATTTTATTAGTTTATATACTGCTGTAATATGTTCAAGCATTGAAGATTCGAAGACTTGAAGAAAAAGGAAGCAACCGGAACCAAGAACGAGCACCGTGCGCACCCTAGGAGTGGATTGGGCTGCGCATGGCAAGCCCAAATCATGGTGGGCTGCGCACGGCAGCCCTATATGCTCTCATGGGCTGCACATGGCAGCCCCTTTGTGGGGTTGTGGGGTGTGCACGCCTATGGGGGGCAGCCGAGGGATGTGTGGATGGTTGATGGCCACTTAAGATCTTGTATTCCTAACAAATTGTAATTTACTTGCTTTTCTAGGATGGACCAAAATTGTGGCTATTTATTTTTTGCATAAATATTACAATATTTGTTATTGTATGATAACATGTCATATAGAATAGGAGTGCCACTCATATATCTCTTTTGGTATGAACATGCATTGAATGATTTAGGTATCTAAATTGGCATCTAGATAACTTGGTAAATCATTCTATGGGATTTAATCACACACCTTAAATAATTGAGTGGGAGAAGGTGTTTTGTAACACCTATGGCCTCCAAGGTTAGTTGAGCTTTATTATTTATTGGTAATCCCCCCAAGGGGCGTCCATGAATGGAATTTAGCATCATACTTCCTTACAAGGATAGACTAGACAATGGACTCAAACGAGATCTACTTCCAAAGGAGGGATTTTCGTGAGAGAAAATTGAGGGTCGATATCTTGGTAACACACTTAATGTAATTTTATTGATATCCTCCCAAGAGTTCTTGTCAGTAAAATTGCAAGGCTAAAATTGAAAACGCTGGTTGTTATGTTAACAATTAGGTGGGACCTAGTCTAACTAGTAAATGGTGCGAACTTCCAAAGGAGGCGTAACATTTATGGGTGTTAGATCACCATTGAATTTTTATGATTAAGTTATTTATTTAAATCAAGATAAATATTCGAAAGTGCTTTATCATGATTATTTACTCATATATATTTTTGTTATATTCAGAAATCATGACCCCATCCCTAATGAATATCTTAAAAGATAATATTTTAACTGGAGATAATTATGTCACATGGAAAAGGAAAATTGGGTTGTTGCTGCAAGCTGAAAAACATAAGTTTATTCTGTCTGCTCCTAAACCACCTGCTCCTACTTATCTCAGATTCATATGGTTGGTAAAGTTGCTACTGTTAAGGCCCGTCAAAAGGTTAAGGAACAACAGAAGAAAAAGCAACTTGGGCCTACCAAGAAAGGGAGACCAAGAAAGTAACCAAGATCAAAGGGAAGTGCTTCCTTTGTGGTGAAAAGGGACATTGGAAAAGAAATTGCCCAAAGTCCCAGAACAAGAAGGAACAAGGTAATATTAATTATCTTGAAACATGTTTTCTGGCAGATTCTACAGATTCTTGGATCATAGACTCTGGAGCCACAAATCATGTTTGCTATTCCTTACAGGGGTTCCAAGAAAGGAGAAAGTTGAATAAGAATGAAATCAACTTGCGTTTGGGCAACGGAACGTTAGTGTCTGCAAGTGCTGTGGGAGATATTAGAGTTAATCTAGATTCTTTTAGGCATTTAGATTTGATAGACGTTTATTATGTACCTCAATTCAAGAGAAATTTAATTTCAGTTTCTTGTTTGAATAAATTTGGATATTCGGTTACTTTTAATAAAGATTTTATTATTAGTAAGAATAACAAATTTATTTGCAAAGGTACATTGGAAAACGGCTTATTCTTTTTGCATAAAAATATCTCTCACTCGTTAGACACAGAATTAACGGAACCTAATCATAAAAGAGTAAAATTATCAATAGATGAAACCTACCTATGGCATTTACGCCTAGGTCATATTAACCTTAATAGGATTAAAAAGATTGGTAAGTGACGGACCTTTAAGTGACTTAAAGGTTGATGATCTACCAACTTGTAAATCTTGTTTGGAAGGTAAAATGACTAAAAGGTCGTTCTCGGCCAAAGGCGCAAAAGCCACTGAATGTTTAGGATTGATACACACTGATGTATGTGGTCCTATGAGCATTCAAGCTAGAGGTGGATATGAGTACTTCATCACCTTCACTGATGATTACTCGAGATTTGGCTATGTGTATCTCATGCGACATAAGTCAGATGCTTTTGACATGTTCAAAGCATTCAAAGCTGAAGTAGAAAATCAGCTTGAGAAACACATAAAAATCTTGAGATTTGATCGTGGTGGAGAATATCTATCTGGTGAGTTTCAGCAATATCTTATTGATAATGGGATAGTTTCTCAGTTTTCTGCACCTGGTACACCTCAACAGAATGGGGTAGCAGAAATGAGAAATAGAACTCTTTTAGACATGGTTAGGTCTATATTGAGTTATTTAACACTTCCTATTTCTTTTTGGGGATATGCTTTACAAACTGCTATATACATTCTAAACAATGTACCATCTAAGTCTGTTCCTCAAATACCGCATGAGTTGTGGACTGGGCGCAAGCCTAATTTACAACACTTAAGGATATTTGGTTGTCCTGCGCATGTGTTAAAAGGAAAGACAGAAAAGATGGAGTCCCGTTCGGAAACATGTATATTTGTAGGGTATCCAAAAGAAACTAAAGGATATTATTTCTAAAGTCCTTCAGATCTTAAAGTATTTGTTTCGACAAATGCTAAATTTCTGGAAAAGGACTATATGAATGATTTTGTGCCTAGAAGTAGAATTGTCCTGAATGAGATGTCAGGAGATATAATTCCACGAGAGGTTACACAACCTAACCCAATTGTAAGTTCCGATCCAACACAAAATCAACAACCTACCATTCCTCGTTGTAGTGGGAGGGTTAGAACACAACCCGAAAGATACATCGGTCTAGGAGAATCAGTGGAGAATCTCCCGGACGATGATGATCCCTACACGTATAAGGAAGCAATTGAGGATGTTGATAGTCGCCATTGGCAAAAGGCAATGCAATCTGAGATTGAATCCATGTTCGATAACAAAGTCTGGTTCCTTGTAGACTTGCCTAAAGGGATAAAACCCATTGGGTGCAAGTGGGTATACAAGAGAAAAAGAGGTATGGATGGAAAGGTGGAAACCTTTAAAGCTAGATTGGTAGCTAAAGGGTATACACAGAAAGAAGGTATCAATTACGAGGAAACCTTCTCTTCTGTGGCAATGCTTAAATCCATTAGGATACTCTTATCCATTGCAGCATCTTTAGATCTAGAGATTTGGCAAATGGACGTCAAGACAGCTTTCCTTAATGGAAGTCTTGACGAAAGCATCTACATGATGCAACCAGAAGGATTCATTGAAAAGGGCCAAATGGAAAAGGTATGCAAGTTGCAGAAATCCATATATGGATTAAAGCAAGCATCCAGATCCTGGAACATAAGGTTCGATCAAGCTGTCAAAGGTTTTGGATTTATTCAGAATCCTGACGAACCTTGTGTATACAAAAGGATTAAGGGCGACAAGTTGGTTTTCCTGATTCTTTATGTTGATGATATACTACTCATTGGAAACGATGTAGGTATATTGACATCAGTAAAAGAATGGTTAGCAAAACAATTTGATATGAAGGACTTAGGAGAAGCAAGTTTTATTCTAGGTATCCAAGTAATAAGGGATAGAAAGAATAAAACGATTGCATTATCCCAAGCTTCATACATAGACAAGATCTTGTCTAGGTTTTCCATGCAAGATTCCAAGAAAGGTATGTTACCCTTCAGACATGGAATCAAACTTTCTAAGAAACAAGTTCCTAAGAATGAGCATGAAGAGCAATTCATGAGTAGAGTTCCATATGCCTCGGCAGTTGGAAGTCTCATGTATGCAATGCTCTGCACTAGACCAGAAATTTGTTTTGCTGTTGGCATAGTTAGCAGGTTTCAATCGAAACTCGGTCCTGATCACTGGACGGCAGTCAAGCATATTTTCAAGTATCACAGGAGAACGAGAGATAATATACTTGTATACTCAGGAGGGGATTTAATTCCCATTGGTTATACAGATTTTGATTTCCAGTCAGATTCTGACTCCAGAAAATCCACATCAAGATTTGTGTTTACTATTGGAGGAGGAGCAGTCATATGGAGGAGTATCAAGCAATCTTGTATTGTTGATTCCACCATGGAAGTTGAGTATGTTGCTACATACGAAGCTGCCAAAGAGGCTGTTTGGCTCCGCCAATTCCTGATTGACTTGGAAGTGGTTCCCAGTGCGAATAAGCAGATCACTATCTACTGTGACAACAGTGGAGCAGTGGCTAATTCGAGAGAACCAAGAAGTCGTAAGAGAGGAAAACACATTGAAAGGAAGTATCATCTTTTAAGGGAAATTGTATATAAGGGTACATGGGAATGAGAGATATGACACATTTGCTATAGCGCAAGTGGGAGATTGTTAGGATTATGCTCAATAGCAAGAGTGTAATAGTGTTTTTGACAATCTATTCATATTAATAATGTGATTTATGGTTTAACAAATCTTATAGCATTTATAGTTTAAATATTATAATTGTCAAAAGTAAATAATCATAAGGTCAAAAGACTATGAGAAAAGAAGAATTGTTCGTACATCTGGATATGTATGAGGTAGACACAATTCTTTAGTTAGTCTTGAAAAATGTTCACAACTTAAGTTAAAGGTTGGGCACCTTTATTTTGTTAAAGTTGTAGAATTCTTTTGCTAGCATTTGAGTGGGATCAAATGAGTTATGATGAGTCTGAAATCATCGGAGGGTCTTCGAGTAAAAGAATCTAGTGCACTGGGTGCATTGAATTGGATCACAATGAAATACTTTATCTAGAACCGTCAATAGATAATAGTCTTTTCATTAACAGGACAATCGGAGAGTCTATCTTAATCCTGAGATAAATAATGGACTTATGGTTGCAAGTGTTATCATTTGAGTTATCAATGAGTACGATTATATAGCATAGTCTATCCTCGATAGTTTGGTGGTATTCATTTGTTAATCGATAAAGGACTTCATTTATTGATATGGACATCGTGGCTCCATTTATTAAATGAGAGTAGAATATCATCATATGGATGTTTTGAGGTATTGGATATTGAATCTTAACGTTAAGTTTTCAATAGAGTCTATTGAAACATGGCTTCTGGACAAGTCAAAATATCCAAGTTCAAAATGTGGTCATATGAGTAAATATGGTAACTTGGAGAGCTATAGGCGGTCTATGAGCTCTTGGCGATTACTGATATTCTTCACGAGGATACACCATCTCCAGTAAGATTGTCTAGGGTACGAATGAGAAATATTTACTTATTCCATCTTTATTTAAGAGTGCAATTTTAGTTCTTTAGTGGAATGAACTAAAATTAATTGATTGAACCTAAGTGAATCATTTGTTTATTGTGATTGAGTTATGTCTATTGGAGCTTAAATTTAGATAGGCCCGCCAAGATCCCCAATCCACACGGACTTGCATGAATCACTTGATATATTCTACCGGACTAATTATGGGTCCATCTAGAATTGTATTAAGGCATGTGGACTTGTATCTTTTAGTAAGAATGGGCCTAGTTCACATGAGGGCCTTTTATTAAGGTCCAATGGATTTAATAAAATAGAAAAACAATATATAGATATATTAATATATATGGCACATGGCCGAGATATATATATGATATTATATTGTTTTATTTTTATTATTTAATTAAATGAGAATTAATTAATTGATTGATTGATTATTTAATTAAGAACCAAAATCTTTTTCTGACTAGGAAATATGTTTCTTAGTAGTATACTATTGTGGTAGTATAGTTAAACTAAAAGACTTTATTTGGTAAGTAGATAAATAAGGGATTTATTTATCTAGTCAAATAAGGAAGTCTTTTATATAGTCACAAATACACTAAAGAGTTGGATTAGGGTTTGTATTTTATATATATGCATGTGGAATATATAGATTATATGTGCATGAATGCATGCGGAAATATATATATACATATATGCATGCGGAGAATATATATGAGATATACACTATTATTTATGGCAAGTGGAATATATATGAGAGATACTTAATATGGCAGCATGTGGTCGCCTAAGATATATATATTAATTATATGTCGCCGAATATAGATATATATTATATTGAGTAAAATATCTAATATATTAGATATATATGGCAAGACTTGCGGCCACTAAGTATATATATATATATATATATATATATATATATTCTTTGTATATTATATATAACCCTAATGTAAGACTAGAGAGTGTTTTTTCTTTTTTTGCTTGAGAAAAATAACATCCAACTCTTAGATTAGTATGAGAATTCGGCCAAGAGAAAAAAAGAGAAAAGTTTGTTCTTATTTCGATAGTGCACTAGTAACTTTTATATCAAAAGGTTTTGTGCACAATTTCGAATAAGGTTCACGCGAGTTTCGATCTAACGATTGTGAATTCAAAAATGACTGGAACATTCTTTGTAGCCTCTTGGAATTTGTTGTGACTAACGAAAAAGAAAAAGTTTTGTTAATCCATCCTTAGGTACACAATTCAAAGAGAAGGGAGACCACGCTCCTAGGTGATTCACGTTCATGATTGGATTGGAAGATCTTGCGGATTACCATCGACGCAATGTCAATCGGATCACGCGACAAAGGTATGATATCTTTAGTATTATATGTTAATTAATTAGAGGGTTAAGGTTCAAATTATGGAAAAATTTTAAACTATACTAAACTCTATTTTAGTCTCGCTTCCGCTGCGTTGATCGTATTTTTCCCTACATATATTGCCCGAGCATCTTGCCTTTGCTTTGAGAAGAAATTTGCTCGAGGAAGCATATTTAATTCTGCATTTATTTTTGTCCTTTTGCTCATTAATGCCGTTATTATGTTAGACAACTAAGCATTTATTTTTAACCACAACATCCGTTTTGCCTTCTTAATGTGACACGATGATTGGACTAACAGACATCTCTTTTCGTTCCCGCGCTACACGTGTTCATCTTTTAGCGTACGCGTGGGGAAATTTTCTTGATCCTTGCACACCAACTTCCACACGCAATCACATCCTTCTAGACGTGGGATGACTTAGCTTTCTATTATAAATTTCGAAGCCTTTCCATTTTCCTTCTATTGCAAGCTTCTTCTTCTTCATTTCTTTCAACTGCTCAAAAGATCCTTTCTTTCTTTCTCTCAATATTTCCACCATTTTACAGTTGCTAGAGACATAATTTGTTGTTCCCAGTTATCCAGGGCCGTCTGCAGACATTTTGGGGCTCAAGCGATTTTATGACATTAACAAAATTCGGGGCCCTATATAAAATTATTATCATTAACATAAAATAATATTAATAATAATTCGAGTCAAAATCAACATTTAGAAATTAACTGAAAACAAAAAGCATACCTTCGATAAGTTCGATTCTTCAAACGGCAACAACTTCAAGAAGAAAACAGAGAAGCAGAGAGAAGAAAAGAGTGAGCAAAGTGAAGGTTTTGAATTTTGATTCGTAATTCGTTTAGCAGGTGTTATATATATAAAAAAATATATATAATAGTGCAGTGATGTCATGGTCTCAAAATCATATTTGGCCTTTAAAGTTTTTTTTATTAATTGAGGCCCCAAAGATCATTAACAAATATTGGGCCACAGTGATGTCATGGTCTCATAATCATATTGGGTCTTTAAAGTTTTTTTTAATTAATTAAGGCCTCAAAGATCATTAACAAATATTGGATCATGAGGCCCCAAAGAAGAAGAAGAAAATTGCATCAGTTAGGGGCCCCAGCATTTTGCTGGTTTGGCTGCCCTTATAGGCCGGCCCTGCAGTTATCTAAAGATACTCATGTATGTATCATATCAGTCGCCATCGATTTGTTGAGTTTTATATTCGCGTTGTTGAGATGGGTGATAAAGAAAACGCTGTTAGACTTGACTTGCTATTAAGGAGACATCCTTAAAATCCCAATCCTCAGGTCCAACCCGTAGCTCTTAGCATGGATTGTTCCATTGCGAGGCCCGAGTTTCAGCCTCCTTCTATTAATCCTAACATTTGTTTCTATGGATCCTTGTCTAGATATGTCGAGAACCACGCGCACATGCCAAGGTAGTAGAGTTGCCTCTAGGTCTCCTTCATACGTAGAGCTAAAGATTCCTTCTTAACTGTTGAAGATGGAGGAAGTCTCTAGGGATCGCCGACCACATTTGTTGACATTTACTGCCACTGAGCCATGTGCGTTTGATACTGAAGTGAATGTGGTTGCTGATCGAGAACTTGAAAAGTACGCTGATAAATTCGATATTCCTTAGGCGGAGGTTCCCCTTTTGAGTGACCATCGTGCAATTTGGAATCCACCCCAAGGTGCTGTCGCCGTCTATGGGACCATGCTTACTTCAGGGGTGACGCTGCCCCTTCAGCCTTTTATTGCTAGATTCCTGTCGGCAGTCGGGATTGCTCCCGCTCAACTGGCCCCCACTGGTATAGAATTTTGATTAGTTTATGGCATTTGTGGAAACTGATCGGGGCTAAGGAGCCACCGACTCCTAAGGAGAGTCGAAATTTCTACACCCTCGACCGCTCTGACACTGGAGGTACCTTCTATCTCCAATCTACCTCATCCAGTTATTGGATTCCTCACGAATTCGAGGAAAATGTTCCTCCTTGAAACAAATTAATGGTGTGTTCGATATATATATAGAGGGGGGGTGAATAGATTTTAAGCTTTATTACCCAATTTTCACATGCAAGTCAATTTTACGAAAATGCCCCTACTAGTCAAAAATACAAGCAAGTGTAATATAGTGTGGAATTTAAATAACACATGATGTATACATGGAAACCCAACCACTGGGAAAAACCACGAGTTGGTTAGTGCGCCACACTCGGACCTCGAAATCCACTAATTGAAATGGAGTTTACAACCTATGTAGACCTCGTCTAACACTCCGGTCAATAACCCCCCACTTCTACCACTCGGGCCTTTAAAAGTGGCTCTAGTCCAATTGCTTGAGGCCTAAGCAATCTTAGCCTCAAGACTTAATTCTCAATGAAGAGATTATGCAACCTATGTAAATATATATAAATATTCAAATAACAAACAAGGCTAGGTAACCTTAGATGCTTATCTAGGATGATGATATAATCAATTTAAATCAACCCTAGATATCAATTGCTAAATGACATGTCAAATAGCTTAGCTAATCAAGATTAATCAAAAACCTAATTAGCTATCACAATACAACACTCAATCAATTCATCACAATTAATTCTCTATTGTTGTATTTATCATATGATCAAAAACATACAAGTAAATTAAAAGAGAATATGTTTGATAGTAAAATATTAAAATAAGATGAAATTAATGAAAATCTTACCAAGCATGTTGTGATGATGCAAACCCATTCATGGATGAATGTAAGATGAACTTTGATGCACAAAGGAATGTATTTGAGTGTTTAAATGAGCAAACTTGGTTGCTTTTTCTCTCAAAATCTCTCTTTAAAATATAGGGTTCTTGATAATCAAAGAATCATATTCAGAACAAGAGAAAGTGAGATATTTATAGGCATGAAAAACAGAGCATGTGAAAAGACAAGTTTGCCCCTGAAATCGCACGATCGACGGTTTCATTCGGCGGCCAGGCCGCCGTTTCAAACCGTCGAATTGAACCCGAGAAGAACAGGGGAACAACTGCGGTTTCAATCGGCGATTTTGAAACCGCCAAACCAACCGCATAATCAAACCCGAGGAATAAATCAATCAGGAATGATCGGCGGTTTTGAACGGCGGTCGGTGGCCGTCGATCGTAACTGTAGAATCACTCCAGACCTTTTTGGACTGAAACAGCGGTTTCAATTCGGCGGCTAGGCCGCCGATCAAACCGTCGATTCACCAGTGATGGTGAATCTAAAAGAGAAGCCAAGAGCATTCTCCGTGGGCGGTCTTTGCGTAAAACCAAGCACATTCTAGTGCATGCGCGGACGTTTCCGAACACTATCGGGAAACGAATTACTAAGCACATATACACACAACAAGATATCAATCAAAGTGCTAGTGTGTAAAGTGACATGTGAAGAGTATGCACACAAATGCAAGTATGCTAAGTGTGTGTGAGCTAACTAAATCTCTTCAAAGAAAAACTAAGCACTAGAGATTATACCTTTGGCGTGCTTGTTTCTTGAGGTCTTGAAAGGGCCTTTGAGCTTGAAGTTCAATCACCTAAACTACCCTTACACAATCAACCCCAACATGTGGTTTGTCCACGAAATAAGCCAATCAATATATGGGAATCCTTACACTCCTCCATCCTCCAAAGATCACAAAGGCTTCATTTGGGGGTTCCCGTATTCGAACAAATATTGGAAGAACAATTGGTTCTTTGTTAGATGAGATTAGGGTGAAACCATAGAGGTCGACTCTCGCCTGAACTTGATCGAGCATCATGTCCTGAGGTACTTATGCAGTTCAGAGCTTTGGAACATGAAACAAATTACGGTGTGTTCAATATTAATCTAGAGTGGGGGCGGGGGTGAATAGATTTTATCCGATTTTACCCAATTTTCGTGTATGGTTAAGATTACAAAAATACCCCTAATAGTCAATATAATATAGCAAGTGTAATATGGTGCGGAATATAAATAACACTTGATATTTACGTGGAAACCCTTACGGGAAAAACCACGGGCTGGTAAGTGCGCCACACTCGAACCTCGAATCCATTAATTTTAAAATGATCACAACCTAATCCCGGTTTAATGATCTAATCCCGATCAATAATCATCACAACTACCTAATCCCGGTATGAGTGGACCTAGTCTAATTGCTTGTGATTTAAACAACCTAATCCCGGTCATAACACAAGACTTAGTTCTCTAAGAAGAGATAATACAACCTATGTGAATATATGAAATACTTAAAATGCAATTTAGAGCTAGGTGATCCTATATGCTTATCTAGGATAATGATTTTGTGATTAATTCAATCCTAGATATTAAAAACTAGATGACATGTCAAATAGCTTAGCTAAACATAGATTATGAAAACCTAGATAACTATCACAATACAACACTCAATCATATCAACACAACAATCTTTATCTTGAATATTAGAAATTAATCTAAGAACATGCAAATAATAAAAGAGATGTCTTAATAAATAAAACACTAATTATATATGATAATAGTGAAGAACTTACCAAAGCAAGTGTGTTGATGAAAGACCCATGCAAGCAAGCATCCTAGATATGCTAGAAAATGGTAGATGAAGTTTAATGCATATGAAAATGGTTTTAAGTGTTTAAATGAGCAATCTTGATTGCCTTTTCTCTCACAAATCTCTCTATAGACTTTAGGGTTCTTGTATTGAAAGAGCTAGGTTCAGAGAGATGATAAAGTGATGTATTTATAGACATCAAAAACAGAGCATGTGAAAAGACAAGTTTGCCCCTGAAAACGCACGATTGGCGGTTTCATTAGGCTGCAAGGCCGCCGATTACAACTGCCGAATTGAGCCTGAGAAGAACAGAGCATCATTGACGGTTTCATTCGGTGATTTCGAAACTGCAGAATCAAACCTGAGATAAAAAATCAATCAGGTATGAACAGCGTTTTCATTCGGCGGTTACGAAACCGCCGATTAAACCATAGAATTGATCCAGAACTTTCTGGACTCAAACGACGGTTTCATTCGGTGGCCAGGCCACCGATCACAACCGCCGTTTCACCAAATGAGGTGAAACCAAAAGAGAAGCCAATGGCATTCTCCGTAGGTGGTCTTTGCGCTAAACCAAGTACACATTTGTGCAAGCGCGGACGTTTCAGAACATATTCGGAAAACGAATTACAAGACACAGAAAACACAAAGCAAGATACAACAATCAAAGTGCAAGTGTGAAATGTGACATGTGAATAAAATGTACACAAATGCAAGCATGCTAAGTGTGTGTGTACAATCTAAATCTCTTCAAATAAACTAAGCACTAGAGATATACCTTTGGAGTGCTTGTCACCTTGAGGTCTTGAAAGGGCCTTTGAGCTTGATCGTTAATCACCTAAACTACCCTTACAATTCAAACCCCAACATGTGGTTTGTCCACGAAATAAGCCAATCATTGAATGGGAATCCTTACAGAACAAAACTCCTGCAGGGCTAACTAAGGAGCAAGCCAGAAATGTGGTCCGGGCTGCACAGAAGCCTTGGGAATCTCGGAATCACCGTGAACTGTTTGTGGAGAACGATTTGATTTGTTTGGGGCTCTTTCTGGCCCTTTCTAGGCATTGGAGGTGCTGTAAGTGTTAGGATTATGCTAAATAGCAAGAGTGTAATATTGTAATTGACAATCTTTTCATATTAATAAAGTGATTTCTGGTTTAACAAATCTTATAGCATTTATAGTTTAATATTATAATTGTCAAAGTAAATAATCATAAGGTCAAAAGACTATGAGAAAAGAAGAATTGTTTGTACATATGGATATGTATGAGGTAGACACAATTCTTTAGTTAGTCTTGAATAATGTTCACAACTTAAGTTAAAGGTTGGGCACATTTATCTTGTTAAAGTTGTAGAATTCTTTTGCTAGCATTTGAGTGGGATCAAATGAGTTATGATGAGTCTGAAATCATCGAAGGGTCTTCGAGTAAAAGAATCTAGTGCACTGGGTGGATTGAATAGGATCACAATGAAATACTTTATCTAGAACCGTCAGTAAATAAAAGTTTTTTCATTATTAGGACAATCGGAGAGTCTATCTTAATCCTGAGATAAATGATGTACTTATGGTTGCAAGTGTTATCATTTGAGTTATCAATGAGTACGATTATATAGCATAGTCTATCCTCGATAGTTTGGAGGTATTCATTTGTTAATCGATAGAGGACTTCATTTATAGATATGGACATCGTGGCTCCATTTATTAAATGAAAGTAGAATATCATCATATGGATGTTTTGAGGTATTGGATATTGAATCTTAACGTTAAGTTTTCGATAGAGTCTATTGAAACATGGCTTCTGGACAAGTCAAAATATCCGAGTTCAAAATGTAGTCATATGGTAACTTGGAGAGCTATAGGCGATCTATAAGCTCTTGGCGATTACTGATATTCTTCACGAGGATACACCATCTCCAATAAGATTGTCTAGGGTACGAATGAGAAATATTTACTTATTCTATCTTTATTTAAGAGTTCAATTTTAGCTCTTTAGTGGAATGAGTTAAAATTAATAGATCGGACCTAAGTGAATCATTTGTTGATTGTGATTAGGTTATGTCTATTGAAGCTTAAATTTAGATAGCCCGCCAAGATCCTCAATCCACACGGACTTGCATGAATCACTTGATATATTCTACCGGACTAATTATGGGTCCATCTAGAATTGTATTAAGGCATGTGGGCTTGTTTCTTTTAGTAAGAATAGGTCTAGTTCACATGTGGGCCTTTTAATTAAGGTCCAATGGATTGAATGAAATAAGAAAATAATATATGGCCCATGTATATGTATGTGGGGCGGCAAGACTAATATAAAAGTCTAATATATTATTTATTTCATTATTTGATTAAATGGAAATTAATTAATTGATTAATTAATTGAAAATCAAAATCTTTTTCTGACTAGGAAATATGTTTCTTAGTAGTTTACTATTGTGGTAGTATAATAAATATAAAAGACTTTATTTGGTAAGTAGATAAATAAGGGATTTATTTATCTAGTCAAATAAGGAAGTCTTTTATATAGTCACAAATACACTAAGGAGTTGGATTAGGGTTTGGAATTCTAAGGAAGTCTACCTAGGGTTAGGATTTAAGTCAAAACAAATCCTACATGGTAAAGGATTTCGGCCACAATATATGAGATATATATGGGAATTGGCCGGATATATATATTGACTTATATATTTAATAAGTGGCATGCAGTATTACATATATATATATATATATATATATATTGACTTATACAGATTATATAATTGAATTCAAGATATATATAATATATGGTGCACAGTAATTGTATCAGATATATATAATATTGTGCACTAGATATATATAATATATTGTGCATCAGAAATATATAATATATGGTGCACGGTAATTGCATCAGAGATATATAATATTGTGCACTAGATATATATAATATATTGCACTAGATATATATAATATATTGTGCATGGTCATTGCATGATATATATTTGAGGGCAATAAGATTTGAAAAACCCTAGAGTTCTTGCTTGAGAGAAGATTTTTCTTTTGCTTGAGAAAAATAGAATCCAACTCTTAGACGAGTGTGATTTTCGGCCAAGAGAAATAGAGAGAAAAGTTTGTTCTTATTTTGATAGTGCACTAGTTACTTTTACATCAAAAGGTTTTGTGCACAATTTCGAATAAGGTTCACGTGAGTTTCAATCTAAAAATTGTGAATTCAAAAGTGACCGGAACATTCTTTGTTGTCTCTTGGAACTTGTTGTGACTAACGAAAAAGAAAAAGTTTTGTTAATCCACCCTTAGGTACACAATTCAAAGAGAAGGGAGACCACGCTCCTAAGTGATTCACGTTCGTGATTGGATTGGAAGATCTTGCGGATTACCATCGACGCAATGTCAATCGGATCACGCGACAAAGGTATGATATCTTTAGTATTATATCTTAATTAATTAAAGGGTTACGGTTCAAATTATGAAAAAATTTTAAACTATACTAAACTCTATTTTTAGTCTCACTTCCGCTGCGTGCACTGTGATTTTTCCCTACAGTAAGTTCATACCTCTTTCACTTCTTCTTTTTTTATCGCACCCTCGTTTACCTAACAACTATTTTTTGATCACGCCCTCGTTTACCTAATAACTGTTTATGGTTTTTCCTAGTGTATGAGGTTGATGTAGTCATTGGTGACCAGGCTAAGAAGGCTAAAGGTATAGATTGGGTGAGCCAAAAGGAAACTGCTGCCCAACTTGCTTAGGGGATCGCTCATCCCGATCGAAACCCGGTGGAGCATGTATAGAAGCTCGATCCCAATGCTTTCCTAGAACCATCTAATCAGGAACGGGAGGGGAATTCAACTCATCCAAGGGACTCGAAAAGGAAGCTCTCGAGGAAAACTTTGACCAGGAGGGTTGCCAAGGAAACTGCTGGTAAGAAGGTTGCCAAGACAACAGCTGGGGCTTCTGCCCCTAAGGCCTCTCACTACAAGAAAAGTGACATATAGTGACACATTTCTCTGTGACAAATTTTGAATGCATCACTATAGGTATTGTTTGTGACAAATTTTATTAAATTTGTCATTGTGTTTTTTTCAATTCAGATTTTTTTACAAAAATTATCACAACTAGTTAAAATTTGATAATTTGTGACAGTTAATATAATTAGTCAGAAAATTACCTCACAAAAAAATGCCCTATAGTGACACATTTCTTTGTGACAATTTTTACATGTATCACTGTTGGTATTATTTATTGACAAATTATTTATTTTGTGACTTTTGTCTTTATGTTTTGGTGCAAAATCTCCATCCAAAATTGTTTACCAAAAATACTGATTCAACTTAGACTTTTTAAATTAATTTGTCACAAGTAATTAAAAAATGATAAATTGTGTCAATTTATATAATTATTCACTAAATTAAAGATTTTAAAAAGGAAAAAAAAATATTATTGTGACTTATCAAAATCTTAGACTAATAAAAATAAATATTACTCCTGCTTGATTTTTTGTTTATCACACAAAATTGCTGCTATTATTTTTGTCTTATTTTGTGAAAAGCGATTTTTCTTCTTCTTTCTACCCAATTTGTTTTAAGAATCCTTGTTTCCTTACAACTCTTCTTTAGCTAATACTGGAAACTACAATCTGCAACCCCTTCACTTGTCAACAACGAATTTTTTTTGGCTCCCTTTCTCTACAAACGTAAACCTTTTTAATTCCCTTTCTTAACAACGTAAACCTTTTTGGCTCCCTTTCTCAGCAAACCTAAACCACTCGATTTGTCAATAGATATTGTGGGTTTTCATTGGAATTTCAATTGGTATGTTTTTTTCCTTTTAATATCTCTAATCAGTTATTTTCCTAGCTAATTAGAAAAGTAATTCCAGTTTGTTGGGCAAGAATTGCAAAGAGATATTGTGGGTTTTCAATTGGGTAATGTTAAATACTTGTGCGACATGTATTCGTAATTCTCCCTTACGCAAATTAGTGTTTTTGGTATGGATTTTGAAAAAAATTCTTGGTGACTTTCAATGATTTTTGTGTTTTAATTTGTTTTTTTATATTTGGTTTATCTTTTCTTATGAGCTTCTGCTTTACAATTGGAATTTCATTAGCGTTGATTTAGCTTTAGAAATAGGTGTGGTTTTGTTCTTTTGGTGTCTGGGGCGTTGCCGGTAGCAGAGAATTGTGAGCTTAATATAACAGGGTCCATAAATGAGGTGAATGAGTTCAATTCACAATGTAATGGAAGTGATAAATTCCATTGCAATGATTTTGAATTTCAGAACCGGTTTCCAGAAAATGATTCTGTTGGTGTGATTTCGGAAGGATATATTACTTCCAATCTGAATGTTGGATCTTAGGAAGCTGTAAATTTTGAGGAAGGTATGCTTTTAATTGATTTTGAGACCTCTTGGAATGGTCGTAGCCAAGTATCATCGGCTCTTTTTTAAAGTAGAGCTGTTTCCTGACAATAGTTTTAAGGATAAAATTATGCTTTTAGGTTGAGCTTATTTTATTGGTATCAGATGAACTATGGTAGCTTTTGTTAGGTGTTTGGTTTGTCTTGGCATATATTCTATATCAAAATGATGTTTTATCTTGTATTGATTAGTGGTCGTTATCATGATGATACAAAGCTTCAAGGAAAGACTCGGCTACGGTTCATGTAAGGTGGTGGCTTGTTAAAGGGAATTTGCTTCATTGCTCATCAAAGGTATAATTGACCTCATTCCTCTTACAAGGCATAGGCATACAGACACAAATTATTCATGAGTGTCCCTGCATTGTTGTGCACCATTTATATAACACTTTCACATGTTTTAGTATGCTTATGCATTGAACTCATATTGTCATACATTTTAGAAATGCATGTTTTAAGACTATGTCTAGGAAATGGCATACTTGTGTGAAATTATGTTTATTTGTTCCATTTTATTGATTTTGGACTTGAAACTGATCTTTTATGATTCCTTATTAAGTCCCGGTCATTTTGGTTACTCATTCATTAGGTTTCGAGTCCAAACGATGTAGCTACGCTACTTTGCATTCTCATTCGTTGAGTTGTCTTCGTCGTCATTTTCCGAGATGAATTATCAATCTTTTGTCAAAGTTTTGTAGTCTTTGTTGTGCATGAGGGAGTCATGATTCATAATCCGAAGATGGATTTGAAATCGGAGTTCGAAGGCCTGAATACGGCCGAAGAACACGAGAGGACAGCAGGAGGTTGGAGTCCACGTGTGCCACACGGGCAACATTGCCCTCTGCCCACGTGTGCCACACGCGGTACACACGTGGAGCTGACGTGGCAGCTGCTGGTTGGCCGGTTCATTTTCCCTCTCTCTCTTCCTTTTAAATCTCTCAATTCCCTCCAATTCATTTTAAGTGAAGAAGAAGAACAACAACAAAAAATCTCACCAGAATTTTTCTCTCATTTTTTCTCACCTTCCAAACACCATAACTTTCTCATACGAAATAGGAATTGGTTGATTCAAGTTGGAGATTGTTCGTAATCGAGTCCTCTACCTTTTCCAAGTGGTCTTACAGCTGTTTGATCGATTTTTGTGGTGGTTCTACCCAGAAAAACGAACCAGCTCGTGATTGCACGGTAGTGTTCATATCTTTGAGATTTCTTCTTTTATAACCTTCAATTTGCTTGGGGTTTTGTCTTCTATATGTATATATATGTATGGTGAATACTATTGAGAAAGATAGCTTCATAATCAATCCTAATCAAAAGTCTATTTAGAGACATATGTGAACTAGTTTCTTAGATTCTAGGTTTTTCACATGTTTAAGAGTTGTATTATGATTAGATTGATATCTAAGATTATTTGTGACTTGATTGAATCATTTTATGATTAATAATCCTTGAAATATGTTTTGATCCTTTGATTGATAAAATCTAGGATTAATTCAATTGTTTGTGTATTTAGAGATAAATAGGATTTAATTGATTATTCAATATATCCTTGCTCTAATTGTTGGCTAGAATATTCATTGAACACATTTTGTGATTCTAGCATTTTTATGTATGTTTATAACATCTTGAATTTGTACTTCATGTATATGAATTATTCAAGTGTTATTTGTGTGAATGAAACTATGAGTTTTATGTGTTAGGTGTTTTCACTTGCTCTAGGTTTTTATTCAAGTTTTGCATCTAGACTTTTATTACTTGTGTTCTCACATGTTTAGGTCTAGTTGTTCCATGGAATGTATTGATCACATGTTCTATATTGAATTGATTCTTTGCATCATTTGCATTCACATGATCACACTAGGAAGTCCTTATAAAAGGCATGAAGTCTTGACTAGGACAAGGTGTCCGGATAGTCAAGCAAGGAAGTCTTGGTTAGGACAAGAGGTCCGGGTAACCAAGCAAGAAGTCATGACTAGGATCGGGAAGGTCTGGATAGTCATGCATGGGAGGCTCTCTAGAGGCATGAGTGCCTTTGATAGGGAGTTAGCTACATTATTGGTAGGCCTAGGCGTATGGATAGATATAGACTCCAAAAGAGCGGAGTATGTGGGATGTGCATGCACTCTTGAGGAATTTCTAATCTTCCATTGATATTGGTTTGGTATGATCTCCAATATATGGTGGTTCCGCATCATTGAGGGATTTCGTACTTTCCAATAGGGTTGGGTAGACATAGACCCCAATAGGAAGTTGATCTAGGTTGGTCACTTTTGAGGAATTTCTAATCTATCATCCAATATATATAGTACCCAATGGTTGTAGTTTAACCCGTGGATGTTTCCTCCTTAGAGGTTTTACCACGTTAAAAAATCTCTGGTGTTAATTCTTCCTATCTCTATCTCTTATATTTGTATATGTGTAATGTTGTTATCTTGTTGCATATTATTCACTTGTGATGTATATTGAAACAAGATTTTGTAAAGTGTGATTTGTGAACAAATTCATTTGATCATATTTGTATATATAATTATTTTGTATATTGTAATTTTTTTGTGTATAGTGATATTTGATTATACTTGTAATACATTGAACAAATATTGAAATACAAGTATTATTTGTTGTTGAGTTTATGTATCATTATACCTCATACAACTAATTGATATACATAGACTATGCTTAAATGATCACATGCATATATTGTTCATGTATGATTTCTTGGCTTATGTGTTGTATGTAAGGTTACCTTAAGGGACAAACGTAAGTTTGTTCAAGGGATTGAAAAAGGCGTATAAACCTATTCACCCCCTATAGGTATGCTTTAAGCTATTTAACTATGTTTGTATACTTTCAGCTTTCCACTAGTGTGTACACAGAGAGAGAGAGTATGTTGGACGAATGGATTTGTACAAAGGCTGACTGTTTCTCTCAATCTTTTTTATTTATGAATTCTAAATCTTAAATTTTGTGAGAAACACTCAGCCTTTGTACAAATTCATTCAGGCTTTGCAGCTGTGCTTGCCTAGGTTGTTTTTCTTTGGTGTTTCTTGTTGTTGTTCTAGTTTGTTTTGGTTCTTCTACTTTAGTTCTTTGCTTTCTTTGGGTCCCCTGTTCTGGGGCTGTTTTGTTTTTGTGGGGTTTCACCTTTTTTACCTTTTTGGCTTTTCATAGATTGTTTCTGTTGAAATTTTGAGTTGGCCTTTTTAGATTTTGCTATTGCTTTATACTAATGTCAGCCTTTTTATTTTGATCCAGGTGTTAAATAACATTTGATTAGCTTTAGAAGTGCTTGCCGTGTACTCTTCAGGTACCAGCTATGTTTTTCTTTTAGTATATTTAAAATGTGTTTATTCTATTGCTTTGCCAAAAAGACCTTATTTTCTGTTATCGATGGTGCTGGAAAGCTACTTACTCTATTCTTGAATATAATTCTTGCAGACATATGAAAGAAAATGAAAAAATATGATAGTTTCCTACCAAATCACATTAGATACTTGCAAAATTACTATAGTAAGTTAATCAGTCTACACTGAAAAATTATAGATTATCACTAGATCTTCTAAGTGTTTGACATGAATTGATTGAATTGTTCAAGCTCCAAGAATTTGTAGATATTTTTCAGATAGTATTTGGTGGCTAAAACTGCTCATTTCATTTCTTTATTAATAATCAATATATCAAGAGTTTATATATATAGAACTAGAGATCAATTGATCACCTCTTGATGATCAATTGATCATTTCTTTATCAAAGCTTCAAAGACTGATTATTAGAAATACTTAGAAGTATTAGAAATACAACCAACAAGGTAAGCAGTTTAGTCACCTAGCTCATTGCCTTTAGTCACCTAGCTCACCTATCTAACAACCTTTAGTCACCTAGCTCATTGCCAGCAATGTGAGCAGTTTAGTTATACAACCAGATAACCTTTTAAACATATTAGAAATATATAACTGCAAGCAATAACAACATTTAGTCATATAAACTAATGTAAGGAAAACAAAAACATACTAACATCTAAAGTTATACATCCAGCGAAATTCTTCACCAAACTAAGGCATGACTTTTAGAACCCTTCAAGCCTTCAACATTGTTTGCTATTGTGTGTGTGTGTGTTTTTTTTCTTTATATATATATATATATATTCAGTGTATTCATCATAATTAGGAAGTTTAAACAATGTAGAGACCTGTTATAGTAAGAAACATGTAATTTATGTGCTAACTATATATTGTGTTGAAAATATATTATTGTTGTGAATTTATTTATTTTTCCTTTTGTTTTTTAGCTTAAGTTTGCTACCATTGGAATTTTGTAGGATCTATATTTTAGGATTGGAAAATTTTATCAGAAGGATTCAATGGATAAGAGTTGGATTCACGAGTCTAGATTAAGTAGCACTTTCGAAGATGGTGTGACACAATTCTTAGATTTTGCATTTGTTAATAATACTAATGGAAGAATAAAATGTCCATGTAAAAACTATAACAATGCTTTTCGGCATGATAGACATAGGATATTTTAGTAACAAGTGGATATACCATGGCGAACTTGTTTCAACACGCACAAGATTGAATAATGACCAATCGGGTCAAGTAGATGATATGCATGGGATGTTGCGTAATGCATTTGGTGTTGTTGATGGTGGTGGTGGTAAGTTTGATGGCGTTGACCTTAGTAGTCTAGACAATGACAATAGTGGTGGTGGTGATGAGAATGACAATGGTGGTGATAGGGAGATCCCGAATGATGATGCAAGGAGATTTTACTACCTATTAAAAGATGCCGAACAAGAGTTATATCCCAGTTGTAAGAAATTCACTAAGCTCTCTTTTATTGTTCGACTATTTCACATCAAATCTCTTTATAGATTGAGTGACAAATCGATTACATTACTACTTGAGCTTTTCAAAGAAGCATTACCTGAAGGTGAAACTTTGCCGAAAACATTTTACCAAACAAAGAAAATTATTAGTGATTTGGGACTTGGTTATAACAAAATTGACGCATGTCTGATGAGCCGTCGTTGGTACTCAACAAAATGATTGTTTTTAAATGTGTTCGTGTTGAAAACCGATTTCATCAATTAGATGTAAAATTACTAAAGTGGCAAGTAGGATTCGTTCCACAGGGAATTAGAGTGATAGTTAAATAAATTAACAATTCCTAAATGCGATAAAGTAAAACATAAGCAATGGATGGTTGAATGGTTTGTCAAGCCATCAAACATACATGTAAAATAAACCTAATAAACCTAATAAAATAGATAGAAATCTAGATAAGAGATATATGGGGAAAACAATTAATAGAATTGCTAGGGAATTAACGGGATCACAAGTGTATTACGGGAAGTGCTTCTAAAGCTACCTTAGTGAACCAACCTCATAAATGTTAACCAATTGATTTTGAGAATGTGTTTAGACCATTACTATGAACCCTAAACAACTTCCCACCGTAATGTCTAACCGATTAAGGAGAGGGGGTCACAGTGGGATCGGTTTGTTACAATTAACGGTTTAGATAATCGCGGTTGATATACCCTCCGACGATATGTTGTCAATCCATCAAGGTTGTCAATCCAATCAAGATTATATAACAAATTATCTTAAACAAGAGTATAATCAACTAGTGGCATACATGTCAATTATATAATGCATAGAATCTAGTTATAAAATGAATAGAACACAAATAGAGATTAAAATATATTAGCTTAAGCAAAACCCAATCCAAATGTTCTCACATCAAAAACCCTAGAAAGGGGGTTTAATTACACATATTACAATCAAAGGGAAGGTAAGTAAAAGATTAGGAAATCACCCTTGGGTCTCCTTTTGTAAGCTTGATCCTTTCCTTGCCTTTGATGCTCCTTGAGCAAAGAGTGGATGATGAGGATGTGTCTAGATAGGTAGAGTCAAATGGGAAGTGACTAAGGAGATATGTGGAGAAGATGGGAAGAAATGAATAATTTGGGGAAGGAAATCTAGATATTTAGCTTAGGTAGGAGAGAATTGGAGGGATTAGGAATGGTAGAAAGGAGGTTTCTTGGTTGTCAAGAATGGCCAAGAGTTGTAAAATTAGTGATGAATTTATAGGATTTTCAAAATAGGTTTCGGGTGGTCAATTACCAAAACACCCCCTATACTTTGCAATATTGCCACTTTGGCCCATCAAAGGGGGACATCTTGTAATTTGCCCACCAAAATTAGCCAATCAGGCGTGAACACAGTGGATTGTCGCTACTCTTCAATGGCGACCAAAGTGGCGACCCAAATGGCGACATCATCAGGTGTGGAAATCAACTCCCCGTCGCCATGGCGACAACGATGGGCAAAATGGCGACAATTAGGGGCGACAAGTGGCGACATAGGGGTGACTGGGGGCATGATTAGAGGCTGAAATTCTGACTGATTGGGGTGCCAAAAAGATTGCGATCAGGCAGCCGTCCTCTTTACTGTTAATCTGGGTTGGAAACCGGCTGGAGATAGGTCAGTTTCTGGCATCGTTGGCGGAGCTAGGGTTTAGCTTGAAGGCGTCCATAGAGGTCACGCGCGAGGAGGAAGATGATGAATAGGTGAAATGGGGTGCATTTAGCAAGCTGTTGGGGTGCAATAAGCCTGCCTCTTTTTTGCCTTGAAGGGGGCACATTTAGCAAGGGCTTGGGGTGCAATAAAAGGCCTAAACCCAATAGCAAAACACACCGCATCACTTATGCTGACGTGGGCTGCTTCATGTCTTTAGGGTACGCTTAGCACTATCTTGGGTGCGCTTAAAGGCCCAACATCCCAAAATGCACCGTTTAGCTTTATCTGACGTAGCGCCCTTCTTTGCTTTGGGTGGACAAGTACGAACAGCCCCCTGAATTCTTCTAAAATCACAATAACTTCAAACCTTCTTCAGATTTTACACTTTTACCCCTATTTTTCCAAAATTATCTCAATGCCCATGAACTTAATAAATACCTGAAAACACTTAATTTACACCATTAAATCACGAGATAATGCCCGAGAATCAAGCAAAATGAGAAGGAAGTGAGGGCCAAAATCATACCAATTTTGGTTCGATCAAATACCCCCAAACCTATCTTTTGCTCGTCCTCGAGCAAAACAAACAATAAGCACCATGGACATGTTTCAGCTATCAAACAATCAACAATAAAGCACCGACTCTTTGTAAAAGACTCAAAGGTCCCTGATTTTGAAATGGATTGTGTCCCCGGCAGCAGTGCCAATTTTGATGAGGTCATTTTGGTGCTCAACAAAATGATGTTTTATGTTCTTTTGAAAACCGTATTTTAACCACTTAAAAATCCTTAAAGATAATATTTCTTAGCAAGTGGTAAGCAAAGTTCGTTCCACAGGGAGATGGAGAATGTATTGGATCAATTGACTAATCTAAAACAATAAAATAAATCATTGAAAATGGATAGTTGTTTGGGTTTTACAACCCGTGAAATTGCAATTAAAATAAACATATAAAAATGATATGAAAAATAGAAAACTCAACAATATTGATAAGAGAGATGATAAAATCAATTAATAGAAGTTAGGGAATAGATTGAGTTACTCATGAATCTAGGTAATGCTTTTAAAAACTTAATAATGACCAATCTCATAAATGCTAGCCATTTGTTTTCTAAAGTGTGTTGAGGTCATTACTATGAACACTCAACATCTTCTCACCTCAATGCCTAAGGGTGCGTTTGGCACAGACATGGGACAGGACAAGGTGGGACGGGACGGGATAGGACAGGTTGTTCCATATTGTGTTTGGAATGCCTGGGACAGAACCGTGGACTGTACTATTGTGCGTTTGGTATGGCTGGGATAGGACGGGATAAAAGGTTCAAATGACCAAAGTGCCCCTCATGTCCTTTCCAATGTTTATAACAATTTTATTTAGTTTGAATTTTTTTTTAAAATATTAAATATTATTGAATTAAAATTAATTAAAAATCAAACAAAATTAATATTTTCATTCATTTTCTCACTGCACAAACACCACAAATTTTTCTTCAATCAAATTCCACAAACAAAAACAACAAATCAATTCTACAAAATTCATCCAGTACCATCATCATTATCATCATCGGTGAACACCAAACCAAACCACAAATCATCATCATCATCAACGGTGAACACCAAACCAAAATTTGGAAACAAATCGAAAAACCAAAAACAAAAATTTGAGAACCCAAATCGAGAACTTAAACCAAGAACTTCAATCGAGAACCCATTATCATCATCAACACCAAACCACCAACTTCAATCGAGAACTTAAAAACCCCCAAATCGAGAACCCTAAATCGAAACTTAAAATCGAAATCAACAAAAGCTACTACCTCCAAAATCAAACGGAGAGAGAGACAAGCGGGAGAGGTTGAGATCTTTCTCCTCGCTGGCGGCCAAAGAAGAGAGAATGAAGAGAGAGAGAGAGAGAGAGAGAGAGAGAGAGAGAGAGAGAGAGAAATGTATGGCTGAATTGGGTTGGGTTTTATTTTATATTTGGTATTTTTGTAATTTTTGGAATATTTAAGGGCAAAAATGTCTTTTCCAGACTTGTCCCGTGCATGGGACAAGTCTGGCCGACCTATTTGGGTGGGACAAGTTTTTGGGTTTTTTGTCCCACCTTGTCCTGTCCCGTCCCGTCCCGTCCCATCCCGTCCTGCGTACCAAACGCACCCTAACTGATTAAGGAAAGGGTGTCAAGGTGAGATTAGTTAGGTACAAATCAAGGTTTGGATCAATGGGGTTGATATACCCACCACTAATCCATCATATTCATTAAGTTCTTCAACCAATCAAGGGTGTCAATCCAAGATTGGTTTCACAACAAATTATCCCACATAATATTATGATCTACTAGTGATATACAATGCAAATCACAATAAGCATAGAATCTAAATATAAAGTGAAAAGGAAACAAATAGAGATTCAATTACAAATAGTTTAGCAAATACACATATCCACAAGTTCCTCAAATCTATCCCCTAAATTAGGGGTTTAGCTACACATAGTTAAAATCAAAAGAATATGAAGTAATAGTTAAGGAAATCACCCTTAGGCCTCCTTCTTTAGAGCTTGCTCCTTCCTTTCCCTTGATGCTCCTAGTGTAAAGAGTGGTAGAAGATGAAGTGTCTCGATAAGTTTGATCAATGTCCTAACGATTGCATGACCCTGGGAGGAGATCAGCCACCACCTACCCGGTCTGGACCAGCCGTGGCGCACCCGTACGTCGTGGTCTAGGTTGTCCTGGGAAATTCCCGACGGATTTTTCAGGATAATAGATTTCATGAGAATTAATTTTTTTCTTAATTATTGGTTAATTGTTGTTGTTGCAAATATAGATTTAATGTGATATATATGTTAGGATTATGCTCAATAGTAAGAGTGTAATATTGTAATTGACAATCTTTTCATATTAATAAAGTGATTTCTGGTTTAACAAATCTTATAGCATTTATAGTTTAATATTATAATTGTCAAAGTAAATAATCCTAAGGTCAAAAGACTATGAGAAAAGAAGAATTGTTCGTACATCTGGGTATGTATGAGGTAGACACAATTCTTTAGTTAGTCTTGAATAATGTTCACAACTTAAGTTAAAGGTTGGGCACCTTTATCTTGTTAAAGTTGTAGAATTCTTTTGCTAGCATTTGAGTGGGATCAAATGAGTTATGATGAGTCTGAAATCATCGAAGGGTCTTCGAGTAAAAGAATCTAGTGCACTGGGTGCATTGAATAGGATCACAATGAAATACTTTATCTAGAACCGTTAGTAGATAAAAGTTTTTTCATTATCAGGACAATCGGAGAGTCTATCTTAATCCTGAGATAAATGATGGACTTATGGTTGCAAGTGTTATCATTTGAGTTATCAATGAGTACGATTATATAGCATAATCTATCCTCGATAGTTTGGTGGTATTCATTTGTTAATCGATAGAGGACTTCATTTATAGATATGGACATCGTGGCTCCATTTATTAAATGAGAGTAGAATATCATCATATGGATGTTTTGAGGTATTGGATATTGAATCTTAACGTTAAGTTTTCGATAGAGTCTATTGAAACATGGCTTCTGGACAAGTCAAAATATCCAAGTTCAAAATATGGTCATATGAGTAAATATGGTAACTTGGAGAGCTATAGGTGGTCTATGAGCTCTTGGCGATTACTGATATTCTTCACGAGGATACACTGTCTCCAATAAGATTGTCTAGGGTACGAATGAGAAATATTTACTTATTCTATCTTTATTTAAGAGTTCAATTTAGCTCTTTAGTGGAATGAGTTAAAATTAATAGATCAGACCTAAGTGAATCATTTGTTGATTGTGATTAGATTATGTCTATTGAAGCTTAAATTTAGATAGCCCGCCAAGATCCCCAATCCATATGGACTTGCATGAATCACTTGATATATTCTACCGGACTAATTTATGGGTCCATCTAGAATTGTATTAAGGCATGTGGACTTGTTTCTTTTAGTAAGAATGAGTCTAGTTCACATGTGGGCTTTTTATTAAGGTCCAATGGATTTAATAAAATAGAAAAACAATATATAGATATATTAATATATATGGCACATGGCCGAGATATATATATGATATTATATTGTTTTATTTTTATTATTTGATTAAATGGAAATTAATTAATTGATTAATTAATTATTTAATTAAAAATCAAAATCTTTTTCTGACTAGGAAATATGTTTCTTAGTAGTATACTATTGTGGTAGTATAATAAATATGAAAGACTTTATTTGGTAAGTAGATAAATAAGGGATTTATTTATCTAGTCAAATTATGAAGTCTTTGATATAGTCACAAATACACTAAAGAGTTGGATTAGGGTTTGGAATTCTAAGGAAATCTACCTAGGGTTAGGATTTAAGTCAAAAGACATAAATCCTACATGGTAAAGGATTTCGGCCTCAATATATAGATATATATATGAAATATATATGGTAATTAGCCGGATATATATATATATATATATATATATATATATATATATTTATAAAGCATGCGGAATATATATATATATATATATATATATATATATATATATATATATATATATATATTTTGAGATATATATTATTTATAAAGATATATATATATATTTAAACAGCATGCAGTATTTGGCTAATAAATATATATAAGGAAAGTGTAGAATTCGGCGCACTAATATATGATTTGGGCAAAGTGTAGAATTTGGTGCACTTAAGGAATTATATATTTTAATAGGCATGCAGAATTTGTAAGCAAGATATATATTCAATAGCATGCAGAATAGGTGGGTCGGATATATATATATGAAAAGAAGAGGCGGCTAACCCTAGGTCTTATGCTTGAGAGTTATTTTCTTTTGCTTGAGAAAACAAAATCCAACTCTTAGACTAGTGTGATTTTCGGCCAAGAGGAATAGAGAGAAAAGTTTGTTCTTATTTCGATAGTGCATTAGTTACTTTTACATCAAAAGGTTTTGTGCACAATTTCGAATAAGGTTCACGTGAGTTTCGATCTAAAGATTGTGAATTCAAAAGTGACTGGAACATTCTTTGTTGTCTCTTGGAACTTGTTGTGACTAACGGAAAAGAAAAGGTTTTGTTAATCCATCCTCAGGTACACAATTCAAAGAGAAGGGAGACCACGCTCCTAGGTGATTCACGTTCGTGATTGGTTTGGAAGATCTTGCGGATTACCATCGACGCAATGTCAATCGGATCATGCGACAAAGGTATGATATCTTTAGTATTATATGTTAATTAATTAGAGGGTTAAGGTTCAAATTATGGAAAAATTTTAAACTATACTAAACTCTATTTTAGTCTCGCTTCCGCTGCGTGACCGTATTTTCCCCCTACAATATATGCATTTACATTTGATGTTATGTAACATTTTTATTTTTATTTTTCTGTAGAGACAAATGGATGAGCTTGTTACAAACCAACCCGATGCATCTAAAAACGAAATCTTTAATCAAGTTATGGGTGAAGTTACTGGCCCAAAAGCTGATGTTTCTACTTTAACGTATGGTCTTGGGATCACTCGATCAAAAAAAAAAATGGTAGACGGTCTTCGCATATTGAGACATTGAAGATGTTACAGGATGAGAGAATTCAAAGAGAGGCAGCAAATGAAAAGATAAAACATCTTGAGATTGAATTGATCTCAATGAAATCCTAACTTCAAATTGTGGAGAAAATGAAATCTTAGTTTCGTGAATTGATGTTGATAGTTGAACAACAAAAATTTCAAGATTCACCAGAAGCTTCTTTGTTTACATATATTTTTTAAGTCCATTTTATAGGTTTAGACTTTATAGCATACGATATTTGTTAATTTCATCACATATGTGATTGGGTTGACGATTCCCTATCGACTTTCATTATTATTATTTTCCTTATGTTAATTTAGGTTTCATGTTAAATTTAAAATTATAATTGAAATATGAATATTATAATTATTTTAATTTTATCGTACAATTTTGAAATTCCATTTTTATATTGTTAACTATCACTAATTGTGACAAAAATTTCAAACAGTTAATTGTCACTAGGTTCTTAAACAGTGACACAATTCTAGAAGAATTAATTGTCATTAAGTTTGGATAAAGTGACCAATATTTCGTAAAAATTAATCGTCACTAAATTTGCAAATAGTGATAGAATTTGTAAACAATATATTGTCATTAAGTTTATGTATAGTGACAAAATTTTGAAATAATTAACTGTCACTAGATTTGCATATAGTGACACAATTTTCAAACGGTTAATTGTCACTAGATTTGTTTATAGTGACAAAATATTCAAACTGTTAATTGCCACTAGATTTGCTTATAGTGACAAAATATTCAAACTGTTAATTGTCACTAGATTTATGTATAGTGACACAAGTTTTATTTTGTCACTCGATAGGGTCCATTAAAAATTTGTCACTAAAAGTTATGGTTTGTGACAACTACAAATAATTGTCACTAACCATAGTGACAATGGCACTATAAGTGTCACAAATACTTTTAGTGACGGAGGTATAAGTGACGAATTGTTAGTGACAATATTTTTGTCACAATATTGATATTGTGACAAATTTTTCACTTATTGTGACATATATTTTTTGTCACTATAGGTCACTTTTCTTGTAATGTCTTGTGCCCAAAAGACTGTTACGGTCAAGGTTGGCCCAGAGGTTCATCAGGTGCGGGTTGTAGTGGAGGATCTTGATGAGGATGAGGGTGATAAGGATTAAGAGACCTTGAGTGACTTGATTTCAAGAGAGCAGTGTTCAAAGAGCAGGTCTGACCGTCTCATTGCCGTACACACTCCTCTAACATTTGATCGAGATCCCCACCTTCCTTCTATGACCACAGTGTAAACTTCACGAATCCCTATGCAAATTCCTTCCAATCCTCCCATCGAGCCCCTTGCCAGTCCTCCAATAAAGCTCACAGTAAGTCGACAGCTCGTTCTTTCTGATTCTGGCAATGAAGCGACTAATGAGGAGGCCATACCCACATCCCCCATTGATCGATCTAGAAAGGGTCTTATAGATTCGAGCTAGCGACCCCCTTCAGTCGGGGTAGATGTTCCCAAGCGAGGGAAATTGAAATACCTTCTTCGGGAGAAGCTGTTGCGACAGTCAGTCCGGTTGGATCGACCGGAGTTGACAAGGTTGCTAATGGTTGTAGGGGGGCTTGTTTGCCGATAAGGGTTCATGCTGCTAGAGTCGGGAAAGCTGAAGATTTTTGTGCGCTCCCCATTGACCTTTCGAGTTTTGGGGATTCTGAACCAATGAATATGGAAACATTGTGCCTAATACTTGCCCATAACTCATAGCAATTAATAACGTCAATATAGCAAAAAAATAGAAGAGAGAAAATAAACCAATCACAACACAAGATATATGTGGAATACCTAAATCAAGTAAAAAACCATGGCCCGTCAGGATGATTGACCGGGCGTCGTTGTACCCGGTAGAAAAGATATTTATGTTCTAATTACCTCGCAAATGCAACGAGTCAAAGGACTAGTATAGCAAGTAAGCAAGGGTCTCGTTCCACAGGGAGATGGATCCGTTAACTGTATCTAGTTCTAGTGTTTATTAAAGCAATGTAAAAGGAATGCGGTGTTGTGTGTGTGTGTGGAAATGTAAACTAATTAACTAAGGTAGAAATGTAGCCAGGTGTCTTGGCTATCTAATTAATCTACTCCTAGAGGCAAGACACTCTAACTACGAAAATAAAGGTGGCTTGGAGATAAGCAAGATATGCAACACATATGGGAAATCAGATTACCAAACACAATATGCAATTTATGTCGATTGTTTAACATGTTAATCCAATTAATTCAGTAAAGGGTTCGTTCTCTTGATTAAGGAAATTACCCCGGAATCTTGATTAGGGAATTTCTGAAATCATGTCATCACTTTCCAATCGGAAGAGTGATTGTGTCTAGGGTTTAGACCCATTAAGCACAAGAACTATGAACCAAGCTAAAGTGGCATAATTATGCACACATAAGCTATTTCCATTCCTTATAGCTAATTGTCAAGATTATGCAAGGAATGGTTATCCAAGCATAATCTCAACTCTTATTCACTCTAATCACTCTAAACACATACATAGTAAATCATACATCAACATACATAAACAAATGAGATATTTGATTACAACTACTCCTAATCATTTAGTTAATCCACTCCTAATCTCATCCATCATACATATCAACACATAATTGTCCATACATATGAATATCACAAAAAGAGCCTAATCACTATACATCTAAAGAATGAATCAATACCAAATCAAAGCATATGAACAAACATACATATATTAGCATAAGTGTAGATTACAAATAATCCCAAATGAAATTACACATCAATAGACATACAAAGATGAGCAAAAGGATTACCCTTGAAGACAAGCCTCCAAAGCTCTCCCTATCTATGAAACTCCTATGGCTTGAACACAAGCCCTCCTATCTCTACATATCTACTCTCTATGGAAGGCTTTCCATGGAGGAAAATCCCTCATGGAAGCTTGGAGTTGCTCTCTCTCTTTTGTGATGATCAATCCAAGAAAATGGGTTTCTTGGAGCAAAGTGGGGTGGTGCACACTTGGTTCACTTGAAAGAGAGGCTAAAGAGGTGTATATATATGTTGGGCATGTTTTGGGCAGGAATGGGGTGTGAAAAGACATGAATACCCCTGAAAATATCATGATTTTGGCTCGGACAGGGGTTTGGCGGGTTCGTGCGACGGGATATGTCTAGCTGTACGAACTAGCCAGAGTCTTGGCGGCTTCGTGCCGCAGGCAATGTCTAGCCACACAAACTAGCCAAAATCTTGGCGAGCTTGGACGGCGGGAAATGTCTAGCCGCACGAGCTAGCGGGAATCCTAGCGGGTTCGGTTCCGCGGGCAATGTCTAGCCACGCGAACTAGCTAGAATCTTGGCGGGTTCGTGCGGCGGGACATGTCTAGCCAGCCCGAAAGTCTGAACTAGCCATGGTGCTCTGCGGGTTCATGCTTTCTGGGCGGCGGGTTCATTCTCGCTGCACAAACCAGCTGTGGACCTCTTCACACATAATTGCCCTATTTTACCCGTTTTCGGTACAAACACCTTCTATATGGGATATTTACCTGCACATAGCTAAAACACACATTATATACACAAAAGTGCTTGGAAACAAACAAAAAAGATAGGAAAAGGGAGCACTAAATGTGAACATTTGGAGCGCGATCAATGACAGAGAAAGTTTCACTATATGATAAATTGTTACAACCATAGACTTCAGGATTCTCTCTCACACCTAACCTCAAACCACGCTCACAAGATCGCCTTTGGAGAATGCCCTTGGGATCGCCTTTAGAGAATGCCCTTGGCTTCTCCTTTGGTTTCACCACTTTGCACACTTTGCACACTTGCATATTGTGCTCATGTGGAAACAGGGCATTTTCGCCACTTGTTGGGGTCGCCATTTGATGGTGTCGCCATGGCGACAGTGACATTTACTCCTGAAATTCAATCAGGTATGAGGTCACCATTAGGTCGCCATGAGGTCGCCCTGAGACAAATGGCGACAATGATGTTTTTATGTGTTGCGTTAGAAGGTTGCCATGAGGTCGCCACGAGGTTGCCCTGAGCGCAAATGGTGACCTAGAAGAAAAATTGGTGTCGCCACGAGGTCGCCCTGAGATAAATGGCGACCTCAAATGGCGACCACTGATTTTGGCCAAAACGACATAACTTCAATTTGACCTCTTATATATATGTCTCTTTGTTCTTAGGTCAAAGTATTGACTCAAAAATCATATTTTTAATTGAGAGCTTTTCAAAGAGAGATTTTAATCAAGAACTCATCTTTGATAATCTTTGATCACTCAAACACTTTTCCTTTGTGCATCAAAGTTCATCCATGCATGGTTTAGCATCATCACATCTTGCTTGGTAAGATTTTTACTAACTTCATCTAATTTTAGTATCTTTCTTAACAAGCCATCTCTTTATTTACTTGTATGTTTTTGATCATATGCTAGATATAAGAATAAAGAATTGGTTGTGATGAATTGATCATATGCTAGATAGGTTGGATTATCTTTTCATTGAGAATAAAGACTTGGGGCTAAGATTGCTTAGGCCTCAAGCAATTTGGACTAGAGCCACTTTTAAAGGCCCGCGTGGTAGAAGTGGGGGGTTATTGATCGAAGTGTTAGACAAGGTCTACATAGGTTGTAAACTCTATTTCAATTAGTGGATTTCGAGGTTCGAGTGTGGCGTACTAAACAGCCTATGGTTTTTCCCAGTGGTTGGGTTTCCACCTATATGTCAAGTGTTATTTAACTTCCGCACCATATTACACTTGCTATATTATATTGACTATTAGAGGTATTTTCGTAATCTTGACTATACACGAAAATTGGGTAAAATTAGTTAAAATCCATTCATACCCCCCCCCCCCCCCCCCCCCCCCCCCCCCCCCCCCCCTCTAGATAATATTTAACACACCGTGAGAACTTTTAGAAAATACTTACAAGGTAATACTAAACTACCTAGAGGGGGGTGAATAGGTTGACACTTTATTTTTCAAACTCTTACTAGACTTTTGTCAAAACCTTGGTGAGCAAACAAATTAACCTTTAACATGATTGTTATGAGAAAACAATTAACACATGTATGCTCAATTCACCACCCTTAGTCTACAAACCATATAGCAAGAGACAATGTGTCTTATATATAAGTATGTTCAATGCAAAGCAAATTCCACAAGTTATACTTTGAATATTACAATGTAAATTCACTAAATAGAACTTTACAACTTGATATAGAATATCACAAGATACAATGTTCAAACAATTACAAAGATACAAGAGACAAATATTGATTCAACAAATAATGTGTGCATCTCTTTCTCTACAAAAATCTTGGTTACGAAGATGTGAAGAACTGAAGATCTTAAACAAGATATATTGATCATACATACAAATATAAAGAGATAAAGATAGAGAAATTTTACATATTGATTTTTTTGTGGTAAAACCTTCGAAGAGGAAACATCCACGGGTTGAATCCACAACCATCGGGTACTATATTTATTGGATGATAGATTAGAAATTCCACAAAAGTGACCAACTCATGATACACTCCCTATTGGACTCTATGTCCACCCAACCCTATTGATAGATTAGAAATTCCTCAAAAGTGTGATACACTCTCTATTGGATTCTATATCTACTCAACACCATTGATAGATTAGAAATTCCTCAAGAGTGATCAACCCATGAAACACTCTCTATTGGACTCTATGTCTACTCAATATCATGGGCCTACCAATAACATAGCCACTTTCTAACCAAGGCACTCATGCCTCTAGAAAGCCTCCCTTGCATAGCTATCCAGATCTCCCTGATACTAGCCATAACTTCTTGATTAACAATTTGGATCTCCTCGATCCTAGTCAAGACTTCTTGCTTAACTATCCAGAGCCTCACATTCCTAGCCAAGACTTCCTTGCCTAACCATTCGGAACCTCACACTCCTAGCCAAGACTTCCACCTTTTGCAAGGCAAATGATCTAAGTGATGAAAATTATGCAAACACATGCAACATAGAATATATGATCAATACATCTTATGGAAACTAGAAGTAATCAATGAGCACACAATGTATATTTTTCTAGTTTATAATCCAAAATATGACACCACACAAAATGATACATGAACATATAAAATGTATGGATTAGGTACACTCCATGAAGATCTAGATATAAGCAACAAAGTTCACACAACAAAGTAGTCTAGATCTTAAACATGAACAAAAAATCTATAGCATGCAAAACACCAAAAACATGCCAAATCCTAGATTCTATTTGAAAGGAACGAATAAACGCTTAGTGTGTAGGATAAATATATCTAGAGGGGGGGGGGGGTGAATAGATTTTAAGCTTTATTACCTAATTTTCGCATGCAAGTCAATTTTACGAAAAAACCCCTACTAGTCAAAAAGACAAACAAGTGTAATATAGTGCAGAATTTAAATAACACTTGATGTATACGTGGAAACCCAACCACTGAGAAAAACCACGGGCTGCATAGTGCACCACACTCGAACCTCAAAATCCGCTAATTGAAATGGAGTGTATAACCTATGTAGACCTCGTCTAACACTCCGGTCAATAACCTCCCATTTCTACCACGTGAGCCTTTAAAAGTGGCTCTAGTCCAATTGGTTGAGGCCTAAGCAATCTTAGCCTCAAGACTTAATTCTCAATGAAGAGATTATGCAACCTATGTGAATATGTATGGATATTCAATTGACAAACAAGGCTAGGGAACCTTAGATGCTTATCTAGGATGATGATATAATCAATTAAATCAATCCTATATATCAAGAGCTAAATGACATGTCAAATAGCTTAGCTAATCAAGATTAAGCAAAAATCTAATTAGCTATCACAATACAACACTCAATCAATTAATCACAATTAATTCTCTATTCTTGTATTTATCATATGATAAAAAACATACAAGTAAATTAAAAGAGAATAGCTTGATAGTAAAATACTAAAATAAGATGAAGTTAATCAAAATCATACCAAGCAAATTGTGATGATACAAACCCATGCATGGATGCATTCTATATAGTCATAAAAGATGCAATATGAAATTTGATGCAAAAAAGATTTGATTTCAGTATTTAAAGGTGAGTTCTTGATTTGATTTTCTCTCAAATATCTCTTTTTGAAGTTTATGGTTCTAAGGAGTAAAAGAACTTGTTCAGATAATAAGAAAGTGAGATATTTATAGACATCAAGAACAGGGCATGTGAAAAGACAATTTTACCCCTGAAACGCACCGATCGGCGATTTCAATCGACGGCCAGGCCACTGATCACGACCGCCGAATTGAGCCTGTGAAGAACAGAGCATCCACGGCGGTTTCGCAACCACCGATCCAACCGCCGAATCAAACCTGAGAGATTAAATCGATCAGGTATGAACAGCGGTTTCGAACGGCGATTGTGACCGTAGAATTACTCCAGACACTTCTAGACACAAACGACGGTTTGATTCGGCTGCCAGGCCGCCGATCACCAACAGAGGTGAAAACCAAGGAGAAGCCAAGGGCATTCTCTGTGGGCGGTCTTCGTGCAAAACCAAGCACATTTTAGTGCATGTGCGAACGTTTCCGAACACTTATTGGGAAACGAATTACTAAGCACATATACACACAACAAGATATCAATTAAAATGCTAGTGTGTAAAGTGACATGTGAAGAGTATGCACACAAATGCAAGTATGCTAAGTGTGTGTGTGCATTCTAAGTCTCTTCAAAGGAAACTAAACAGTAGAAGAATACCTTTGGAGTGCTTGTCCCTTAAGGTCTTGGAAGGGCCTTTGAGCTTGAAGTTCAATCATCTAAACTACCCTTACACAATCCCCAACACGTGGTTTGTCCACGAAATAAGCCAATCAAGATATGGGAATCCTTACAATCTCCCCCTTTGGCTATTTCGTGACAAAACCACCACTCACATTGATTCCTCACAAAATAATAGAAACTATGGGTCTACAATGATTTTGTACTTTACAAAGAGATAATTAAAAAACAAAATCTTGAAGTCTTCAATCTCTTGTAGAACAATCAATCCCTGAAAGCAAAGTCTCTATACTTTCCAATACAAGTAAAATGTGAGATTAATCAAGTGAGAGCATAAACAAGCATTTGCATTTAAGAATTTAAACACAACATCATGCAATGTATGTGTATGCAATGCTCCCCCTCAAAGGGTTACTCCCCCTCAATGTATTGTCTCCCTAACATGCACAATTGCTACCACAATTTGCAACTCCCCTTACCACCATTCTATTCCCCCTTTTTGTCATGATATAGGCAAAGGAGTAGTCCCCAACCGAGTCACTTAGCAAAGAGAGATAGTAGCATACTATATACTTGCATAATCATATAATCCACTTTATGCAACTCAATCAATTGGAGAGAAACAAGGAGATTTATTTAAAATAAATGTGTGAATCAAAACATGCTTTGCATACAAGACATGTAGCATTCAAGTCCAAAATACAATGGTATTTGGCAAAGCAAATGACAAAGGTTTCTAATAAGAATTCAAACCAATTTCACCAATGTCATGAGAGAAGGAAGGATATAGAATTTTTATCGTTTTCAATATAAGAGCAACTATATCCAACTTTATAAGCGAAACATGGCATGAGCGACTTTGCACTCTATTTGATTTTTCCGGGAATGATACCCGTACGATAGTAGACATGTTCAACAAATAAAGAAAAAGAGACATTTGGAATTTAAAATCCTTTGAACGGATACAAAATCCTTTATTCATTGAGTCTCATAAGCTTTTTCACACAAGTTTTGCATTTTAGAATATGCAATCATCAATTCATGCTTTTTCATTTGAGCATGTTATATGAATTTCATGCTTTTTCATTTGACATTAGCATGTTATAAAAACTCAAGCTTTTCAATTTTTAAGCATGTCATTAAGAATCATCATGTCATGGAGATAACTATAGGTCATTCAAATCATACTTCCTATGTAAATCTCCTAGTCCAAAAATGTATGTTTGAACATAAATATGACATGGATTGTAAACAAACATAGTTCACACTTATTGAATTGAAAACATATATACATATGTGCAACCAAGCTTACTCAAGCAATCAACAAAGAAGCATAAGATTTTTCAAATATTTGCATGCAACAAGTATGCAATAGCTCTCTTTGCTTGAGTTCCCCATATGGGGTCATTCACCATCCTTCATCAATGAAGGTCATGAGGTCCTATGGACCTACCAAGTCCATTTGACTTAGTTGAACCTATTTGAGACTTGTTAGTCTCGTAGCAAGCGGGTTCATTTTTCCTTATCCACATAGATATGACATTTTTCTTCCTAATGGTTAGTGGTTCAAGAGTTCTAGAAATAATAGGATCATGAACATGAATTTTTTTCTTCCTATTAACATGCATTCTAGCTCTTGTCATTCTCTTTTCAATCATGCTTTTGAATCTACATAATTTAATGAAATGAAAGCAATTTGGTCTAATGTGACCATCAATACCACAAAAGTGACATGTAGGGATGAATTTAGAAATCATACCATGTCCTTGTGCATGCATAGGAGCCTTCCCATGTCTTTGTGGTTGAGTGGGTTCAAACCTCCTTTGTTGTTGAACTGGTCTAGCTTGCTTCCTTGGTTCATTTTGCATGATTGGCTTCTTTCCATTTAGAGTCATTTGATGAGGAATGTTGACTTGAGAGACTCTAATGCGTTGAGCTTGAGGTTGTCTCCTTGGAGCTTCCTTCACTTGTGCACTACTTGAACATTGTCCTAGATCAATTTTCTTCCTAGGAGTGTGCACCGGCGAGGCTTCTATCTTGCCCAAACTCTTGACAAAGACGGTCTTGGTTGGAGTAGAGATCTCCTTGCAATCTTCATACCCAATACCTCTCTTGTCACAAGGGTTCTTACCAACACCAAGTAAATGGTCAAGCTTCTTGGTGCTTGAAGTCATCCTAGTCAATGACTCTTTAGCTTCATCAAGCTCTCTTTTCAACCCTTCTTCATTCCTCTTAGACATAGCTAGCTCATCCCTTAGCTTGTCTTCAATCATCTTGGATGTTTCCACTTGCTTACTTAAGTGGTCATTATGTGTTGAAAGCTCTATATTTTCATCCTCTAAAATCTTCAACTTTCTATTGTTCTTCTTTAATGAACTTTCATACTTGACTATAAAGTCATGAACATCCATTTTCTCTACACTTCCATTTGTAGAGTTAGATGAGGAGTCATCTTCACTTGAGTTATCTCCTCCACTCTCCTTCTCACTTATGGAGTCATTTCCCTCATTAAGACATTTCCCTCATTAAGACCTTCACCTTGGTCTGTTGAGTTAATAAGAGCCATGTCCCAATGAGTAGCTACACCTATCACCTCTAGAGCTACTTCTTCATCTTTTTCTTCTATGGGATCATTAGTCAAGGCATTCTTACCAACAACTTTATCTTCTACACAAGTGGCCCCAAATGCCGTGTAGTCGATGGTAAGCTCATCATCACTTGATGACTTGTCTCCCTCTCCGGAGTCATCACTTTCACTCCAAGTGGTGGCCATCACTTTTGCCATCTTATTCTTCAAATTCCCACAATCGGGTGAGATGTGTCCTATACCGCCACACTCATAGCATTGGACCCCTTTCTTTTCACTCTTCTCTTGCCTAGGCTCAAAACTCTTGAAGGGAGCCTTTTTCTTCAAGTCTTGGCCTTTGGATCCAAATCCTTTCTTCTCAAACTTGACAAATTTCTTGAATTTTCTAAGCATCAAAGCCATGTCTTAGTCCGAGTCACCTTTTTCCTCCTTCTTAACCTTGGAAGCTTTCAAAGCAATCCCTTTTTGCTTTTAAGGAGGTGAAATACTAGGAGCCTTCCTAGATTCATAGGTGAGGAGTCCTCCAATTACCTCGCTCGGCTTCATGTCTTTATAACCATAATTCTCTTCTAAAACCGTCACTTTTGCTTCAAACCTAGCGGGGAGAGACCTCATAATTTTCTGCTTGACTCTCCTATCCTAATAAGGATCACCGAGTTGATGGCTTTGATTGACAATATCCACCAACTTGACTTCAAAGTCATTGAAGCATTCGCCCTCCTCCATCTTGAGCAACTCAAATTGCGTTTGAAGGACTTGAAGCTTGGAATCCTTGACAACATCGGTTCCTTCATGTGCAACCTCTAGAATATCCCATGCCTCCTTGGCTATCCTAGTGTTCTGAATCAGTTTGTACTGATTTTCATCCACTGCACATAGAAGAGCGTGCCATGCCTTCCTATTCCATTTTGAAGTCTCAAACTCTTCAGTGGACCACTAAGCCTTAGGCTTGAGTACTTCTTCTCCACCACCCGTGGGAGTCATCTTATGAGCCACATACCCATCTTTAATTGCCATCCATGCCCTATCATGGATTTGACACAAGTATGCTTCCATTTTACCTTTCTATGAGGCATAATTCACACCGGTGAGGAGAGGAGGTCGTGTACTTGACGCACCCTTATGGTTGCCACTGTATCCACTCATTGTATATAATTAATGAATGAAATGAATGCAAAATGTATGAATGAGCAAAAATCACACAAATGCAAAACACACCAAAAATGAGCTAGGATCACCTAAGTATATCTAGGAACTCGCTCTGATACTAATTGAAAGGAACGAATAAACACTCGGTGTGTAGGATAAATATATCTAGAGGGGGGTGAATAGATTTTAAGCTTTATTACCCAATTTTCGCATGCAAGTCAATTTTACGAAAAAGCCCCTACTAGTCAAAAAGACAAACAAGTGTAATATAGTGCGGAATTTAAATAACACTTGATGTATACGTGGAAACCCAACCACTGGGAAAAACCATGGGCTGTATAGTGCGCCACACTCGAACCTCGAAATCCACTAATTGAAATGGAGTTCACAACCTATGTAGACCTCATATAACACTCCGGTCAATAACCCCTCACTTCTACCACGCGGGCCTTTAAAAGTGGCTCTAGTCCAATTGCTTGAGGCCTAAACAATCTTAGCCTCAAGACTTAATTCTCAATGAAGAGATTATGTAACCTATGTGAATATGTATGAATATTCAATTGACAAACAAGGCTAGGGAACCTTAGATGCTTATCTAGGATGATGATATAATCAATTAAATCAATCCTAGATATCAAGAGCTAAATGACATGTCAAATAGCTTAGCTAATCAAGATTAAGCAAAAACTTAATTAGCTATCACAATACAACACTCAATCAATTAATCACAATTAATTCTCTATTCTTGTATTTATCATATGATCAAAAATATACAAGTAAATTAAAAGAGAATAGCTTGATAGTAAAATACTAAAATAAGATGAAGTTAATCAAAATCTTACCAAGCAAATTGTGATGATGCAAACCCATGCATGGATGCATTCTATATAGTCATAGAAGATGCAATATGAAATTTGATGCAAAAAGGATTTGATTTGAGTGTTTAAAGGTGAGTTCTTGATTTGATTTTCTCTCAAATATCTCTCTTTGAAGTTTAGGGTTCTAAGGAGTAAAAGAACTTGTTCAGATAATGAGAAAGTGAGATATTTATAGACATCAAGAACAAGGCATGTGAAAAGACAATTTTGCCCCTGAAACGCACCGATCGACGGTTTCAATCGGCGGTCAGGCCGCCGATCACGACCGCCGATCACGACCGCCGAATTGAGCCTGTGAAGAACAAAGCATCAACAGCGGTTTCATTCGATGGTTTCGCAACCACCAATCCAACCGCCGAATCAAACCTGAGAGATTAAATCGATCAGGTATGAACAGCGGTTTCGAACGGCGATCGTGACCGTAGAATTACTCCAGACACTTATGGACACAAACGGTGGTTTCATTCGGCGGTCAAGCCGCCGATCCTAACCGTCGATCACCAACAGAGGTGAAAACGAAGGAGAAGCCAAGGGCATTCTCCGTGGGCGGTCTTCGCATAAAACCAAGCACATTTTAGTGCATGCGCGGACGTTCTGAACACTTATCGGGAAACGAATTACTAAGCACATATACACACAACAAGATATCAATTAAAATGCTAGTGTATAAAGTGACATGTGAAGAGTATGCACACAAATGCAAGTATGCTAAGTGTGTGTGTGCATTCTAAGTCTCTTCAAAGGAAACTAAACACTAGAAGAATACCTTTGGAGTGCTTGTCCCTTAAGGTCTTGGAAGGGCCTTTGAGCTTGAAGTTCAATCATTTAAACTACCCTTACACAATCCCCAACACGTGGTTTGTCCACGAAATAAGCCAATCAAGATATGGGAATCCTTACACTATTCATGTTACTAAAGCTTGAAAACAAAACATGTTCATTTAGCATATATTCAAGACTGTAGAACTAAAAGCAAAAATGCTAGAATCACAAGATATGATCAATCAAATCTCTAGCAATCATTTAAAGCATATAATCACAAAATAATCAATTAAATCCTAATAGGCTTTAAATATAAAATCAAATGTGCTAATCCTAGATATGTTCAACTAATGAGTCCTAGCACATGATAATGCTATCAATCATGAAAATAGAATCAAACAAAGCACAAATAGCCCTAGATAATAAGCTAATCACAATACAACTCATAAACATGTGAATACCTAGATTTTACGAAAAACTAGTTCACAATCAAGTCTCTAATTAGACAAGATTAGCCTATGATTGAAGTCCTATTTCTCAATAACATTTGTCCAAGTAACACTTACATATAGAAGAAGAAAACCCAAGGTAATTGAAGACTTTAAAGATCAAATCACAAAGAATAGATCAATACCTTGTAATCTCGTGCAGTTTCGATTTTAGGTGTAGAACCACCACAAAACTTGAACAGGTGGCTGCAAACTAACTTGGAGAAGGTAGGGAACTTCAATACAAAGATTCTCCAACTTGAATCACTCAAACGGATAAGAAATGAGAAAGTTATAGCGTTTGGAAGTTGGAAAAATTGGAGAGAAAATTCTTCACGTGTTTTTCAAATTTTCTTCATAGAGTAAAATGAGAGGGAAATGAGTTTTAAAGAGAGAGAGAGAGAGAGAGAGAGAGAGAGAGAGAGAGAGATATTTCGGGCCACCAATGGCCACCCTCTACCTCAGCTCCCTGAGGAGGCGCGTGGCCATCTCGGGGGCAGAGGAGTCTCCTCCTCGAGATGGCCACACGCCAACTCGGGGAAGGGTGGCAAATGGCCTTCGGCCATTCGCTTCCTCCCTCGCGCTCCCTTTGCGTTCTTCGACCGTTCTTCGGACTCCGAACTTTGAATTCGAATCTATTTATGGATTACGAACCGTGACTCTCTCATGCACATGGACGACTATGAAACTTTGACCAGAAGTTATGAATTCGACTCAATACATGAAGACGAAGACAATGCAAGGTAAGAGAACCAGAAATTTCGTAACTTCCTACTCGGAACTCGAAAACTAATGAATGAGTAACTGAAACGGTCGGAACTCAATAAGGAATAATATAAGATCAAATTCAAGTCTGATATCATAAAAATACAAACAAACAAACAAACACATGAACACACAAGTATGTCATTTCTTAGATATAGTCCTAGAACATGCAATTTACAAAAATTGTCAATTTAAGTCTAATGCATGAGCATACAATATCAAGTGTGTGAATGTGTTATATCAATTGAGCACAACGATGCAAGGACATATGGATGCAATGTGTGTGTGTGCCTAAACGTCTCGTAAGAGGATAGAGGTCTAAGTATACGTTTGATGCTTTCTCATCTTGAAGGCTTCACTTTGCTTGATGTGTTATCCAACTTCCTTGAAGCCTGATAAACCGTGAATTCTAGACAACTAATCAATACAAAGAAAATGTCGTTTTGATATAGAATAATGCCAACATAAACCAAAATCCTAACATATAGATTTTAGTTCAAAAATAGGTACAACGTATGTCTTAAAACCCTAGATTTTAGCAAAATCTTTTCATTTTATTATTGATAGGTGGCTTGAGATGCTGATACTGATTTTTTAAAACATTATCTGGATCACGTTAGAGTATGAAAATAACATTGTGTAAGTTACATTTAAATATAAAAGTTTCAATGTCATTTGATTGTTTCGGTTGTGGATAATATACTTACATCTTTCCTTTTTACCTTTTCGTTTTTAATATATATATATATATCTTTCTATTTTCAGTTCATCCTGACAATAAATATATCAGGACGAAGAATGTGGACCACAAATTATAGAAAAGTTTTGACAAATGTATACACTTTGAGTAAAAGTATATAAATCTAGTGGTTCACATTCTTCGTCCTAATATATTTATTGTCAGGATGAACTAATAATAGAAAATCCGTATATATATATATATATATAGGGGCAGGATCCATGGCCTCATTTTTTAACACAATTTTTTACACAACTTCTTGGCCATTGGATCTTGCTTCTTTTAATGGATAGGATTTATTCTATTTTTCTTTCCTTATTTATTACAGATATTGTCTCTCTCACCTAATTAATACTTTATCTCTCCAAAATATTATTATTTTATTTAATTCTCTCACCTTATTTATTTTTTTGTCTTTAATTTTTTTTTTCTTTTTTTTTCCTTTATTATTTTTTTTACTTTACCCAAAATCAAAATATCACCAAACTTTCACTCTTCAATCTTTAAAATCTTTCATTTTCCTGTCTTTATTTTCTTTCTCTTTCATTAGATTAGCTTCAACTGATTTTCATCATATTAAAAAATGTCAAAAATTTTGGAATTGGAAGACTTATCAATAGATGCTCATGGTTTTTCTAAGGTATTTTTTTTTCTATTCTTCAAATTTTTATATTTATTTAATTATTTTTGCTATCTTGTATCTTCTTGTTTTCTGGTTAATAATGATAATAAAAAAAAAAAATTTTAAAAAGATTGAATGAACAAAAATTTTGGTTCTTTAGGAATTGTTTATATAAGCACTACAAGAAAATACTAAATTTATCGACAGTTAAAAACGGTCAAGAAAAGTATAGTTGATAGTTTTCTAACTGTCAAGGATGCTTATGTCAAGAAATATCTTGACAGTTTTTTTTTTTTTTTTTTTTTAATGACAGTTTTATCTTAACAGTTAAAAACTGTCAATATATCTTTATACACCACCTCCGCTGCCGCCTCCTCGCCACCGTCCGACCACCCCCCGTCGCCTCCCTTCGCCGTCCGGTAGCACCCACCACCGTCCAGCAGGCCACCCTCACCTCCGGTCGCCATTTGACCACCCGTCGTCACCTCCCGCCACTGTCCGGTAGCCCCCGCAACCGTCGTATCCACCATCTGGCCCCCCCCCCCCCCCCCCCCACCACCACCACCACCACCACCACCACCCGGCTGGCCACCCCCGGCCTTTGGTCGCCGCCCGACCACCCCCTGCCACCGTCCGACATCCCCCGTAACCGCCTCAACCACCGTCCGGCCACCCCTGGCCTCCGGCCGCCACCCCTGCCCACTTTTGATAATAATGACAGGTTTCAATAAAATCGCGCAGTGGAAAAGTAATTGAAATTAATCAATAAAATAAAGAACGATAGGTTTCAAAATTTTTCTATCATCTTCTTGAGACCTTTGTATATACACGAATATAAGGAAGAGATTTGTTTTCATACCTTTGAAGAACACTCCTTCGTTTTCTTTTCGATCCTTTTTTACGATCCAATACCACTAAGCCTTCCTAACTATGTCCCGCGATCTAGCAATTGTGTGTGTGGGCACGTCACAGATTACGGGAGCGGTTGAATGGAGGCTTGAAAGAATCGGAAGACAACACCTTGCTTCCTTCTTGAATTTGGCCAACCCTAGTGAGAGAAAAAAAATATTTTTCTTTTTCCTCTCTTTTGGCCGCACCTCTTGATACTTCGTAGGGTTCTGAATAGCTTCTTTTTCCTGACAAGTATATCTTATATACTAGGAACCTAGGGTTTAGTAATCCAAGTTAAAATAGGATTCTAAATCCCTTTTAACTATTACGTTTTACTAGGGTTTAAACCTTTGACATATTTAGAGTAAATAAAAATAATCACTTATTATTTTATTGCTCTTATCAAGATTAGAAACTGAAACCTCCATATGACAATTTAATAATTCTTAATTATAATATGTCAATTAAATAATCATATTATTTAATAATATTTAATTCAACAATTAAATAATATATTAATTAAATAATCACATCATTTAATTAATTCCCAAAATATATTTAAGTTACTTTCGTAACACAATTAATTGGACAATCCAATTCTCCATGAGTCTTTGTTACTATCAATTGTATAGGGCTAGGGGACCTAATGGACCCACAGTTTTGAGCTCTAATAATTCTTAGAAAAAATTAATTAAACTCTTTAATTAATATTTCACAATTATTAACCTTGGAGTTATTCTATTAAAAACCTAAGGTTGTACTCTCGTAACTGTAGATGTTTTACACAACCAATTTTATTAGTGTCCATTGATATAGCTATTACATATGGCATGATCCTCCATAAATAGTTCATAATTAGAGCTAGGTCATAAAGTCCGTTATACATCTATAATTATATCTTTTCCTTTAAGTACCATTGATTTTCTTGAATGATTATATCCTCCATTCCTTTACGGAAGAAATAGAGCGCTCTTAATCGTTCAAGCCCCAAATCAACTCTTAATGGAACTACTTATTTACTTCTCATAAGAAGGAGTGGATTCCACTATTATGTGCATACCTTCCCAGCCACAAGCCAAACCGTGATTCAAAGATACAGAGTTATTGACTGAGAATGATATTCCGATCTCACCCATGGTAAATCAAAAACCACGATCTAACCTGAAGAAGTCAGTAAGACACTCAGGATTTAGATCACCCATATATAGCCATCATTAGTCGATATATATGAATCTTTTCAACTAACGGATCTTAGTGACAGATTTATATAGATCGTGGCCTAGTCCTATATGATCACATCATATAAGGTGCCTCCATTCTCATAACACCGTATGAGTAGTCTAGGATAAGACCACCGTACAATACGGAATGGATCGCAACTGTAGATTAGCCACAAATAAAGTACCTAGCTTTATTTGCTTTCTACGAACTATTTAGATTACATGTCTCAAACTGAATACCTCTGTATATGACATTCATATACTCAGTTTGAGATTACATTTAGCAATCTTGGATGTTTGCATATATAATATAAACGTATGAACTAATACATTTGAATGAAATAACTACTTCTTTTATTATTGAATTTATAACATTTACATATTACAAGCTTTATGGCATAAATCCCAACACTTGAGACCTCAAGTCAAAAGTTGTAAGTCTTTACCACTTGACTACAAGATTTGATTTGTTAGCAATTGAACAATACTTATATATAACCTATATGAGTTGTTAGGAAAAAAAAAAACTTGTTAGATAAATTTAAATTTATTCAACTAATCAAAATTCTAATTTCTACGATAGATATTAAAAAATATTTATTAAAACTTTTAATAAAATTATATTTTTTAAAACATATATAGTCGAGTTATGGGTCTATATTCTATAGGAGACTAGTGACATCAATTATAATAAGCATGATTTGGAATACAACTCTCACTACAGGGGAGAGATTCTCTCTACATGCATCTTGCAATTTAATGAACAAATGTAAGATTTTGATTACTAATTTATATAGGTAATTATTTTTTAACGTGTCTATACTTTATAGGAGACTAGTAACATCAATTGTAATAAGCATGATTTGGAATACAACTCTCACTACAGGAGACATATTTCTCTACATGCTTCTTTGCAATTTAATGAACAAATGTAAAACTCATATTACTAATTTATATGGATAATTGAATTATTAACATGTCTTTTAGTATGAAACAAGAGGGTGCAAAATAAATAAACAATTTTTTTTAAAAACAATTTTGAATTTTTTTAAAAGAAAATGATTTAAAAGTAAATTTATTAAATTTAAAATTTTACTTATCCAATATCGGTTTTCCCAAAAACAGATATTTTACTGTAAAATAAATCCATATCGGGATTTTGTTTGGTGTTGAAAATAGGAAGCAAAAGTTTACATTAAAGATAAATAAAAATTTTGAAAAAACTATCAACTATTCTTGACAATTTTTTCTTGACAGTTTTTTAATAACAATTCTCAAAATCTGTCAAGTATTCTTGACAGTTAGAAATAACTGTCAAGAACTGCAAGTTTATTGATAGTTTTTTAAAACTGTCATTGAATAATTGTCAAGAAAGATAGTTTTTCTTGTAGTGAAGGCTATTACGATCTTGTTAAAATTTTCATTGTAAGATTTGGCATGTTAGATTTCTTTTTAATTTTTTGCTTTGGAAAAAATTGATTTAGTTTATTTTTCTTCTTTTCGAATAGATATGATTATATCTATTTTTGTAAATAGATTTTATGATAGTTAAATCTATATACAATAATCATACCAAAGTAATTTCTAAGAATTGTTTTTCATCTGTTTGGATAAATTATTAACAATAAAAAAATCCAAATCCAAATCAGTAGTAAAAAAACGTTTTTTTTTTTCATTTAAATTATTGTATTATTGTATTACCATGATTTATTTCATATGTTGAATTTTATTTAGGCTGTTGACACAACTCAAGAAAATATTGGTGAAACAAGTAGTGTAAAAAAGAATGCAGGAGACTTAAAAGCACCAGATATAGGGATGTTTATTTGAAACAATGGATGAAGCTAGAAATTACTATGAAGATTATGGTCGACAAAAAGGATTTTGGATTCGGACAAGATCTTCATCTAAGACTAGATTGGGTTCAAATGAGATGACTAGTAGGAAATTTGTTTGTGCACATTAAGGGAAGTATGTTACAATGAATAAGAGCTATGATATTGAAGAAGAAGAAAAATAATAAAGAGACAAGTGAGATTGATGATACCAAAAGGAGTGGTAGAAATTGTTCAACAATTAAATGTGGATGTGAAGCTAGTATGCAAATTGTACATGATAAATGGTCCAACAAATGGAGAGTTTCAATTTTTAAGGATACTGACAATCACAAAATAGTTTCTCTAGCAAAAAGAATAAAAATGAAGTCGAACAAACACATGATTGGGGCAGCTAAAAGTTTGACGGAATCATTTCATAGAGAAAATTTACAAATTGGAAAAGTTTATATAAAAGAGGAAAAGAAAAGAAAATTAAAAAGAAAGAAAAAAAAAAAAGGAGAGTGATTACATGTATAAAAAATTTTATTTTAGAAGAAGTAAATTGAGAAATAAGAATAGTAAAAAAAAAAAAAAGGATTTTTAAGACTGAAAAGTGAGAGTGATATGTTCTAGTTTCAGGTAAAGTAAAAAAAGAAAAAGAAAAAGAAATCGTGTAAAGGAAAAAAGAAATAAAAGAAAAAGAAATTAAAGACATAAAATTAATTAATGTGAGAGAATTTAATAAAATAATAATATTTTGGAGAGATAAAGTATTAATTAGGTGAGAGACAATGTCTGTAATAAATAAGGAAAGAAAAAAAGAATAAATCCTACCCATTAAAAGAAGCAAGATCCAATGGCCAAGAAGTTGTATCAAAAATTGTATAAAAAAATGGTGTCATGGATCCTGCCCCATATATATATATATATATATATATATATTTGGGAGAACTCCATAACTAGCCAAAAAATTATGGGGTTTATTGTTTTTGTCCATGATTATTATTTTTATTGTTTTTGTCAACATATCCACATTTTGGACAAGATTGCCCTTCTTTACAATTTTTTTTTCCTCTCTCATATTCTCACGCCTCCTTCTTCTTTCTCTCCTTCTTCTCTCTTTCACGGCTTCTCTCTCTCTCTCATGGGTCCATCATCATCATCTTCTTCTTCTCCTCTTTATCTTTCTCTTTCTCTTTCTCCTTTTTTTTTTTCAGATTAAAAAAAAAAAAATCAGGTTTTTTTTTAAAGGAAAATTTTTAGATTTGGGAAATTTTCCAGATTTTTGAAAAAAAATTCAGTTTTTTTTTTTTTGAAAAATTTTCAGATTTAAAAAAAGGTTTGTATTTGAGTGTTAGTTGTTGATTTGTGGTTGTATTTAAGTTTGGGTTGGGGTTGTTTTTATGAATGGTGGGAGTTGTGTTTAGGTTTGGGTTTTGTTGAAAAAAAAATTAGATTTTTCGGATTTGATCTTTTTCAAACAAACTTTTCAGATTTTATTTTATTTAAACACACCAGGCCACGAATTAAACACACCAGGCAAACGAATTAAACACACTAGGCCACGAATTAAACACACCAGGCAAACGAATTAAACACACCAGACAAAATGAATTAAACACACCAGACCACCAATTAAACACACCGAACTAATTAAACACATCAGGCAAAATGAATTAAACACACCGGACTAATTAAACACACCAGACCACCAATTAAACACACCAGGGCAAAAAAAATTAAACACACCAGGGTCTAGGGTGTTTAATTGGTTTGCACTGGTGTGTTTAATTGATTTGTACTGAGGTGTTTAATTGGTTTGGCCTAGGGTGTTTAATTGGTTTGCATTGGTGTGTTTAATTGGTTTGGCTTAATGTGTTTAATTGGTTTTCTCTGGTGTGTTTAATTGGTTTGGCTTGATGTGTTAATTGGTTTGGCTTGGTGTGTTAATTGGTTTTTCTCTGGTGTGTTTAATTCATTTTGTCCGGTGTGTTTAATTAGTCCGGTGTGTTTAATGATAATGTTGGTGTGTTTAATTGGGTTCCCCAGAGTGTTTAATTGGTTTACACCTGGTGTGTTTAATTGTGTTGTGTTTAATTGGTCACTAGTAACACAATTAAATACACCGGTCTGGAAAAAAAATTAAAATCACAACCACAACCAATACTCAAACTTGAAATTTCTGAAATTTTTTTTGAGCAAATCAATATCTGAATTTTTTAAAAACAAACAATACTCAAACTTAACCACAACCACAACCACAACTCAAATCCAAACCTTTTTCAAATCACAACCACAACCACAACCACAATCACAATCACAACCACAACCACAACTCAAATCCGAAATTTTTTTAAGCACAACCACAACCAAAACTCAAATCCAAACCTTTTAAAAAAAATTTCAACAAAAAAAAGAAAAAAAACTGAATTTTTAAAAAAAAAATCTGGAAATTTTGTTTAAAAAAAACCTGAAATTTTTAAAACAAATCTGGAAAATCAACCACAACCATAACCTAAACTTAAAAATCTGAAAAAAAAAATTTCAAAAAAAAAAAAAAACTGAAATTAAAAAAAAATCTAGAAAAGAACGTGAAAAAAATTCAAAATAAAAAAAAAAAAAAACTGAAAATTTTTAAAAAAAATCTGGAAAAAACATGTAAGAGAAGAGAGAAGAGAGAAGAGAAAGAGAAGAAGAAGAATGAGGGACGATCGGACGACCGACGATCGAAAAACCACCAAATCTGAAAATTTTTTATTTGAAAAAATCTGATTTTTTTTTAAAATCTGGAAAAAAAAGAAAGTGAAAGAGAAGAAGGAGAAGAAGAAGAAGAAGAAGAGCGAAAATGACGAGAAAGAAGAAGAAGAAGAGATCGGATGGAGGAGAGAGGAGGAGAGAGGAAGGAGAGAAGAATGAGAGAAAGAAGAAGAAGAAGGAGGCATCAGGCAGCAAAAGGAGAGAGAGAAAGAGGAAAAAAAATCTGATCTGGTGAAAATGAGAGAGAAAAGGAGAGAGAAGAGCTTTTGTAAAAAAAATAGGGGCAATTTTGTCTTCACAGCCCATTTGTTGACAAAAACAATAAAAATGATAATGGTGGACAAAAACAGTAAGAGGCCTTAATTTTTGACTACTAACCCCTATTTCCTCTATATATTTTCTATTATTAGTTTATCCTGACAATAAATATATCAGGACGAAGAATGTGGACCACTAGATTTACATACTTTGACTCAAAGTGTATGCACTTGTCAAAACTTCTCCATAATCTGTGGTTCACATTCTTCATCCTGATATACACACACACACACATATATATATATATGGATAGTGTTAAGGGCACAGGATAACAACTACTTTATTTCTATTTATAAAAATAAAAGCACTGTATTTATTGTAACAAAACAATAAATGCACCAGTTGACCTATGCTTTTATTTCTAAATAAAGTAGCTGTTATACTGTGCCCTTACGGCACAGGTTAACACTACCCTATATATATATATATATATATATATATATATATATATATATATATATATTCTATTGTCAGTTCGAACTAATATAAAATATATCAGTTACTTACATGTGGGCCATTAGATTTAAATGATTTGACTTGGCTACATGCACTTATCAAATCATCTTTTAAATCCAATGATCCACATGCAAGGAACTGATATATTTTATATCAGTTCGAACTGACAATAGAAAGAATATATATATTATCTTGTTCTATTTTATGGTTTTACACAACCATAAGCCTTTAGTCACTGGGTTTTAGAATTTTGCTTACTTTAAATAATGTACAGCTAACTTTCTTTTAAAAAAACTGTGTTGTAGATTGTTCATTTATATGTCTAATCTAAATCATCGTCTCAATTTCAATTCCTTTAATACCAATTTATTGACAGAAGTTGCCAAAGTTCCAGGTACATTTTTCTCTTTTCTATCATATCGGTCGATAACTTATATTAATCACAATATTTGGTTAAGTATTAATTCAGTATTTCTTATCTGAATTCTTTTGTTTGCTTTATCTTAAGTTTACTATCAAAGTGTTTATATTTGGTGCTATTTGTAAGTTTATGTTAATTTTTAATTATGTTTTGATAAAAGCTATTAAGAGTGGAAGCTTACATGTTATGCGCATTTCAAAAGTGTATTAAAGTTTACTAATGATCATATGAAGATTTAAGAATAAAAATAAATCTAGCCAATTGTAACTCTTTTGAGTTTTTATTCATTTGTTGTGATTTGTGTTTTGAAGTTGTTGAAATTTATAGAGAATTTTGAGTTGTCTTTATGTCACATATTGCTACAAAATGTGCATTTAGGAAGCACATGCCTTGCATGTAGTTATGGCGTCGGTTCGGTTTGAACCGGCGAACCGAACCTGAAAAATCTTTCGGTTCCAAATTTTGAGGAACCGCTCGGTTTGAACATTATTTATTTATTTTATTTTTTTAAATATGGGTTGAACAGTTCCAAATCCCATATATATATATATATTTTTTAAATCGAAAAACTAAAACTGAGATATGTGGAGTGTGGATCTCCGGTACTTCACCACAACCAACCAATCAACCATCACCTAAACTCAAAATCCACCACCACACCATCACCACAAACCAATCAAACACACACACACATCCACCACACCATTCAAACCAGTCAAACACACACACCACCACAAACCCAAACCCAAGAAGCTGAGGAAGACGAGATCGAGAGACGAGAGAGAGGGAGTCTGGTTCAAATGAAGGTGAGAAAGAAGGGTGAATTGTGATGAATTGATGATGGCCGATTTGGGGTTGGGTAACTTGGGTGAAGCCGTAAAGGTGATTTGAAGGTGAAGGTGAAGCCGTGCAGGTGATTGGATCTCAGAGATGAAGTCTGATTTTTTATTTGTTTATTTATTTATTTATTTATTTATTATTATTATTATTTTTTAAGATAGAGATGAAGTCTAATTTGAAGGTGAAGGTGAAGAAGATTTGAATTGGGTGGGGTTGGCGTTGGGTGAGTTAGTGGTGTTGGTGTGGGTTAGTTAGTGGTTGGGTAAGTAATAAGTTAGTTTATGTGTGAGTGTATGATTGGTGGGATTTAAAAATTAAAAAAAATAAAAAAAATAAAAAAAAAAAAAAAAAAACAGGTTCCAGTTGGTTCCGAACCGCCAGAATCAGTGGAACTGGAACCACCGATTCCGAACCGAAATTGGAACCAGCGTGAAGTCTACTTGCATGTGCCTCCAAACCTCGTAATCTAAAAACATATTATATATTTAATTGTTTTTCTATTTTACATGATCATATAATATATAATTTTTGAAAAAAAAAAATTATTTCAACAACAATATGAAATTATAGACACGGGTAAACAAACAAGTAGCAACAAGTTAAAATAAGATAAGGTATTGATGAACAGAAAATGGAGATCATAGAGTACTAAAAACAGACCAGGAAAATGCAGACAATTACTTAATGAACATTGAAATTACCATCAAATTAAACATTTTGTAAAACTTTTTTAAGTTGGCATATCAACCGACAGAAATTATTAAGAGCACGTTTGATACAATTTTTCTCTCATAGGTACAATTTAGACATATTTATAGTATACTAATACATACTATCACACTTTTACCATGTGTATTATTGTATTTGAAGTTATATTATTTACATGGTAAAAATATAATGATGTACATTAATATGCTAAAAATATGCCTTAATTATGTGTTTATAGGAGAAAAATTGATGTTTGGTATGGCTTTTCTATTGTCCAAAATAGCGTTTTTAATGCTAGCTGCTCTTTTGAAGTCTTTTTTGGTTGTTTAGCAAAATTTAAGAAGAGGTTTTTTAATATATGAATCGTCTCAATTACCCTTTATAAAAGCTATTTTATGTCTCCTAGAAGAAGCCAATTTTGGGCTTTCCTAAGAAGCTCTTTTTGAGCTTTTTTTAAAACATATGAATTTTAATTAAAAAAAATTTTAAAAAAATAAAACATATGAATTTTTTCGACTACACTTTATAAATTTTAGATATTCAATCATATTGTCTTTCTATTATCAGTTCGAATTGACAAAAGTTATATCAGTTCCTTGCATGTGGGCTACTGGATTTAAATACTTTGACTGACAAGTGCATACAGCTAAGTCAAAGTATTTAAATCCAGTGGCCTACATGCAAGGAACTAATATAACTTTTGTCAGTTTGAACTAATAATAGAATTTCTGTTCAACCATATATCTCTTTCATTATAAATAATTAAAGGGTAGTGTTAATATATGTCCTAGGGCAATAGATGACACCTATATAATTACTATAAAAGGAAACTCAATCACTGTATAATTACTATAAAAGGAAACTCAATCACTGTATTTATTGTCCGTAGTGATTGAGTTTCCTTTTATGGTAATTATATAGGTTTTATCCATGACACAAGTTAACACTACCTATAATTAAATACATTCTCAACACGCTTTTTGGAATTTAGAATTTATACAATCAAAATCTCTTTAAAAATAGAGAGCTTCTCCTTATAATCCACAAATCATCTATTCACACTCCAATTTAATTTTTTTATTAATGACAATTTTAACCTAAATTAAAATTACTAAACAAGACAAAAAAATTTAAAGACACTCCAAACTAATTAAATTATTATAAAAAAAATCTCTCTCCTAAATCATTAGATTAAATATTATATATTAAACTCTCTCTCCTAAATCAGTTATTACCATATTAAAGTATTAAACACTCTCTCCTAATTAATCTCTCTCCATTTTTCAAAAAAAAAAAAAAAAAAAAAAATCATATTTCCATATTTTCTCGATCAATCTTTGGTTATTAATAAGTTTTTTTTTTTTCTTTCTAAAATTAGAGATATGTATTGGAGGAGAGAGAGAGTTTAATATAGTAATTAAAAATTTAGGAGAGAGTATTTAATATGTAATAATTAATCTAATGATTTAGAAGAGATAATTTTTTTTTAATAATTTAATTCAAAAAAAGATAAATGGATAATCTTGTAACAAAATGAAGTGTTTTTAGAATTTTTTTAAATTTAAATTTTGAGAATAGGTGTTTTTAGAAAAGAAGTGTAAAAAGAAAAAATTGGATTGTCAAAAAAAACTCTATAAAAATATATTGTCAAATAATCTATTAAATTAAAGTATTTTTTAAGTAGAAGCTCTATTAGTAAAGGATCTACCATAAAAGCTCTATTTGACAAGTCATTTCAAATCCACCCTAAAATTCATCACCTTGTTCGATGACATCAATTTATAAAAAGAAAAAAAAAATACATACGGTATACAACTCACTAAAATTATCATTCATTAACTATATATATCTCTTGCCAAAAAAAAAAAAAACAAAAAAACAAAATCAAAAATCAAAATTTAAATGTATACTAAATTAATTCAATTCGGACCTCAAATCTCAATCATCACATACAATTCGAGGAATATCAATGAAATACGTCATTTTATTTATGAAAAAAAAAACTCTCATTTTGAAATATGTATATTGTCATATAGAACCTGAGAATTTAGCGATCATTTTACATGTCTTTGCATGAAATCTCTCAACTCCTTGACCAACAAAGAAGACTCGGGCAGCTCAGGAAAACCATAAAAACTATGAACAGCATCCGGATACTCAATCAAATTTGCTTGTTTGCCGACCTTTTTCAATCCCTCGTAGTACCTCCTTTGCCAGTCTTGCAACGGATCAAACCCTCCGATGAACACGATCGTAGCTGGAAAATTCACCTCCGATAAATCAACCGAATTTGGCCCGAAAACATTCGCCGCTGGATGGTCCCTATCTGACCCTTCTGGCAAGAAAGCCTTCCATATCCAATCGGTCCGCTCCACCGACACTATCGGAACTCCGACCAGCCGGAGCTCCGATTCCGTCCGTTCTTCTCCGCCAAAATATGGTTGTATTGCAATAAGTCCGACGAGTTTCAATTTCCGGAAACTGGAATCGCTGGCTTGGACCGCCACGTGGTGCACTATGTTGCCGCCGGCGCTGTCTCCAGCGAGAAAACAGTGGTTTAGGTTTGCAAAATTTGGAAAGGTATCGATTTTTTCGTTGTCGAGGAATTCTAACACGTCGAACCCATCTTCGTATTGTGCAGGGTACTTGTGCTCCGGCGAGAGACGGTAGTTGATGGAGACGACGACGGCTGGGAGTTCCCGGGCGAGTCTCATGCAAAAATCGTCGTAGGGTTTCGAGTTGGCAGTCATGAACGTGAATCCCCCTCCATGAAAGTAGACAACCACTGGCAAGCCGACGTCTTTACCCCCACTGGAGGTGGTGTCGGGAGTGTAAAGGCGGAACCAGAGGTTTCTCGAGGCGTCAACGGTGACGTCAGAGGATGAGACGCCGTTAATAGGTTTTTTTGAGGGTGGGGATTTGAAGTCAAGGAGGTTGAAGAGACGGCGGTTAACTGTGAAGTCCGGGCGGCTGGCGGCGTCGGTGAAGAAAGTGACAGCTGACATGAAGAGCTTGGTCTTCCATGGAAGTTTTGGTGATGTTTTAGGGTTCTTTTGCTGAGGCTGAGACATCTCTCTCCCTCTCTGTTTTCACTTTCACTCACAAAAATATATATTTCAAAGCTTTGTGATTTTGAAGAAGATGGGCCAAGTCTCTCTATTCATGTTTTCGAGATTTCGATTTGGTGTTTAGTCTGATTTTTTTTTTCTTTGAATTTGCGCTGGCTTAAAATATTGTTGACAATGAACTCGATAATTCTGCCAAATTTATTTAAATATTTATGTTAAAAAAAAAAAAAAAAAAAAAAAAAAGACAAGTTGAAGAAAAGTGTTGTTATGTAGTTCACACTATTTGAAATTATAAAAAAATCTACATTGCACGTCACTTCCGATGAGATGGTTATGGTTTGTACTTTGTATTATTCTATTGAAAAAGCAAGACCAGCTGTCATTTGTCATTGTGTAGTTGGTGTGACCACCAATTATTCAACGGAAGAAAATCATGACAAGTAATTAAATAATTATTGAGTAATGATATCTTCCAACTCAACCACCAGGTGATCCAAGGCTTGGGGATAAAAACCTAAGTCCTTGGTTCTACTCTTGGTTATCATAATGTGGTCAGCCTTCAAGGTGCTTAGTTTTGTTGGTGGAAGGGCGGACATAGAGCTAATGGCAGTAGTTCGAATCCTACCTAGGTAAAGACGAGTCCTGGTTTATCCGCTTGCATCGTTGTGGGGCCAAGGGTTTCTTATCTGTCCTACTTCGCGTCTAACTAAGGCGAGTCCTGGTTTATCCGCTTGCATCGTTGTGGAGCCGATGGTTTCTTATCTGTCCTACTTCACGTCCAACATACAGGCCAAAGCGGGCCACGCAATTGGGGGTCACGCTCCCAACATATAAGTCAGGCGAGTATCACGCAATTGAGGAAGGACAGGCGGATATGTGCTCGGACGAAGTCCGAGGTCCTCGATTAAAAAAATAATAATAATAATTTAAAAATAGATATCTTCCAACTCATTTGCTGCCACCGCAAGTAAACGTGTTATGTTGTAAACCACAAATAAATATATAGTAATTAAGTGAATATTGATTTACGGATTCTTATCGATAGCTTTGATGATTCTCTTTTTTACGTTGTACACATTGAATTCACAATAAGAGAAGGGATAATTACTGTAATTTTCTATCTAATATATATAGGGAATAAGAGAAGGGGTAATTATTGTAATTTCCTATCTAATATTGCCATCGATTTAACTTAAGCATGAAGCAAATGAAAACCAAGCTCCCACGTGGGTGGGTATCGGGTGATACCCAAGAAGCTAAAAGGTTGAGAATATTGTGGAAAGTCACATGTTAGAGCATCTCCAACCAAGCTGCAAATCTCCAAAATGATGCAAGTTTCTTCTCCAACCGAACTGCACTCTTTGCGCCAGAGAAGAGGTGATGAAGTTTGGTTGCCAGATCTGGCAATGGATCACACTCAGCGCTACTTTGCTAATTTAGTTGGTTTTTTTATTTTTCAGTCCCTTCAATATTATGTCATCACAGTTTTGTTTGCTTATTTGCTGATTTCTCACTTGTATCCCTTTTTAAAAGTTTTGTTTAATCACAGTTTTACCCCTATTAAATCAAATGTATTCCAATTGTATCCTTTTAATTATCTAATGCTTTTGGTTAAATTATATTTGTTTTAATTTAATTATTATTTATATTAATATTTATAATAAACTAAAATTAAGTACATAATACAAAAATTACTAAATGATATTTATAAACACTAAATTGGATTTAAAAAAAAAAAAAAAAACAATTGAAGCAACACACTACATTAATAAAAACATTAAAACAAGAAGGAAAAATACAATAACAATTACAATAACAATTTAGTAATCCGGGAGTTCATTTGCGGATCCTCCAAGATCATTGAAATATTGGGTAAAAGAACTAGAGGTATTATGAGAACCTTGGCCTTCTTCAGCTCTTTTTGCCATAATTCTTGCTTGTTCAGTTCATATAAACTAGTGTACGCTTGGATCAGGTTCGGAAATTATATATTTTAGAAAAACCCTATTTTCCTCTCGTAATTTTTTGACGGCCCATTTTTTTGCTTCAGTTTGAGCTCGTAACATTTGGATTTCTAAATTATTTTGCCTATCCGATGTGCTTATTTTCAACATTTCCTTCAGTTCTTGTCTTTCCTCAATGACAGATTAAAAAAACTTTGAATTTTGTTCCTCTTGTAGCCTTTTTAATTTCGGCTTCTTCACGCCAACGGGCCTTTGAGATGAACTTCCATCAATATCCTCATCAGTTATATTAAGAGAAAATGGAGATAGTCCAGGATGAGCGTGATGTCGATGATAATGACTATGTGCATTATTATGCACAACATGATAATTGAGGATGAGCGTGATGTTGATGCATCTATTGATGATCATATGGAAGCGCCACCACCAGAAGTTGAGAGGGCGGTAGATGAAAATACCCGTTTTCAAAAATTCCTAGCTCGACATAGACAAATCAAGGATAAAAAAAGCTCACAATGCACTCCGGGATGCATTAATTAATCATTTGTGGGATGATTATACTAATTCAGATAATTAAATGATGATTAATATGTACTTTTAATTGTGTTTTTTAGTTATTTTATGAAATGTAATGTCGAAGTTCAATTAATAATAAATGTAATATTTTAGTTAATTTCATTTAATTTATAAATTTATTAATTTATTAATGAATTAAATTTATTAATTTATTAATTTCTTAACTTATCATAATATTATGTTAATTTCTTAATTTATCGTAATATTATCATAATTAAGGGGTGAAATGTTAATTGTTGTGAAATAATAAAAAAAGGGAATATTTAGGGAATATTCTTTTTAGAGTAGGATTTGGAGTTGCTGGTTGAAGATGGAAGTGTGAAAGTTGCTGCATTTTGGAACAAAGTTGCTGCATTTTAGAGTTGCTGGTTGGAGATAGCCTAATAACACTTTAAATGTAGTAGACTTTTTTTTTTTTTTTTTTAAGGGACCATGAAATGGTCTGTCACGTTAATTAGTTTGACATAGCCTTATACAAAATTTATTTAGTAAAATTATCTTTCATAAAATTACGGCAATGCACTTAAAATTTATAGGGTTATATTTTTGTATTTCAACATGAAATTATTTAGTGTTATTTATACTTTGAATGCTTCCTTACCAGTTACATGCACCAAAATTTGTTACATCGGAAGATTATGTCAAGAAAATGTTGAATAGCAACGCACATAAAGTATATGCAAGCTGCCAAAAGTTACATACATACCAAAACCCACAACAAATGTGAAATTATTGGGATTATATTGTACTCTGAAATTTCTTTTAGGGATATTATCACTTTCCCCCCTGAAAAAATTCTTTTAGAATTATGAGGACAGGGTTTCAACATATGGGTATTAATCCCCCTAATTTGGAAATAATGGACACTGAACCCCTTCTGTGACGATTTCCGTACAAAATTTAGGTTGACCGTTACTGTTTGAGGGTAATTTGGTAATCTCAAATGTGGAGATAGGTAGGGTAATAAGTGGTGAGGATTAAAAACGTAATTTGATATTTATAATAAATAATATATTAAAAAAAAAAAGCAAATGAGTGGAGGAGATTAAAAACAAATCAAATATCCAAGTTCAATTCATTCTCCACGACCACCATCATCTTCGATTCTTCTTCTTCTTCACCTCTGACCATCATCCCAGTTCATTATCATCATCATCATCAGCAAAATTCTTCACTTCGATTCTTATTTAATTCATATACACATCGGCAAAATCATCAACATCAATTTTGTTTTCAAATCATGAACAACACCAAAATCTTCTTCAAAATCCAGATCTTCTTCTCTTTCCCCAAACTCTAAATCATCTTCTCCCAAACCCTAAATCATCATCCCTTCAACAAAACCCATATTCAATCCATCACCACATCATTCCTTAAATAAATAAAAAACATCACCAACATCAAAACCAAACCCATCAAACCTCACAAAATCAAACCTTAACTCTCTCAAAATCAAATCCATCACCACAAATCCTACCAAATCAGAATTGAAAACCCACAAACACAAACACAAGCCACCCAAAAAACAACCACAAACCGCTGGTGAGAGAAATGGAGAAGAGAATGAAAATTAAAATTGGATCGCCGTCTTGGGTGTGTTCTTGGCTTGATGGTCGGTGATGATGGTGGTGGTTTAGTGATGATGGTCGGTGATGTTCTTGGCTTGATGGAGCTGGCAAAATGATCAAGTTAGGAGAGAGATGAGATTGAGATTCGGTGGTGAGAGATGATGGGTGATGAGCTAATGATGGGTGTGTTCTTAGCTTGATGGCCTTTTATTTCAATTGATGGAGCTTGCAACATGATCAATTAATTTTGTTTCCATAATTATTTTTTTTTGTTTTTAAAATCTTTTTTAATTAATTTTGTTTTTAATTTCTTATTCTTATTATTATTCTTATTATTAAATTTAAACAGAAATAAAAAAATAAAATTAAAAATATTATTATTATTTTTAAATTTAAATAAAAATTAAAAAAAGAAATATCTCCACCGTTCATCATGGAGATGGACGATGGAGATCCATCTTTTTTTGTTTTTAATTTCTTTTTTATTTTTGTTTTATTTTTTAATATATTTTTCATTTAATATTTGTTATTTTCAAGATATAAGGGCAATTTGGTCTTTTAACAAACTGACTTGTGTCAGTGTGCACTGTTCTCACACTGTTCCGTCCAAAAAGCTAATAGAAGGGGGTCTTTTATTAATATTTCTAAATTAGGGGGGAGACTGGCCAATATGCTGAAACCCTATCCTCATAGTTCTAAAAGAATTTTTTCGGGGTGGAAAATGATAATATCCCTTTCTTTTAAAGTGAAATTATTAACGAATTAAAATATGTACACATACCAGTCTTCTCAATAATGTGAACAGGTTTCAAAAATTCAACCTTTATGGTATAAAAATGATGAAAAAACCGATTAAAGTTGTCGGCATTTTAATGTCTCATCAATAAAGGTGAATTTTAATGTCTCGTCAATAAAGTATCGTCAATGAATTTATATTAAGGGCGATTGCAAAAATAGCCACTCCAAAGTTCAAAAGAGCAAAAATATCCACTTTCTGAAGAAAGAGTAAAAATGTTCTGACTTGAAGTTTACTTTGCATGGAATGACCCTTGAGGGACTAAAATACACTTCCCACTTAAACAAACCGTAATGATGAAATTACCCCCAAAATTTTCTCTTTGATGAAACAACCCTTCACAACTTCACCTTTACAAATTACAATCCAATTCAATTGGGATTTTCCTCCCAAACCACCGTCCCCTTCTTCAGTTCTTCATCGCCCACCTCTTCTCTTGAAATCTGGGTTCTTCGACTTCTCAAACCCAAACCCAAATTTTCAAGTTCTTCATCATCCCCTTCTTCAATTCATTTTGGGTTCTTCGACTGCTCAAAAGTGGAACCTAAGGACCTTCTTTCGGTGGAAAATCTAATACGGATGTCACTTGGGAAGATCAACAGAGCACAACATTAGCTGGTAAGACTGCCATGTCCCTCTTAATTTTATCTGGGTTTGATTGGGTTTTGTATATTTTTTATTTTCAATCATAATGATGTTAGATACTGTGGCTTCATTTAAAGTTCAATCTTGAATTTAAGAGAATACATTGAGATATGAGATATGAGAGAAAATAGTGACTAACTCAGATATGAGAAAATGGCCTATATTAGTTCTGGGATATGTTTGTCAAATGGCCTACAGAAAACCCAGATATGATATGTGTTTTGTGTTGGAAAAACATTAGGTTTAAAAAGGACCTGGTTTGGGAGCTGAGACAAGGCTTGTGAGATGTTTAAGCACAATTTGAGTTTATAACATTAATTTGACTAACTCATTAATAATCGAAAATGAGAAGTTTGGTCAGTGGAAACACTAATGGACCAATGATGAAATCGAGTACTCGTGGTCTTTCATGTTGCCTTTGTGGTTCTCCTTGTTTATATAACCTTAGCTTAGCCTTGATTTATGAGAAACTGATATGATCTCAGTTTCAATTTATAAGAAAATCTAACTTTAGTTTATTATATATAAACAACAGTGTACAGAAATTTAGACATTAATTAGTTAGACATTATCTGTATTTTGTCAAATTTTTATCAATTAGATTTTCTATGTTGCCAACAAATTAAGCTTTTTGGGTTTTGGCTTACCTATGCAACAGATTAAGCATGCTGATGTTGATGTTACTAGTTACTTGGTTGGGTCCGTTTTGTCTTTGTACGCAATGTTAATGCTACTAGTTACTTTGGTTAGTTGATATTGTATGTATTTCTGCTTTCGAATCTCCATGTTTATGTGTTGTTAATTCATTATGTGTTTTATTTTGCTTATCTTAGTCTTAATTAAGAAGACCACTAACAGTTGTCAACCAAGTTGTTCTCTAAATACACATAAACAGAGTAATAAGACAAGATTATCAGAAAATTGGTTTGTTTGAAATCATGCAGCGTGTGATGTGTCTATTAGGGCAATGATGAAAGCTTAATATGTTCTTTCCAAATTCAAAAGATACGATGATTTCTATTTAATGTGGCACTTAGAATTGCTAATATAAGTTTCATGCCACCGCTTTTGTGTCATGGTGATCTTTTCATAAAATAACAAAGTTCAATTTCGCAAAACTGCAAGTAATGGAGTCATAGGTTAAACTGCAATGGTAATCTTGTGGGTTATTGATGCAAGGTATTTATGTTGCCATTTTCTTGGCCTGTAGGCTATAACCCTAAAGAAATTGGACTATTGTTAGAACAATTTTCTAAATGAAATGATCGAATTGAATTCGATGGACTCACAAGTGAATTTTAAAATGCTTGGTTAATTTGGAGAGTTTTAGTTTTGTGGAAGAAATGTTATTTGGGATTAGAGATTATCTGGCCGGGTAAAAAGGGGCAGTGTGAGATTATTTGGCATGGTGATATTAGTAGGGCAAGTTTAGTGTAGGATTTTGTGGCGATGAAATGGGTAGTGTAAGTTTATTTGATACTGGACATATCTGATGCAAAGAAGTTTGAAGATAATTAGATTGGATATATATATATATATGTGTGTGTGTGTGTGCGCGCGCACGCGCAACACATGGGTACCAGAATAGTAGGACAAAGGTGTGAGTCTGTTTTCATTTGTAATGTATTGCATACAAATGTGTTATATAAATAAATTCTGTAGGTGATTTGTTCAATTCTTGGTTCATCTTTTACTTCCTAAAGAGGATGTTCTTTTTTGTTAATTCTATCTGTGTATCAGGTTACACTTACTAATCCTGCTGTATGTAAACTGATGATGCTTTCCATTATTATATTATTAACAAAATTAAACTTATAAACGTATCAGCATTGGTGTTTGTTGATTATTGTGATCATAAAAGTTTTAATGCATTTAACATGAGTTCAATGAATTACAGACCATTATGTTGTAGTAGTTTCACTTTGGTAGTTGTGGTGATGGTGTTGTATTTGAGAGCACTTAAAAAAAAAAAAGCAATTGTATGATGGTAGGTTGTGTACATATGTCTAAATGAATTTAATGTTAGCAGGGAACCAATTCACATGAGGCAGTGGAGATGGAAAGATGGGCAAGAGAAGGATATGGAGATTATTACAGTTGCTACCACTCAACATGGTCCCTTTGACTCTACTTTTTTGGCCCCTTTATTCTCAATTGCTACACATCACATGTATATGCTAAAGAGGATTGATAAAATTATACATCATGACTTTTAAAAGGAAACTCATTTTCAACAAAGACAACATGTCTGGATGTGAAAAAAATTTTGGTAGAGGGATTGAAACAACGATAAGCATTATAAGTGGTAGAGTAACCGAGAAACACACGTGGTGTAGAACGAGGTTCAAGTTTATGATGTGTATATGGTCATAACCAAGGATAGCAAAGACACCTAAAGACGCGAAGTTTACGATAATTGGGAATTTGTGAAAATAGCTTCTCAAACGGAGATTGAAAGTTAAGCACTGGGGTGGGTAGACGATTTATGAGATACGAGGCTATTTGGAAGGTAAAAGACCAGAAGTGCAAAGGAAAAGATGCTTGATAAAGTAAAGTGATACCAGTCTTAACAATGTGACGATGACGATGCTTAGCGGTGCTAATGATTTGAGGTGTATGTGGTGGAGAAATGAGATGTTGAATGCCAAGAGTAAGAAAGGTTTGGCGAAGTCCTTAATATTCGCCACCACCGTCGGAGTAAACTGTAACAATAGATGTGTTAAAATATTTTTCCATAGTTGATTTAAAATTGCAAAAAACTTTAGACACATCAAATTTAAATTGGAGAGGATAGTTCCAAATGTATTTAGTGTAGTGGTCCACAAATATTACATAATATCGGTAACCATTAATTGAAGGAATAGGTGCAGGACCCCAAACATCAGTGTATATCACATCAAGCAGACCACGACTAACAACAGTTGAGACTCCAAACGGCAAGCGATGACTTTTATTGCAAAATCAAGAATTACAATTATTAATACTGCTATAAGAGAAAAAAAAGGCAAGGTGTTGTTAGAGATAACACAACGAAGAATAGGAATGGAACAGTGACCAAGCCTGTGATGCCAATCATGTAGAGGTGCTTTGAGAGTAGCGTGAGCTTGAGATTTGAGGTGGGATGATTGTAAATGAGATGGCCACTCATACACATTATCCTTGTTCTGCCCTTGAACGAGTGATGCCCCCGTGCTCAAATCCTTTACAGCAAAAAAAAGTGGAAAAAAATCAATGGAGGCATTATTTTGTTTACAAAACTGAGAAACAGAGAGTAAATTTTTTTTAATGGAAGGAGCACATAAGACATTATTTAGTGTAAATGTAGAAGAGGGAGTGGAGAGTGTAGTTGCTTTGGTGTGAGTTATTGGAATACTAGTACCATTGCCAATCACAATATCATCCCCACCCTCATACTCAGAGTGAATGGCTAAATTTTGTAAATCTGAAGTAATATGATATAAAGCTCCTGAGTTGACAAGCCAATTGTTTGAATTGGTACCACCAGTGGCTACATAATTTGCCTGAGTTTTTGGATAGGAATGATGACGGGCCTTGCAAAATTTAGCAATATGTCCAGCTTTGTCACATATTTGACACACTGGTTTAGGTTGAGAAAAAGCTTGATGCAGTCGGCTATGATTATAGTGCTGATTGTAATTCTTGTTGCCATTTGATCGAAAGTTAGGCTGCTGATTGAAGGACCGATTAAAGGGATTTGAAGAAGTCTTTTTATTATTGTTTGAAAAACTAGCTCTTTGTTTGTTGCTAGAGCTTTGATTGTATTGAGCAGTTGTCTGAGAAGATTCCTTTCTTGCCTCATCTCTCTTGAGATAAGTCTCATGGTCATTCAATTTGTCATGCAATTCTTCAAATGAAATGGGTGATTCTCTGGCTCGAACAATGACAACAATCTCTTTATAATCAGATCATAAACCATTCAAGACATGGATGGTTAAATCATCGTCAGGAAGAGCAGCTCCAATAATAGGCAGTTCATCAGCTATGCCTTTAAGAGTTTGCATGTATTCAACCACCGTTTTGGTCCCTTTGCTAGTATTGGACAAACGCTCCTTTAAATGCATAATGCGAGAGCGAGATTTGTTGGCATATAGGTGTGTGAGACGATTCCATGCTTCATGAGTAGTGGTGGCAGTCACAACAAGAGAGACAATTTGTTCAGATACTGAGGCAAGGATAGCTTGGATGAGCAAGCTATCTTGTCGTTTCCACAGATGATAGTCTGGATTTGGAACCTCTTGGTTATTTTGATGAATTGTGGCAGGAGGCACTACTACAAAAAATGCAAAAGAAATCGGTTTTTGAAATTTTTAAAACCGATCTCTTTTTGAGTGATTTAGAAAAAAAAGCGCAAAAGACATCGGTTTTTAACCGATGTAAAACAAGAGAAAAGAAATCGGTTTTACTTAAAACCGATTTAAAAACCTAGGGGAAAAGACATCGGTTTTAGTTAAAATTGATTTAAAAAACCTGATGTAAAATTGATGAATTACAAAAAAAAATCCCACCGTCGCCGGCCACCACCACCACCACCACCACCGGCCAACCCCACCTATGATAATAATGACAATTAATTGTCATTATGAGGAATCGAACTCGCAACCTCAAAGTCAAAGTGGTAAGCCTTTACCGCCTGACTACAAGATTGAATGTGTTAACAATTGCACAATATATATATATAACCTATATGAATTGTTAGAAAAAAAAAAAAAAAAAAAAAAAAAACTTGTTTGATAAATTTAAATTTACTCAACTAATCAAAATTCTAATTTCTACTACAAACATACATATATTAAATAAATTTTATCGGTGGGTTTATTTTTCATTTCATTTTTTATTGTGTGGTTTTGTGTTCTGCTAGAGATATTTTTATGCAAACGTTTTCCCTAAAACTGTATCTTTTGGCAACGAAATAATTTTTTTCATTCATGCTAGATTTTTTTGATTTTTCGATACGAATCCAACGGTATAAAGAACGTAAAATTATGGGCGGTATTTTGAAAGTTATGATCAATTATTCAGTCAAAGGTCAGAAGCAATTGAAGATATTTTTGTGCAAACTTTTTTCTTAAAACTGTATCTTTTGGCAACAAAATAATTTTTTTTGTCCATGGAAGATTCTTTGATTTTTTGATATGAATCCAACGGTATAAAGAACGTAAAATTCCGGGTGGTATTTTGAAAGTTATGATCAATTATTCATGAGTACTCAAAGGTCGATCGATTGGAGATATTTTTGTGTAAAATGTTTCCTTAAGAAATAATTTTTTTTTTTCCATGATGGATTCTTCTATTTTTCGATACGAATCCAACGGTATAAAGAACGTAAAATTCTGGGTGGTATTTTGAAAGTTATGATCAATTTTTTAGTCAAAGGTCAGAATTGGAGATATTTTTGTGCAAACTCTTTCCTTAAAACTGTATCTTTTGGCAAGGAAATAATTTTTTTTGTCCATGTTGGATTCTTCAATTTTTTGATACGAATCCAACGGTTTAAAGAACGTTAAATTCCGGGCGGTATTTTGAAAGTTATGATCAATTATTCATGAGTACTCAAAGGTCAAGCGATTGGAGATACTTTTGTGTAAACGTTTTCCTTAAAATTGTATCTTTTGGCAAGGAAATAAATTTTTTTTTCCATGGTAGATTCTTCAATTTTTCGATACGAATCCAACGTATAAAGAACGTAAAATTCCGGTTGGTATTTTGAAAGTTATGATCAATTTTTCAGTCAAAGGTCAGAATTGAAGCGATTGAAGATATTTTTGTGTAAACTCTTTCCTTAAAAATGTATCTTTTGGCATGGAAATAAATTTTTTTGTCCATTTTCAGTTCTTCAACTTTTCGATACGAATCCAACGGTATAAAGAACGTAAAATTCCGGGCGGTATTTTGAAAGTTATGATCAATTATTCATGGGTACTCAAAGGTCAAGTGATTGGAGATATTTTTGTGTAAACCTTTTCCTTAAAACTGTATCTTTTGGCAAGGAAATAAATTTTTTTTTCCATGGTAGATTCTTCAATTTTTTGATACGAATCCAACGGTATAAAGAATGTAAAATTCCGGTTGGTATTTTGAAAGTTATGATCAATTTTTCAGTCAAAGGTCAGAATTGAAGCGATTGGCATGGAGATATTTTTGTAAAAATTCATTCCTTAAAACTGTATCTTTTGGCAAGGAAATAATTTTTTTTGTCCATGTTGGGTTCTTCAATTTTTCGATACGAATCCAACGGTATAAAGAACGTAAAATTCCGGTTGGTATTTTGAAAGTTATGATCAATTTTTCAGTCAAAGGTCAGAATTGAAGCGATTGGAGATATTTTTGTGAAAACTCTTTCCTTAAAACTGTATCTTTTGGCAGGGAAATAAATTTTTTTGTCCATGTTGGGTTCTTCAATTTTTCGATACGAATCCAACGGTATAAAGAACGTAAAATTCCGGGTGGTATTTTGAAAGTTATGATCAATTATTCAGTCAAAGGTCAGAAGAGATTCGTGAATCCGCGAGTGAGCTGTTTTCATCGCTCATTTTCTCACTTTTCCAAATCGATTTTTGGAATATTTTCTGATTTAAAAGTGTTTGTTTGCATGTCTACTTTCTTGTGTCAAAAGTTGAGCAAATAACGTTGAGTATTTTTAGAGATGTGCCCTTGAATGTGGACATAGGTCAGATTTGCATTGCAGAATTTTGCTTTTGAATCTACATCGGTTTTTATAAAAACCGATGTCTAAACGCTTGCTTTTAATATCGGTTTTTATAAAAACCGTTGTCTTTTCAACGCAAAATTTTTAAGACATCGGTTTTTATAAAAACTGATTTCTAAAAGCTTTTTTAAAATCGGTTACCAAAAACCGATTTCTTTTAGTGATTTCTAGTGATGTCTTTAAGCATTTTTGTAGTAGTGAGGACACGGGAAGAAACCGTCAAGATATCCAATCAAATCATAGCCATATAAAAGTGTGTAAAATTGAGCACGCCAGGATGGATAATTTTGTGATGTGAGTTTGAGGGGGAGTTGTGCAGCATCGTTAATGGAAGTAAAGCCAGGATTTTGAGAGATTGAACTGGGATTGAGAATGACATGGTTTTGGCTAGTGTTTGGAGAACTTACAGAAATTTCTCTTGACATGGTGATAAGTAGTGATGAAGAAGAAAAAAAAAAAAATTTTACTCATGTGAGCTATGAGGCTCTGATACCATAAAGAGGATTGATAAAATTATTTAGTAAAAATGTCTTTTATTACATTGTGTTTGTACAGAGTATAAATACACAAAAGAGTGATGATACAGAGAGATATTAACAGTTGTATATCAGCCAATAACATAGCAGTGAATCATGAAATTGAATCTATACTTGGCAATGACAGCAATACTTAATCCTTGACTTATGCTGTATCAATTACAATCTTCGATGTGTTGACTAGGAGACTTTGATTGCTCTAATTGCTCTGATTGCTCTTTCCTTATATATGCTTCATATATGCCTCTTTCAGGCATATCAGAGACGTATTTCCAAATTATATTGAAAATGTTACAAAGATATGGCCATTGCTTCACTAATGGGTTAAGATATAAAGTACAAAAGTTTTTATTGATATATATATATATTTTTGGTCCAATTAAAGGGCTGATTCTTTCTTCTAATATATGATCTGAAATAATCTTGAATTTGTGGCATCCTATGTATTGATGCTGCCAATTCGACAAGAGAAGTTAAGGAGAAAATTAATGGGTTTTGATGGGACTTGGCTTTCATGTATAATTAATTGCTTGTACACTCAATTTTAATTTTTTGTTAGAATATCTGAGTAAAAAATAAATAAAATGAAGGGAATATGTCTTTTGAAGCCCGAGATTTCTTACTTTGAAGCAAGGGGATCAGATTTTGAAGCACCCACCAAAAATGGTAACTAGATGCGGCGGCCTTCCATTGCACATGGATCCTGTTCCCGAAACCTACTTCGAAAGACCATGTCCTCGGTAGGTTGGGAGACTGAGACAACAACCAATGGAAGGTTTTAGTTAGAAGATGGAATGGTGAAGTGTGGGATGTAATTGTGTTCTTAGTTTTTGTTAGAATATAGTTGCAAATATAATAAATAAATGAAGGGAAATTGGTATGGCGAAGTTTCCCACTTCTTCATATATATATATTTTTTAAATCAAAAAAATATTTTGTAAGGATTCCCATATATTGATTGGCTTATTTCGTAGACAAACCACATGTTGGGGTTGATTGTGTAAGGGTAGTTTAGGTGATTGAACTTCAAGCTCGAAGGCCCTTTCAAGATCTCAAGAGACAAGCACGCCAAATGTATAATCTCTAGTACTTAGTTTTTCTTTGAAGAGATTTAGTTAGCAGACACACACTTAGCATACTTGCATTTGTGTGTATACTCTTCATATGTCACTTTACACACTAGCACTTTGATTGATATCTTGTTGTGTGTATATGTGCTTAGTAATTCGTTTCCCGATAGTGTTCGGAAACGTCCGCGCATGCACTAGAATGTGCTTGGTTTTGCGTGAAGACCGCCCACGGAGAATGCTCTTGGCTTCTCCTTTAGATTCACCATCACTGGTGAATCGGTGGTTTGATCGGCGGCTTGACCACCGAATTGAAACCGCCGTTTTAGTCCAGAAAGGTCTGGAGTGATTCTGCGGTTACGATCGGTGGCCACCGACCGCCATTCGAAACCGCCGATCATACCTGATTGATTTATTCCTTGGGTTTGATTCTGCGGTTGGTTCCGCGGTTTCTAAACCGCCGATTGAAACCGTCGTTGTTCCCCTATTCTTCTCGGGTTCAATTCGGCGGTTTGAAACGGCGGCCTGGCCGCCGAATAAAACCGTCGATTGTGCGATTTCAGTGGCAAACTTATCTTTTCACATGCTCTGTTTTTCATGCCTATAAATATCTCACTTTCTCTTGTTCTGAATATGACTCTTTGATTATCAAGAACCCTATATTTTAAAGAGAGATTTTGAGAGAAAAAGCAACCAAGTTTGCTCATTTAAACACTCAAATACATTCCTTTGTGCATCAAAGTTCATCTTGCATTCATCCATGAATGGGTTTGCATCAATACAACATGCTTGGTAAGATTTTGATTAATTTCATCTTATTTTAGTATTTTACTATCAAGCATATTCTCTTTTAATTTACTTGTATGTCTTTGATCATATGATAAATACAAGAATAGAGAATTAATTGTGATGAATTGATTGAGTGTTGTATTGTGATAGCTAATTAGGTTTTTGATTAATCTTGATTAGCTAAGCTATTTGACATGTCATTTAGCAATTGATATCTAGGGTTGATTTAAATTGATTATATCATCATCCTAGATAAGCATCTAAGGTTACCTAGCCTTATTTGTTATTTGAATATTTATACATATTCACATAGGTTGCATAATCTCTTCATTGAGAATTACGTTTTGAGGCTAAGATTGATTAGGCCTCAAGCAATTGGACTAGAGCCACTTTTAAAGGCCCGAGTGGTAGAAGTGGGGGGTTATTGACCGGAGTGTTAGACGAGGTCTACATAGGTTGTAAACTCCATTTCAATTAGTGGATTTCGAGGTCCGAGTGTGGCGCACTAAACAGCCCGTGGTTTTTCCCAGTGGTTGGGTTTCCACGTATACATCAAGTGTTATTTAAATTCCGCACTATATTACACTTGCTTGTATTTTTGACTAGTAGGGGCATTTTCTTAAAATTGACTTGCATGCGAAAATTGGGTAATAAATCTTAAAATCTATTCAACCCTCCTCTAGATATATATCGAACACACCGAGCATTTCTTTCATATTTAAAAAATAATATTGTCCATTTCCGAAGCCTGGGATTCCTTACTTTGAAGCACGGGGATCAAATTTTGAAGCACGAGAATCGTCAAATACCGGGCTTCAAAGAACCTCTTTTTCATTTAATTACATTTTTTCAAGATTTTTATTTATTATTCGGCCACCAAAAAATGGTAACTAGATGTGGCGGACTTCCATTGCACATGGATCCTGGTCCCGAAACCTACTTCAAAAGACCATGTCCTCGGTAGGTTGAGAGACTGAGACAACAACCAATGGAAGGTTTTAGTTAGAAGATGGAATGGTGAAGAGTGGGTGTAATTGTGTTCTTAGTTTTTGTTAGAATATGGTTGCAAATATAATAAATAAATGAAGGGAAATTGGTATGGTGAAGTTTCTCACTACTTCATTTTTTTTTAAATATTCAGAAAAATATTTTTAAAATAATATTGTCCATTTCCGAAGCCCAGGATTCCTTACTTTGAAACACGGGAATCGTCAAATACCGGGCTTCAAGAACCCCTTTTTCATTTAATTACATTTTTTCAAGATTTTTATTTATTATTCGGCCACTAAAAATGGTAATTAGATGCGGCAGCCTTCCATTGCACATGGATCCCGGTCCCAAAACCTACTTCAAAAGATCATGTCCTTAGTATGTTGGGAGACCAAGACAACAACCCCAGTGGAAGGTTTTAGTTAGAAGATGGAATGTTGAAGTGTGGGTGTAATTGTGTTCTTAGTTTTTGTTAGAATATGGTTGCAAAAATAATAAATAAATGAAGGGAAATTGGTATGGTGAAGTTTCCCACTTCTTCATTTTTTTTTTAATAAATTTAGAAAAATATTTAAAAAATAATATTGTCCATTTTCGAAGCCCGGGATTCCTTACTTTGAAGCATGGGGATCAGATTTTGAAGCACGGGAATCATCAAATATCGGGCTTCTAAGAACCCCTTTTTCATTTAATTACATTTTTTCAAGATTTTTATTTATTATTTGGCCACCAAAAATGGTAACTAGATGTGGCGGCCTTCCATTTCACATGGATCTCAATCCCAAAATCTACTTCAAAAGACCATATCCTTGGTAGGTTGGAAGACCGAGAGTCTGAGACAACAACCCTAATGGAAGGTTTTAGCTGGAAGATGGAATGGTGAAGTGTGGGTGTAATTGTGTGGTTGCAAAAATAATAAATAAATGAAGAGAAATTGGTATGGTGAAGTTTCCCACTTCTTCATTTTATTTTAAAAATACAAAAAAATAGTTTAAAAATAATATTGTTCATTTCCGAAGCCCATGATTCCTTACTTTGAAGCATGGGAATCGTCAAATACCGGGCTTCAAAGAACCTCTTTTTCATTTAATTACATTTTTTCAAGATTTTTATTTATTATTCGGCCACAAAAAATGGTAACTAGATGCGGTGGCCTTCCATTGCACATGGATCTCGGTCCCGAAACCTACTTTAAAAGACCATGTCCTTGGTAGGTTGGGAGACTGAGATAACAGCCCCAGTGGAAGGTTTTAGTTGGAAGATGGAATGGTGAAGTGTGTGTGTATTTGTGCTCTTAATTTTTGTTAGAATTTGGTTGCAAAAATAATAAATAAATGATGGTAAATTGGTATGGTGAAGTTTCCCACTTCTTCATTTTATTTTAAAAATTCAGAAAAATATTTTTAAAATAATATAGTCCATTTCCGAAGCCTGGGATTTCTTAGTTTGAGGCACGGGGATCATATTTTGAAGCACAGAAATCGTCAAATACCGGGTGTCACAGAACCCCTTTTTCATTTAATTACATTTTTTCAAGATTTTTAATTATTATTCGGCCACAAAAAATGGGTGACTACATCCGGCGCCCTTCCATTGGACATGGATCCCGGTCCTCGAAACCTACTTCAAAAGACCATGTTCTTGGTAGGTTGGGATTGGAGGTGAGAGTGGAAGGTTTTAGTTGGAGGATGGAATGGTGATGTGTGGGTGTAATTGTGATTTCAGTTTTTGTAAGAGTATGGCTGCAAGATTAATAAACAAATGAAGGGAAATCGGTATGGTGAAGTTTCCCACTTGTTAATATTTTTTTAAAAATCAGGAAAAATATTTTTAAAATAATATAGTCCATTTCTGAAGCCCAGGATTCCTTACTTTGAAGCATGGGAATCGTGAATTACCTGGCTTCATAGAATCCCTTTTTCATTTAATTACATTTTTTCAAGATTTTTAATTATTATTTGGCCACCAAAAATGGTGACTACATGAGGCGGCCTTCCATTAGACATGGGTCCCAGTCCCGAAACCTACTTCAAAAGACCATGTCCTTGGTAGGTTGGGATTGGAGGTGAGAGTGGAAGGTTTTAGTTGGAAGATGGAATGGTTAGGCTGGGTGTAATTGTGTTTTAAGTATTTGTAAGAATATGGCTGCAAAAATAATAAATAATTGAAGGGAAATCGGTATGGTGAAGTTTTCCACTTATTGATATTTTTTAAAAAATTAAGAAAACTATTTTAAAAATAATATAGTCCATTTCCATAGCCCGGGATTCCTTACTTTGAACCACAGGGATCATGTTTTGAAGCACGGGAATCGTGAATTATTGGGCTTCACAGAACCCCTTTTTCATTTAATTACATTTTTTCAAGATTTTTATTTATTATTCGGCCACAAAAAATGGTGACTACATGCGGCGGCCTTCCATTGGACATGGGTCACGGTCCCGAAACATATTTCAAAAGACCATGTCCTTGGTAGGTTGGGATTAGAGGTGAGAGTGGAAGGTATTAGTTTGAAGATGGAATGGTGAAGTGTGGGTGTAATTGTGTTTTAAGTGTTTGTAAGAATATGGCTGCAAAAATAATAAATAAATTAAGGGAAATTGGTATGGTGAAGTTTCCCACTTGTTAATATTTTTTAAAAAATCAGGAAAAATATTTTTAAAATAATGTAGTCCATTTCCAAAGCCCGGGATTCCTTAGTTTGAGGCACGGGAATCATATTTTGAAACACTAGAATCATCAAATACCGGGCGTCATAGAACCACTTTTTCATTTAATTACATTTTTTCAAGATTTTTATTTATTATTCGGCCACCAAAAATGGGTGACTACATGCGGCGCCCTTCCATTGGACATGGATCCTGATCCCGAAACCTACTTCAAAAGATCATGTCCTTGGTAGGTTGGGATTGGAGTTGAGAGTGGAAGGTTTTAGTTGGAGGATGGAATGGTGAAGTGTGGGTGTAATTGTGATTTCAGTTTTTGTATGAGTATGGCGGCAAGACAAATAAACAAATGAAGGGAAATCGGTTTGGTGAAGTTTCCCACTTGTTTATATTTTTTTAAAAATTAGGAAAAATATTTTAAAAATAATATAATCCATTTTCGAAGCCCGGGATTCCTTACTTTGAAGCACAGGGATCATGTTTTGAAGCACGGGAATCGTGAATTACCAGGCTTCACAGAACCCCTATTTCATTTAATTACATTTTTTCAAGATTTTTAATGATTATTCGGCCACCAAAAATGGTGACTACATGCAGCGGCCTTCCATTGGACATGGGTCTTGGTCCCGAAACCTACTTCAAAAGATCATGTCCTTGGTAGGTTGGGATTGGAGGTGAGAGTGGAAGGTTTTAATTGGAAGATGAAATTGTTAGGATTATGCTCAATAGCAAGAGTGTAATAGTATTTTTGACAATCTATTCATATTCATAATGTGATTTCTGGTTTAACAAATCTTATAGCATTTATAGTTTAATTATTATAATTGTCAAAAGTAAATAATCATAAGGTCAAAAGACTATGAGAAAAGAAGAATTGTTCGTACATCTGGATATGTATGAGGTAGACACAATTCTTTAGTTAGTCTTGAATAATGTTCAGAACTTAAGTTAAAGGTTGGGCACCTTTATCTTGTTGAAGTTGTAGAATTCTTTTGCTAGCATTTGAGTGGGATTAAATGAGTTATGATGAGTCTAAAATCATCGGAGGGTCTTCGAGTAAAAGAATCTAGTGCACTGGGTGCATTGAACTGGATCACAATGAAATACTTTATCTAGAACCGTCAATAGATAATAGTCTTTTCATTATCAGGACAATCGGAGAGTCTATCTTAATCCTGAGATAAATGATGGACTTATGGTTGCAAGTGGTATCATTTGAGTTATCAATGAGTACGATTATATAGCATAGTCTATCCTCGATAGTTTGGTGATATTCATTTGTTAATCGATAGAGGACTTCATTTATAGATATGGACATCGTGGCTCCATTTATTAAACGAGAGTAGAATATCATCATATGGATGTTTTGAGGTATTGGATATTGAATCTTAACGTTAAGTTTTCGATAGAGTCTATTGAAACATGGCTTGTGGACAAGTCAAAATATCCAAGTTCAAAATGTGGTCATATGAGTAAATATGGTAACTTGGAGAGCTATAGGCGGTCTATGAGCTCTTGGCGATTACTGATATTCTTCACGAGGATACACCATCTCCTATAAGATTGTCTAGGGTATGAATGAGAATCATTTACTTATTCCATCTTTATTTAAGAGTGCAATTTTAGTTCTTTAGTGGAATGAACTAAAATTAATAGATTGAACCTAAGTGAATCATTTGTTGATTGTGATTGGGTTATGTCTATTGGAGCTTAAATTTAGATAGGCCCGTCAAGATCCCCAATCCACACAGACTTGCATGGATCATTTGATATATTCTACCGGACCAATTTATGGGTCCATCTAGAATTGTATTTAATATATTAAGAATGTAATTTGCACATTATTTATTTAATGGGCTGATCAATTATATTAATATATTAATGAAAGGCATGTGGGCTTGTTTCTTTTAGTAAGAATGGGTCTGGTTCACATGTGGGCCTTTTATTAAGGTCCAATGGATTTAATAAAATAGAAAAACAATATATAGATATATTAATATATATGGCACATGGCCGAGATATATATATGATATTATATTGTTTTAATTTTATTATTTGATTAAATGAAAATTAATTAATTGATTAATTAATTATTTAATTAAAAATCAAAATCTTTTTTTGACTAGGAAATATGTTTCTTAGTAGTATACTATTATGGTAGTATAAATAAAATTAAAGACTTTATTTGGTAAGTAGATAAATAAAGGGAATTTATTTATCTAGTCAAATTAGGAAGTCTTTGATATAGTCACAAATACATTAAAGAGTTGGATTAGGGTTTGGAATTCTAAGGAAATCTACCTAGGGTTAGGATTTAAGTCAAAAGACACAAATCCTACATGGTAAATGATTTCGGCCACAAAATATAGATATGATATTGTGCAAGAATTCGCATAATATAGATATATATTAAAGAAGTGGTCAATGATATATATTTTATTTTTATTGTACGCATATATATATTTTTTATTTTTATGGTACGCAGATATATATATATATATATATATGCTTATATATTTATAAGGTGCAGATTTCGCTGCACATAGATATATATTTATAAAGTGCAAATTTCGGTGCACTAACTTATATGTTTTTAATAGGTACAATTCGATACACTATATAAATATGAGGCAAGATAGAATTCGGAGAACCCTAAGGTCTTGGACTTGAGAGTTTTTTCTTTTGCTAGAGAAAAATAGAATCCAACTCTTAGATTAGTGTGAGAATTCGGCCAAGAGAAAAATATAATCCAACTCTTAGACTAGTGTGATTTTCGGCCAAGAGGAATAAAGAGAAAAGTTTGTTCTTATTTCGATAGTGCACTAGTTACTTTTACATCAAAAGGTTTTGTGCACAATTTCGAATAAGGTTCACGCGAGTTTCGATCTAAAGATTGTGAATTCAAAAGTGACCGGAACATTCTTTGTTGTCTCTTGGAACTTGTTGTGACTAACGAAAAAGAAAAAGTTTTGTTAATCCATCCTCAGGTACACAATTCAAAGAGAAGGGAGACCACGCTCCTAGGTGATTCACGTTCGTGATTGGATTGGAAGATCTTGCGGATTACCATCGACGCAATGTCAATCGGATCACGCGACAAAGGTATGATATCTTTAGTATTATATGTTAATTAATTAGAGGGTTAAGGTTCAAATTATGGAAAAATTTTAAACTATACTAAACTCTTTTTGTTAGTCTCGCTTCCACTGCGTTGACCGTATTTTTCCCTACAATTGGTATCAGAGCCTTGGTTGCACCCTTTAATTAATTAACGTATATATACGTGAATCTATTTCTTTTTATTGTGATTATGCATGTTTAGAAAGAGATGGCACTCTAGGCATTCGCATATTTAATTACATGTGAATGTATAGATTTATATATGTTATTATTTTATATGTGGATTGTTGTTGCTCGATTTTGGTCCTAGAATTTCAATGTATTTTTGTTTCGGGTTTGTAACAAGAAGGGTGGTCTATCATCGCCATAATCCCTTCTTGGTAGTTGCTATTTTTTTTATTTTAGTGTATTAATATTATGTGCAGTTTTTTTTTATTGTATTAAATTTAGGTGCAGTTTTTTATTGTAAAAAATACTGCAGTGATTAAAAAAAAAAAAAAAATACTGCAGTATTATATTAGTTTATATACTGCTGTAATGTATTCGGGTATTGAAGATTCGAAGACATGAAGAAAAGGAAGCAACCGGAACCAAGAACGAGCACCGTGTGCACCCTAGGAGTGGATTGGGCTTCGCATGGCAAGCCCAAATCATGGTGGGCTGCGCACGGCAGCCCTATATGTCCTCATGGGCTGCGCACGGCAGCCCCTTTGTGGGGTTGTGGGGTGTGCACACCTATGGGGGCCAGCCGAGGGATGAGCGTATGGTTGATCGCCACTTGAAGATCTTGTATTCCTAAACAATTGTAATTTACTTGCTTTTCTAGGATGGACCAAAATTGTTGCTATTTATTTTTTGCATAAATATTACAATATTTGTTATTGTATGATAACATGACATATAGAATAGGAGTGCCACTCATATATCTCTTTTGGTATGAACATGCATTGAATGATTTAGGTATCTAAATTGGCATATAGATAACTTGGTAAATCATTCTATGGGATTTAATCACACGCCTTAAATAATTGAGTGGGAGAAGGTGTTTTGTAACACCTATGGCCTCCAAGGTTAGTTGAGCTTTATTATTTATTGGTAATCCCCCCAAGGGGCGTCCATGAATGGAATTTAGCAATATACTTCCTTACAAGGATAGACTAGACAATAGACTCAAACGAAATCTACTCCCCAAGGAGGGATTTTCGTGAGAGAAAATTGAGGGTCGATATCTTGGTAACATACTCAATGTAATTTTATTGATATCCTCCCAAGAGTTCTTGTTAGTAAAATTGCAAGGTTAAAATTGAAAACGCTGGTTATTATGTTAACAATTAGGTGGGACCTAGTCTAACTAGTAAATGGTGCGAACTCCCAAAGAAGGCATAACATTTATGGGTGTTGGATCACCGTTGAATTTTTATGATTGAGTTATTTATTTAATTCAAGATAAATATTTAAAAGTGCTTTATCATGATTATTTACTCATATATATCTTTGTTAATATTCAGAAATCATGACCCCATCCCTAATGAATATCTTAAAAGATAATATTTTAACTGGAGATAATTATGTCACATGGAAAAGGAAAATTGGGTTGTTGCTGCAAGCTGAAAAACATAAATTTATTCTATCTATTCCTAAGCCACTTGCTCATACTTGTGAATCTAATGGCACAAGTCAAGAGATTCATTTGATTGGTAAAGTTGCTACTGTTAAGACCCGTAAGAAGGTCAAGAAACAACAGAAGAAAAAGCAACTTGGGCCTACCAAGATAGTAACTAAGATCAGAGGGAAGTGCTCTCTTTGTGGTGAAAATGGACATTGGAAAAGTAATTGCCCAAAGTCTCAGAACAAGAAGGAACAAGGTAATTTTAATTATCTTGAAACATGTTTTTTGGCAGATTCTACAGATTCTTGGATCATAGACTCTGGAGCCACTAATCATGTTTGTTATTCCTTGCAAGGGTTCAAGGAAAGGAAAAGACTGAATAAAAATGAAATCAACTTGCGTTTGGGCAACGGAACATTAGTGTCTGCAAGTGCAGTGGGAGATATTAGAGTTAATATTGATTCTAGTAGGCATTTAGAATTGATAGACGTTTATTATGTACCTCAATTCAAGAGGAATTTAATTTTAGTTTCTTGTTTTAAATAAATTTGGATATTCGGTTACTTTTAATAAAGTTTTTATTATTAGTAAGAATGACAAAATTATTTGCAAAGGTACATTGAAAAATGGTCTGTTCTTTTTGCATAGAAATATCTCTCACTCGTTAAACACAGTATTAACGGAACCTAATCATAAAAGAGTAAATTATCAATAGATGAAACCTACCTATGGCATTTACGTCTAGGTCATATTAACCTTAATAGGATTATTAGATTGGATAGTGACGGACCTTTAAGTGACTTAAAGGTTGACGATCTACCAACTTGTGAATCTTGTTTGGATGGTAAAATGACCAAAAGGTCGTTCTCGGTCAAAGGCGCAAGAGCCACTGAATGTTTAGGATTGATACACACTGATGTATGTGGTCCTATGAGCATTCAAGCTAGAGGTGGATATGAGTACTTCATCACCTTCACAGATGATTACTCGAGATTTGGTTATGTGTATCTCATGAGACATAAGTCGGATGCTTTTGACATGTTCAAAGCATTCAAAGCTAAAGTAGAAACTCAGCTTGAGAAACACATAAAAATCTTGAGATCTGATTGTGGTGGAGAATATCTATCTGGTGAGTTTCATCAATATCTTATTGATAATGGAATTATATCTCAGTTTTCTGCACCAAGTACACCTCAACAGAATGGGGTAGTAGAAAGGAGAAATAGAACTCTTTTAGACATGGTTAGGTCTATGTTGAGTTATTGAACACTTCCTATTTCTTTTTGGGGATATGCTTTACAAACTACTATATACATTCTAAACGATGTACCATCTAAGTCCGTTCCTCAAACACCGCATGAGTTGTGGACTGGGCGCAAGCCTAGTTTACAACACTTAAGGATATTTGGTTGTCCTGCGCATGTGTTAAAAGGAAAGACAGAAAAGATGGAGTCCCGTTCGGAAACATGTATATTTGTAGGGTATCCAAAAGAAACTAAAGGATATTATTTCTATAGTCCTTCAGATCTTAAAGTATTTGTTTCGACAAATGCTAAATTTCTGGAAAAGGACTATATGAATGATTTTGTGCCTAGAAGTAGAATTGACCTGAATGAGATGTCAGGAGATACAATTCCACGAGAGGTTACACAAACTAACCCAATTATAAGTTCCGATCCAACACAAAATCAACAGCCTACCATTCCTCGTCGTAGTGGGAGGGTTAGAACACAACCCGAAAGATACATCGGTCTGGGAGAATCAGTGGAGAATCTCCCGGACGATGATGATCCCTACATGTATAAGGAAGCAATGAAGGATGTTGATAGTCGCCATTGGCAAAAGGCAATGCAATCTGAGATTGAATCCATGTTCGATAACAAAGTTTGGTCCCTTGTAGACTTGCCTAAAGGGATAAAACCCATTGGGTGCAAGTGGGTATACAAGAGGAAAAGAGGTATGGATGGAAAGGTGGAAACCTTTAAAGCTAGATTGGTAGCTAAAGGATATACACAGAAAGAAGGTATCGATTACGAGGAAACCTTCTCTCCTATGGCCATGCTTAAATCCATTAGGATACTCTTATCCATTGCAGCATCTTTAGATCTAGAGATTTGGCAAATGGACGTCAAGACAGCTTTCCTTAATGGAAGTCTTGACGAAAGCATCTACATGATGCAACCAGAAGGATTCATTGAAAAGGGCCAAATGGAAAAGGTATGCAAGTTGTAAAAATCCATATATGGATTAAAGCAAGCATCCAGATCCTGGAACATAAGGTTCGATCAAGCTGTCAAAGGTTTTGGATTTATTCAGAATCCTGACGAACCTTGTGTATACAGAAGGATTAAGGGCGACAAGTTGGTTTTCCTGATTCTTTATGTTGATGATATACTACTCATTGGAAACGATGTAGGTGTATTGACATCAGTAAAAGAATGGTTAGCAAAACAATTTGATATGAAGGACTTAGGAGAAGCAAGTTTTATTCTAGGTATCCAAGTAATAAGGGATAGAAAGAATAAAACGATTGCATTATCCCAAGCTTCATACATAGACAAGATCTTGTCTAGGTTTTCCATGCAGGATTCTAAGAAAGGTATGTTACCTTTCAGACATGGAATCAAGCTTTCTAAGGAACAAGTTCCTAAGAATGAGCATGAAGAGCAATTCATGAGTAGAGTTCCATATGCCTCGGCAGTTGGAAGTCTCATGTATGCAATGCTCTACACTAGACCAAATATTTGTTTTGATGTTGGCATAGTTAGCAGGTTTCAATCGAAACCTGATCCTGATCACTGGACGGCAGTCAAGCATATTTTCAAGTATCTCAAGAGAACGAGAGATAATATGCTTGTATACTCTGGAGGGGATTTAATTCCCATTGGGTATACAGATTTTGATTTCCAATCAGATTCTGACTCCAGAAAATCCACATCAGGAGCTGTGTTTACTATTGGAGGAGGAGCAGTCATATGGAGGAGTATCAAGCAATCTTGTATTGCTGATTCCACCATGGAAGCTGAGTATGTTGCTGCATACGAGGCTGCAAAAGAGGCTATTTGGCTCTACCAATTCTTGATTGACTTGGAAGTGGTTCCTAGTGCGAATAAGCAGATCACTATCTACTGTGACAACAGTGGAGCAGTGGCTAATTCGAAAGAACCAAGAAGTCATAAGAGAGGAAAACACATTGAAAGGAAGTATCATCTTTTAAAGGAAATTGTATATAAGGGTGAGAACATGGGAATGAGAGATATGACACATTTGCTATAGCGCAAGTGGGAGATTGCTAGGATTATGCTCAATAGCAAGAGTGTAATAGTATTTTTGACAATCTATTCATATTCATAATGTGATTTCTGGTTTAACAAATCTTATAGCATTTATAGTTTAATTATTATAATTGTCAAAAGTAAATAATCATAAGGTCAAAAGACTATGAGAAAAGAAGAATTGTTCGTACATCTGGATATGTATGAGGTAGACACAATTCTTTAGTTAGTCTTGAATAATGTTCAGAACTTAAGTTAAAGGTTGGGCACCTTTATCTTGTTGAAGTTGTAGAATTCTTTTGCTAGCATTTGAGTGGGATTAAATGAGTTATGATAAGTCTAAAATCATCGGAGGGTCTTCGAGTAAAAGAATCTAGTGCACTGGGTGCATTGAACTGGATCACAATGAAATACTTTATCTAGAACCGTCAATAGATAATAGTCTTTTCATTATCAGGACAATCGGAGAGTCTATCTTAATCCTGAGATAAATGATGGACTTATGGTTGCAAGTGGTATCATTTGAGTTATCAATGAGTACGATTATATAGCATAGTCTATCCTCGATAGTTTGGTGATATTCATTTGTTAATCGATAGAGAACTTCATTTATAGATATGGACATCGTGGCTCCATTTATTAAACGAGAGTAGAATATCATCATATGGATGTTTTGAGGTATTGGATATTGAATCTTAACGTTAAGTTTTCGATAGAGTCTATTGAAACATGGCTTGTGGACAAGTCAAAATATCCAAGTTCAAAATGTGGTCATATGAGTAAATATGGTAACTTGGAGAGCTATAGGCGGTCTATGAGCTCTTGGCGATTACTGATATTCTTCACGAGGATACACCATCTCCTATAAGATTGTCTAGGGTATGAATGAGAATCATTTACTTATTCCATCTTTATTTAAGAGTGCAATTTTAGTTCTTTAGTGGAATGAACTAAAATTAATAGATTGAACCTAAGTGAATCATTTGTTGATTGTGATTGGGTTATGTCTATTGGAGCTTAAATTTAGATAGGCCCGCCAAGATCCCCAATCCACACAGACTTGCATGGATCACTTGATATATTCTACCGGACCAATTTATGGGTCCATCTAGAATTGTATTTAATATATTAAGAATGTAATTTGCACATTATTTATTTAATGGGCTGATCAATTATATTAATATATTAATGAAAGACATGTGGGCTTATTTCTTTTAGTAAGAATGGGTCTGGTTCACATGTGGGCCTTTTATTAAGGTCCAATGGATTTAATAAAATAGAAAAACAATATATAGATATATTAATATATATGGCACATGGCCGAGATATATATATGATATTATATTGTTTTAATTTTATTATTTGATTAAATGGAAATTAATTAATTGATTAATTAATTATTTAATTAAAAATCAAAATCTTTTTCTGACTAGGAAATATGTTTCTTAGTAGTATACTATTATGGTAGTATAAATAAAATTAAAGACTTTATTTGGTAAGTAGATAAATAAAGAGAATTTATTTATCTAGTCAAATTAGGAAGTCTTTGATATAGTCACAAATACACTAAAGAGTTGGATTAGGGTTTGGAATTCTAAGGAAATCTACCTAGGGTTAAGATTTAAGTCAAAAGACACAAATCCTACATGGTAAATGATTTCGGCCACAAAATATAGATATGATATTGTGCAAGAATTCGCCTAATATAGATATATATTATTTTTATGGTACGCATATATATATATTTTATTTTTATATATTTATAAGGTGCAGATTTCGCTGCACATAGATATATATTTATAAAGTGCAAATTTCGGTGCACTAACTTATATGTTTTTAATAGGCAAGAATTCGGTGCACTATGTAAATATGAGGCAAGATAGAATTCGGAGAACCCTAAGGTCTTGGACTTGAGAGTTTTTTCTATTGCTAGAGAAAAATAGAATCCAACTCTTAGATTAGTGTGAGAATTCGGCCAAGAGAAAAATAGAATCCAACTCTTAGACTAGTGTGATTTTCGGCCAAGAGGAATAAAGATAAAAGTTTGTTCTTATTTCGATAGTGCACTAGTTACTTTTACATCAAAAGGTTTTGTGCACAATTTCGAACAAGGTTCACGCGAGTTTCGATCTAAAGATTGTGAATTCAAAAGTGACCGGAACATTCTTTGTTGTCTCTTGGAACTTGTTGTGACTAACGAAAAAGAAAAAGTTTTGTTAATCCATCCTCAGGTACACAATTCAAAGAGAAGGGAGACCACGCTCCTAGGTGATTCACGTTCGTGATTGGATTGGAAAATCTTGCAGATTACCATCGACGCAATGTCAATCAGATCACGCGACAAAGGTATGATATCTTTAGTATTATATGTTAATTAATTAGAGGGTTAAGGTTCAAATTATGGAAAAATTTTAAACTATACTAAACTCTTTTTGTTAGTCTCGCTTCCACTGCGTTGACCGTATTTTTCCCTACAGGAATGGTTAGGCCGGGTGTAATTGTGTTTTAAGTATTTGTAAGAATATGGCTGCAAAAATAATAAATAATTGAAAGGAAATTGGTATGGTGAAGTTTCCCACTTATTGAAATTTTTTTAAAAATCAAGAAAAATATTTTTAAAATATTTTTTATTTCCATGAAATAAAACTATATAAATAAAAAAAGAAAAGAACAAAAAGTAGCAAAGGCCAAACTAACCACAAAAACACCACGAGCAAAAGCCCCAACTAGAAAAGTGGCGCGCAGGCCACACAAGAAAACAAAAACAACAAGAAAAACGAAAAGACTCCCGACCCATGCAGTCAACTCAGATCATTGAGAACCTGCCTCAAAGAACCATTCTCAATCCCATGACAATTCTAATATAGGACACTAATCATCAGAAACCCTCGAAAAAGCCCGGGACCCGGACTTATATGAAGCCAGTCTGCGTGCAATCCTAGTGGATCTTCGAGTAATAGTAGTAGTATCATTTAACTTTTCTTCCTCAACCTGGTCAACCCAGAAAGAATCATCAATGGGGCGAAGTTCAGATTGGGAATCAGACAACGAACGCTCAGGACCCTGTACCTGAACATCAGAGTCCACATCCAAGATAGGGGAACATGAAGATCCAAATCCATTCCTCAAAACAACCCTTTCAACCGTTTCAACCGAAGGAGAAACTATACCCACTCTATCGTCCAACTCATCAACTGAAACCACTGAAGAAACAATGGGTTGAGCAAAAGAAACCAACGGAGAAACAGAATCCCTACTAACCTTCGACCCCTGCCTGACCATCGAAACAGCTGAAGAGATTGAAACAACAGCACCAGCTGAAACATCAAGAATCGAAGAAGGGCCCTCTAAAGAAACAGGCACTGCTCCCACTCTAGAGGAATGAACAGGGACACCAATAAGAGAATCCTCACTCCGCCCCACCTGCTGGGACTGACAGACCTGAGCAGCCACCATCGAAGTAGTAGGAGCCAACAAAGAAGTTAAACATGGCGAATCAACTAGACTAGCAGAAGAAACCATACCCAAAATTGGATCTGAACCTGTCGAAGAATGAACCACAACTGAATCCAAAGACCCTAAATCCTGTTGAATAGCGGCAAAGACATTAGAAATTGGAACTTCTGCCTGAGGAAAAACCAGTTTAGGAGCATGTTTATGAGGAACCTGAAACCCCTCATCTGCAACAACCGTGGCCGGACCATCTCTAGCCGAATCGGGCTTACTATAACTAACAAGAATCCCCTTGTCGGACTTGTTCCAACGACAAACATTGGGAAAATGACCAATGGAGGAACAAGTAGAACAGAAAGCTGGGAGATTCTCATATTCCACCGAAATGAAAGAACTATGAGAATCATCCCTCTCAAGAAGCAAAGAAGACGGAGGCACAGTAGACACATCAATATCCACCAAAACACGCGTAAAATATCCAAAATCACCCTCCACAGTAGCCCTGTCCAGCCGTAAAGGCACTCCAATCCCTCTAGCTAAATCAGAAATAATCTTCGGTTGCCAATATTCTCATGACAGATCATAAAAACGGACCCAAACCTGAGCATTTGAAGACTTATGTAATGCCGGATTAAAATCCGGCATCCAAGGCTGAAGCCATAAAACACCTGGTTTGAGATTAAGAGACCCCAAACTCCAAACCATATTCTTGTCAGCATCTGAATTCAACAGAATTTGAAAGTACCCCTTACCTAAAGAAATCAGCCTCCAAATAGAGTTCAACTTCCAAATAGACTGTATCTTAGCTTTAAGATCAGCCAACTTCCAAGGCTTCTCATCACTAGAAAGGACAACTCGACCAATGAGAGAAAACTTACAAACCTCCAATCTAGACTTATAAGCAGAGGGATCCACTTGAACAACCACATAACCACCTTTTTTTCGAAAGAATCGAAGGACTGGAAACATTATCCTCTTGAATTTGGGCAGCCATAAAAAGATCCGCATACCCCCCCTTCTTAGAGGGAACTGATGGCACCGGTAAAGTCTCAACAAGAGAAGATTTGAAGAGACCCGTAAAAGACATACCACCCTGGACCATAGGTGCTGAACTCTAAATGAGACATGTAACCGAATCAGGAACAATCACCGAAACACCCCTCCCCCCAGGCTGAGGAGGAATCGGCCCACCAACCAAAGAACACATCCCACCAGATGCGAGAGGAACAACCCGAGAAGAGGAATTCACTCCACTCACCGCACTCAGACCAACTTGACTATTCAAGGTGGAAGACACCGCCACCAGAGATGAAAGAGACAAAGCGGCCTCTATGCATATAGGATCCATAGAGCTCGATAAACTGTAGCGGAAGTACTGTAGAGAAATAACTGTAGCAGATACTGTAGCAGTGAACGAGATTGTAGCGGAAACACTGTAGCGGGGGGGGGGGGGGGTTGGGGCACTGTAGCAGCAACGGAAACACTGTAGCGGCGATAGAACACTGCAGCAATGATGAAAACACTGTAGGCGACGGAAACACTGTAGCATTAACGGAACTGTACCAGGGGGCACTGTAGCAGTGACGGAATTACTGTAGCAACGACGTAATTACTATAGCAGCGACCACTATTCACTTTTTTTTTTTTTCCTAGGGTTCCATCATAAAAAATAAATAAATAAAAAAAATAAAAATAATATAGTCCATTTCCGTAGCCCGAGATTCCTTACTTTGAAGCACGGGGATCATGTTTCAATGCACGGGAATCGTGAATTACCGGGCTTCACAAAACCCCGTTTTCATTTAATTACATTTTTCAAGATTTTTATTTATTATTCAGCCACCAAAAACGGTGACTACATGCGGCAACCTTCCATTGGACATGGGTCCTTGTCCTGAAACCTTTTTCAAAAGACCATGTCATTGGTAGGTTGGAATTGGAGGTGAGAGTGGAAGGTTTTAGTTAGAAGATGGAATGGTGAGGTGTGGGTGTAATTGTGTTTTAAGTGTTTGTAAGAATATGGCTACAAAAATAATAAATAAATGAAGGGAAATTGGTATGATGAAGTTTCCCACTTGTTAATATTTAAAAAAAAAGTAATCAAAAAAAATATTTTAAAAATAATATAATCCATTTCCGAAGCCCGGGATTCCTTAGTTTGAGGCATGGGGATCATATTTTCAAGCATGGGAATCGTCATATACCGGACGTCACAGAACCCCTTTTTCATTTAATTACATTTTTTCAAGATTTTTATTTAGTATTCGGCCACCAAAAATGTGTGACTACATGCGGCGTCCTTCCATTGGACATGGATCTCGGTCCCGAAACCTACTTCAAAAGACCATGTCCTTGGTAGGTTGGGATTGGAGGTGAGAGTGAAAAGTTTTAGTTGCAGGATGGAATGGTGAATTGTGGGTGTAATTGTGATTTCAGTTTTTGTAAGAGTATGGCTGCAAGATTATTAAACAAATTAAGGGGTGAAGTTTCCCACTTGTCAATATTTTTAAAAAAATTAGAAAAGATATTTTAAAAATAATATAATCCATTTCCGAAGCCCAGGATTCCTTACTTTGAAGCACGGGGATCATGTTTTGAAGCATAGGAAACAATTTTCGGGCACGGGAAACGTGAATTACCGGGCTTCAAAAATAAAAACAAATGAAAGGAAATCGGTATGGGGAAGTTTCCCACTTCTTATAAAATTAATCATTCCATTATGAAATTAATCATGAAAATAACAAAATAAAGTCTCTTAACTAACGTCATATGATAAAAACTAACAAAAGAGTTCAAAAACGACAACTAAAGCATAAACTAAAAAAGATCATGGGTGGCCACAATCTATGGTCCGGCAACCGCCAGAGTTTTCCATTTGGATTAACAGGCATCTGTTTAATAACAAAACAAAAAACAAAAAAATCAACACTTAAGGCGCAAATTTTGATTTTATAAATGTAAAGAGAAAAAGAGACAATTGAATAGGAAAACTAAGTATTCATATTTATACAAGCTATACAGAAGAAGAATACCACAATGACAATAATTATTTGCAAGTCATTATATATTTTAAATATCTCTAAAAACTTGCTAGCAAACAACATTATGTGCACTTTCCAAACTCAGCCAAGTTAAGAAAATACCAGATAAAAACAACCAATTTTAAAGCCCCGGAATAGGATTCCAAGCCCGGGAATCCTTACTTTCCTGCCCGGGAATTATATTTCAAGCCTAGGAATTATATTTCAAGCCTGGGATTTCTTAATTTCACGCACGAGAATTATAATTCAAGCCTAGGAATTATATTTCAAGCCCAGGATTCCTTACTTTCATGCTCGGGAATTGGACTTCCATGCCTTACTTTCAAGATTGGGAATTGGACTTCAAAGAACGGGAATTTTACTTTCAGGCAAAGGAATTTTACTTTCATTCAATTGGAAGTCATGCTAATGTAACATGACAACATAACGATAATTCAAACCAAAACAGAGCTTCCCAGTTCCCCCCATCCCCACCAAAAAACATAGAAAGGGGAAACAACATTCAAAAACAATCATCTAGCTACCAAACACCTCTATTTCAAACAAATGGCACATATCCAAACGGTCAAAGTTTTACATCTATCATGTGAAAAGATGTTTAAAGTTTCCTATCTATCATATGTAAAAGATGTTCCGAGTTTCCTATCTATCATGCAAAAGGATGTACAAAGTTGGAAGATTAATTCCTCTGATTTCTAGATTGTAGAATTTTGACACAATCAACTAATTCATACAAGATTCTACTAATATAAAACAAACTATATATAACCATCAAGTCTCACAACAATATACGCATAAACAAGCAATTACATGCATAGGGATTTCAAACCATATACAGGGATGATTTCAGGCCATGTCTAGTAATGTGAATAAGCAACATAAAATGACATTGACAATGCAGCATGTAACTTGACAACACAACGATAATACAACCTCATCAATAGACATTTTGCTTAAAATTAAGCTTAAGTAAACCTTTTCTTTTATTCTTAAGATGACGACATCATAATTTCAAAACAAAATCCACCTTGACCAAAATTAAAATCAAAATATAACTAAAATGGCAATAGTTTTAAAGTTTTGGTCCCCTAAAACTTAGTTAATTAGACTTTAAAGCCTGGTAATTTTACTTTCAATCTCGGCATTGTCGGGAATTGGTTTCAAAGCCCGGGAATTTTACTTTCAAGCCAGAGAATTGGATTTCAAGCTCGGGAATTGGACTTTAAAACCCGAAAATTTTACTTTCAAACTATGGAATTGGAAATCATGTTAATGTAACATGACAACACAATGACAATGCAACCCCAAACAACGCTTCATCCCCACCAAAAAACATGAGAAACAAAAGAACATTCAACAATAATTATCTAGCTCAAACACCTCTATTTCAAACAAATAGTCAAAGTTTTCCATCTATCATGTGAAAGATATTCAAAGTTTCCTATCTATAATGTAAAAGATGTTCCAAGTTTCCTATCTATCATGCAAAGTCACTGGCACAAAACAGAAATGATAAAAAAAGTGTATGCAATGTGTAGTCCAAATATTCTTATAACTTTTGACAAAAAGTCAATACTTTTGTAATAGAATCGTTTTTGATTTATTAATTATTAACAAACACACAATATTTCCAAGACCAAAACAAAACCATTAAGGTTCACAAACAAATGCACTGATTCAACATCATGTTCATTAATAATTGTTGAAAAGGATCAGGACAAAAAAAAATATATAAACAAAAACTATCTGATTGATCAATTTATACAACAAACAAAGATCAAGTAACTTTTAACAGCTCATTTCACTGATGTGATTACATCTTCTTCAAGGTAATTGCATCCATTAAAGTATCCTATGCTTAGACGTTTTGAAAGCTATAATTCCCATATATATATATATATATATAACCTTAACGTAAAGCTACCAATTGACTGCCAAAAACTTATTCCTACCACGAAAGAGAATCCACAAAACTCCTTAATGGCAACTACTATACAACATTTATTAATTTCCCAAGTTTCCAAACAACCAGCCTTGTTGTCCCAAGCACAAACAATCCAACCACATGCTAATTCCATATCCCGACAGAAAATTAAGATCAAAATCCTATAATCTTCAATAACCTCGAAAAAAGTCATCGTCCCTTTGAAATTTAAAAAATAAAACATATATGCAATGACTAAACAATCCATTTACACATGCAATGACTTTAGGCTATTAAGATTGCACTGATGACTTCAAAAGTGTACAAATATGCCATATGAACAACCATTTATACCAATAACAAAGCAATTACTTATATAATCGTACAAGTTTAAATAAAACTTCACTTTTACAGTAAATATATTTTAGAGTTGACAAATCATGTACTTGATCACTTCTAAAATTCAATTGCTAAAATAATAATAAATAAAAAGTGTATATTCCATTATCTTTGATGTTGAACACAACATCACGTGCCCAAGAAAATTTTTTGATCAAATATTATAAAATTTTATCAATCAGTACAATTTCAACACAATGACATATTGACATGAACAAAAATCTCAGGCACGAAGCAAAGCGAAATTGAAAAGCAATAAGAATCTATTTACATCCATACAAATCAATTACTTAAATCACAACAAAAACAACTCAAATCTATGCAGAAGAATACACATCACTGTTAACAACAAAATAAACCCTAAACTAACAAATCGAATATCAAAACCTGAAACTAAAGTGATTTTGGTTTGTTATTGGGTTTTCAACAAAAATATAAAGTGAGACCTTTATATATGCATGTAGTAACACATTCAACCTTAGAAAGCTACAATGATAGTCCAGAAGTAGTAGTGAATCAAAGTATTGAACAAAAATAGCGATAGAACAGAAGAAGTACCTGGCCTTCTTCGACAGATTCGGATTTGGCTGTTGTCTTTAGTGGGTCTTCGGCGTTTCTTTTTTGACTTCTTCGGTGTTCTTCTTCGACTGATTCAAATTCTTCTTCGATGGATTCTTCTTTGACTGCTCTGGGTTTGGGTTTTGGATTCTTCTTCGACGACTCTTCTTCAACTAATTAAGTTTCTTTGCTGTTTTGGGTTTTGGATTCTTCTTCTTCGGTTTCGTTTGTATATTGGTTTGGGTTGGGGTTTTGGGGATTATGTTTCGACTTGTCGTTGGTGGTAAATAGAAAGATGAGGGGTAAATGGGTAATGTTGCTTTAAATTAGATGAATGATGGTGTTATAGGTAAACTTCGCCTCAGAGAACGCGTCATCAAAAAGCATAAAGACCGATATGGCCACGTAAGTAAGAAGGTAAAGATTATGCAAAAAAGACTAAAGACAGGCAATTTAGCATCGGCTCTACTCGGTTACATCGTATCAAGCCGACCAAGCCGAGTGAAAGAGTAAACCTGTTCGGCCTTACTCGGCATAAACAAGAAAGCATCACATTAGGAGTCTCTCTTCACTAGCAATACAGTTGTAAAATTCAATTACGAATCAATCATCATACAACAAGGAGTTCAACAAGGAAACAACTAGAACGTCTTATGGGCACATCAGAGTCCTAAACAGATTTGGACTCAACAGCATTAAACACAAGATAACACCAAATAGGAAAAAGATCATTAAACCAACTATGTAACCCTTTGCTTGTACGTCACGACACCAAACCCTAGCGGTATTCGAAAACCCTAGTGATACCATGTATAAATACCCCTGCAAAACACAATGAAAGGGGTACATAAGAATTAACGAGAGAGAGGGAGATCAGATAGTGTATCATTAAAACAAATATAGTGGATTCGACTGAGTTGCTAAGGGAACAACCCATAGACGTTTCTCCCATTACCAGAGTTTTACCAGGTATTTTGCATCTTTCATTATTAACCATTGTTGCGTTCTTTATTTCATTCATATTTATAGGTTTTTGCTAACCTAGACTGTTGACTGATTAGCCATTGAAAAATCACTGTCAACAGATGGAAAAAAGATACGGACCCAAAAGAGCACGTTAGATGATATAAAAGTGCCATGGCCCAATACATCCACGACGATGCCTTGTTATGCCTCAACTTCCTACAAATGCTTGGAGATTTGGGATCCCGATGGTTTGATAGGTTGCTAGTAGCAAGCATAAGCAACTTCAATGAGTTGAGCAAAGCGTTCTCAAGGCAGTTTCTCGGGAATGTTCATAGAAAGAAGTCAGTGGTTCACCTGTCCAAGCTCAAGCAAGGAAAGGATGAATCACTCAAGAAATACCTAGGAAGATTTGGCCAGGAAGTGTCAGAAATTGGGTGAATAATGAAGCCATTGTTGTAGCATTCGTCAACAACTTACAAAATGGCTAGCTATCTTTCGACCTAAGAAGAGCTCACCTGACCAGCTGTGTAGATATGATGGATATGGCAGGGGGCTACGCTTTAGTCGAAGAAGAAGAAATCGCGACGGACGGTTATTTCGTGCATGGTGGACGACTAAAGGGTCATAAGGCCAAAGATAATGCGTCCAAGACCCACAATCCAAAGGGAGACAAACAAAAGAATAATGTTCAGGATGGTCAGGATAGTTGTCGAACCCATGACCCGAAGACGGATCAGCCACACCAAAAATTCCAAGGCAGGTACACAAACTACACCCCATTGAAGAAAGATCAGGAAGTAGTACTTGCGATCTTAGAAGAAAAGAACATGTCTAAAGAACCCCCTAAGCAGTCATTCTTTGCTCGAAGGGATACAACAAAGTACTGCATGTTCCATAAGGAGAATAGGCATGAGACTTCCAAGTGCTTCCGGCTCAGAGACCACATAGAAACCCTTATCTGTGAAGGGCATTTAAAGGATATTGTCATGAAGAAGGCCGAGAAGACGGATGGACACCGAGAAAACCAGTAAGAGAGCCGAGGGAGAAAGCTAAAGATGAAGGAGCAATAAATACCATCTTTGGCGGACCAGCAACAGGAAAAAGCAACAGAGAAAGAACTCAGGAAATTCAGGAAGCAATGAAGGCTGGAAGAGACCTTAATGTAAATTCTATCGAACCTAACCCGAAAAGAATTAAAAAAGGCTGGGACCCAATAATATTTACCGAAGCTGATTCACATGGTGTAGATGTTAGGCTGAATGATGCACTAGTCATCAGTGCTCAGATCAGTCATAGAGAGGTCCATCGGATCTTAATTGACAAAGGAAGCTTGGTAGACATTTTAAGTACAGAAGTGTATGACCAACTAAGACTGGACAGAAAAGACCTGTAAACCTTTAACACCCCACTCCGAGGGTTCGACGGAGTAGAAGTAAGATCTCTCGGCACAGTGAAGCTTCCAATTAAAATCTGAAAAGCCCACTTTCAGAAGACGGTGCTACTTGATTTCGTGGTCGTAGACACAGAGAATTGGTCATACAACACCCTACTGGGCCGACCATTCTTAAATAAAGATAAAAGCAGTGACGGCCACCTATGCTCTAATGATGAAATTCCCAACAGAGTACGAGGTAGGAGTGGTTAAAAGGTCACAAGAGATGGCACGAAGAGCAAATCTCTTAGTCTACAAAGACAAGGAAGGACACCAAGTGTGCGTGATTCTTTTAGCCGAACAGACCATAAAAGGATCAGAAGAACAGGTAGAGATACCAGAGGAATTTGAACTCGACCCCAGAGAAGATCCCAAAGCTAAAAAAGATGAGCCGACAGAAGATGTAATCCTAGACAGCAGTGAGCCAACTAAAGTGGTAAAGATAGGTGCAAACCTTCATGAATACATCAAGACCGACCTAACCTGCTTGCTGAGAGATTAAAAAGATGTATTCACCTGGAGCCATGAAGATATGCCCAGGAAAGACACGAAAGTGATATTGCACTACTTGGCAGTCGATCCAAAATTTCGACCAGTAGTACAAAAGAGGCGATTGTTCAATCCAGAGAGGAGCGTAACAATCAAGAAAGAAGTGGAAAAGCTGCTTGCCGCGGGGTCGATAAAAGAAGTCAAGTACCCACATTGGGTAGCCAATGTAGTGTTAGTCAAAAAGAAAAATAATCAATGGAGGATATGTGTGAACTTCACAGATTTAAACAAAGCATGTCCAAAGGATAGCTTTCATCTACCAAGAATAGACCAATTAGTAGACGCCATGGCAAGCCATGAACTGCTAAGTTTCATAGATGCTTACTCAGGTTACAATCAGATCCGGATGAACAAAGCAGACGAAGAAGAACGGCCTTTACCATTGATCAGGGATTGTACTGCTATATGGTAATGTCGTTCGGCTTAAAAAACACCGGAGCAACTTATCAGAGGTTAGTAAACAGGATATTCGCTCGGCAAATTGGAAGAAACATGGAAGTTCATGTAGATGACATGCTGACCAAAAGTGTTACAGCAGAAAAGCACACGGTTGACCTGAGGGAAACTTTCGATGTTCTGAGAAAGTACAAAATGAAGCTTGAAAGTTCTCACGGTGTGTTAAATATTAATCTAGAGGGGGGGTGGGGGGGTGAATAGATTTTAATCATTGTTGACGGTGAAATTTGGATTACCACGTGACCAACAATTAAATCAAAACAAACGTTTAAACAAGAAAGGAAATTAGAACATGCAAGAGACAGATTTACGTGGAAAAATCCTTGAATGGGAAAAAACCACGGCGTCCCGGAGGACAGGAAAATATCACTATAATTTGCTTGTTTCGGTTACACATTTAAATCTCTCGAGTTCTTGCTTTTCTCTCTTGTCGTTTTCTGAACCCCTTCCTCGTGGGATAGATGGTTCTATTTATACATGATAATTAGGGTTTCCCCTTGATTTTAGTCGTGTTGGTGGTAGGATTTCCTTTTTGATTCGTACTAGGATTCCCATGTTGTAACAGATACGGATATGTATTTTCGGCGCTTTTCCCTTCTATGATTCCTCGTTGTCATGGGTCTTCTAGGAGTTAGGGTTTATTTCTGTGTTTCTGCCGAGTCAGTTTGTGCCCAGTACACTGATGCGGCGAACATCTCCCCTCCTGGGTATTACTCTTCGACGACAATGTTTCTATCTTTGGCGAGTACATATCTAGCTCTGGCGACCACACCTTTGACTTATTGACTTGGTGTTGACATACTGACTGGTCCACGTTTTCTCCTTTGACCTGGTCGATGAGTGACATGGCAACCTTTTCCTCAGCATTTATTGATTGATGACGTGGCTGCTTGGCGAAATTATACATACAACAATCGTTATTACCCAATTTTCGCATACAAGTCAATTTTACGAAAATGCCCCTAACTAGTCAAAAAGATATACAAGTGTAATATGATACGGAATGTAAATCACACTTGATGTTTACGTGGAAACCCTCATGGGAAAAACCACGGGTTGTTTTGTGAGTCACACACGAACCTCGAATCCACTAAATGTGATAAAATTACAACCTAATCCCGGATGCTACACACAAGACTTATGTTCTCAATGAAGAGATTAACACCTTAAGTGAATATATAAATATCCAAATGCAACATAGAGCAAGGGAAACCCTATATGCTTATCTAAGATGATGGATTTGCAATTAGAACAATCCTAGATATTAAAACTAAATGACATTTCAAATAGCTTACCTAATCAAGATTAAGCAACAACCTAATTAGCTATCACAATACAACTTCTCAAACATTCAATACACTAATCTCAATCTTGTATCCAAAATATATATAAATAACATACAAGTAATAAATTGAGATTGCTTGTTAAGAAAAACACAAAATATGTAAGATATTAGTGAAAAGCTTACCAAGCAAAGTGTGATGAAGAATCCATGCAAAAAGACATCTAGATGATCAAAGATGATGCTAGATGATGATTGATGATCATGAAATGGTGTTTGAGTAATCAAAAACGAGTTCTCAAAATTTTTCTTGTTCTTGAAAAATATCCTAAGTATGAAATCTGAATATGAACTTTCTTGATTGACCTAAAGTCAAAGTGGCATATATATAGGGGGCCAAAACAAAGTGAGGTCGTTTTGAATAAGTTGCTCTATTTTTGCCTTGGGCGCTGTACGTAGAGCGCTTCTGTACAGCGCCCCAACTCTGTTCTCTCGGGAAAACAGAGTGGCGCTATACGTACAGTGCTTTGTACAGCGCTTTGTACAGCGCCTGTACAGCGACCGAATTAAATCGATCAGGTCTGTACAGCGCTCATATGGGCGTTGTTCGTACAGCACTTCTGTAGAGCGCTTTGGATAGCGCCCATTGCAAGAATGCAATCCTAAGACTATGCATGACAAGGTAATTGGATATGCAAGATGCAATCAAAATAACATGCAAGAAGATATATTTTAAACATGAATGCACACATAAATAAACACATGTTATACACAAAGAATAGATATGAATGGAATGTGTGTGTGTGTGCATCTAATCTCTTCAAAGCACAAAACCAAGCACTAGATATACCTTTGGAGTGCTTGAAACCTTGAGGTGAAAGGGCCATTAGACATGAACATCAAATCCTAGACTACCCTTACAAAGATCCCCAATTGTGGTTTGTCCACGAAATAAGCCAATCAACACATGGGAAACCTTACAAAGCTTAACCTAAACAAGTGTGTGTTCGGGGTACCATCGGGGAGGTTCTTAGGTTTCCAAGTTCACCAAAGAGGGATCGAAGTGAATCCCGAAAAGATCAAAGCCCTTGAAAACATGGTCTCACCAAAGACCTTGAAAGATGTGCAGAGGCTGACCGGATGTCTTGCCTCACTGAATCGGTTCATAGCCAAATCAACGGACAAGTGTGCTCCATTCTTCAAAGCAATAAAGAAAGGTAAAGGGCTCGAATAGAGTGAAGAATGTGAGACGGCCTTCCAGAAATTGAAAGAATATTTAGGGCAAGCACCAATCCTCTCAAAACCAATGATCGGGGAAACCCTGTACCTGTACTTATCCCTTACTAAAGTAACAACCAGTTCAGTATTGATTCTACTGAAGGAAGGAATACAGAAGCCTGTATACTACACTAGCAAAGCTTTGCTCCCAGCCAAAACAAGATATTCACCAACCGAGAAAATGGCCCTCGCACTAGTTACAGTGGCAAGGAAACTGAGGCCATATTTTTAGGAGCATACGATAGAAGTATACACCGACTGCCTACTAAAGCTTATCTTACAGAAGCTAGAGTTGTCAGGCAGGCTGACAAAATGGACTGTAGAGCTGAGTTAATTCGACATCAAATACACCCCAAAAACAACATTCAAAGGACAAGTGGTATAGGACTGGCTGAATTCACTGAACCGAACATCGAGGTAAGAAGGATGATGGAAGAAGAGCAAGTAAAGAACTTTCAATGGAAGTTGCATGTGGATGGATTGTCAAACACCCATGGCAGCGGGGCGGGAATAGTTGTATTAACCCAGAAGGTGATGCTATGGAATGTGCCATGAGGTTCGACTTCAAAGCAACCAACAACCAGGCCGAGTATGAAGCTTTGTTTGCCGGTCTAAGGGTGTGTATAGCATTAGGAGCAGACGAGATAGAAATTTTTAGTGACTCGTAAGTAGTGGTCAATCAAGTGCTGGACGAATACCAGGCGAGAGATGAGTACATGATAGCTTATTTAGACATAGCAAAAATGTTGTTTAGACGGTTCAAGGAATACAAAATCACTCAGATCCCTCGGGAGGAAAATGAAAAGGCAGACGCCCTATCCAAACTAGCATCAGCCACAACTTGTATCAAATCCAAAACAATACCAGTCGTACACCTGACCAAGACGAGCACGGTGAAACCAGAAGAAATCATGGTAGCAGAAATCCGACCATACCCAGATGACTGGACAACTCAGCTCAGGAAATACTTAGAAGAGAACATTCTGCCAAAAGATACCGTGGAAGCCAAGCACATCAAGTATAGGTCGACCCGATACACAATTCTATATGGCGAACTATATAGGAAAGGATTTTCAAAAGCATTGCAAAGGTGCGTTGCTAGTGAAGAAGCCAATCAGATCATAAAAGACGTCCATAGCGGTGTATGCGAGAACCACATTGGGGGTAAGAGCCTAGCGCACAAGATACTCAGGCAAGGGTTTTACTGGTCGATCCTGTTCGCCAAAGCTCAACGATTCACGGAAAGTTGTGAGACATGCCAAAGGATCGCCAATGACATTCGGCAACCTCCAGAGACACTTAGAAGCCTAACGTCCCCCTGGACATTCACCTTGTGGGGTATCGATCTTATAGGACCAATGCCTATAGGGGTCAAAGGAGGAGCAAAGCATGCTATTGTGGCAGTAGATTATTTCACCAAGTGGGTAAAGGCAGAAGCACTCTTACATATTGTAAGGTTCATGATTTGTATTGGCTTGATTCCATTGCAAAACACTCTATATATGTATTAGTTGTTGCTTAGGATATTCTTGGAAGAAAGGAAGCTTAAAAGGTGAAGAGCAATGTCTAGTGCAAAAGTCGTCTTCAATAGGTGAAAAACGTTAAAGATATATCTTGACTTCTATCCTCTTGCAAGGCGTTAGCGCACACACACACAATTCATACATGTGTGTCCCTGCATCATAGTTCAAACATTTGGTATAACACATTCACACACTTCTTAGTATGCACATGCATTGATCTCTAATAAATAAACATTGTAGAATTGCATGCTTTGTGACTATCTCTTTGATATGGCATGCTTGTGTGAATTAGTGTTTGTTTGTTTCCGTATTCTGTATTTTGGACTTAAATATGTTCTATTATGATTCCTTATTGAGTTCCGGTCGTTTCGGTTACTCATTCATTTAGTTTCGAGTCCAAACGATGTAGCTACGCTATATTTCGTTCTCATTCATTGAGTTGACTTCATCGTCATTTTCCGAGATGATTTCTCAACCATTTTTCAAATTTGTGTAGACTTTGTCATGCGTGAGGGAGTCATGATTCGTAATCCGAAAACGGATTCAAAATTGGAGTTCGGATGCCCAAGATACGGCTGAAGAACGTGAGGGAGCGCGCGAGAGGCGAAGGTGGCCAAGAGGCCACGTGTGGCCCAAGCCGTGGGTGAGCCGTGTGCCCCACAGCCAGAGGGGCTCTCTGCCCCCATGTGGCCCACGTGCCCCCCACGGGCTGGGTGACGTGGCCATGCGTGATTGGCTCATTTTTGCCTTCTCTCTCCTCCATTTAGTCCTCTCTCATTCCCTCCAAACATTTGAAGATTTTCAAGAACACTTTGAACATTTCTGCAGAATTTCTTCACATTTTAGTTTTAGTATTTTGATCATAACTTTCTCATACGAACTCGAAATCGATTGATTCAAAAGCCAAAATTGTTGGTCTTGATGAGAGCTACAAACCCCAAGCATTTCCAGAGGCATCTGACTTCGTCATTCTTCCCAGTAGCCTGATCTTCAGTACGTGGTCAAGGTTGTCTTGTTCAACTTCTTCTTTTTCATTTCATCTTTGATCATCTCTTTGATTCCTACTATTTGATTGATGAAATGTGTTGAGAAGGATGTTAGATCATATGCTAGGGGTGTTTGATCATTTGTCAATTGAGTTTTAGCTTTGTGATTTCTCTTGAACATATATGTGCTAAACTTGATTTTGTTTGAAATTGCACTACTACAAAAAATGCAAAAGAAATCGGTTTTTTTATATGGAAGAAATCGGTTTTTGAAATTTTTAAAACCAATCTCTTTTTGAGTGATTTAGAAAAAAAAGCGCAAAAGACATCGGTTTTTAACCGATGTAAAACAAGAGAAAAGAAATTGGTTTTACTTAAAACCGATTTAAAAACCTAGTAGAAAAGAAATCGGTTTTACTTAAAACCGATTTAAAAACCTAGGAGAAAAGACATCAGTTTTAGTTAAAACCGATTTAAAAAACCTGATGTAAAATTGATGAATTACAAAAAAATATCCCACCGTCGCCGGCCACCGACCAGCCACCACCACCGGCCCGCCTCACCGACCGGCACACCCCACCTCCGGCCACCGCGGCCGGCCAACCCCACCTGTGATAATAATGACAATTAATTGTCATTATGAGGAATCGAACTCGCAACCTCAAAGTCAAAGTGGTAAGCCTTTACCGCCTGACTACAAGATTGAATGTGTTAACAATTGCACAATATATATATATAACCTATATGAATTGTTAGGAAAATAAAAAAATAAAAAAAATAAAACTTGTTTGATAAATTTAAATTTACTCAACTAATCAAAATTCTAATTTCTACTACGAACATACATATATTAAATAAATTTTATTGGTGGGTTTATTTTTCATTTCATTTTTTATTGTGTGGTTTTGTGTTCTGCTAGAGATATTTTTATGCAAACTTTTTCTCTAAAACTGTATCTTTTGGCAACGAAATAATTTTTTTCATCCATGCTAGATTTTTTTATTTTTCGATACGAATCCAACGGTATAAAGAACGTAAAATTATGGGCGGTATTTTGAAAGTTATGATCAATTATTCAGTCAAAGGTCAGAAGCAATTGAAGATATTTTTGTGCAAACTTTTTTCTTAAAACTGTATCTTTTGGCAACAAAATAATTTTTTTTGTCCATGGTAGATTCTTTGATTTTTTGATACGAATCCAACGGTATAAAGAACGTAAAATTCCGGGTGGTATTTTAAAAGTTATGATCAATTATTCATGAGTACTCAAAGGTCGATCGATTGGAGATATTTTTGTGTAAAATTTTTCCTTGAGAAATAATTTTTTTTTTCCATGATGGATTCTTCGATTTTTCGATACGAATCCAACGGTATAAAGAACGTAAAATTCCGGGTGGTATTTTGAAAGTTATGATCAATTTTTCAGTCAAAGGTCAGAATTGGAGATATTTTTGTGCAAACTCTTTCCTTAAAACTGTATCTTTTGGCAAGGAAATAAATTTTTTTGTCCATGTTGGATTCTTCAATTTTTTGATACGAATCCAACGGTTTAAAGAACGTTAAATTCCGGGCGGTATTTTGAAAGTTATGATCAATTATTCATGAGTACTCAAAGGTCAAGCGATTGGAGATACTTTTGTGTAAACTTTTTCCTTAAAACTGTATCTTTTGGCAAGGAAATAATTTTTTTTTCCATGGTAGATTCTTTAATGTTTCGATACGAATCCAACGGTATAAAGAACGTAAAATTCCGGTTGGTATTTTGAAAGTTATGATCAATTTTTCAGTCAAAGGTCAGAATTGAAGCGATTGGAGATATTTTTGTGTAAACTCTTTCCTTAAAACTGTATCTTTTGGCAAGGAAATAAATTTTTTTGTCCATTTTCTGTTCTTCAACTTTTCGATATGAATCCAACGGTATAAAGAACGTAAAATTCCGGGCGGTATTTTGAAAGTTATGATCAATTATTCATGAGTACTCAAAGGTCAAGCGATTGGAGATATTTTTGTGTAAACCTTTTCCTTAAAACTGTATCTTTTGGCAAGGAAATAAATTTTTTTTTCCATGGTAGATTCTTCAATATTTTGATACGAATCCAACGGTATAAAGAACGTAAAATTCTGGTTGGTATTTTGAAAGTTATGATCAATTTTTCAGTCAAAGGTCAGAATTGAAGCGATTGGAGATATTTTTGTAAAACTTCTTTCCTTAAAACTGTATCTTTTGGCAAGGAAATAATTTTTTTTGTCCATGTTAGGTTCTTCAAATTTTCGATACGAATCCAACGGTATAAAGAACGTAAAATTCCGGTTGGTATTTTGAAAGTTATGATCAATTTTTCAGTCAAAGGTCAGAATTGAAGCGATTGGAGATATTTTTGTGAAAACTCTTTCCTTAAAACTGTATCTTTTGGCAAGGAAATAAATTTTTTTTGTCCATTTTGGGTTCTTCAATTTTTCGATACGAATCCAACGGTATAAAGAACGTAAAATTCCGGGTGGTATTTTGAAAGTTATGATCAATTATTCAGTCAAAGGTCAGAAGTGATTCGTGAATCCGCGAGTGAGCTGTTTTCATCACTCATTTTCTCACTTTTCCAAATCGATATTTGGCATATTTTCTGATTTAAAAGTGTTTGTTTGCATGTCTACTTTCTTGTGTCAAAAGTTGAGCAAATAACGTTGAGTATTTTTAGAGATGTGCCCTTGAATGTGGACATAGGTCAGATTTGCATTGCAGAATTTTGCTTTTGAATCTACATCGGTTTTTATAAAAACCGATGTCTAAACGCTTGCTTTTAATATCGGTTTTTATAAAAACCGTTGTCTTTTCAACGCAAAATTTAAGACATCGGTTTTTATAAAAACCGATGTCTAAACGTTTTTTTTTTAATATCGGTTTTCTTAAAAACCGATGTCTTTTGAAATTGTAATTTTTAAGACATCGATTTTTATAAAAACTGATTTCTAAAAGCTTTTTTAAAATCGGTTACCAAAAACCGATTTCTTTTAGTGATTTCTAGTGATGTCTTTAAGCATTTTTGTAGTAGTGTTGATTCTAGAAAATGTATATATGATGTGTCTCATATTATTTTCTAGGTTTTATTTCATGATCTAAGAACTAGGTTTTTAGTGTGATATATTGAATATTCATACCTTGTTCTTGTTGATTTGCATGTTTTGATTTCTAGATACTTTTGTGTTTTGATTGATAAAATCATATTCTAGATTATCATTGAACATGTACATTTAGCTTGATTGATCATCTAGCTTAATTTGATTGTGTTTGCATCATTTGCATCACGTAGATCATAGCCTTGTATTAGGTTGAAGTCTCTAGCAAAATGAGTGAAGCTTTGTGGATAGAGCAAGGAAGTCTTGATTAGAGTCGGGAGGACTCGGATAATCAAGCAAGGGAGACTTGTCTAGGGTCGGGAGGATCCGGATAGGCAAGCAAGAAATCTTCCTAGAGACGTGAGCGTCTTGGATAGGAAGTTGCTTTCTAGAGGTATAGGACACATCTCGGATAGGAAGTAGGCTTGGTGGTTCACTTGCCCGAGGGTAGATTAGGAGTTGATAGCTTGAGCGGATATCATAAGTTGGTAGCTTGAGTGTGTAAGTCCTCTTCGTATAGTGGATTGCTTTGCCGGTGGTTGTGGTATCAACCCGTGGATGTTTCCTCTTTGAGGTTTTACCACGTAAAAAATACTTGTGTTCATTTTTGTTTTACGTTTCTTTATCTTCTATATCTTACATTGATTGCATATCTTGTAAATTGATTAACTCTTGTATTAAGTGAAATCAATTCATTTGTTAAATCTAATCAAGTGTGCATTTTCTTTGTTATATTCCGCATAGTTTTTAATATTGGAAGAATTTGAGTCTATACCTATTCACCCCCCCTCTAGGTATATTTTACACTACTACTTAAGGGAAATTTCACATATTACCGAAGCAAACACCACTAACTTCGTAAAGAAGAACATATTATACAGGTTTGGGATTCCGAACACCATCATAACAGATAATGGGACCCAATTCGACAACAAGAAGTTCAAAGAGATGTGCAAGGAACATAAGATCGCAAACTACTATGCCTCGCCTGCTTATTCTCAAACCAATGGCCAGACGGAAGCAGTAAATAAAGTGATCAAACACACATTGAAAGCAAAGCTAGACTCAAAGAAGGGTAACTAGGCAGACAAGCTCCACGAGGTGTTATGGGCATACTAAACAACTGCAAGGACTTCCACGGGGGAAACACCCTTTTCCCTAGCATTTGGAAATGAAGTTGTCATCCCGACGGAAACATCTTTTACCTCCCCAAGAGTCCAGCTATATGACCCAAATCACAATGTCAACATGCTGTTGCAAAACTTGGATGAATTGGAAGAGGCCAGAGACAGATTCCAAGTAAGGAATACAGCGTACCAGCAAAGAGCAACAAGGTATTACAACTCTCATGTTCATGTGCGTAAAGTTCAACTCGGAGATCTGGTACTACAAAAGGTGTCCCCGAATACCAAGGACAGAGCAGTAGGATCCCTCGCTGACAAATGGGAAGGACCATACATCATCGACGGTATAGTAAGGCACGAGGCCTACCTAATCGCCCGACTAGGAGGTGACTTGGTGCCCCGACCATGCAACGCACAGTACTTGAAGACATTTTATCCCTAAGGGACCTTTTTACGTTTTCTTATGCTTTTAATATTTAATGTTTCGAGCTCTTTAGCTAGTTAAATCTTTTGGATATTCAGTTTCTAATAAATATAGTTTATTTACCAAAATTCACATATTTAGTCAAGTTTCGCAGAATCAAAAAAGTCCCTTGTAAAAACCTTCCCCGAGAATAGGTTGGTTAACTGAAAAGGAGCAAGCAATCAAAAAAGAATAAAGAAGTGATACTTGTCTCAGAAAATGAGAACTCGAGCGCCATGAAACTGCGAAAGAGCGGATGGATAGCGTTCAAAGGGCTGAAAAGCTGAAATAGCATGCCCGCCTAATGGGGACACTGCAAACGCTCCACCCAGCAAAAAAGGCACACCCGAGGCACCAGGATAACTGGAAAACTGCTCGGGGCGCCGCCAGAAAAGACTAGTGAGATGCGCAGCTGTGTTGACTGGTATACACTACCCCAACGATTCGGCAAACCCCTACACAGACAAAACCTGAAGACGTCCTAGGTGACTTGTGCAGGGACCTAAGTGTATAGTCGTGGCGAGCCTCGACGTAACACCTAGGTAAGAATCAAGCTAAGGACAAAAACCTAATTGCCAGTTAATAAGATACTCGGCTCAGATAAAGGTTACTTAGCTCAAATAAGAAACCTAATTTCCAGTTAATAAGATACTCGGCTAAGATATAAGTTACTCAGCTCAAACAAGAAACCTAATTGCCAGTTAATAAGATACTCAGCTCAGATACAGGTTACTCAGCTCTAATAAAAAACTGAACCGCCAGTTAGTAAGACACTCGGCTTAATTATTAATTAGTTCGAGCAAAAGCTGTCGATCAATAAGATACTTGGCTAAATCGCAAGCTACCAACTAAGAAAACCATCCTGTCTTAATTACAGGTTTTACTCTCGTCCCTGCTTGTTGCATTTATTGTTAATGAAAGTTCTCAAGGTGTGTACAATATATTAATCTAGAGTGGGGGTGAATAGATTTTAAATGTTATTACCCAATTTTCGTTATAGGTGTCAATTTTACAAAAAATGCCCTTAACTAGTCAAAAAGACAAACAAGTGTAATATGGTGCGGAATGTAAATAACACTTGATATTTACATGGAAACCCTCACGGGAAAAACCAAGGGCTGTTATGTGCGCCACACACGAACCTCGAATCCACTAATTGAAATTATTACAACTAATCCTGGTTTAATGATCTAATCCCGATCAATAATCATCACAACTACCTAATCCCAGTATGAGTGGACCTAGTCCAATTGCTTGTGATTTACGTAACCTAATCCCGGAAGCTACACAAGTCTTACTTCTCAATGAAGAGATAAATAGCCTATGTGAATATATGAAATATCCAAAGATCAAATAAAGCTAGGTAACCTTAGATGCTTATCTAGGATGATGAAATGACAATTAATGCAATCCTAGATATCAATAGCTAGATGACATGTCAAAAAGCTTAGATAAACACAGATTATAAAAACCTAGATATCTATCACAATACAACACTCAATCAATTCATCACAAATAATCTCTATCTTGTATTTAGCATATAATCTAAAGACATACAAGTAATCAAAGAGAAATCTTAATATTAAAAACACTAAAGTTAGATGAAATTAGTGAAGAACATACCAAGGTAGATGTGATAATGCAAACCCATGCATGGATCCATCCTATATAGGCATAGAAGATGGAATATGAAATTTGATGCAAAATGGATTAGCTTTGAGTGATTAAAGATGAGTTCTTTGTGTATTTTTCTTGCTTTGAAAATATCCTAAGTATGAAATCTAATATTGAACTCTCTAATGTGATCTAAAGTCATAGAGGCATATTTATAAAGGCCATAAGTGAAGTGAGGTCATTTTGAAAACTCGCGCCAGAAATTGCTCTGTGCGCTAGTGAGCTGCGTTGGTGGACCAGCCCACGACCAGCACATAAGCACAAATTGTGCTGAGCGTTGGTGGACTAGCGCATGCGAGGGGTGCATGACCAGTGATAGAATGCTGGCCGTTTTACGCTGGACGACCAGCGCACGACCAACGACAAACCACTAGGTGTTCTGCGCTGGTCTGGCGCATGACGACCAGTGCATAGCACACTCCTTTTCAGCTTACACAAAAACATGCAAGGGTAAAAAGGTAAACAACATGCATCCTAATGCCTAACATGATATGACATTATAATCACAAGATGCAATCATAAGTGCATGCAAGGAGAGATGTAAATGATCATGAACAAGCACATATAAAAATACACACAACATACAAAAGATAAGCATATGCATGAGTTGTGAGTGTGTGCAACTATCTCTTCAAAACAAGTAAGCACTTAGAATATTACCCTTAGTGCTTATCAACTTGAAGTCTTGAACAAGGGCCTTTGAGCTTGATCCTTACAATTCAAACCCCAATATGTGGTTTGTCCACGAAATAAGCCAATCAATAAATGGGAATCCTTACAGTTAATGTGCAGGAAAGGCATCAATAAACAGATTCACACAGATTCACAAAATCAGTAAAGCTAACGTAAAACATAAAAAAATACGAGGAATATGTATAATCAAAGGCAAATGTACAAAATCCATTACAAAAAGGATCAAAAATCAAGAAGTCGGCTCTGGGGGTTGAGAGCTGCTCCCGCTAATACTCGGATCTAGCACCATCACATATTCGCTCAAAAGGCTTTCATCTGAGGGCCACACGATCTCGTCTTCTTCATCATCCATCCAAGCGCTATAATCTTTTCTAGGCATAGGTCCAACATCAAGATCCTCACCATTAATCCCCGCTTTCTGACAGGCATTAAAAGTATAGAAAGCACTCGCGGTGGGTACCTCTAAATGCATGGGATGTGGCATTTTTCCTTTGCTTCGACAGTATGCTCGCCACTCCCTCATCTGGACCCGAAGAGACTCCAGAGACGTATCCACATGCTTCTTAATTGAAAGGCTCCAGTTGGTCCTGGCCCGATCAGTCGCCCTATTCTTCATCTTAAAGAACTCTCTAACCGAGACCATCCCTCGTTGAAATTCTCTAAGAAGCAGGGCATCATAAGCTGGGGATCTTTTGAAATGATCGACCAACTGTATCTCCAATTCCAGCCTAGCTTCCTTCAATAAAGATTCAATGGTCAAGGCATGGCGCTCTAAATCTTTAATTCGGCGCTCATAGGATGACTTGGCCTCTTCAGCTTTCTGCTCGAACTAGAGCATTGTTTCCTAAGTAGAAGACAGCAAATCCTTAATAGCCTTAACTTCATCAATAGCGAGAGAAGCTCTTTGCTTGGCTTCCATTTGACTTGCCAGGCACTGGTCCATGAACTCCTGGTTCGATTTAATTTTTTCTGGCAAGCCAACTCAATCCTAGCTCGACCATTTTCACTCTCCTTCAACTGAGCCTCCAAGCGCCTTATTCTATCTGCCTGAGCGCTACTAGCCCGGCAAGCCTCCGACATCTCAGCAACCATCTGCACAACCAAACAACAAAGTGAAACAAAGGAAAGAAAATAGTAGCAGCAAAGAAAGTCAAGGATAACTCATGTAAGAGGCGTTGTTGAAAAAGTTGTAGAGTCGATCCGACGAAGAGCCAACTCTAAAGCGGCTCCAATTATCCTCCCCAATATAAGCATTGTCTGAAGACATGGCTCTCAGCATGGCTTGTGGGGTGGGCTCCCTAAATTGGCTCAACGGTCTTGAGCCACCAGCACCGGCACTAGGCAAAATGGGTGTTGGGTCCCCTCGAGGGAATGAGCCAGTAGGGCCTTTAGCAAGCGTCTCCGTTTGAATCTTCGCTTGATCCCTTGGAGGAGTTTGAACGCTAGCTTGCGCCACCGCCTCTTCAGCTCCAACACCGGTTCCCTCATCACCCAAGGATGAACAACGTACGCGACCACCTGAGGAACCTTCGGAGCAGGATGGCTAGGCAAAAAAGAGGTCTTCCTCTTCCCAGACTGCCTCCCACGGGTATTAAAATCGGTGACAAACTTAGCCTCATTCCCAACCACGGCTGGTGAAGACACAGAAGTTGGCGAAGCAGTGTTAGGAGACTTCATAGGTGCAGCAACACTAAAAGGCTCCCTAATTTTCTCTTTCCCCTTAGAGGTAGCAAAACCAAGCTCACACGCTCCAACGACTGGCTTGTCTGTAGTAAAACCCCTTGAGTCATTCCGCTCATTATGTCAACACTCCTGCTCGCCCGCATCATCAACAGGAGGGCCACTCGGCTCACTCGACCTACCTCGTTCGTTCCGCTCACCCACATTACGATGAACCTTCTCAGGGGTATAATTAGGAACACCTATCATTACCCCTTCATTGGAAGCCTCTTCAGAGGAACTATTATCCGACTCATCTCCTTCAGCGTCCCAGTGAGTGGCCTCCTTATGACTCATTTCCTAGACAGCCTTCAACTGGCGAGCATGAGTCTTGCAAACAACGTCTGAGTCATGCACTGTAGGAACAAGAGATATTTTTCGTCAGTTTCATAAATCTACTTATGGATAAAGAAAGCAACTGAATAAATAAAAAATAGTACTCACATCGTTTGTGAACCACTGACAACTGAGGGAAGAAGCGGGCTTTTATCATCTTATCCTCATAAAAAAGATAGGACTTCCCCCTCTTGTCCAAAGCCCAAACAGCCACCCGAGCCAGATTCTTCAATTCCCCATCTGTGAAGATGGGGGGCATTTGGTTCCAAGACTCGGGAGAACAGAAATATTGAGGTACCTTACGTGATACCTGGGTACCATCAAGGTCAAAAGTGACCGGCTGACCCTACCTTCCGTTAATAAAGAACTAACTATTCTTCTAGTACTTGTTGGAGGAGGGGAACCCCCAAACAAAGCCTTTCATCTTGTCATCCGTGGCCACCTCGACCTTCCCAGTGACCTCGATGCCTTTCGGGATCCAATGGTCGGGTTTGCTGAACAAAAGAAAATACGTCCACGGCTAGCCCAACTGCCTCAGGGTATAGACATGTCTAATCTCGTGAGGAGTTGGTGGAGGCAAGTTCATCCTATGCCACATATGCCACATACACATCAAGATCCTGTAGCTGTTTGGGGCAAGCTGAGCCGGAGCAATCTTGGCCTCAACCAAAAACAAAGTAATAAACGGCTGAAGGGAAAGTGTGACGCCACAATTCAGCATGGCCCCGTAAATTGCCACCATCTCAGGTAGGGGGTTCCACGTGGCCCTGTCTCCGGCCGACTTCAATCGAATAAGATCACCATCCAGTTCAAACCTTGCCATATACCGGTAAATCTCTTTAGTGCCAACCACATTCGGTTCAGCATCGTAGGCACACGCCCGTTCGGTAGAAAACGGAATACGAACTGCCCGATGTTCTTCCTCCATATCGTCTTCATTAACCGTTTGGACCCTAACCCTAGTAGCGTGAGGAGAGGCATGTTTGCGCACTTGGCGTTAACTTTCGTGTTTCCCCATTCGCTTCCAAGGACAAGTATCACTGTTGTTATGAGTAGAAACAGAAGAATCAGATGAGGGAAACTCGGAAGAATCAGGAGTATAAGAAGAAGGAACTTAGGGAGCAAGCCTTGACACATCCGCATCCAAGAAATGGGGCTGGTGAGGGGGTTGATCTCTTAACAATTTATAAATACGTGAAGCTTTAAAAGTGTCATTAAGCTCGATGGCAGCCATCCCAGTAACAAAACGGTACCTAGTGTCAGGGTCCATGGAAACTAACCTCAAAAAAGTCTGAAAGTTGTAAAACCCAAACGAACTGCAGAAAAACTAGAGCAAGGAGAGAAGGCCCGGGGGTAGAAAATCTTGAAACTTTGAGAAGAAATCCAAAGAACCAAAAAAGTATAGAAGGTTCAAGGAGAGCAACAAAGGATTAAATTGAGAGGTTTATCGAGAAAATAAGGCGATACAGAGATGAAACAGAGAAAAAACTCAAAAGGCTAGGGAAATTTGAGAAAACCTATGTCTAAAGAGAAGTGAAGGTAGAAAACCACTTTAAGGGGGGTTTAAATAGACAAGGCGTTCAAATTCGAAAAATGAAACCCTAGGGCAAAAAAGCGAGAAAGCGGGAAAGTGAGGAGACGTGGGAAGTGACGCACGGGCCAGTACAAAGGTCGTGTCCCATAAATGCAACTTGACATACCAAACCGCAAGAGGACAAGTGGCAGCAGAAGAATACATTGAGCTGTCAAGTACACTAAGCGTCACCGTCATGAGATTTCTGATTGAAGGGTAAATCGAATGTGCGTGTATGTGGTTAAGACACGTCATTAATGCTTCGATTTAATAAGGGAACTTAATTCCTTTATTTATGAAACATTTATGAGGAAAATGACAAAATACGAGTGGAGCTTATCTGATCAGGAAAAACTACGTGAAGATTTTAAATATTTTTGCCAAGTAAACGGACCCATCCCAGAAGTTAGCTGGTCCACTCGGTGCAAATATTTAAGGGGGTATTGTTATAGGTAAAATTCACCTTAGAGAATGCGTCATCAAAAAGCATAAAGACCAATATGGCCACGTAAGCAAGAAGGCAAAGATTATGCAAAAATGACTAAAGACAGGCAATTCAGCACTGGCTCTACTCGATTACATCGTATCAAGCCGACCAAGCTGAGTGGAAGAGTAAACATGTTCGGCCTTACTCGGCACAAACAAGAAAGCATCACATTAGGAGTCTCTCTTCACTAGAAATACAGCTGTAGAATTCAATTACGAATCAATCATCATACAACAAGGAGTTCAACAAGGAAACAACTAGAACATCTTATGGGCACATCAGAGTCCTAAACAGATTCGGACTCAACAGCATTAAACACAAGATAACACCAAATAGGAAAAAGATCCTTAAACCAACTCTATAACCCTCTGCTTGTACGTCACGACACCAAACCCTAGCGGCATCCGAAAACCCTAGTGATACCATGTATAAATACCCCTGCAAAACACAATGAAAGAGGTACGTAAGAATTAACGAGAGAGAGGGAGATCAGAGGGTGTATCATTAAAACAAATATAGTGGATTCGACTGAGTTGCTAAGGCAACAACCCGTGGACGTTTCTCCGATTACCAGAGTTTTACCACGTATTTTGCATCTTTCATTATTAACCATTATTGCGTCCTTTATTTCATTCATATTTACAGGTTTTTGCTAACCTAGACTATTGACTGATTAGCCATCGAAAAATCACCGTCAACATATGGAAAATCATTTTAAAGGGCACTTTGGTAACTTCATCTCATTTTTGGACATTTTTGCTCTATTTTCAAAAAGTGGACATTTTTGCTTTTGCTCTTTGGAGAGCCTATTTTCTCATATTTCCACTTTATATTTCTACATATTAAACCCAAAAGAGAGGAATCATTTTGATCAACTAACTTTCTCCAGCTAATAGGCGTGCGCTTGCAAAGATTGTTTGTTGAATGTGATTATTTGTTTGTAATTGATTTATTCAATTTGTTTGAAGTCGCCTAAGAAATTTAAAATTAAATTAAATGACGTGTGGCAATCGTTATAGTCTTAAAGCAAGATAAATGCTTGCAAGATAGAGGTCTATTGAACATACAGGAAGGAAGAAGACTAGACCAATTTGTTCAATTTGCTATTTTATTTTTTATTATTTTAGAAACATTCATATTTCCCAAATATGCATGGATTATTCAACTCTGGGTTCTTTGCCTTTTCTGGCTCCTAAAAGCCGTTCACTGCCGTAAGTAAATTGAAGAATGAAGAAAAATTAAAAAGAAAAGCCTCTTTAGACAACCATTGGCAAGCCGACTTCTTTACCGCCACTAGAGGTGGTGTCGGGAGTGTAAAGGCGGAACCAGAGGTTTTTCGAGGCATCAACGCCAACGGTGACGTTGGAGGATGAGAAGCTGTTAATGGGTTTTTTTAAGGGTGGAGATTTGAAGTCAAGGAGGTTGAAAAGACGGTGGTTAACTGTGAAGTCTGGGCGGCTGGTGTTAGGATTATGCTCAATAGCAAGAGTGTAATATTGTAATTGACAATCTTATCATATTAATAAAGTGATTTCTGTTTATTTAACAAAATCTTATAGCATTTATAATTATAATTGTCAAAGTAAATAATCATAAGGTCAAAAGACTATGAGAAAAGAAGAATTGTTCGTACATCTGGATATGTATGAGGTAGACATAATTCTTTAGTTAGTCTTGAATAATGTTGACAACTTAAGTTAAAGGTTGGACACCTTTATCTTGTTAAAGTTGTAGAATTCTTTTGCTAGCATTTAAGTGGGATCAAATGAGTTATGATGAGTTTTAAATCATCGAAGGGTCTTCGAGTAAAAGAATCTAGTGCACTGGGTGCATTGAATAGGATCACAATGAAATACTTTATCTAGAACCGTCAGTAGATAAAAGTTTTTTCATTATCAGGACAATCAGAGAGTCTATCTTAATCCTGAGATAAATGATGGACTTATGGTTGCAAGTGTTATCATTTGAGTTATCAATGAGTACGATTATATAACATAGTCTATCCTCGATAGTTTGGTGGTATTCATTTGTTAATCGATAGAGGACTTCATTTATAGATATGGACATCGTGGCTCCATTTATTAAATGAGAGTAGAATATCATCATATGGATGTTTTGAGGTATTGGGTATTGGATATTGAATCTTAACGTTAAGTTTTCGATAGAGTCTATTGAAACATGGCTTCTGGACAAGTCAAGATATCCAAGTTCAAAATGTGGTCATATGAGTAAATATGGTAACTAGGAGAGCTATAGGCAGTCTATGAGCTCTTGGCGATTACTGATATTATTCATGAGGATACACTATCTCCAATAAGATTGTCTAGGGTATGAATGAGAAACATCTTCTTATTCTATCTTTATTTAAGAGTTCAATTTTAGCTCTTTAGTGGAATGAGTTAAAATTAATGGATCGGACCTAAGTGAATCATTTGTTGATTGTGATTAGGTTATGTCTATTGAAGCTTAAATTTAGATAGCCCGCCAAGATCCCCAATCCACACGGACTTGCATGGATCACTTGATATATTCTACCAGACCAATTTATGGGTCCATCTAGAATTGTATTTAATATATTAAGAATATAATTTGCACATTATTTATTTAATGGGCTGATCAATTATATTAATATATTAATGAAAGACATGTGGGCTTGTTTCTTTTAGTAAGAATGGGTCTGGTTCACATGTGGGCTTTTTAATTAAAGTCTAATGGATTAAATAAAATAAGAAAATAATATTAGGCCCATGTATATGGTGTGGGCGGCAAGACTAGAATAATAGTCTAAAATATTATTTTATTTTATTGATTGATTAAATGGAAATTAATTAATTTATTAGTTAATTATTTAATTAAAAATCAAAATCTTTTTTTGACTAGGAAATATGTTTCTTAGTAGTATACTATTGTGGTAGTATAAATAAAATAAAAGACTTTATTTGGTAAGTAGATAAATCAGGGATTTATCTATATAATCAAATAAGGAAGTCTTTTATATACTCACAAATACACTAAAGAGTTGGATTAGGGTTTGGAATTCTAAGAAAATCTACATAAGGTTAGGATTTAAGTCAAAAGACATAAATCCTACATGGTAAAGGATTTCGGCCTCAATATATAGATATATATGAAATATATATGGCAATTGGCCGCAATATATATATATATATAAAGCATGCAGAATTCATGTAGCAAAATATTTGATATATGCATGGCAAGAGGTCGCCTAATATATAAATATATATGATTTATGTATAAATATATATATATATGCTTAATATGGCAAGTGGTTCCCCATCTAACATATATTATATATTGAGAAAAAGAATTCAAGAACACTAAGGTCTTGTACTTGAGAGTTTTTTCTTTTGCTAGAGAAAAATAGAATCCAACTCTTAGACTAGTGTGATTTTCGGCCAAGAGGAATAGAGAGAAAAGTTTGTTCTTATTTCGATAATGCACTAGTTACTTTTACATCTAAAGGTTTTGTGCACAATTTCGAATTAGGTTCACACGAGTTTCGATCTAAAGATTGTGAATTCAAAAGTGACCGGAACATTCTTTGTTGTCTCTTGGAACTTATTGTGACTAACGAAAAAGAAAAAGCTTTATTAATCCATCCTCAGGTACACAATTCAAAGAGAAGGGAGACCACGCTCCTAGGTGATTCACGTTCGTGATTGGATTGGAAGATTTTACGGATTACCATCGACGCAATGTCAATCGGATCACGCGACAAAGGTATGATATCTTTAGTATTATATGTTAATTAATTAGAGGGCTAAGGTTCAAATTATAGAAAATTTTTAAAATATACTAAACTCTATTTTAGTCTCGCTTCCGCTACGTGCACGTATTTCTCCCTATAGCTAGCGGCGTCGGTGAAGAAAGTGACAGCTGACATGAAGAGCTTGGTCTTCCATGGAAGTTTTGGTGATATTTTAGGGTTCTTTTGTTGAGACTGAGACATCTCTCTCCCTCTCTGTTTTCACTTTTGAAACAAATATTACACGGTGTGTATAAAACTATCTAGGGGGGGGGGGGGGGGGGGGGAATAGATTTTAAACGTATTACCCAATTTTTCGTGTGAAGTCAATATTACGAAATTACCCCTAACTAGATAAAGCAATAAATCAAGTATAAAATGCGGAAATTAAATAACACTTGATTTTTACGTGGAAACCCTCACAGGAAAAACCACGGGCTAATAAGTGAGCCACACCCGAACCTCGAATCCACTAAGTGACAAAAATTACAACCTAATCCCGAAAGTAATCACACACCTACCTAATCCCGGTATGAGTGAACCTAGTTCGAATGCTTGCGATCTAAGCAACCTAATCCCGGATGCTACACACAAGACCTATGTTCTCAATGAAGAGATTAACACCCTAAGTGAATATATGAATATCCAAATGCAACATAGAGCAAGGGAAACCCTATATGCTTATCTAAGATGATGAATTTGCAATTAGAACAATCCTAGATATTAAAAACTAAATGACATGTCAAATAGTTTAGCTAATCAAGACTAAGCAAAAATCTAATTAGCTATCACAATACAACTCTCAAACATACAACACACTAATCTCAATCTTGTATCCAAAATATATATAAAAAACATACAAGAAAATCAATGAGATTGCTTGTTAAGAAAAACACAAAATATGTAAGATATTAGTGAAAAGCTTACCAAGCAAAGTGTGATGAAGAATCCATGCAAAAAGACATCTAGATGATCAAAGATGATGCTAGATGATGATTGATGATCATGAAATGGTGTTTGAGTAATCAAAAATGAGTTCTTGGAATTTTTCTTGTCTTTGAAAAATATCCTAAATATGAAGTCTGAATATGAACTCTCTTTATTGACGTAAAGTCAAAGTGGCATATATATAGGGTGCCAAGGTGAAGTGTGGTCGTTTTGATAAGTGACACCAATATTGCCTTGGGCGCTGTACGAGTCGCTGTACGTAGAGCGACTTGTACAGCGCCTTCCTGGGAAAATGAAGAACATTCTTCATAGGCGCTGTTCGTAGAGTGCTTTTGTAAAGCGCCTGAACAGCGCCTCAAAACTGGTCCTCTCGGGTCTGAGATGGGCGCTGTACGAACAGCGCTCGTACAGTGCCTTCCAAAATTGCATTAGACCTGATGCATTAAAAATGCATTTTTCAACCAGGTCAGGATGGGCGCTGTACGAACAGCACTTCGTACATCGCCTTACACTATGTATGAAATCTAATGAACATGCATGGCATGGCATTGGTCATACAAGATGTAATCAAAATAAACAAGCAAGAAGAGATGTTAATGAACATTAATGCAAAACAATAAGAAACACAACATACAAGATTTAACCATATGCATGAGTTGTGAGTGTGTGCAACTATCTCTTCAAGACAAGAAAGCACTTAGAGTATTACCTTTGGTGCTTATCAAAATGAGGTCTTCAAAGGGCTTGAGCAAAAACAACAACACCTAAGCTACCCTTACAAAGAACCCCAACATGTGGTTTGTCTACGAAATAAGCCAATCAACAAATGGGAACCTTACAATCTCCCCCTTTGGCTATTTCGTGACAAAACCACCACTCACAATGATTCCTCACAAAAAATAGAAACTACGGGACAACAATGATTTTCTACAATACAAAGAGATAAGAAAATAAAACTTCAAGTCTTCAATCTCTTGTAGAATAATCAAACCCTGAAAATAAGATTTCTATATTTTCCAATACAAGTGAAATGTGAGATTAATCAAGTGAGAACAAAAAAAAAAAAAACAAGCATTTGCATTTTAAAAGTTTAGGCACAACATTATGCAATGTATGTATATGCAATGCTCCCCCTCAACGGTTTACTCCCCCTTAATGTATGTTCTCCCCAATTATGCACAATTGCTACTACAATTTGCAACTCCCCTTACCATATCCTACTCCCCATTTTTGTCATGATATAGGCAAAGGAGTAGTCCCCAACTGGGTCACTCTAAACAAAGAGAGATAGTAGCATGCAAGATATTTGTATAATAATATAAGTCACTTTATGCATCTCAAATAATTGAAGAGAAACAAGGAGATTTATTTGAAGAAAATGTGTGAAACTAACATGCTTTGCATACAAGACATGTAGCATTCAAGTCCAAAATACAATGGTATTTGGCAAAGCAAATGACAAAGGTTTCTAATAAGAATTCAAACAAATTTCACCATTGTCATGAGAAAAGCAAGGATATAGAGATTTCATTGATTTTAATTTAAGAGCAACTATATCCAACTTTATAAGCGAAACATGGCATGAGCGACTTTGCACCCTATTTGATTTTTCTGGATAAGATATATGTATGATAGTAGCCATGTTCAACCAATAAAGAAAGAGAGACATTTGGATTTTTTAGATCCTTTGAATGGATACAAGATCCTTTATTCATTTTGAGTCTCATAAGTCTTTTTCACACAAGTTTTGCATTTATATTGCAATCATCAATTCATGTTTTTTCATTTGAGCATGTTATAAAAGAATCATCATGTCATGGGGATAACCATAGGTCATCCATAATCATACTCCCTATGTATATCTCCTAGTCCAAAAATGCATGTTTGAACATAAATATGACATGGATTGTAAACAAGCAAGGTTCACACTTATTGAATTGAAAACATATATACATATGTGTAACCAAGCTTACTCAAGCAATTAAAAGAAGAAGCATAAGATATTTCAAATTTTTGCAAGTGACAAGAATGCAAAATAGCTCTCTTTGCTTGAGTTCCCCATATGGGGTCAATCACAAATCACATCACTCCACAAGACATATCCCGATAGATCTACTAAGTGTTTTAAATCGAGTAGCATCTAAGGGTTTAGTAAATAAGTCCGCAAGTTGATCATTAGTACCTACATGTTCAAGTACTATACATTTATTTTCAACAAGCTCTCTAATGAAGTGATGACAGATGTCAATATGCTTAATTCTAGAATGTTGCACCGGATTCTTGGAAATATTAATGGCACTCATATTATCACAAGAGAGTGAGTGTACCTTGGTTGAATCCGTAGTCTACTAGCATTTGCTTCATCCATAGGAGTTGTGTGCATCCACTCCCCGCGGCTATGTACTCGGCCTTGGCCGTGGACAAGGAAATCGAGTTTTGCTTCTTGCAAAACCAAGACACCAAGTTGTTGCCTAGAAAGAAGCAACTGCCCGATGTACTCTTCCTATCATCGTAATTTCCTACCCAATCCGCATCACTAAAGCCTACAAGACTAGCATTAGTGTCAAAAGAGTATCAAATCCCATAGTTGGAAGTCCCATTCACATAGCGAATGATTCTCTTTACGGAAGAGAGATGGGACTCCTTAGGATCCGCTTGGTACCTAGCACACACACCCACACTAAAAGATATATCGGGCCTACTTACGGTCAAATAAAGCAAGCTACCTATCATGCCCCGATATAAAGTTTGTTCCACACTTTTTCCACTTGCATCCTTGCTAAGCTTCAAATGGTACTCATGGGTGTATCACAATGTTTGGCATTTTCAAGACCAAACTTCTTCACTAGGTTCTTAGCATATTTGGCTTGGGTTATAAAAATCTCATCATTCATTTGCCTAAGTTGCAAACCTAGGAAGTAACTAAGCTCACCAACAAGAATCATCTCAAATTCATGAGACATGACATCAACAAATTGTTGGACTTTGGTGTTGTTGGTTGAGCCAAATACAATGTCATCAACATAGATTTGAGCTATAAATAACTCATCTTTGTTTCTCTTGATGAACAAGGTCTTGTCAACACTACCTCTTGTGTAGTCATTGTCAACAAGAAATTGAGTGAGGCGCTCATACCAAGCCCTCGGTGCTTGTTTCAACCCATATAGTGCCTTTTTGAGGCGATAGACATGGTTGGGGTGGTGTGCATCCACAAACCCCTTGGGTTGTTCAACAAACACTTCCTCTTGCAAGAAGCCATTGAGGAAGGCACTCTTGTCGTCCATTTGGTGCAATTTGAACTTGTGCACAAAAGAGATGGACAAGAGAAGCCTAATGGACTCTAAACGGGCAACAGGAGCAAAAGTCTCCTCAAAGTCGATACCCTCAATTTGAGAGTACCCTTGTGCTACAAGTTTAGCCTTGTTCCGCAGTATGTTGCCATCCTCATCGGATTTGTTCCTATAAATCCATTTAGTGGCTATAACATGTGTGCTTTTAGGCCTAGGAACTAGAGTTCAAACCTCATTCCTTTCGAATTGGTTTAGCTCTTCTTGCATAGCAAGAACCCAAAACTCATCATTTAAGGCTTCATCCACCTTTTTGGGTTTAATTTGAGAGGTGTAGCATGTGTAGCTAATTAGATTAGTTATTTGACGCCTAGTCCTAACACCCTCATTCACATCTCTAATAACATCCTCTTTGTTATGGAGTCTTCTAACTCATGGAGCGAGTTCATTAGAGTCCAAGAGAGGAACTCTAGTAAAAGGTTATGTGTCCTCATTATTACCATTGGACGTCCCAACATTGAGAGTCTTCACAACCCTCTCCAAAGGAGAGTCATCATCTAAAATATCCTCCTCCTCATGGTCATTAGACTTGAGCCTAGTATCATCAATGACAACATTAAATGATTCCATGACGGTTCGAGTCTTCAAGTTGAAAACTCTATAGGCTCCACTATTCAAGGCATAGCCAATAAAGATACCCTCATCACTCTTAGCATCAAATTTGCCAAGTTGATCACGGTCATTTAAAATGTAGTATTTGCTTCCAAATGTGTGGAAGTAGCTAACATTTGGCTTCCTACCCTTCCATAACTCATAGGAGGTATTTCTAGATCTGGGCCATAGGAAAACTCTATTCCCTATATAGCAAGCTGTATTGACGGCTTCAGCCCATAGGTTCCTAGGGACATTATTGCTAAGCAACATCACACGGGCCATCTCTTGAAGGACCCTATTCTTCCTCTCAACAACTCCATTTTGTTGAGGTGTCCTAGGAGCCGAAAACTCATGGGAGATGCCTAAGTTATTGCAATAGCTTTCAAAAGAGGCATTCTCAAATTCCCTCTCATGGTCACTTCTAATCCATTTAATTCATTTCATTTTGTATTTTAGTACAAAGCATTTTAAACTTCTCAAAAGTTTCAGATTTTTCTCTAAAAAAATATGTCCATGTAAATCTAGAGAAATCATCAACACAAACAAAAATGTATCTCTTTCCACCTAAACTCTCGGTTTGCATAGGACCCATGAGATCCATGAGGAGAAGCTCTAGGGGCTCATTGGTGGAGAGATACTTGCCCTTTTTGTGCATGCTTTTAGTTTGTTTTCCTTGTTGGCAAGGTCCACAAACACCATTGGCTTTCTTCCCAAGCTTAGGGAGGCCACGCACACAATTGAACTTTCCAAGGGTTCTTAAATCCCTAAAGTTCATGTGGCCAAGTCTTTCATGCCACAACTCGATTTGCTCATCCATGGACACATTGTTTGAGACTATTCTAGCTTTAAGACAATAACAATTGTCGCTAGATCTCATACCTTTCAATAAGGTTTGTCCATCGGGCTTTAGGATAGAGCAATCAATTTTACTAAACATGACGGAATATCCTTCATCACTAAGATGAGAAATGCTTATCAAATTGGCTTTCAAGCAATCAACAAACAAAGCATTAGATAAGGAAGGTAATCCGGGAACGGAAATGGTTCATTTCCCTACAACTTTCTTTTTGGATCCATCACCAAAAGTGACATATCCTCTTTCCTCCATAACAAGAGTCTCGAACAAACTCTTGTTTCCCGTTATGTGCCTAGAGCACTCACTATCTAAATACCAAAAATTAGAAGAATTTGCCTTCAAGGCTATTTGAGCAACACGGCAAACATTTTCATTCTTTCTAATCCACCTAGAAACAATCTTAGCTTTCTTAGTGGTCTTTGGTACATGGGTTCTAGATGTCCTAGGATTATGCACATCAATATTATCATTCCTAGGAGCATGCATCTTGGCTCTATTCTTTCTCTTTTCTATCATGCTTCATGTTTTACACATTTTAATATATCGAAAGCAATTTGGTCTAATATGACCATCAAATCCATAAAAATGACATGTATGAATAAAATAAGGGATCATACCTTGTCCTTGAGCATGCATGTGAGCTTGTCCATGTCTTTGTGGTTGAGTGGGTTCAATCCATCTTCGTTGTTGAACCGGTCTAGCTTGCTTCCTAGCTTGAGATTGCATGATTGGTCTCTTCCCTTTGTGAGCCAATTGTGGAGGAATGTTGACTTGAGAGACCCTAGAGGGTTGAGCTTGAGGTTGCCTTCTTGGCACCATCTTCACTTGAGCATTTGAACATTGTCCTAGTTCTAACTTCTTCCTAGGAGTTTGCACTAATGAAGATTCTTCATTCCTCAAACTCTTGACAAACACGGTCTTGTTAGAGGTTGAGATCTTCTTACCATCTTCATACCCAAGACCCCTCTTGTCACACGGACTCTTTCCAACACCAAGTATATGGTCAAGCTTCTTGGTGCTAGAATCCATCCTAGCTAATGATTCTAAAGCTTCATCAAGCTCCCTCTTCAAACCTTCTTCATTCCTCTTAGATAAGACTAACTCCTCTCTTAGCTTATCTTCCATCTTCTTGAATTTTTTCACTTGTTCACTTAAGTGGTCATTATGAGATGAAAGCTCATGATTTTCTTCTCTCAACATCTTCATCTTTCTTGTGCTCTTAATTGCTAAATCATTAAACTCGGCATGGTATTTAGCAAGCACCTTTTTCTCCACAAATCCATTTATGGAGTTAGATGAGGAATCACTTTCTTTTTCACTTGAGTCATTTTCCTCTTGACTCATTTCCTCTCTTTCACTAGCACTTTTGCTTTTATGGGAGGAGGCAATAGCTATGAGGTTAGCCATGAGCTCTTCATCACTTGAAGACTCATCTTCCTCATTGGAGTCATCACTACTACCACTCCATGTGGCGGCCATCACTTTACCCTTCTTCTTGTCATTGTGATTAGCACATTCGGGGGCAAAGTGACCTATGCCACCACACTCGAAGCATCGGACCCCTTTCCTTTCAGTCCTTTATTGCCTAGGTTCAAACTTCTTGAAATGACCATTTTTCTTCAAATCTTGACCTTTTGATCCAAAGCCCTTTCTCCTAAACTTTATAACCTTGTTGAACCTTTTTACAAATAAGGCAAGGTCTTCATCCGAGTCAATCTTCTTTGCCTCATTTTCATCCTTGGAAGCTTTTAAAGCAATTCCTTTTTGCTTTTTAGGAGGTGTAGAGCTAGGAGCCTTCCTAAACTCATTGGCGAGAAGTCTTCCAATAACCTCGCTCGGCTTCATGTCCATATATCCACTGTTTTCTTCTATAGCCGTCACCTTTGATTCGAACCTATCGTGGAGAGATCTCATGATTTTCTGCTTGACTCTCCTATCCGAATACGGGTCTCCGAGTTGGTGACTTTGATTAACGATATCCATCAATTTGATTTCGAAATCATTGAAGCATTCATCCTCTCCCATCCTAAGTAACTCGAATTGAGTTTGGAGGACTTGAAGCTTGGATTCCTTCACCACCTCGGCTCCTTCATGTGCAACTTGTAAGATATCCCAAGCCACTTTCACGATTTGAGTGTTCTGAATAAGCTTATACTGATTTTCATCCATTGCACAAAGGATGGCATGCATCGCCTTCCTATTCCACTTTGAAGCCTCAAACTCTTGCGGACTCCATTGCGCCTTCGGCTTCAATACTTCTTCTCCTCCACCATCGGGAGTCATCTTGGGTAGATTATATCCATCTTCCACCGCCATCCATGCATGGTCGTGAATTTGACATATGTAGGATTCCATCTTCCCTTTCCATTGGGAATAGTTCAACCCGGTAAGAAATGAAGGCCTTGTGCTTGAAGCACCCTCGTTGCCAACACCATTTCCACCGTTTCCACTCATAGTGTTTATGAATGAATGAAATGAATGCAAATGTATGAATGATCAAAAATCACACAAAATGCAAAATGCAAAACACACCAAAATAAGCAAGGATCACCTATGTAAATCTAGGAACCCGCTCTGATACCGATTGAAACAAATATTACACGGTGGGTATAAAACTATCTAGAGGGGGGGAATAGATTTTAAACGTATTACCCACTTTTTCATGTGAAGTCAATATTACGAAATTGCCCCTAACTAGATAAAACAATAAATCAAGTATAAAATGCGGAAATTAAATAACACTTGATTTTTACATGGAAACCCTCACGGGAAAAACCACGGGCTAATAAGTGAGCCACACCTGAACCTCGAATCCACTAAGTGACAAAAATTACAACCTAATCCCGAAAGTAATCACACATCTACCTAATCCCGATATGAGTGAACCTAGTTCGAATGCTTGCGATCTAAGCAACCTAATCCCGGATGCTACACACAAGACCTATGTTCTCAATGAAGAGATTAACACCCTAAGTGAATATATGAATATCCAAATGCAACATAGAGCAAGGGAAACCCTATATGCTTATCTAAGATGATGAATTTGCAATTAGAACAATCCTAGATATTAAAAACTAAATGACATGTCAAATAGTTTAGCTAATCAAGATTAAGCAAAAACCTAATTAGCTATCACAATACAACTCTCAAACATACAACACACTAATCTCAATCTTGTATCCAAAATATATATAAATAACATACAAGAAAATCAATGAGATTGCTTGTTAAGAAAAACACAAAATATGTAAGATATTAGTGAAAAGCTTACCAAGCAAAGTGTGATGAAGAATCCATGCAAAAAGACATCTAGATGATCAAAGATGATGCTAGATGATGATTGATGATCATGAAATGGTGTTTGAGTAATCAAAAATGAGTTCTTGGAATTTTTCTTGTCTTTGAAAAATATCCTAAGTATGAAATCTGAATATGAACTCTCTTTATTGATGTAAAGTCAAAGTGGCATATATATAGGGTGCCAAGGTGAAGTGTGGTCATTTTGATAAGTGACACCAATATTGCCTTGGGCGTTGTACGAGTCGCTGTACGTAGAGCGACTTGTACAGCGCCTTCCTGGGAAAATGAAGAACATTCTTCATAGGCGCTGTTCGTAGAGCGCTTGAACATCGCCTCAAAACTGGTCCTCTCGGGTCTGAGATGGGCGCTGTACGAACAGCGCTTTATACAGCGCTCGTACAGCGCCTTCCAAAATTGCATCAGACCCGATGCATTAAAAATGCATTTTTCAACCAAGTCAGGATGGGGGCTGTACGAACAGCGCTTCCAACAGCGCTTCGTACAGCGCCTTACACTATGTATGAAATCTAATGAACATGCATGGCATGGCATTGGTCGTACAAGATGTAATCAAAATAAACAAGCAAGAAGAGATGTTAATGAACATTAATGCACAACAATAAGAAACACAACATACAAGATTTAACCATATGCATGAGTTGTGAATGTGTGCAACTATCTCTTTAAGACAAGAAAGCACTTAGAGTATTACCTTTGGTGCTTATCAAAATGAGGTCTTCAAAGGGCTTGAGCAATAACAACACCTAAGCTACCCTTACAAAGAACCCCAACATGTGGTTTGTCTACGAAATAAGTCAACCAACAAATGAGAACCTTACAACTTTCACTCACAAAAATATATATTTCAAAGCTTTGTGATTTTGAAGAAGATGGGGCAAGTCTCTCTATTTATGTTTTCGAGATTTCGATTTGGTGTTTAGTCTGATTTTTTTTCCTCTGAATTTGCGCTGACTTAAAATATTGTTGACAATGAACTCGATAATTCTGCCAAATTTATTTAAATATTTATGTTAAAAAATAAAAAAGACAAGTTGAAGAAAAGTGTTGTTTTATATGGTTCACAATTTTTGAAATTATAAAAAATTCTACATTGCACGTCACCTCCGAGGAGAAATAGTAAATAGCATGTGCAGCATGACTAAATCTTGGGTGCAACGGGATGCATGGTGCATTGGATGCACCTAAGTTCTTCTCGTATAGCAGATATCAGGACCCCATATGTGTTGTGTTAATAGTCTGTATATCTTCATTTTACATATGAAGATCGGTAAATATATATGAATTATTTATCAGGTTAATATTATAAGTATTGACACGATAATTATTCATGTATTAAATACCACTTATGTTAATATGATTCGTAACACAAACAGTATATGATAACATAAACCGTTAAAGATGATCGGGAGTAAAGTTTTTGTCAGGATCTGGTACCTAAAATAGACCCTTTAACACCTGCTGTTATCACTCACAAAAGTCTATAAGATTCACTTATAAGAACAAGCAATAAAAATTTTCACCAACAGTAACGAAGTGTGCAGCATACAGAAAATATAACTGTCACTGCAGGACAGGATCTGAGACAATCAAATCTTCAAATCTATCTCAAGACTGTATCAAACCTAATCACTAACTACTTTATCTCTATGTTACAACAACCAACAAGATACACTTGTTACCAGAAAAAAAGAGGAATTAGATCAGACTGAAGATAGAAGAATCTAGCTAACACATACAAAAGGAGAAATAAAACTAAAGAACTGTAAAGAACACAATAAATTATCGTGGTTCGGTCAAATGACCTACATCCACGTTGAGCCAACACAAGGAAAGCTCTCTCCACTATAAATGTATCTTTATAACCGAATCTACCAACTGATACACAAATCAACCCACCAAACCCTCAAGAACACTAGATCTATCTCACCACACTACAACCGAACAAAGGCTTCATAGAATCTCTACCAAGAATAGATTGAAACAACTCAATCTTTGTTTACAAACATGTATAATCACTCTAGAAACACTCAAAGAACAAGATTTCACAAAGAAGCACTTGGATTCACCAAGTAATCGCAGAGAATCAAAAGAGACGGTGAGAGCACTTGAGAGAAAGAGAAAACCCTAATCGATTTTGCACCAAATGAAAAACTGAATGACTTTCTCTCTCCTTTTTCTTTTTATAGCCTTATCAGCTGAGTCATCACCGAAATCCTCTTCAACCAATAACAGCTCGCCACCTTGGATTTCATCACATGGCCACAAACTGATCTATTCTTATCTGTTGTATAAAACGCTGTGTATTGGTACGTATCTGATCAACTCTTGGTTCTGATTTGGGCTCCTGAATTGTGTACCAGATTGGTCTTCGTTATTTGTTAAGGATGGGCTAACCCATTTCAACAGTTTTAATATGATTCGTAAACATAATAAGAATACAAATCAATAAGATGAGGTTGGTGTAAACAGAGGTGTAATTGATGTAGAATTGCACACTTTTTCATTGATTGATATTTGAATAAATAATACGTCATAGATGAGTATTGAAAGAACTAAAACTCTCCTAAAGATATGTTACAATCTAAAGATAATTATACAGTTTGAATACAAATATACAACTTAAATATATTAACAGAGGTTTATCCAATATGCCCTCTCAAGATAGGCCACGACATGAGAGGCCAATCTTGTCCTTAAGAAACTGAAAAGGAGGGCAAGACAGCGGCTTTGTGAGAGCATCCGCAAGCTGGTCACTGGAAGACACATGAGCCACACGAAGACTGCCGGATTGAACTTGATCCCGAACAAAATGAAAATCAATCGCGACATGCTTCATCCGAGAGTGAAAGATCGGGTTGGAACATAATTGAGTAGCTCCCACATTATCACAATAGATGACGGGTGCGGTAGGTAGTGTGAGTCCAAGATCAATGAGGAGAAAACATACCCAATTGAGCTCAGCAGCTATGGCAGCAACAGACCAATACTCATCTTCCGTGGAGGAACAAGCTATCGTGTTTTGTTTCTTTGAGCTCCACGAAATAAGATTTTGGCCAAGATAAACAATGTAGGCACTTGTGGAAGAAAAATCATCTTTATTTCCAGCCTAATCGGCATCAGAAAAGGCATGAAGTGCAACCTAAGAATTGGGATGGATAACAACTCCCTCATTCAGAGTTCCACATAAGTACCGCAGTAGACGCTTCACAAGATCCCAATGGTTCGATGTAGGCCGATGCATAAATTGTGACAACTTATTGACTGCATAGGAGATGTCCGGACGAGTAAGTGAAAGATACTGAAGGCTCCCAACAATTGTTCGGTAAGTGGTAGGGTTAGTAAGTGGTGTGCCGGAATGAAGACTAATCGGCGGGCTTATGGGCAAGGGAGTTTGGACCGGCTTGGCACCAGAAATTTTGGTGCGAGTTAGAAGATACAGTATGTAGCGCCGCTGCGACAATAAATACCATGCTCATGTGGACCACTTTAACACCAAGGAAATAGGAAAGAGGGCCAAGATTTTTTAGGGAGAATCAATGAGTGAGACTTTCAACAAAACGATCCACATGAGCTGTATTATTACCTATGAGAATAATATCGTCAACATATATGAGTAGATAGAGAATGTAACCACCATTATTTAGAACAAATAGAGAGGTGTCAGCTTAAGAGTTCTTGAAACCAACTGTAAGTAGGAACTGACACAGCTCATGGTACCAAGCCCGTGGTGCCTGCTTGAGACCATAAATAGCCTTCTTGAGTTTGTAGACATGTGTTGGGCAGTCTAAGTAAGTGAATCTAGAAGGTTGTGCCATAAAAATCGTCTTTGTCAGACGACCCTGAAGGAAGGCGTTGTTGATGTCCAGTTGACGTAGAGGCTAGCCATGACTGATAGCAATACTGAAAACAAGCCATACAGTGGTGGGTTTGATTACAGGGCTAAAAGTTTCGAAATAATCCACACCAGGTCTTTGATTGAAGCCTTTGACAACCAGACGTGCCTTAAACCTGTCAATTGATCCATCGATTTTTCGTTTGATCCAAAAAATCCATTTGCACCCAACTATATTAGAGGCCATTTCTGGTGGAACCAGCTTTCAAGTACCATTACGAACAAGTGCATTGCATTCCTTTGACATGGCCCGACGCCAATTAGGATCTTTTAATGCTTATATCACTGTTGTTGGTTCAAAATTGGACGGCGGCTGCAGGTGTGTGTGAAGGTTCAGCTTCTGAATCGGTTTATGAATGTTGTCCTTGGCTCAGGTTGTCATGGGATGTTCGTTCACTGGTTGAGGCACTGTGGCGGTGGCCTGAAGTGCTGACTCAGCAGCTCTAATGGTAGCCGATGGAGATGGAAGTGGTGACCAGTTCGGCTATTATGCAGGAACCGAAACAGTAGGGGTAGCAGTAGTGGCTTGAGTGACTGGTGACCCCAACGAAGCAACAGCAGCAGGTGATGATGGCTGGACTGGTATCGTGGCAGCTGTGACAACAGGTAATAAGAGATGTGGAGAGTCAGCTTGCAGCATGGAGGATGAAGCTTCACATGGTGGATGAAGCTTCACATGGTGACAACTCGTGAGAGAGCACAGTGGAGGATGGCAATAATGCTGGCCGACCGATGTGTGGGGAAGGCATGGTGATGACAGGCGGTACCCAAAAGGTGATGGTGGTGGTGGTTAGACGTTCTAGAGTGGTGTTTAGTGACTTTTAGGGAAAGACTGACTCCACAAATTGAACGTGACGTGAGACAAACATTTTGGAACTCGATGGATCAAAACATAGATAGGCACTTTGTGACAACGAATACCCAAGAAAGACACAAGAGGTGGACCGTTTATCAAGCTTATGAGATGTGCAAATATATATAAAACGTGTCTAATATAATCTAGATGGGGGGTGAATAGATTTTAATCAACAATTACCAATTTTCGTGATTAGTCAATTTTCAATGAACAACCCCTAACTAGTCAAAGAGAACAAACAAGTATAAAATGCGGAAAATAAATAACACTTGAGTTTTTACGTGGAAACCCACATGGGAGAAACCACGGGCTGTTATGTGTGCCACACACGAATCTCAATCCACTAATTGTAATGGCAATTACAACCTAGGTTGACCACGTCAAACCTTACACGGTTACTAATCTACCAATACTACCCATAAGCCTTCAAAAGTTAACCTAGTCCAATGCTTGCAATCTACCAATGGCAAATACAAGACTTGTCTCTAAAGTGAAGAGATAACACAACCTAAGGTGAATATATGCAATATTCAAGATGTTAAAATGCAAGGTTAGACATTTAAGCTTATCTAGGCATGGATAAACATGTTAGACATTCCTAGATATCATTTCGCTAGATGACATGCATATAACATAGCTAAATAGGCAAACAAAGTCCTATGTGCAATATCTACCACAAGCAACTGACAAAACACAATAAAGAAACTATCTTGAGAACATTCAAGTCATAAAGAAACAATCTTGAGACTAGTCAAGTAATAAAGATGTAATCTTGTAAAGCAAGAACATGTGAAGAGATGCAAAAATGTTCTAACTACAAGTCATGTGAGTAAATGAGAAAACCCATGAGAAATCATACCTAGAACATGCTAGATGATGTGTGAAGATGATGGGTTTTGGATTTGGATGAGTGAAGATGGAATCTTGAAAGCCTCTCTCTCTTGAAAAATATTTCTCTCTCACTAAAAGTGAATTTTCGCTCTCCAAAATGTGTGTATCAAAGTAAAGAAGAAAGAAAAAAAAAAAATATATATATATATATATATATATCAGGTTTTGCAAAACAAAATAAGGAGCGCGTTTTTATGTGTATATATATATGGGCTGCCCTTGAGTGCAACATGACACCATACAATTTTAAAAAACACATGCTTGGCACATGACCCGTTAACCTGCTGTTCACCTTTAAACCCATACAGCTGGTCACCATTTGATCTCCCCAATTCAAATTAATGACACATCTTTCTGTTTCCCAAGGCATTAAATCTCTTCTTTTTAAATTTGAAACGCATTAATTGGATTTCAAATTTAAAAAGCAATGAATGCTTTTTTGAATATCAAAATTAAAACGCAGCCTTATTGGCCAAACCTGTCATGCATGCATGATGAATTTATGAAAACCTCGCATGCATGCCTAATATATTTATGAATCCTGTGTTTATTCTATCGAACCTGTAAACAATATTTGGACTGGCTAATAAACTTTAATACGCTTAATGAATAGAGTGATCACATTATCTTAATATTTTCACATGTACACACATTTTACTGTTTACAAGTCAAAAGTTGTGTTTGGTCTGTGTAAAATAACAATAAGGTTACAAATCCATGTGAACAAAATTATTTATACTTGATCACTATTTGTTATATGCGAGCACAATGTGGTTACAAATCCAAGTGAACACATTTATTTATAATTGATCACTATTATGTATATGCGATCACATTACGGTTACAAATAAAAGTGATCACAATACTGTATATTCGATCAAACATACATCAGTTTCATTTTATATGTTTGAAATTTTGACGATGAACGTAGCTGATATAATCATAGAGTGATCATGTTATGATTATAGTAATCACATATATATTTACGGTCGTACGTACACACCACAGTCGTCTGTGATACATAAATACTGTAAAAATCCACGGTTTTCAATAATATTCGAAATTAGAAGTCAAATCACCACTAAATATTCTTCATTATATCTTATATTTGTCTACAAATTTTGCATAGAGTAACGTGTATGTTATGATTAATAGCCTCCAAGGAATGCATGGAATAATGTAAGAGATATCAATAGGTTTGTCACCCAATTGGCTAATCTTAATAAAATAAACAGTCGCCCACCCATGCATGACTACTAATTAATGACATACTTTTTGTCTTCATCTCTTCATATGTTCATTTACTGATTTGTTCGTATCTTCATCTCTTCATATGTTCATTTACTTTTTATTTCAACTGTTCATCTCTTCATCTCTTCATCTCACCCCCACTCTCAAAACCGAAAAAGCTTCATATGTTCATTTACTGATTTGTTCGTATCTTCATCTCTTCATATGTTCATTTACTCATCTCTTCATCTGTTCATCTCTTCACCCCCACTATCAAAACCGAAAAAGCTTCACACTATCAAACCCCTATAACAATGTCCTCCATTTTAGTAACCGAAACTGAGTTGCATACTATGTGCAGCCCGGAAAATTTCACCGAAATTGTAAAAGGCTTGACCACAAAACAACGAGAATGCATTGAAGATATGGGATTTGGGGTGTTGTTGAACATTAACTGCCTTGTATTCCACCTCCCTTTATGCGAGATGTTGCTAAAATCCATTACACCGGAGACAAAGGAAATTGTGCTACATGGAAAGTCGATTCCAATGAGGGATTCCGACTTTGAAAAAGTGATGGGGTTGCCTAACGGTAATCAGGAGGTCGAGTGTGACATGGGTGAGTTTGACGAAACATGCATTAGGATGAAGAACCTTCTGATTAAAAGAAGTAAGAACGCGATTACTTTGTCAAGCTTGATGAAGAAACTAAAGACTATGAAAGATGCGGATGATGTTTTCATGATTTCCTTTGTTTTGTTTACGATCTCCACCTTGTTATGCCCTCTGGAATCATAAAAAATCTACGAAGCATTGCTCACACAACTAAAGGATCCTAGACTAATAAGGCATAAGAAGTGGGCAACATATTGTTTTCTATATCTAATGGATGGTGTTAGAAAATTCAGGGATTGAGTTTCAAGAAATTTTCAAGGTTGCATTCCGTTTCTTCAGATCTTCTACTGGGGATGTATTTCACAGAAAGAAGTATATGTCAATAGGGTCCAAGTACCTTTGGTTGCTTGGAGCGAAAACAAGGCTACAGCACTTCATAAGTTGGTGGCGAAAGATAACTTTTTTTATAGCTCCACAGTAGAGGTGGACGAGCCATACTGGGATGTAAAGCACCTTAGTGTTGAACACGAAGTTGAAAATCTGAAAGTAAAAGTTGCTGCTATTGAACAGTCAGTCGAACATCTTTCATCCGTGCAAAAACCTATCGAAATACCATATTTGGTGGAAAATGCATTCACACCCATGTTCGAGAGGTTTAAGGTTGAGATGTTGAAATTGATTACAAAACAATGCTGTAAGGATTCCCATATTTTGATTGGCTTATTTCGTGGACAAACCACATGTTGGGGTTGATTGTGTAAGGGTAGTTTAGGTGATTGAACTTCATGCTCGAAGGTCCTTTCAAGACCTCAAGGGACAAGCACGCCAAAGGTATAATTTCTAGTGCTGGGTTTTCTTTGAAGAGATATAGTTAGCACACACACACTTAGCATACTTGTTCTTGTGTGCATACTCTTCACATGTCACTTTACACACTAGCACTTTGTTTGATATCTTGTTATGTGCATATGTGCTTAATAATTCTTTTCCCGATAGTATTCGGAAACGTCCGTGCATGCACTAGAATATGCTTGGTTTTGTACGAAGACCGCCCACGGAGAATGCTCTTGGCTTCTCCTTTAGATTTACCATCACTGGTGAATCGGCGGTTTGATTGGCGGCTTGGCCACCGAATTGAAACCGCCGTTTTAGTCTAGAAAGGTCTGGAGTGATTCTGCGGTTACGATCGGTGACCACCGACCGCAGTTCGAAACCGCCGTTCATACCTGATCAATTTACATCTCTCGGGTTTGATTTTGTGGTTTAATCGGTGGTTTCAAAACCGCCGAATGAAACCGCCGTTGTTCCCCTGTTCTTCTCGGGTTCAATTCGACCGTTGTAAACGGTGGCCTGGCCACCGAATAAAACCGTCGATTGGTGCGTTTCAGGGGCAAAATTGTCTTTTCACATGCCCAATTCTTGATGTCTATAAATATCTTACTTTCTCATTCTCTGATCAAGTTCTTTGAGTCCTTAGAACCCTAAACTTCAAAGAGAGATTTTTGAGAAAAAATCAAATCAAGAACTCACCTTTAAACACTCAAATCAAATCCTTTATGCATCAAATTTCATCTTGCATTCATCCATGAATGGGTTTGCATCATCACAACATGCTTTGTAAGATTTTGATTAATTTCATCTTATTTTAGTATTTTAGTATTTTAGTATCAAGCATATTCTCTTTTAATTTACTTGTATGTTTTTGATCATATGATAAATACAAGAATAGAGAATTAATTTTGATGAATTGATTGAGTGTTGTTTTGTGATAGCTAATTAGGTTTTTGATTAATCTTGATTAGCTAAGCTATTTGACATGTCATTTAGCAATTGATATCTAGGGTTGATTTAAATTGATTATATCATCATCCTAGATAAGCATCTAAGGTTACCTAGCCTTGTTTGTTATTTGAATATTTATACATATTCACATAGGTTGCATAATCTCTTTATAGAGAATTAAGTCTTGAGGCTTAGATTGCTTAGGCCTCAAGCAATTGGACTAGAGCCACTTTTAAAGGCCCGAGTGGTAGAATTGGGGGGTTATAGACCGGAGTGTTAGACGAGGTCTACATAGGTTGTAAACTCCATTTCAACTAGTGGATTTCGAGGTCCAAGTGTGGCGCACTAAACAGCCCGTGGTTTTTCCCAGTGGTTGGGTTTCCACGTATACATCAAGTGTTATTTAAATTCCGCACTATATTACACTTGCTTGTATTTTTGACTAGTAGGGGCATTTTCGTAAAATTGACTTGCATGAGAAAATTGGGTAATAATAGTTAAAATGTATTCACCCCCCACCCCCTTCTAGATATATTTATCATACACACCGAGCGTTATTGTATTTGTTTCAATTGGTATCAGAGCGGGTTCCTAGATATACTTTGGTGATCCTAGCTCATTTTAGGTGTGTTTTGCATTTGTGTGATTTTTGCTCATTCATACGTTTTGCATTCATTTGAATTCATTCATTATATACAATGAGTGTATACGGTGTCAACCAAGAGGGTGTGTCAAGTACACGACCTCCTCTCCTCTCCTCACTGGTGTGAATTATGCCTCATGGAAAGGCAAGATGGAGGCATACTTGTGTCAAATCCATGATAGGGCATGGATGGCAATTGAAGATGGGTATGTGGCTCCTAAGATGACTCCCACGGGTGGTGGAGAAGAAGTACTCAAGCCTAAGGCTCAGTGGTCCACTGAAGAGTTTGAGACTTCAAAATGGAATAGGAAGGCTTGGCACGCTCTTCTATGTGCAGTGGATGAAAATCAGTACAAACTGATTCAAAACACTAGGATAGCCAAGGAGGCATAGGATATCCTAGAGGTTGCACATGAAGGAACCGATGTTGTCAAGGATTCCAAGCTTCAAGTCCTTCAAACGCAATTTGAGTTGCTCAAGATGGAGGAGGACGAATGCTTCAATGACTTTGAAGTCAAGTTGATGGATATCGTCAATTAAAGCCATCAACTCGGTGACCATTATACGGATAGGAGAGTTAAGCAAAAAATTATGAGGTCTCTCCCCGCTAGGTTTGAAGCAAAAGTGACGGCTTTAGAGAAGAATAGCACTTACAAGGACATGAAGCCGAGCGAGGTAATTGGAAGACTCCTCGCCTATGAATCTAGGAAGGCTCCTAGTATTTCACCTCCTAAAAAGCAAAAAGGGATTGCTTTGAAAGCTTCCAAGGTTGAGAAGGAGGAAAAAGGTAACTCGGACGAAAACACGGCATTGTTGCTTAGAAGATTCAAGAAATTTGTCAAGTTCAAGAAGAAAGGTTCTGGATCCAAAGGCCAAGACTTGAAGAAAAAGGCTCCCTTCAAGAGTTTTAAGCCTAGGCAAGAGAAGAGTGAAAAGAAAAGGGTCCAATGCTATGAGTGTGGCGGTATAGGACACATCTCACCCGATTGTGGGAATTTGAAGAACAATATGGCAAAAGTGATGGCCACCACGTGGAGTGAAAGTGATGACTCCGGAAAGGGAGACAAGTCATCAAGTGATGATGAGCTTACCATCGACTACACGGCATTTGGGGCCACTTGTGTAGAAGATAAAGTTGTTGGTAAGAATGACTTGACTAATGATCCCATAGAAGAAAAAGATGAAGAAGTAGCTCTAGAGGTGATAGGCGAAGCTACTCATTGGGATATGGCTCTCATTGACTTAAATGACTCCATTAGTGAGAAGGAAAGTGGAGGAGATGACTCAAGTGTAGCTGACTCCTCATCTAACTCTACAAATGGAAGTGTAGAGAAAATGGATGTTAATGACTTTATAGTCAAGTGTGAAAGTTCATTGAAAAAGAACAATAGAAAGTGGAAGATTTTAGAGGATAAAAATCTAGAGCTTTCAACACACAATGACCACTTAAGTAAACAAGTGGGGGCATCCAAGATGATTGAAGACAAGCTAAGGGATGAGCTAGCTTTGTCTAAGAGGAATGAAGAATGGTTGAAGAGAGAGCTTGATGAAGCTATAGAGTCATTGACTAGGATGACTACAAGCACCAAGAAACTTGACCACATTCTTGGAAATGGAAAGAACCCTTGTGACAAGAGAGGTATTGGGTATGAAGAAAGCAAGGAGATTACTACTCCAACCAAGACCGTCTTTGTCAAGAGTTTGAGCAAGATAGAAGCCTCGCCGGTGCACACTTCTAGGAAGAAAATTGATCTAGGACAATGTTCAAGAAGTGCACAAGTGAAGGAAGCTCCAAGGAGACAACCTCAAGCTCAAAAAGTTCCTCAACCTAACTTCCCTCACGCTCAAATTCATCAAGGGAAGATGCCAATCATGCAAAATGGATCAAGGAAGCAAGCTAGACCGGTTCAACAACAAAGAAGATTTGAACCCGCTCAACCACAAAGTCATGGGAAGGCTCCTATGCATGCACAAGGACATGGTATGAATTCCAAATTTATCCATACATGTCACTTTTGTGGTATTGATGGTCACATTAGACCAAATTGCTTTCATTTCATTAAATTATATAGAATAAAAAATATGATTGAAAGAAAATGACAAGAGCTAGAATGCATGCTAATAAGAAGGAAAATATTCATGTTCATGATCCTATTATTTCTAGTACTCTTGAACCATTGTCCACTAGGAAGAAAAATGTCATATCTATATGGATAAGGAAAAATGAACCCGCTTGCTACGAGACTAACAAGTCTCAAATAGGTTCAACCAAGTCAAATGGACTTGGGAGGTCTATAGGACCTCATGACCTTTATTAATGAAGGATGGTGATTGACCCCATATGGGGAACTCAAGCAAAGAGAGCTATTGCATACGTGTTGCATGCAAATATTTGAAAAATCTTATGCTTCTTTGTTGATTGCTTGAGTAAGCTTGGTTGCACATTTGTATATATGTTTTCAATTCAATAAGTGTGAACCATGCTTGTTTACAATCCATGTCATATTTATGTTCAAACATGCATTTTTGGACTAGGAGATTTACATAGGAAGTATGATTTGAACGACCTATAGTTATCTCCATGACATGATGATTCTTATTGACATGCTTAAAAAATTGAAAAGCATGAGTTATTTATAACATGCTAATGACATATGAAAAGCATGAAATTCAAATGACATGCTCAAATGAAAAAGCATGAATTGATGATTGCAATTTTTAAAATACAAAACTTGTGTGAAAAAGCTTATGAGACTCAAAATGAATAAAGGATCTTGTATCCGTTCAAAAGAATTTATATTTCAAATTGTCTTTCTTTCTTTATTTGTTGAACATGTCTACTATCATACGGGTTTCATTCCCGGAAAAATCAAATAGAGAGCAAAGTAGCTCATGACATGTTTGGCTTATAAAGATGGATATAGTTGCTCATAAATTAAAATCAATGAAAACTCTATATCCTTGCTTCTCTCATGACATTGGTGAAATTGGTTTGAATTCTTATTAGAAACCTTTGTCATTTGCTTTGCCAAATACCATTATATTTTGGACTTGAATGCTACATGTCTTGTATGCAAAGCATGTTTTGATTCACACATTTATTTTAAATAAATCTCCTTGTTTCTCTCCAATTGATTGCGTTGCATAAAGTGGATTATATGATTATGCAAGTATATAGTTTGCTACTATCTCTCTTTGCTAAGTGACCCGGTTGGGGACTACTCCTTTGCCTATATCATGACAAAAAGGGGGAGTAGAATGGTGGTAAGGGGAGTTGCAAATTGTGGTAGCAATTGTGCATGTTGGGGAGACAATACATTGAGGGGGAGTAACCCGTTGAAGGGGAGCATTGCATTCATCAAACATTGCATGATGTTGTTTGTTGTACTTAAATTTCTAGAATGCAAATGCTTGTTTATGCTCCCACTTGATTAATCTCACATTTTTCTTGAATTAGAAAGTATAGAAACTTTGCTTTCAGGGATTGATTGTTCTACATGAGATTGAAGACTTCAAGATTATTTTTATATATCTCTTTGTAAAGTAGAAAATCATAGTAGACCCGTAGTTTCTATTATGTTGTGAGGAATCAATGTGAGTGGTGGTTTTGTCACGAAATAGCCAAATGGGGAGATTGTAAGGATTCCCATATTTTGATTGGCTTATTTCGTGGACAAACCACATGTTGGGGTTGATTGTGTAAGGGTAGTTTAGGTGATTGAACTTCATACTCAAGACCTCAAGGGACAAGCATGCCAAAGGTATAATTTCTAGTGCTTGGTTTTCTTTGAAGAGATTTAGTTAGCACACACTCACTTAGCATACTTGTTCTTGTGTGCATACTCTTCACATGTCACTTTACACACTAGCACTTTGTTTGATATCTTGTTGTGTGTATATGTGCTTAATAATTCATTTCCCGATAGTATTCGGAAACGTCCGCACATGCACTAGAATGTGCTTGGTTTTGCGCGAAGACCGCCCACGGAGAATGCTCTTGGCTTCTCCTTTAGATTCACCATCATTGGTGAATCGGCGGTTTGATCGACTGCCTGGCCGCCGAATTGAAACCGCTGTTTCAGTCCAGAAAGGTCTGGAGTGATTCTGCGGTTACGATCGGTGGCCACCGACCGCCGTTCGAAACCGCCGTTCATACATGATCGATTTACATCTCTCGGGTTTGATTCTACTGTTTAATCTGCGGTTTCAAAACCGCCGAATGAAACCGCCGTTGTTCCCCTGTTCTTCTCGGGTTCAATTCGGCGGTTGTGAACGGCGGCCCGGCCGCTGAATGAAACTACCGATTGGTGCGTTTCATAGGCAAAATTGTCTTTTCACATGCCCAATTCTTGATGTCTATAAATATCTTACTTTCTCATTCTCTGATCAAGTTCTTTGAGTCCTTAGAACCTTAAACTTCAAAGAGAGATTTTTGAGAAAAAATCAAATCAAGAACTCACCTTTAAACACTCAAATCAAATCTTTTTTGCATCAAATTTCATCTTGCATTCATCCATGAATGGGTTTGCATCATCACAATATGCTTGGTAAGATTTTGATTAATTTCATCTTATTTTAGTATTTTACTATCAGGCATATACTCTTCTAATTTACTTATATGTTTTTGATCATATGATAAATACAAGAATAGAGAATTAATTGTGATGAATTGATTGAGTGTTGTTTTGTGATAGCTAATTAGGTTTTTGATTAATCTTGATTAGCTAAGCTATTTGACATGTCATTTAGCAATTGATATCTAGGGTTGATTTAAATTGATTATATCATCATCCTAGATAAGCATCTAAGGTTACCTAGCCTTGTTTGTTATTTGAATATTTATACATATTCACATAGGTTGCATAATCTCTTTATAGAGAATTAAGTCTTGAGGCTTAGATTGCTTAGGCCTCAAGCAATTGGACTAGAGCCACTTTTAAAGGCCCGAGTGGTAGAAGTGGGGGGTTATAGACCAGAGTGTTAGACGAGGTCTACATAGGTTGTAAACTCCATTTCAACTAGTGGATTTCGAGGTCCAAGTGTGGCGCACTAAACAGCCCGTGGTTTTTTCCAGTGGTTGGGTTTCCACGTATACATCAAGTGTTATTTAAATTCCGCACTATATTACACTTGCTTGTATTTTTGACTAGTAGGGGCATTTTCGTAAAATTGACTTGCATGAGAAAATTGGGTAATAATTGTTAAAATCTATTCACCCCCCCCCCCCCCCCCCCCCCCCCCTTCTAGATATACGTAAGGTTCCCATTTGTTGATTGGCTCATTTCGTGGACAAACCACATGTTGGGGTTCTTTGTAAGGGTAGCCTAAGTATCGGTCTTATTGTTCGAAGCCCTTTGAAGACCTCGTGTTGATAAGCACCGAAGGTAAATTTCTATGTGCTTACTTTTCTTTAAAGAGATTAGTTGCACACACACACTTAACATTCATTGCATATGTGTGCATTCTCTTCACTTGTCACATTTCACACTTGCACTTATTTATTATATTTTGTTGTGTGTAATTGTGTCTTGTTGTCGTGTAATTCGTTTCCCGATAACTTTCGGAAACGTCCGCGCATGCACTAGAATGTGCTTGGTTTAGCGCGAGGACCGCCTATGGAGAATGCCCTTGGCTTCTCCTTGGTTTTCACCTATCTAGGTGATCGGCAGTTATGATTGGCGGCCAGGCCGCTGAATGAAGCCGCTGAATGAAGCCGCTGAATGAAACCACCGTTTCAGTCCAGATTGGTCTGAAGCATTTCTGCGGTTAAGATCGGCGGTCACGACCGCCGTTTGAAACCGCCGATTCAAGACCTGATTGATTTATCTCTCAGTCTAATTCGGCGGTTGAATCGGCGGTCACGAAACCGCCGTTCGAAACCGCCGTTCATACCTGATTGATTTTAATCTCTCTGTTTTGATTCGACGGTTGGGATCGGCGGTCACGAAACTGCCGAATTAACCGCCGTTTATGCTCTGTTCTTCACGAGCTCAATTCAGCGGTCGTTATCGGCGGCCTGGCCGCCGATTGAAACCGCCGATCGGCGCGTTTATTTGAAAATTACTTAAACGACCACACTTTGATTTGGCCCCCTATATATATGCCATTTTGTCTTTAGGTCAATTAAGAGAGTTCATATTCAGAATTCATACTTAGGATATTTTTCAAAGAGAAGAAAAATTCCAAGAACTCATTTTTTATTACTCAAACACTTTTTCATGATCATCAATCATCATCTAGCATCATCCTTGATCTTCTAGATGTCATCTTGCATGGATTCTTCATCATACTTTGCTTGGTAAGCTTTTCACTAATATCTTACATATTTTGTGTTTCTCTTAGCTAGCAATCTCAATTAATTACTTGTATGTTATTTTATATACTTTGAATACAAGTTTGAGATTAGTATGATGTATGTTTGAGAAGTTTTTTTTTGTGATAGCTAATTAAGTTTTGTGCTTAATCTTGATTAGCTAAACTATTTGACATGTCATTTAGTTTTGATATCTAGGATTGTTCTAATTGCATATTAATCATCTTAGATAAGCATATAGGGTTTCCCTTGCTCTATGTTGCATTTGGATATTCATATATTCACTTAGGGTTGTTATTCTCTTCATAGAGAAAGTAAGTCTTGTGTGTAGCATCCGGGATTAGGTTGCTTAGATCGCAAGCAAATTGGACTAGGTTCACTCATACCGGGATTAGGTAGGTGTGTGATTACTTCCGGGATTAGGTTGTCATTGTTTACACATTTAGTGGATTCGAGGTTCGAGTGTGGCTTACTTACTAGCCCGTGGTTTTTCCCATGAGGGTTTCCACGTAAAAATCAAGTGTTATTTAATTTCCGCATTTTATACTTGATTTATTGCTTTATCTATTTAGGGGTAATTTCGTAATTTTGACTAACACGAAAAATTTGGTAAAAAGGTTAAAATCTATTCACCCCCCCCCCCCCCCCTCTAGATAGTTTTATACACACCGTGCTATAATTTGTTTCAATTGGTATCAGAGCGGGTTCCTAGACATACATAGGTGATCCTTGCTTATTTTGGTGTGTTTTGCATTTTGTGTGATTTTTGATCATTCATACATTTGCATTCATTTCATTCATTCATAAACACTATGAGTGGAAACGGTGGAAATGGCGGTGGCCACGAAGGTGCTTCTAGCACAAGGCCTCCACTTCTTACCGGTTTAAATTATTCCCAATGGAAAGGGAAGATGGAATCCTACATATGCCAAATTCATGACCGTGCATGGATGGCGGTGGAAGACGGATATGATCTACCCATGATGACTCCCGGTGGTGGAGGAGAAGAAGTTTTGAAGCCTAAGGTGCAATGGAACGCGCAAGAGTTTGAGGCTTCCAAGTGGAATAGGAAGGCTATGCATGCCATCATGTGTGCAATGGATGAGAATCAATACAAGCTTATTCAGAATACTCAGATTGCAAAAGTGGCATGGGACATCCTTCAAGTTGCACATGAGGGAACCGAGGTGGTGAAGGAGTCCAAGCTTCAAGTCCTCCAAACTCAATTTGAGCTACTTAGGATGGGAGAGGATGAATGCTTCAATGACTTCGAAATCAAATTGATGGACATTGTAAATCAAAGCCATCAACTCGGAGACCCGTATTCGGATAGGAGAGTCAAGCAAAAAATTATGAGATCTCTCCCCGATAGGTTTGAATCAAAGGTGACGGCCATAGAAGAAAATAGTGGCTACATGGATATGAAGCCAAGTGAGGTGGTTGGACGTCTCCTTGCATATGAGTCTAGGAAGGCTCCTAGCACCACTACTCCTCCTAAGAAGTCTAAAGGAATAGCTTTGAAGGCATCTAAGGATGCAAATGAGGCAAAGCATGATTCGGATGAAGACCTTGCCTTATTCATGAAAAGGTTTAATAAGGTTATGGGGTTCAAGAAGAAGAAGGGATTTGGGTCAAGAGGACAAGACTTGAAGAAAAAAGGTTCCTTCAAGAAGTTTGAGCCTAGACAAGAGAGGACCGAAAGGAAAGGGGTCCGATGCTTTGAATGTGGTGGGATTGGTCACTTTGCCCCTGAATGTGCTAATCACAATGAAAAGAAGAAGAGCAAAGTGATGGCCGCCACTTGGAGTGGGAGTAGTGATGACTCCAATGAGGAAAATGAGTCTTCAAGTGAAGAAGAGCTCATGGCTAATCTCCTAGCTTTTGCCTCCTCACATAAGAGCAAAAGTGGTAGTGAGAAAGAGGAAATGAGTCAAGAGGAAAATGACTCAAGTGAAGTAGAAAGTGACTCCTCTTCTATTTCCATAAAGAAATTTGTGGAGCAAAAGGTGCTTGCTAAATACCATGCCGAGTTCAATGATTTAGCAATTAAAAGCACAAGAAAGATTGAGAGGTTGAGAGAAGAGAACCTTGAACTTTTGGCTCACAATGACCACTTAAGTGAACAAGTGGAAAGGTTGAAGAGGAGAGAGGATAAGTTAATTGAGGAATTAGACTTATCCAAGAGAAGTGAAGAAGGCTTGAAGAGGGAACTTGTAGAAGTTAAAGGGTCCTTGGCTAGGATAGATTCTAGCACCAAGAAGCTTGACCATATGCTTGGTGTTGGAAAGAGTCCATGTGACAAGAGGGGTCTTGGGTATGAAGATGACAAGAAGATCTCTACCTCTAACAAGACCGTGTTTGTCAAGAGCTTGAAGAAAGAAGAAACTTCATTTGTGCAAGCTCCTAGGAAGAAATTAGAAGTAGGACAATGCTCTAATGAACAAGTGAAAATGGGGCCAAGAAGGCAACCTCAAGCTCAACCCCCTAAGGTCCCTCAAGCCAACATTCCTCAACAATTGGCTCACAAAGGAAAGAGACCAATCATGCAACCTCAAGCTTGGAAGCAACCTAGACCGGTTCAACAACGAAGATGGATTGAACCCACTTATCCACAAAGACATGGACGAGCTCCCATACGTGCACAAAGACAAGGTATGATTCCTTTTTTCATCCCTATTTGTCACTTTTGTGGTTGTGATGGTCATATTAGACCAAATTGCTTTCAATATATTAAAATGTGTAGAACACGAAGCATGATTGAAAAGAGAAAGAATAGAGCCAAGATGCATGTTCCTAGGAATGATAATTTTATTTTGCATGATCCTAGGACATCTAGAGCCCATGTACCAAAGACCACTAAGAAAGCTAAAATTGTTGCTAAGTGGATTAGAAAGAATGAAAATGTTTGCCATGTTGCACAAATAGCCTTGAAGGCAAATTCTTCTAATTTTTGGTATTTGGATAGTGGGTGCTCTAGGCACATGACGGGAAACAAGAGTTTCTTCGAGACTCTTGTTATGGAGGAAGGTGGAAATGTCACTTTTGGTAATGGATCCAAAAGAAATGTTGTAGGGAAAGGAACCATTTCCGTTCCCGGATTACCCTCCTTATCCAATGCTTTATTTGTTGATGGCTTGAAAGCCAATTTAATAAGCATTTCACATCTTAGTGATGAAGGATATTCCGTCTTGTTTTCTAAAGATTATTGCTCTATCCTAAAACCCGATGGACAAACCTTGTTGAAGGGCATGAGATCTAGCGACAATTGTTATTGTCTTGAAGCTAGTATTGTATCTAATCATGTGTCCATGGATGAGCAAATTGAGTTGTGGCATGAAAGACTTGGCCACATGAACTTTAGGGATCTACGAACCCTTGGAAAGTTTAATTGTGTGCGTGGCCTCCCTAAGCTTGGGAAGAAAGCCAATGGTGTTTGTGGACCTTGCCAACAAGGAAAGCAAACTAAAAGCATGCACAAAAAGGGTAAGTATCTCACCACCAAGGAGCCTCTTGAGCTTCTCCACATGGACCTCATGGGTCCTATGCAAACCGAAAGTTTGGGTGGAAAGAGATACATTTTTGTATGTGTTGATGATTTCTCTAGGTTCACATGGACATATTTTCTTTGAGAAAAATCCGAAACTTTTGATAAGTTTAAAATGCTTTGTAATAAAATACAAAATGAAATGAATTCTAATATTAAAAGCATAAAACGGATTAGAAGTGACCATGGGAGGGAATTTGAGTATGCTACTTTTGAAACCTTTTGTAATGGTTTAGGCATCTCCCATGAGTTTTCGGCTCCTAGGACACCTCAACAAAATGGAGTTGTTGAGAGGAAAAATAGGGTGCTTCAAGAGATGGCCCGTGTGATGTTGCTTAGCAACAATGTCCCTAGGAACCTATGGGCCGAAGCCATCAATACGGCTTGCTATATAGGAAATAGAGTTTTCCTAAGGCCCGGTACTAGAAACGCCTCCTATGAGTTATGGAAAGGCAAGAGGCCAAATGTTAGCTACTTCCACACTTTTGGAAGCAAATGCTACATTTTGAATGACCGTGATCAACTTGGCAAATTCGATGCTAAAAGTGATGAGGGTATTTTTATTGGCTATGCCTTGAATAGTAGAGCCTATAGAGTTTTCAATTTAAAGACTCTAAGTGTTAAGGAATCATCCAATGTCGTATTTGATGACACTAGGCTCAAGTCTAATGATCATGAGGATGAGGTTATTTTTAGTGATGGTTCTCCTTTGGAGAAGGTTGTGGTGTCTCCTAATGATGGGACATCTAATGTCAACAATGATGACACACAACCTATTGATAGAGTTCCTCTCTTGGACTCTAAAGAACCCGCTCCATGGGTTAGGAAACTCCATGATAAAGAAGATATCATTGGAGAGGTTAATGAGGGTGTTAGGACTAGACGTCAACTTGCTAATCTTATTAGCTACACATGCTACACCTCTCAAATTGAACCCAAAAAGGTTGAAGAAGCCTTAAATGATGAATTTTGGGTTCTTGCCATGCAAGAAGAGCTAAACCAATTCAAAAGGAATGAGGTTTGGACTCTAGTTCCTAGGCCTAAGACCACTAATGTCATAGGCACTAAATGGATATTTAGGAACAAATCCGATGAGGATGGCAACATAGTGCGGAACAAGGCTAGACTTGTAGCACAAGGGTACTCTCAAATTGAGGGTATCGACTTTGAGGAGACATTTGCTCCCGTTGCCCGTTTAGAGTCTATTAGGCTTCTCTTGTCCATTTCTTGTGTGCACAAATTCAAATTGCACCAAATGGATGTCAAGAGTGCCTTCCTCAATGGCTTCTTGCAAGAGGAAGTGTTTGTTGAACAACCCAAGGGGTTTGTGGATGCACACCACCCCAACCATGTCTATCGCCTCAAGAAGGCACTATATGGGTTGAAACAAGCACCGAGGGCTTGGTATGAGCGCCTCACTCAATTTCTTGTTGACAATGACTACACAAGAGGTAGTGTTGACAAGACACTATTCATCAAGAGAGACAATGACGAGCTTTTCATAGCTCAAATATATGTCGATGACATAGTGTTTAGCTCCACCAACAACACCAAGGTCCAACAATTTGTTGATGTTATGTCTCATGAATTTGAGATGAGTCTTGTTGGTGAGCTTAATTACTTCCTAGGTTTGCAAATTAGGCAACTAGATAATGGGATTTTCATAACCCAAGCCAAATATGCCAAAAACCTTGTGAAGAAGTTTGGTCTTGAAAAAGCCAAACATTGTGACACTCCTATGAGCACCACTTTGAAGCTAAGAAAGGATGCTAGCGGTAAAAGTGTGGACCAAACCTTATATCGTGGCATGATAGGGAGCTTGCTCTATTTGACCGCAAGTATGCCCGATATATCATTTAGTGTAGGAGTTTGTGCTAGGTACCAATCCGATCCCAAGGAGTCCCATCTCTCTTCGGTTAAGAGAGTCATTCGCTTTGTGAATGGGACTTCCAACTATGGGATTTGGTACTCATTTGACACTAATCCTAGTCTTGTAGGATATAGTGATGCGGATTGGGCAGGAAATTGTGATGATAGGAAGAGCACATCGGGCGGTTGCTTCTTTCTAGGCAACAACTTGGTGTCTTGGTTTTGCAAGAAGCAAAACTCGATTTCCTTGTCCACGGCGGAAGCCGAGTACATAGCCGCAGGGAGTGGATGCACTCAACTTATATGGATGAAGCAAATGCTAGTAGATTACGGATTCAACCAAGGTACTCTCACTCTCTTTTGTGATAACATGAGTGCCATTAATATTTCCAAGAATCCGGTGCAACATTCTAGAACCAAGCATATTGACATCCGCCATCACTTCATTAGAGAGCTTGTTGAAAATAAATGCATAGTACTTGAACATGTAGGTACTAATGATCAACTTGCGGACCTATTTACTAAACCCTTAGATGCTACTCGATTTAAAATTCTTAGTAGATCTATTGGGATATGTCTTGTGGAGTGATGTTCTATGATTGACCCCATATGGGGAACTCAAGCAAAGAGAGCTAGTTTGCATTCTTGTCACTTGCAAAAAATTTTGAAATATCTTATGTCTCTTCTTTTAATTGCTTGAGTAAGCTTGGTTGCACATATGTATATATGTTTTCAATTCAATAAGTGTGAACCTTGCTGAAACAAATTATAGCACGATGTGTATAAAGCTATCTAGAGGGGGGGTGAATAGATTTTACGCTTTTTACCCAATTTTTCGTGTTAGTCAAAATTACGAAAATGCCCTCAAGATAATATAACCAAGCAAGTGTAATATGGTGCGGAAATTAAAACAACACTTGGTTTTTACGTGGAAATCCTCACGGGAAAAACCACGGGCTATGTAAGTAAGCCACACTCGAACCTCGAATCCACTAAATGTGCAAACGATTACAACCTAATCCCGGAAGTAATCACACACCTACCTAATCCCGGTATGAGTGAACCTAGTCCTATTTGCTTGCGATCTAAGCAACCTAATCCCGGTTGCTGCACACAAGACTTACTTTCTCTAGAAGAGAATACAACCCTAAGTGAATATATGTGAATATCCAAAATGCAACATAGAGCAAGGGAAACCCTATATGCTTATCTAAGATGATTAATATGCAATTAGAACAATCCTAGATATCAAAACTAAATGACATGTCAATTAGTTTAGCTAATCAATATTAAGCACAAAACCTAATATGCTAGCACAATACAAATTCTCAAACATACATCATACTCATCTCAATATTGTATCCAAAGCATACAAAATAACAAACAAGTAATTAATTGAGATTGCTAGATAAGAGAAACACAAAACATGTAAGATATTAGTGAAAAGCTTACCAAGCAAAGTATGATGAAGATTCCATGCAAGATGACATCTAGAAGATCAAGGATGATGCTAGATGATGATTGATGATCATGAAAAAGTGTTTGAGTAATCAAAAATTGAGTTTTTGGAATTTTTCTACTCTTTGAAAAATATCCTAAGTATGAATTCTGAATATGAACTCTCTTAACTGACCTAAAGTCAAAGTGGCATATATATAGGGGGCCAAATCAAAGTGTGGTCGTTTAAGTAAGTTTCAAAGAAACGCGCCGATTGGCGGTTTCAATCGGCGGCCAGGCTGCCGATAATGACCGCCGAATTGAGCTCGTGAAGAACAGAGCAAAAACGGCGGTTCATTCGGCGGTTTCGTGACCGCCGATCCCGACCGCCGATCCCAACCGCCGAATTAAAACAGAGAGATTAAAATCAATCAGGTATGAACGGCGGTTTCGAACGACGGTTTCGTGACCGCCGATTCAACCGCCGAATTAGACTGAGAGATAAATCAATCAGGTCTTGAAACGACGGTTTCGAACGGCGGTCGTGACCGCCGATCTTAACCGCAGAAATGCTTCAGACCAATCTGGACTGAAACGGCGGTTTCATTCGGCGGCCAGGCCACCGATCATAACCGCCGATCACCTAGATAGGTGAAAACCAAGGAGAAGCCAAGGGCATTCTCCATAGGCGGTCCTCGCGCTAAACCAAGCACATTCTAGTGCATGCGCGGACGTTTCCGAAAGTTATCCGGAAACGAATTACACAACAACATGACACAATTACACACAACAAAATATAATAAATAAGTGCAAGTGTGAAATGTGACAAATGAAGAGAATGCACACATATGCAATGAATGTTAAGTGTGTGTGTGCAACTAATCTCTTCAAAGAAAAGTAAGCACATAGAAATTTACCTTCGATGCTTATCAACACGAGGTCTTCAAAGGGCTTCGAACAATAAGATCGATACTTAGGCTACCCTTACAAAGAACCCCAACAAGTGGTTGTCCACGAAATGAGCCAATCAACAAAAGGGAACCTTACACTTGCTTGTTTACAATCCATGTCATATTTATGTTCAATCATGCATTTTTGGACTGGGAGATGTATATAGGAAGTATGATTTGAATGACCTATGATTATCTCCATGACATGATGATTCTTTAATAACATGCTAATGTCAAATGAAAAAGCATGAAATTCATATAACATGCTCACATGAAAAGCATGAATTGATGATTGCATATTCTTAAAAATGCAAAACTTGTGTGAAAGCTAATAAGACTCAAAATGAATAAAGGATTTTGTATCCGTTCAAAGGAATTTATATTCCAAATGTCTCTCTTTCTTTATTGGTTGAACATGGCTACTATCATACGGATATTGAAAGTTCATTAAATACTCGAGGTGTGTTCTTCAATATAAAGCTAGAGGGGGGGTGAATAGATTTTATCTAATTATTACCCAATTTTCGCATGCAAGTCAATTTTACGAAAATACCCCTAGCAAGTCAATAATACATACAAGTGTAATATAGTGCGGAAATAATAAATGACACTTGATGTATACGTGGAAAACCCAACCACTGGGAAAAACCACGGGCTGTTAAGTGCGCCACACTCGGACCTCGAAATCCACTATATGAAAAGACGGTTACACCCTCAAGTGATTCTCGGACTCTCACCCTAGATAACCTCAGGCTATGGACACTACCAATCGCCACTCTTGGTTCAATCCCTAGTGATATCCCCTGATACACTACTCTTGGCGTGAGCACCCTCTAATCTACCACGCGGGCCTTTTATAGCGGCTCTAGTCCAATTTGCTTGAGGCCTAAGCACACTTAGCCCCAAGACTTCAATCTCTCAAAAGAGATGCACAACCCTATGTGAATATGTATGAATATTCAATTAATGCAATAAGAGCTAGGGTACTCTAAATGCTTACCTAGGATTATAAGATGACAATATAATCAATCCTAGATATCACATGTAGCTATATGTCATGGCATATAACTTTAGCTAAGTAAAGGATAACCAATCCTAGATACAAAGCTATCACAAAAATAATCTCAATCATATAATGAGATTAATTAGCTAGATGTTAGATAAACATGTAAAATCCTAGCTATCAAAAATAAAAACCCAATCAACACATAATCTCAATCTTATATGTAGAAATTAATCTAAACACATATAAGTAAAATATGAGATAAAATTGATAAGTAGAAACACTAATTATGTAAGATAAAAGTGTTCAACAAATCATACCATGTGTGTTGAAGAAGTCCCATGCATTAGCATATGCTAGATGATCCTAGATGATGCTTAGATGAAGATTTATGCATGTGGGAATGGGTTTAGAGAGATAAAGATATGATCTTTAAGCTTTCTCTCTCAAGTCTCTCTAAATATCTCTCTAGGGTTCTTATAATCAAAGACTTTTGTTCTGAACCAGAGATAAGGATGTATTTATAGAGACCAAAAACAGGGCAGGTGAAAATACAATTTTGCCCTTGAAACGCACCGATCGGCGGTTTCATTCGGCGGCCAGGCCGCCGAATTGAACCGCCGAATGGCTCCCGAGCGGAACAGGGGAACTTCGGCGACTTCGTTCGGCGGTTTCTAAACCGTCGATCCCAACCGCCGTTTTGGACCCGAGAGATATATTTCAATCAGGTCTCATTCGGCGGTTTCGAACGGCGGCCAGGCCGCCGAACGTAACCGCCGTTTCACCAAAAATGGTGAAACCAAGGAGAAGCCAAAGGCAACTCCACCGGCGATCATCGCGCAAAACAAAGCACATCAACGTGCACGCGCGGACGTTTCCGAACATCCTTAGGGAAACGAATTACACCACACTAAAAGCTAACATACATGAAGTGCAAGTGTGGGTATTGAATGCATCCTAATGCCTATCATGTCATGGCATTTCATATAAAAAGATGCAAACAATCTTATGCAAGAAGAGACATTGAATAAACAATAAAGCACAATGCACACAAAATATAAACACAACATTCAAGAATAAGAGTTATGCATGTTGTGTGTGTGTGCAACTATATCTCTTCAAGCCAATGTAAGCACTAGATATATACCTTTGGTGCTTGTCCTCTTGAGGTCTTGGAAAGGGTCTTGATCTTCAACAAATCACCTAGACTACCCTTACAACCAAACCCCAACATGTGGTTTGACCACGGAATAAGCCAATCAATTAATGGGAATCCTTACAGATATCTTATCCGGAAAAATCAAAAGGGTGCAAAGTTGCTCATGCCATGTTTCGCTTATAAAGTTGGATATAGTTGCTCTTATATTGAAATCAATGTATTCTATATCCTTGCTTTACTCATGACATTGGTGAAATTGGTTTGAATTCCTATTAGAAACCTTTGTCATTTGCTTTGCCAAATACCATTGTATTTTGGACTTGAATGCTACATGTCTTGTATGCAAAGCATGTTTGATTCACACATTTTCTCTCAAATAAATCTCCTTGTTTCTCTCCAATTAATTGAGATGCATAAAGTGACTTATATTAATTATGCAAATCTTGCATGCTACTATCTCTCGTTACTATGAGTGACCCGGTTGGGGACTACTCATTTGCCTATATCATGACAAAAAGGGGGAGTAGTATATGGTAAGGGGAGATGCAAATTGGTGTTGCAATTGTGCACATTGGGGAGATACCACATTGACGGGGAGTAAACCTTTGAGGGGGAGCATTGCATTTATCATACATTGCATATATTTTGTAATGTTGTGCCTAATTTCTAAAAATGCAAATGCTTGTTTTGATATCACTTGATTAATCTCACATTTCACTTGTACTGGAAAACATAGAAATCTTATTTACATGGCTTGATTATTCTACAAGAGATTGAAGACTTGAAGTTTTATTTTCTTATCTCTTTGTGTTGTAGAATATCATAGTTGTCCCGTAGTTTCTATTTCTTTGTGAGGAATCAATGTGAGTGGTGGTTTTATCACGAAATAGCCAAAGGGGGAGATTGTAAGGTTCCCATTTGTTGATTGGCTCATTTCGTGGACAAACCACATGTTGGGGTTCTTTGTAAGGGTAGCCTAAGTATCGGTCTTATTGTTCGAAGCCCTTTGAAGACCTCGTGTTGATAAGCACCGAAGGTAAATTTCTATGTGCTTACTTTTCTTTGAAGAGATTAGTTGCACACACACACTTAACATTCATTGCATATGTGTGCATTCTCTTCACTTGTCACATTTCACACTTGCACTTATTTATTATATTTTGTTGTGTGTAATTGTGTCTTGTTGTCGTGTAATTCGTTTCCCGATAACTTTCGAAAACGTCCGCGCATGCACTAGAATGTGCTTGGTTTAGCGCGAGGACCGCCTATGGAGAATGCCCTTGGCTTCTCCTTGGTTTTCACCTATCTAGGTGATCGGCGGTTATGATCGGCGGCCTGGCCGCCGAATGAAACCGCCGTTTCAGTCCAGATTGGTCTGAAGCATTTCTGCGGTTAAGATCGGCGGTCACGACCGCCGTTCGAAACCGCCGATTCAAGACCTGATTAATTTATCTCTCAGTCTAATTCGGCGGTTGAATCGGCGGTCACGAAACCGCCGTTCATACCTGATTGATTTTAATCTCTCTGTTTTGATTTGGCGGTTGGGATCGGCGGTCACGAAACCGCCGAATTAACCGCCGTTTATGCTCTGTTATTCACGAGCTCAATTCGGCGGTCATTATCGGCGGCCTGGCCGCCGATTGAAACCGCCGATCGGCGCGTTTCTTTGAAACTTACTTAAACGACCACACTTTGATTTGACCCCCTATATATATGCCATTTTGTCTTTAGGTCAATTAAGAGAGTTCATATTCAGAATTCATACTTAGGATATTTTTCAAAGCGAAGAAAAATTCCAAGAACTCATTTTTTATTACTCAAACACTTTTTCATGATCATCAATCATCATCTAGCATCATCCTTGATCTTCTAGATGTCATCTTGCATGGATTCTTCATCATACTTTGCTTGGTAAGCTTTTCACTAATATCTTACATATTTTGTGTTTCTCTTAGCTAGCAATCTCAATTAATTACTTGTATGTTATTTTATATACTTTGAATACAAGTTTGAGATTAGTATGATGTATGTTTGAGAAGTTTTTTTTTGTGATAGCTAATTAAGTTTTGTGCTTAATCTTGATTAGCTAAACTATTTGACATGTCATTTAGTTTTGATATCTAGGATTGTTCTAATTGCATATTAATCATCTTAGATAAGCATATAGGGTTTCCCTTGCTCTATGTTGCATTTGGATATTCATATATTCACTTAGGGTTGTTATTCTCTTCATAGAGAAAGTAAGTCTTGTGTGTAGCATCCGGGATTAGGTTGCTTAGATCTCAAGCAAATTGGACTAGGTTCACTCATACCGGGATTAGGTAGGTGTGTGATTACTTCCGGGATTAGGTTATAATTGTTTACACATTTAGTGGATTCGAGGTTCGAGTGTGGCTTACTTACTAGCCCGTGGTTTTTCCCGTGAGGGTTTCCACGTAAAAATCAAGTGTTATTTAATTTCCGCATTTTATACTTGATTTATTGCTTTATCTATTTAGGGGGAATTTCAAAATTTTGACTAACACGAAAAATTGGGTAAAAAGGTTAAAATCTATTCACCCCCCTCTAGATAGTTTTATACACACCGTGCTATAATTTGTTTCAATATATTTATCATACACACCGAGAGTTATTGTGTTTGTTTCAATTGGTATCAGAGCGGGTTCCTAGATATACTTTGGTGATCCTAGCTCATTTTAGGTGTGTTTTGCATTTGTGTGATTTTTGCTCATTCATATGTTTTGCATTCATTTGAATTCATTCATTATATACAATGAGTGTATACGGTGGCAACCAAGAGGGTGCGTCAAGTACACGACCTCCTCTCCTCTCCTCTCCTCACTGGTGTGAATTATGCCTCATGGAAAGGCAAGATGGAGGCATACTTGTGTCAAATCCATGATAGGGCATGGATGGCAATTGAAGATGGGTATGTGGCTCCTAAGATGACTCCCACGGGTGGTGGAGAAGAAGTACTCAAGCCTAAGGCTCAGTGGTCCACTGAAGAGTTTGAGACTTCAAAATGGAATAGGAAGGCTTGGCACGCTCTTCTATGTGCAGTGGATGAAAATTAGTACAAACTGATTCAAAACACTAGGATAGCCAATGAGGCATGGGATATCCTAGAGGTTGCACATGAAGGAACCGATGTTGTCAAGGATTCCAAGCTTCAAGTCCTTCAAACGCAATTTGAGTTGCTCAAGATGGAGGAGGACGAATGCTTCAATGACTTTGAAGTCAAGTTGATGGATATCGTCAATCAAAGCCATCAACTCGGTGACCCTTATACGGATAGGAGAGTTAAGCAAAAAATTATGAGGTCTCTCCCCGCTAGGTTTGAAGCAAAAGTGACGGCTTTAGAGGAGAATAGCACTTACAAGGACATGAAGCTGAGCGAGGTAATTGGAAGACTCCTCGCCTATGAATCTAGGAAGGCTCCTAGTATTTCACCTCCTAAAAAGCAAAAAGGGATTGCTTTGAAAGCTTCCAAGGTTGAGAAGGAGGAAAAAGGTGACTCGGACGAAAACACGGCATTGTTGCTTAGAAGATTCAAGAAATTCGTCAAGTTCAAGAAGAAAGGTTCTGGATCCAAAGGCCAAGACTTGAAGAAAAAGGCTCCCTTCAAGAGTTTTAAGCCTAGGCAAGAGAAGAGTGAAAAGAAAAGGGTCCAATGCTATGAGTGTGGCGGTATAGGACACATCTCACCCGATTGTGGGAATTTGAAGAACAATATGGCAAAAGTGATGGCCGCCACGTGGAGTGAAAGTGATGACTCCGGAAAGGGAGACAAGTCATCAAGTGATGATGAGCTTACCATCGACTACACGGCATTTGCGGCCACTTGTGTAGAAGATAAAGTTGTTGGTAAGAATGACTTGACTAATGATCCCATAGAAGAAAAAGATGAAGAAGTAGCTCTAGAGGTGATAGGCGAAGCTACTCATTGGGATATGGCTCTCATTGACTTAAGAGACCAAGGTGAAGGTCTTAATGAGGGAAATGACTCCATTAGTGAGAAGGAGAGTGGAGGAGATGACTCAAGTGTAGCTGACTCCTCATCTAACTCTACAAATGGAAGTGTAGAGAAAATGGATGTTAATGACTTTATAGTCAAGTGTGAAAGTTCATTGAAAACAAACAATAGAAAGTTGAAGATTTTAGAGGATAAAAATCTAGAGCTTTCAACACACAATGACCACTTAAGTAAACAAGTGGAGGCATCCAAGATGATTGAAGACAAGCTAAGGGATGAGCTAGCTTTGTCTAAGAGGAATGAAGAATGGTTGAAGAGAGAGCTTGATGAAGCTATAGAATCATTGACTAGGATGACTACAAGCACCAAGAAACTTGACCACATTCTTGGAAATGGAAAGAACCCTTGTGACAAGAGAGGTATTGAGTATGAAGAAAGCAAGGAGATTACTACTCCAACCAAGACCGTCTTTGTCAAGAGTTTGAGCAAGATAGAAGCCTCGCCGGTGCACACTTCTAGGAAGAAAATTGATCTAGGACAATGTTCAAGAAGTGCACAAGTGAAGGAAGCTCCAAGGAGACAACCTCAAGCTCAAAAAGTTCCTCAACCTAACTTCCGTCACGCTCAAATTCATCAAGGGAAGATGCCAATCATGCAAAATGGATCAAGGAAGCAAGCTAGACCGATTCAACAACAAAGAAGATTTGAACCCGCTCAACCACAAAGTCATGGGAAGGCTCCTATGCATGCACAAGAACATGGTATGAATTCTAAATTTATCCATACATGTCACTTTTGTGGTATTTATGGTCACATTAGACCAAATTGCTTTCATTTCATTAAATTATGTAGAATCAAAAATATGATTGAAAGAAAATGACAAGAGCTAGAATGCATGCTAATAAGAAGGAAAATATTCATGTTCATGATCCTATTATTTCTAGTACTCTTGAACCATTGTCCACTAGGAAGAAAAATGTCATATCTATATGGATAAGGAAAAATGAACCTGCTTGCTACGAGGCTAACAAGTCTCAAATAGGTTCAACCAAGTCAAATGGACTTGGGAGGTCTATAGGACCTCATGACCTTTATTAATGAAGGATGGTGATTGACCCCATATGGGGAACTCAAGCAAAGAGAGCTATTGCATACGTGTTGCATGCAAATATTTGAAAAATCTTATGCTTCTTTGTTGATTGCTTGAGTAAGCTTGGTTACACATTTGTATATATGTTTTCAATTCAATAAGTGTGAACCATACTTGTTTACAATCCATATCATATTTATGTTCAAACATGCATTTTTGGACTAGGAGATTTACATAGGAAGTATGATTTGAACGACCTATAGTTATCTCCATGACATGATGATTCTTATTGACATGCTTAAAAAATTGAAAAGCATGAGTTATTTATAACATGCTAATGACATATGAAAAGCATGAAATTCAAATGACATGCTCAAATGAAAAAGTATGAATTGATGATTGCAATTTTTAAAATACAAAACTTGTGTGAAAAAGCTTATGAGACTCAAAATGAATAAAGGATCTTGTATCCGTTCAAAGGAATTTATATTTCAAATTGTCTCTCTTTCTTTATTTGTTGAACATGTCTACTATCATACGGGTTTCATTCCCGGAAAAATCAAATAGAGTGCAAAGTAGCTCATGACATGTTTGGCTTATAAAGATGGATATAGTTGCTCATAAATTAAAATCAATGAAAACTCTATATCCTTGCTTCTCTCATGACATTAGTGAAATTGGTTTGAATTCTTATTAGAAACCTTTGTCATTTGCTTTGCCAAATACCATTATATTTTGGACTTGAATGCTACATGTCTTGTATGCAAAGCATGTTTTGATTCACACATTTATTTTAAATAAATCTCCTTGTTTCTCTCCAATTGATTGTGTTGCATAAAGTGGATTATATGATTATGCAAGTATATAGTTTGCTACTATCTCTCTTTGCTAAGTGGCCCGGTTGGGGACTACTCCTTTGCCTATATCATGACAAAAAGGGGGAGTAGAATGGTGGTAAGGGGAGTTGCAAATTGTGGTAGCAATTGTGCATGTTGGGGAGACAATACATTGAGGGGGAGTAACCCGTTGAGGGGGAGCATTGCATTCATCAAACATTGCATGATGTTGTTTGTTGTACTTAAATTTCTAGAATGCAAATGCTTGTTTATGCTCCCACTTGATTAATCTCACATTTTTCTTGAATTAGAAAGTATAGAAACTTTGCTTTCAGGGATTGATTGTTCTACATGAGATTGAAGACTTCAAGATTATTTTTATATATCTCTTTGTAAAGTAGAAAATCATAGTAGACCCGTAGTTTCTATTATGTTGTGAGGAATCAATGTGAGTGGTGGTTTTGTCACGAAATAGCCAAATGGGGAGATTGTAAGGATTCCCATATTTTGATTGGCTTATTTCGTGGACAAACCACATGTTGGGGTTGATTGTGTAAGGGTAGTTTAGGTGATTGAACTTCATACTCAAGACCTCAAGGGACAAGCACGCCAAAGGTATAATTTCTAGTGCTTGGTTTTCTTTGAAGAGATTTAGTTAGCACACACTCACTTAGCATACTTGTTCTTGTGTGCATACTCTTCACATGTCACTTTACACACTAGCACTTTGTTTGATATCTTGTTGTGTGTATATGTGCTTAATAATTCATTTCCCGATAGTATTCGGAAACGTCCGCGCATGCACTAGAATGTGCTTGGTTTTGCGCGAAGACCGCCCACGGAGAATACTCTTGGCTTCTCCTTTAGATTCACCATCATTGGTGAATCGGCGGTTTGATCGACTGCCTGGCCGCCTAATTGAAACCGCCGTTTCAGTCCAGAAAGGTCTGGAGTGATTCTACGGTTACGATCGGTGGCCACCGATCGCCGTTCGAAACCGCCGTTCATACCTGATCGATTTACATCTCTCGGGTTTGATTCTGCTGTTTAATCGGCGGTTTCAAAACCGCCGAATGAAACCGCCGTTGTTCCCCTATTCTTCTCGGGTTCAATTTGGCGGTTGTAAACGGCGGCCCGGCCGCCGAATGAAACTACCGATTGGTGCGTTTCATAGGCAAAATTGTCTTTTCACATGCCCAATTCTTGATGTCTATAAATATCTTACTTTCTCTTTCTCTGATCAAGTTCTTTGAGTCCTTAGAACCTTAAACTTCAAAGAGAGATTTTTGAGAAAAAATCAAATCAAGAACTCACCTTTAAACACTCAAATCAAATCTTTTTTGCATCAAATTTCATCTTGCATTCATCCATGAATGGGTTTGCATCATCACAATATGCTTGGTAAGATTTTGATTAATTTCATCTTATTTTAGTATTTACTATCAAGCATATTCTCTTCTAATTTACTTATATGTTTTTGATCATATGATAAATACAAGAATAGAGAATTAATTGTGATGAATTGATTGAGTGTTGTTTTGTGATAGCTAATTAGGTTTTTGATTAATCTTGATTAGCTAAGCTATTTGACATGTCATTTGGCAATTGATATCTAGGGTTGATTTAAATTGATTATATCATCATCCTAGATAAGCATCTAAGGTTACCTAGCCTTGTTTGTTATTTGAATATTTATACATATTCACATATGTTGCATAATCTCTTCATAGAGAATTAAGTCTTGAGGCTAAGATTGCTTAGGCCTCAAGCAATTGGACTAGAGCCACTTTTAAAAGGCCGAGTGGTAGAAGTGGGGGGTTATAGACCGGAGTGTTAGACGAGGTCTACATAGGTTGTAAACTCCATTTCAATTAGTGGATTTCGAGGTCCGACTATGGCGCACTAAACAGCCCGTGGTTTTTCCCAGTGGTTGGGTTTCCACTTATACATCAAGTGTTATTTAAATTCCGCACTATATTACACTTGCTTGTATTTTTGACTAGTAAAGGCATTTTCGTAAAATTGACTTGCATGCGAAAATTGGGTATTAATAATTAAAATCTATTCACTCCCCCCCCCCCCCCCCCCCCCCCCCCCCCCCCCCCCCCTCTCTCTAGATATATTTATCATACATTCCGAGCGTTATTGTATTTGTTTCAAATGCAATCAAGCTGGCCAAGTCGCTTCCCATGAAAGAGTATGGTTTTGTCGTTTTCAATTTAATTCTCCATGTTTTTTATTCCACCAACCCCACATACACACACTCACACACACATATATATAGTGTACTGTTTTGATTTGGGAACATCCTTTTGGAATATATTAATGAACAAATCTTTGATTCTTTGTATACCGCTTTAGGAGACGGTTGTCGTTTGCTCGAGTACGGAGTCTTTTTCACGTAGCCTGTACTTAACTAGACAAAAGACACGGCTGCAACGCAGTACTGAAAAGAAAAAAGTTCCAGCTGGTAAATCTAAGGTTGAAATCCATTTGAAACCAGATTCTGGAAGGACAAGGAGATGATTATTATTTTCTTCAAACAACCCTCTCTTATCATTTTTGGATGATGACATTCATTTGTTGAACGTTTTGTTCAGTCACCTAACAAAAGAAAATTTAAGGTAAAACCGATTTCACTTCACTATTTTTGAATGTTCATCACGTTTCTATTTGATAAATTACTGTAGTCGGTGTTTGATATTGTTCCTTTTTTCAGTAATGTGTAGTCATCATATGTTGTCGACAATCGCATACAATATTGTCTGATTTCAATTAACTGTTTTCATTCAGTGAACCGGTCATTGAGAATGATTATTTTTGCCTACGTCGGAAAGATGTTCTGGAAAATCTTTTGCTCGAAAAGTGGTTCAATGATACAGTGAGTCACGATCCATAAATTGTTTCTTACATAATAAATCCAATGTAATCAACTCTTGATAATTTATCAACTGTGCAGCTCATTAACATGGTCATGTACAATATATCTCGTGATTCCTCAAAACATGTGTGGTATCTGTCGACATACTTTTCGGTTAGCCCATTAAACCTTACTTAATTTTTAAATTATTCTTTTGAACAGATACGTGGACTTTATTGCCGAATTGAATTGCATTGGAACATATATATGTTAAGGTTCTTACATCCCATTCATGAGCAGGTTTATGCAATAACTACTTGGTTGAAAGAATTGACGGCGGTGGAACGTGTCAACAAACTTAACTTTTATGAGGGATCTGAGCAACTTTGTGAAAAGATTTTTATTCCTATGAACGACAACAATAAGCACTGGTTCTTATTGGTGATAAATGTATCAGGCAAAAAAGCTGAAGTATGGGATAGCTTACCCGTGGATAAGGAAAACAAAAAGAGAATGGAGTCGGCAAAAGAAGTTGTTAGTAATCCTTAATTACCTATTCATTTACGCAAGAATGATTTTGTTTTTATTCTAAAAATGATATGATATGCAGCTTGCGTTTCTGGACCGGTACTTTTCGGAATGTCTCAAGTTAAAGATGAACTTCAAATCCTTTACAGTCAATTCCTTCGCCCAATGTCCTGTACAGCCTAATGATTTTGATTATGGTTTATTTATGATAACCAATTGTATGCAGGGTTCAAAGAGCTGGTTCAATGAGACTAATGTATGTGAATTTTCTACCTTTTTTTTTTAATTTTTTTCTTTCTGGTTAAGTCCTCTAAATGTTCAACTATAACTCTTTGAATGATAATGTCAAATATAATGCAGTACAACTCTGAGTATCATAGGTTGAAACTTGTTTGGATCTTGCAAAGCATCACACAAACCGACTGCTCGAAAATCTGAAAGCAACTTCATTACCAGAAAAAGCAAGCTACTTGGCGATCCCACCAAAAACCCCAGCTTTTCCTGTGGGCAAGCCAAAAGGCTCGAGACATGATCATAAGGCAAAGGGTAGAACAGAAAATATGGCTGCAATTTATGCAAAAGGTTTTCAATGTGGTTGGACATCTCGACGTCGCAGCGGATGATACAGATCTTGATTGTATGGTTGTGAATTGTGATTGTTCAATGTGATTGAGATCGTGAATGTATGGTTGTGCATTTAGATTGTTCAAGCATGTTTTCAATGTGATTGTTCAATCAAAGGGTGTCGCTCTCACATAACTTACCTTGGACATTATAAACAAGATGACCATGCATTGTGCCTTAACGTTTTTTTTTTTTAGATAATATGGAGTTTGGACAGAAAATGAATACAAATTTTACTTTAATAGTTGCACTGGAGTTGTGCATATTTCTCATTTTTTATATTTTTGCCAAATTGAACAATCAAATTTAAACTAAAAAAGGACAACAATGGATAATATAGATCAACATCACTATTATTAGAGTTTGTGAACAAACGAATTTAAACTTAAACTGAATATATTATCACACCATTAAAGAACTGATTACATAGAAGCGGGTACATAAAATGGCAGTTAAAGCGCGTAATAACAAACAAAGGAAAGAGGAAATATTGCAACTACGTGAACAGTCAGTCCAGTGCACCTCTGGCTTTAATGGGATCAAAGCAACGTGAACAGTTAGTCCAAGAGAGTTGTTTGTTGTTTGTTTTGAACTGCAAATTTATTTCAAGAGGCTAAACAAAGCCTAGCAAAACAAACAACACAGAGGCACATCCAACTTAGGAGACCAAAACAAACAACAAACAAACCCAAAAACTACAAGACCACCAACTGCCAAAAACCAAAGCAACCACAACAAAAACCACATTATTTTCAACTCAACTGTATTTCAGTTTGCATTCATCTAACCTGAGGTCACCGCAAGTCTCAAGCATTGATGCAAAGGAGGAAAAAAAATTCAAAGTGAAATAAATGGATTATTTTATACTAAGTTTATATTATTTAAGATTTTTAGGAAAATGTAGCATCAAATTCCAACTTCCATTATTATTCCCTACTACAAATATTTATGGACGTATATCAAGACTACAAAATTGGACAAAAAAAGTACTTTATTTTGATAAAAAATCATAGGATGTCCCATAACTTTGCCTACTAAAAAGAACTAGGTATTTTTGTTTGTTTATTCAGAATAATTAACGAGTTTAATTCGGGACTGATTGATTATGTCCTATTCTAATAAATGGCCTTTAATAACCAATTACTAGAAAAGAAAAAAGAAAAACATGTGCATCATTTTTATAAGGTAGGTAAGGGTTCTTAATCTTGTTCGATATGTATTTTTTATGTACAAATGTAACATCCCAAAAAGAAACATAGATATAGATAGAAAGGTATCACAAATAACTCTATGAATAGAAAATACACAACATGCAAAAGATGTATTGAAACACAAAACTGTTCTAAACGAAAGATAAGTAAAAAAAATAAATAACAATACGATTACAGAAAGAAATCCTAGATTACACTACTAAACCGAAACGTCTTTCAATAAGTAGTAGCAGACGATCGCATTCATCCATTAACATGTTGACTTCATTGATTTTAGCTTCCACCTCCATCTCTAGCTGCATGATGCGGATATCGGCATCTACGACCTTCTTGTTCTCATCCCTCCAATCCTTTTCCATCTTCATGCAACGTATGCGTTCTTTGGCTAGTGCATCCTCAACAATTCCTTTCCTCTCCGACAACAAATCATCAATCTCATGGATAATGGAACCATTGTAAGTCATTTTCCCATTACAGTGAGAACTTAGTTTTGTACAAACCCTAGTGAAAAGAATACTCGGTGTGTTCTAAATATTATCTAGAGGGGGGTGAATAGATTTTAACTATTATTACCCAATTTTCGCATGCAAGTCAATTTTACAAAAATGCCCCTACTAGTCAAAAATACAAGCAAGTGTAATATAGTGCGGAATTTAAATAACACTTGATGTATACGTGGAAACCCAACCACTGGGAAAAACCACGGGCTGTTTAGTGCGCCACACTCGGACCTCGAAATCCACTAATCGAAATGGAGTTTACAACCTATGTAGACCTCGTCTAACACTCCGGTCAATAACCCCCCACTTCTACCACTCGGGCCTTTAAAAGTGGCTCTAGTCCAATTGCTTGAGGCCTAAGCAACCTTAGCCTCAAGACTTAATTCTCTAAGAAGAGATTATGCAACCTATGTGAATATGTATGAATATTCAAATAACAAACAAGGCTAGGTAACCTTAGATGCTTATCTAGGATGATGATATAATCAATTTAATCAACCCTAGATATCAATTGCTAAATGACATGTCAAATGGCTTAGCTAATCAAGATTAGTCAAAAACCTAATTAGCTATCACAAAACAACACTCAATTAATTCATCACAATTAATTCTCTAATCTTGTATTTATCATATGATCAAAAACATACAAGTAATTAAAAGAGAATATGCTTGATAGTAAAAATACTAAAATAAGATGAAATTAATCAAAATCTTACCAAGCATGTTGTGATGATGCAAATCCAATCATAGATGCTTTCTATGTAGACATAGAGGATGCAATATGAAATTTGATGCAAAAAGGATTTGATTTGAGTGTTTAAAGGTGAGTTCTTGATTTGATTTTTTCTCAAAAATCTCTCTTTGAAGTTTAGGGTTCTAATAACTCAAGAAGCTTAATCAGAGAATGAGAAAGTAAGATATTTATAGACATCAAGAATTGGGCATGTGAAAAGACAAGTTTGCCCCTGAAATGCACCGTTCGGCGGTTTCAATCGGCGGCCAGGCCGCCTATCACGACCGCTGAATTGAGCTCGTGAAGAACAGAGCATCAACGGCGGTTTCATTCGGCGGTTTCGTGACCGCCGATCCAACCACCGAATTGGATCGAGAGATTAAAATCGATCAGGTATGAATGGCGGTTTCGAACGGCGGTCGTGACCGCCGATCGTGACTGCATAATTGCATCAGACCAATCTGGACTGAAACGGCGGTTTCATTCGGCGGCCTGGCCGCCGATCATAACCACTGATCACCAACAATGGTGAAAACCAAGGAGAAGCCAAGGGCATTCTCCGTGGGCGGTCTTCGCGTAAAACCAAGCACACATACGTGTGAGTGTGGACGTTTCCGAACACTATTGGGAAATGAATTACTAAGCACATATACACACGACAAGATATAAAACAAAGTGCTAGTGTGTAAAGTGACATGTGAAGAGTATGCACACAAATGCAAGTATGCTAAGTGTGTGTGTGCTTACTAAATCTCTTCAAAGAAAAATCAAGCACAAGAAATTATACATTTGGCGTGCTTGTCCCTTGAGGTCTTGAAAGAACCTTCGAGCATGAAGTTCAAACACCTAAACTACCCTTACATTATCAACCCCAACATGTGGTTTGTCCACGAAATAAGCCAATCAATATATGGGAATCCTTACATTCTCCCCCTTTGGCTATTTCGTGACAAAACCACCACTCACATTGATTCCTCACAACATAATAGAAACTACGTGTCTACTATGATTTTCTACTTTACAAAGAGATATGTAAAAATAATCTTGAAGTCTTCAATCTCAAGTAGAACAATCAATCCTTGAAAGCAAAGTTTCTATACTTTCCAATTCAAGTAAAAAGTGAGATGAATCAAGTGAGAATTAGAACAAGCATTTGCATTCTAAGAATTTAAGCATAACTACAACATCATGTAATAATTGTGAATGCAATGCTCCCCCTCAATGGGTTACTCCCCCTCAATGTATTGTCTCCCCAACATGCATAATTGCAACTCCCCTTACCACCATTCTACTCCCCCTTTTTGTCATGATATAGGCAAAGGAGTAGTCCCCAACCGGGTCACTTAGCAAAGAGAGATGATAGCATTCAAGTCATTTGCATAATCATAAAATGCACTTTTATGCAACTCTATCAATAGGAGAGAAACAAGGAGATTTATTTTAAAATAAATGTGTGAAACAAAACATGCTTTGCATACAAGACATGTAGCATTCAAGTCCAAAATACAATGGTATTTGGCAAAGCAAATGACAAAGGTTTCTAATAAGAATTCAAACCAATTTCACCAATGTCATGAGAGAAGCAAAGATATAGAGTTTTCATTGATTTTAATTTATGAGCAACTATATCCAACTTTATAAGCCAAACATGTCATGAGCAACTTTGCACTCTATTTGATTTTTTCGGGGAATGAAACCCGTATGATAATAGACATGTTCAACAAATAAAGAAAGAGAGACAATTTGGAATATAAATTCCTTTGAACGGATACAAGATCCTTTATTCATTTTAAGTCTCATAAGCTTTTTCACACAAGTTTTGCATTTAAAAATTGCAATCATCAATTCATGCTTTTTCATTTGAGCATGTCATTTGAATTTCATGCTTTTCATATGTCATTAGCATGTTATAAAACCAACTCATGCTTTTCAATTTTTTAGCATGTCATTAAGAATCATCATGTCATGGAGATAACTATAGGTCATTCAAATCATACTTCCTATGTAAATCTCCTAGTCCAAAAATGCATGTTTGAACATAAATATGACATGGATTGTAAACAAGCATGGTTCACACTTATTGAATTGAAAACATATATACATATGTGCAACCAAGCTTACTCAAGCAATTAACAAAGAAGCATAAGATTTTTCAAATATTTGCATGCAACAAGTATGCATAAGCTCTCTTTGCTTGAGTTCCCCATCTGGGGTCATCATCATCCTTCATCAATGAAGGTCATGAGGTCCTATGGACCTCCCAAGTCCATTTGACTTGGATGAACCTATTTGAGACTTGATAGTCTCGTAGCAAGCGGGTTCATTTTTCCTTATCCACATAGATATGACTTTTTTCTTCCTAGTGGACAATGGTTCAAGAGTACTAGAAATAATAGGATCATTAATATGAATATTTTCCTTCCTATTAGCATGCATTCTATCTCTTGTCATTCTCTTGTCAATCATGCTTTTGATTCTACATAATTTAATGAAATAAAAGCAATTTGGTCTAATGTGACCATTAATACCACAAAAGTGACATCTAGGGATAAATTTAGAATTCATACCATGTCCTTGTGCATGCATAGGAGCCTTCCCATGACTTTGTGGTTGAGCGGGTTCAAATCTTCTTTGTTGTTGAACCGGTCTCGTTTGCTTCCTTATTCCATTTTGCATGATTGGCCTCTTCCCTTGATGAATATAAGCTTGAGGGAAGTTTGGTTGAGGAACTTTTTGAGCTTGAGGTTGTCTCTTTGAAGCTTCCTTCACATGTGCACTTCTTGAGCATTGTCCTAGATCGATTTTCTTCCTAGGTGTGTGCACCGGTGAGGCTTCGTTCTTGCTCAAACTCTTGACAAAGATGGTCTTGGTTGGAGTAATGATCTCCTTGCTTACTTCATACCCAATACCTCTCTTGTCACAAGGGTTCTTTCCACTACCAAGAATGTGGTCAAGTTTCTTAGTGCTTGTAGTCATCCTAGACAATGACTCTATGGCTTCAACAAGCTCTCTCTTCAACCCTTCTTCATTCCTCTTAGACATAACTAGCTCATCCCTTAGCTTGTCTTCAATCTTCTTGGATGCCTCCACTTGTTTACTTAAGTGGTCATTGTGTGTTGAAAGTTCTAGATTTTCATCCTCTAAAATCTTCAACTTTCTATTTTTCTTCTCCAATGAACTTTCACACTTGACTATAAAGTCATTTACATCCATTTTCTCTACACTTCCATTTGTAGAGTTAGATGAGAAGTCATCTTCACTTAAGTTATCTCCTCCACTCTCATTCTCACTAATTGAGTCATTTCCCTCATTTAGACCTCCACCTTGGTCTCTTGAGTCAATGAGAGCCATATCCCAATGAGTAGCTTCGCCTATCACCTCTAGAGCTACTTCTTCATCTTTTTCTTCTATGGGATCACTAGTCAATTCATTCTTACCAACAACTTTATCTTCTTCACAAGTGGCCCCAAATGCCGTGTAGTTGATGGTAAGCTCATCATCACTAGATGACTTGTCTCCCTTTCCAGAGTCATCACTTTCACTCCACGTGGTGGCCATCACTTTTGCCATATTGTTCTTCAAGTTCCCACAATCAGGTGAGATGTGACCTATACCACCACACTCATAGCATTAGACCCCTTTCTTCTTACTATGCTCTTGCCTAGGCTCAAAACTCTTGAAGGGAGCCTTTTTCTTCAAGTCTTGGCCTTTGGATCCAAAGCATTTCTTCTCGAACTTAACGAATTTCTTGAGTCTTCTTAGCAACAATGCCATGTCTTCGTCCGAGTCACCTTTTTCCTCCTTCACAACCTTGGAAGCATTCAAAGCAGTTCCTTTTTGCTTGTTAGGAGGTGAAATGCTAGGAGCCTTCCTAGATTCATAGGCGAGGAGTCTTCCAATAACCTCGCTCGGCTTCATGTCCTTATAGGTGCTATTCTCCTCTAAAGCCGTCACCTTTGATTCAAACCTAGCAGGGAGAGACCTCATAATTTTCTGCTTAACTCTCCTATCCGAATAAGGATCACCGAGTTGATGGCTTTGATTCACAATATCCATCAACTTGACTTCAAAGTCATTGAAGCACTCGTCCTCCTCCATTTTAAGCAACTCAAATTGCGTTTGAAGGACTTGTAGCTTGGAATCCTTAACCACTTCGGTTCCTTCATGTGCAACCTCTAGAATATCCCATGCCTCCTTGGCTATCCTAGTGTTCTGAATCAGTTTGTACTGATTTTCATCCACTGCACATAGAAGAGCATGCCATGCCTTCCTATTCCATTTTGAAATCTCAAACTCTTCAGGTGACCACTGAGCCTTAGGCTTGAGTACTTCTTCTCCACCACAAGTGGGAGTCATCATAGGAGGTGCATACCCATCTTCAATAGCCATCCATGCCCTATCATGGATTTGGCACACATATGCCTCCATCTTGCCTTTCCATGAGGCATAATTCACACCGGTGAGGAGGGGAGGCCGTGTGCTTGAAGCACCCTCATGGTTGCCACCGTATCCACTCATTGTATGTAATGAATGAATTCAAATGAATGCAAAATGTATGAATGCGCAAAAATCACACAAATGCAAAACACACCTAAAATGAGCTAGGATCACCTAAGTATATCTAGGAACCCGTTTTAATACCAATTGAAAAGAATACTCGGTGTGTTCTAAATATTATCTAGAGGGGGGGTGAATAGATTTTAACTATTATTACCCAATTTTCGCATGCAAGTCAATTTTACAAAAATGCCCCTACTAGTCAAAAATACAAGCAAGTGTAATATAGTGCGGAATTTAAATAACACTTGATGTACACGTGGAAACCCAACCACTGGGAAAAACCATGGGCTGTTTAGTGCGCCACACTCGGACCTCGAAATCCACTAATCGAAATGGAGTTTACAACCTATGTAGACCTCGTCTAACACTCCGGTCAATAACCCCCCACTTCTACCACTCGGGCCTTTAAAAGTGGCTCTAGTCCAATTGCTTGAGGCCTAAGCAACCTTAGCCTCAAGACTTAATTCTCTAAGAAGAGATAATGCAACCTATGTGAATATGTATGAATATTCAAATAACAAACAAGGCTAGGTAACCTTAGATGCTTATCTAGGATGATGATATAATCAATTTAATCAACCCTAGATATCAATTGCTAAATGACATGTCAAATGGCTTAGCTAATCAAGATTAGTCAAAAACCTAATTAGCTATCACAAAACAACACTCAATTAATTCATCACAATTAATTCTCTAATCTTGTATTTATCATATGATCAAAAACATACAAGTAATTAAAAGAGAATATGCTTGATAGTAAAAATACTAAAATAAGATGAAATTAATCAAAATCTTACCAAGCATGTTGTGATGATGCAAATCCAATCATAGATGCTTTCTATGTAGACATAGAGGATGCAATATGAAATTTGATGCAAAAAGGATTTGATTTGAGTGTTTAAAGGTGAGTTCTTGATTTGATTTTTTCTCAAAAATCTCTCTTTAAAGTTTAGGGTTCTAATAACTCAAGAAGCTTAATCAGAGAATGAGAAAGTAAGATATTTATAGACATCAAGAATTGGGCATGTGAAAAGACAAGTTTGCCCCTGAAACGCACCGTTCGGCGGTTTCAATCGACGGCCAGGCCGCCGATCACGACCGCCGAATTGAGCTCGTGAAGAACAGAGCATCAACGGCGGTTTCTGTAAGGTTCCCTTTTGTTGATTGGCTCATTTCGTGGACAACCACATGTTGGGGTTCTTTGTAAGGGTAGCCTAAGTATCGGTCTTATTGTTCGAAGCCCTTTGAAGACCTCGTGTTGATAAGCACCGAAGGTAAATTTCTATGTGCGTACTTTTCTTTGAAGAGATTAGTTGCACACACACACTTAACATTCATTGCATATCTGTGCATTCTCTTCACTTGTCACATTTCACACTTGCACTTATTTATCATATTTTGTTGTGTGTCATGTTGTCGTGTAATTCGTTTCCCGATAACTTTCGGAAACGTCCGCGCATGCACTAGAATGTGCTTGGTTTAGCGCGAGGACCGCCTATGGAGAATGCCCTTGGCTTCTCCTTGGTTTTCACCTTTCTAGGTGATCGGCGGTTATGATTGGTGGCCTGGCCGCCGAATAAAACCGCCGTTTCAGTCCAGATTGGTCTGAAGCATTTCTACGGTTAAGATCAGTGGTCACGACTGCCGTTCGAAACCGCCGATTCAAGACCTGATTGATTTATCTCTCAGTCTAATTCGACGGTTGAATCGGCGGTCACGAAACCGCCGTTCATACCTGATTGTTTTTAATCTCTCTGTTTTGATTCGGCGGTTGGAATCGGCAGTCACGAAACCGCCGAATTAACCGCCGTTTATGCTCTGTTCTCCACTAGCTCAATTCGGCGGTCATGATCGACGGCCTGGCCGCCGATTGAAACCGCCGATCGGCGCGTTTCTTTGAAACTTACTTAAACGACCACACTTTGTTTTGGCCCCCTATATATATGCCATTTTGTCTTTAGGTCAATGAAGAGAGTTCATATTCAGAATTCATACTTAGGATATTTTTTAAAGAGAAGAAAAATTCCAAGAACTCATTTTTTATTACTCAAACACTTTTTCATGATCATCAATCATCATCTAGCATCATCCTTGATCTTCTAGATGTCATCTTGCATGGATTCTTCATCATACTTTGCTTGGTAAGCTTTTCACTAATATCTTACATATTTTGTGTTTCTCTTAGCTAGCAATCTCAATTAATTACTTGTATGTTATTTTATATACTTTGAATACAAGTTTGAGATTAGTATGATGTATGTTTGAGAAGTTGTTTTGTGATAGCTAATTAAGTTTTGTGCTTAATCTTGATTAGCTAAACTATTTGATATGTCATTTAGTTTTGATATCTAGGATTGTTCTAATTGCATATTAATCATCTTAGATAAGCATATAGGGTTTCCCTTGCTCTATGTTGCATTTGGATATTCATATATTCACTTAGGGTTGTATTCTCTTCATAGAGAAAGTAAGTCTTGTGTGTAGCATCCGGGATTAGGTTGCTTAGATCGCAAGCAAATTGGACTAGGTTCACTCATACCGGGATTAGGTAGGTGTGTGATTACTTCCGGGATTAGGTTGTAATCGTTTTACACATTTAGTGGATTCGAGGTTCGAGTGTGGCTTACTTACTAGCCCGTGGTTTTTCCCGTGAGGGTTTCCACGTAAAAATCAAGTGTTATTTAATTTCCGCATATTATACTTGATTTATTGCTTTATTGCTTTATCTAGTTTGGGGTAATTTCGTAATTTGACTTAATACGAAAAATTGGGTAATAAGCTTAAAATCTATTCACCCCCCCTCTAGATAGTTTTATACACACCGTGCTATAATTTGTTTCAATTGGTATCAGAGCGGGTTCCTAGACATACATAGGTGATCCTTGCTTATTTTGGTGTGTTTTGCATTTTGTGTGATTTTTGATCATTCATACATTTGCATTCATTTCATTCATTCATAAACACTATGAGTGGAAACGGTGGAAATGATGGTGGCCACGAAGGAGCTTCTAGCACAAGGCCTCCACTTCTTACCGGATTGAACTATTCCCAATGGAAAGGGAAGATGGAATCCTACATATGCCAAATTCATGACCGTGCATGGATGGCGGTGGAAGACGGATATGATCTCCCTATGATGACTCCCGCGGGTGGAGGACAAGATGTTTTGAAGCCTAAGGCGCAATGGAACGCGCAAGAGTTTGAGGCTTCTAAGTGGAATAGGAAGGCTATGCATGCCATTATGTGTGCTATAGATGAGAATCAGTACAAGCTTATTCAGAATACTCAGATTGCCAAAGTGGCATGGGACATCCTTCAAGTTGCACATAAGGGAACCGAGGTGGTGAAGGAGTCCAAGCTTCAAGTCCTCCAAACTCAGTTTGAGCTACTTAGGATGGGAGAGGATGAATGCTTCAATGACTTCGAAATCAAATTGATGGACATTGTAAATCAAAGCCATCAACTCGGAGACCCGTATTCGGATAGGAGAGTCAAGCAAAAAATTATGAGATCTCTCCCCGATAGGTTTGAATCCAAGGTGACGGCCATAGAAGAAAATAGTGGCTACATGGATATGAAGCCAAGTGATGTGATTGGGGTCTCCTTGCATATGAGTCTAGGAAGGCTCCTAGCACCACTACTCCTCCTAAGAAGTCTAAAGGAATAGCTTTGAAAGCATCTAAGGATGCAAATGAGGCAAAGCATGAATCGGATGAAGACTTTGCCTTATTTGTGAAAAGGTTTAACAAGGTTATGGGGTTCAAGAAGAAGAAGGGATTTGGGTCAAGAGGACAAGATTTGAAGAAAAAGAGTTCCTTCAAGAAGTTTGAGCCTAGACAAGAGAGGACCGAAAGGAAAGGGGTCCGATGCTTTGAATGTGGTGGGATTGGTCACTTTGCCCCCGAATGTGCTAATCACAATGAAAAGAAGAAGAGCAAAGTGATGGCCGCCACTTGGAGTGGGAGTAGTGATGACTCCAATGAGGAAGATGAGTCTTCAAGTGAAGAAGAGCTCATGGCTAACCTCTTAGCTTTTGCCTCCTCACATAAGAGCAAAAGTGGTAGTGAGAAAGAGGAAATGAGTCAAGAGGAAAATGACTCAAGTGAAGTAGAAAGTGACTCCTCTTCTAGTTCCAAAAAGAAATTTGTGGAGCAAAAGGTGCTTGCTAAATACCATGCCGAGTTCAATGATTTAGCACTTAAAAGCACAAGAAAGATTGAGAGGTTGAGAGAAGAAAACCTTGAACTTTCGGCTCACAATGACCACTTAAGTGAACAAGTGGAAAGATTGAAGAGGAGAGAGGATAAGTTAATTGAGGAGTTAGACTTATCCAAGAGAAGTGAAGAAGGCTTGAAGAGGGAACTTGTAGAAGTTAAAGGGTCCTTGGCTAGGATAGATTCTAGCACCAAGAAGCTTGATCATTTACTTGGTGTTGGAAAGAGTCCAAGTGACAAGAGAGGTCTTGGGTATGATGATGGCAAGAAAATCTCAACCTCTAACAAGACCGTGTTTGTCAAGAGCTTGAAGAACGAAGAAACTTCATTTGTGCAACCTCCTAGGAAGAAGTTAGAAGTAGGACAATGTTCTAATGCTCAAGTGAAAATGGGGCCAAGAAGGAAATCTCAAGCTCAACCCCCTAGGGTCCCTCAAGCCAACACTCCTCCAAAATTGGCTCACAAAGGAAAGAGACCAATCATGCAACCTCAAGCTTGGAAGCAACCTAGACCGGTTCAACAACGAAGATGGATTGAACCCACTTATCCACAAAGACATGGACAAGCTCCCATACGTGCACAAAGGCAAGGTATGATTCCTTATTTCATCCCTATTTGTCACTTTTGTGGTTGTGATGGTCATATTAGACCAAATTGCTTTCAATATATTAAAATGTGTAGAAAACAAAGCATGATTGAAAAGAGAAAGAATAGAGCCAAGATGCATGTTTCTAGGAATGAAAATATTGATTTGCATGATCCTAGAAATAGTAGAGCACATGTACCGAAAACCACTAGGAAAGCTAAAATTGTTGCTAAGTGGATTAGAAAGAATGAAAATGTTTGCCATGTTGCACAAATAGCCTTGAAGGCAAATTTTTCTAATTTTTGGTACTTGGATAGTGGGTGCTCTAAGCACATGACGGGAAACAAGAGTTTCTTCGAGACTCTTGTTATGGAGGAAGGTGGAAATGTCACTTTTGGTGATGGATCCAAAAGAAATGTTAAAGGGAAAGGAACCATTTCCGTTCCCGGATTACCCTCCTTATCCAATGCTTTATTTGTTGATGGCTTGAAAGCCAATTTAATAAGCATTTCACATCTTAGTGATGAAGGATATTCCGTCTTGTTTTCTAAAGATTTTTGCTCAATCCTAAAACCCGATGGACAAACCTTGTTGAAGGGCATGAGATCTAGCGACAATTGTTATTGTCTTGAAGCTAGTATTGTATCTAATCATGTGTCCATGGATGAGCAAATTGAGTTGTGGCATGAAAGACTTGGCCACATGAACTTTAGGGATCTACAGACCCTTGGAAAGTTCGAGTGTGTGCGTGGCCTCCCTAAGCTTGGGAAGAAAGCCAATGGTGTTTGTGGACCTTGCCAACAAGGAAAGCAAACTAAAAGCATGCACAAAAAGGGTAAGTATCTCACCACCAAGGAGCCTCTTGAGCTTCTCCACATGGACCTCATGGGTCCTATGCAAACCGAAAGTTTGGGTGGAAAGAGATACATTTTTGTATGTGTTGATGATTTCTCTAGGTTCACATGGACATATTTTCTTAGAGAAAAATCCGAAACTTTTGATAAGTTTAAAATGCTTTGTAATAAAATACAAAATGAAATGAATTCTAATATTAAAAGCATAAAACGGATTAGAAGTGACCATGGGAGGGAATTTGAGAATGCCTCATTTGAAAGCTATTGCAATAGCTTAGGCATCTCCCATGAGTTCTCAGCTCCTAGGACACCTCAACAAAATGGAGTTGTTGAGAGGAAGAATAGGGTCCTTCAAGAGATGGCCCGTGTGATGTTGCTTAGCAACAATGTCCCTAGGAACCTATGGGCCGAAGCGGTCAATACGGCTTGCTATATAGGGAATCGTGTTTTCCTAAGGCCCGGTACTAGAAATACCTCCTATGAGTTATGGAAAGGCAAGAGGCCAAATGTTAGCTACTTCCACACTTTTGGAAGCAAATGCTACATCTTAAATGACCGTGATCAACTTGGCAAATTCGATGCTAAGAGTGATGAGGGTATTTTTATTGGCTATGCCTTGAATAGTATAGCCTATAGAGTTTTCAATTTAAAAACTCTAAGTGTTATGGAATCATCCAATATCGTATTTGATGATACTAGGCTCAAGTCTAATGATCATGAGGAGGAGGTTGTTTTTAGTGATGTTTTTCCTTTGGAGAGGGTTGTGGTGACTCCCAATGTTGGGACATCTAATGAAAATGATGAAGTCACACAACCCACTACTAGAGTCCCTCTCTTGGACTCTAATGAACCCGCTCCATGGGTTAGAAGACTCCATAACAAAGAGGATGTTATTGGAGATGTAAATGAGGGTGTTAGGACTCGATGTCAACTTGCTAATCTTATTAGCTACACATGCTACACCTCTCAAATTGAACCCAAAAAGGTTGAAGAAGCCTTAAATGATGAATTTTGGGTTCTTGCCATGCAAGAAGAGCTAAACCAATTCGAAAGGAATGAGGTTTGGACTCTAGTTCCTAGGCCTAAGACCACTAATGTCATAGGCACTAAATGGATATTTAGGAACAAATCCGATGAGGATGGCAACATAGTGCGGAACAAGGCTAGACTTGTAGCACAAGGGTACTCTCAAATTGAGGGTATCGACTTTGAGGAGACATTTGCTCCCGTTGCCCGTTTAGAGTCTATTAGGCTTCTCTTGTCCATTTCTTGTGTGCACAAGTTCAAATTGCACCAAATGGATGTCAAGAGTGCCTTCCTCAATGGCTTCTTGCAAGAGGAAGTGTTTGTTGAACAACCTAAGGGTTTTGTGGATGCACACCACCCCAACCATGTCTATCGCCTCAAGAAGGCACTATATGGGTTGAAACAAGCACCGAGGGCTTGGTATGAGCGCCTCACTCAATTTCTTGTTGACAATGACTACACAAGAGGTAGTGTTGACAAGACACTATTCATCAAAAGAGACAATGATGAGCTTTTCATAGCTCAAATATATGTCGATGACATAGTGTGGCTCCACCAACAACACCAAGGTCCAACAATTTGTTGATGTCATGTCTCATCAATTTGAGATGAGTCTTGTTGGTGAGCTTAGTTACTTCCTAGGTTTGCAAATTAGGCAACTAGATAATGGGATTTTCATAACCCAAGCCAAATATGCCAAAAACCTTGTGAAGAAGTTTGGTCTTGAAAAAGCCAAACATTGTGATACACCCATGAGTACCACTTTGAAGCTAAGCAAGGATGCTAGTGGTAAAAGTGTGGAACAAACTCTATATCGGGGCATGATAGGTAGCTTGCTTTATTTAACCGCAAGTAGGCCCGATATTTCTTTTAGTGTGGGTGTGTGTGCTAGGTACCAAGCGGATCCTAAGGAGTCCCATCTCTCTTTCGTAAAGAGAATCATTCGCTATGTGAATGGGACATCCAACTATGGGATTTGGTACTCTTTTGACACTAATGCTAGTCTTGTAGGCTTTAGTGATGCGGATTGGGCAGGAAATTGTGATGATAGGAAAAGCACATCGGGCGGTTGCTTCTTCCTAGGCAACAACTTGGTGTCTTGGTTTTGCAAGAAGCAAAACTCGATTTCCTTGTCCACGGCCGAGGCCGAGTACATAGCCGCGGGGAGTGGATGCACACAACTCCTATGGATGAAGCAAATGCTAGTAGACTACGATTCAACCAAGGTACTCTCACTCTCTTTTGTGATAACATGAGTGCTATTAATATTTCCAAGAATCCGGTACAACATTCTAGAACTAAGCATATTGACATCCGCCATCACTTCATTAGAGAGCTTGTTGAAAATAAATGCATAGTACTTGAACATGTAGGTACTAATGATCAACTTGCGGACTTATTTACTAAACCCTTAGATGCTACTCGATTAAAAACTCTTAGTAGATCTATTGGGATATGTCTTGTGGAGTGATGTTCTATGATTGACTCCATATGGGGAACTCAAGCAAAGAGAGCTAGTTTGCATTCTTGTCACTTGCAAAAAATTTGAAATATCTTATGCCTCTTCTTTTAATTGCTTGAGTAAGCTTGGTTGCACATATGTATATATGTTTTCAATTCAACAAGTGTGAACCTTGCTTGTTTACAATCCATGTCATATTTATGTTCAAACATGCATTTTTGGACTAGGAGATGTATATAGGAAGTATGATTTGAATGACCTATGATTATCTCCATGACATGATGATTCTTTAATAACATGCTAATGTCAAATGAAAAAGCATGAAATTCATATAACATGCTCACATGAAAAGCATGAATTGATGATTGCATATTCTTAAAAATGCAAAACGTGTGTGAAAGCTTATGAGACTCAAAAATGAATAAAGGATCTTGTATCCGTTCAAAGGAATTTATATTCCAAATGTCTCTCTTTCTTTATTGGTTGAACATGGCTACTATCATATGGATATCTTATCCGGAAAAATCAAAAAGGGTGCAAAGTTGCTCATGCCATGTTTCGCTTATAAAGTTGGATATAGTTGCTCTTATATTGAAATCAATGTATTCTATATCCTTGCTTTACTCATGACATTGGTGAAATTGGTTTGAATTCCTATTAGAAACCTTTGTCATTTGCTTTGCCAAATACCATTGTATTTTGGACTTGAATGCTACATGTCTTGTATGCAAAGCATGTTTGATTCACACATTTTCTCTCAAATAAATCTCCTTGTTTCTCTCCGATTAAATTGAGATGCATAAAGTGACTTATATTAATTATGCATATCTTGCATGCTACTATCTCTCGTTACTATGAGTGACCCGATTGGGGACTACTCCTTTGCCTATATCATGACAAAAAGGGGGAGTAGTATATGGTAAGGGGAGATGCAAATTGGTGTTGCAATTGTGCACATTGGGGAGATAACACATTGAGGGGGAGTAACCCTTTGAGGGGGAGCATTGCATTTATCATACATTGCATATATTTTGTAATGTTGTGCCTAAATTCTAAAAATGCAAATGCTTGTTTTGATATCACTTGATTAATCTCACATTTCACTTGTATTGGAAAACATAGAAATCTTATTTACAGGGCTTGATTATTCTACAAGAGATTGAAGACTTGAAGTTTTATTTTCTTATCTCTTTGTGTTGTAGAATATCATAGTTGTCCCGTAGTTTCTATTTCTTTGTGAGGAATCAATGTGAGTGGTGGTTTTGTCACGAAATAGCCAAAGGGGGAGATTGTAAGGTTCCCTTTTGTTGATTGGCTCATTTCGTGGACAATCACATGTTAGGGTTCTTTGTAAGGGTAGCCTAAGTATCGGTCTTATTGTTTGAAGCCCTTTGAAGACCTCGTGTTGATAAGCACCAAAGGTAAATTTCTATGTGCTTACTTTTCTTTGAAGAGATTAGTTGCACACACACACACTTAACATTCATTGCATATGTGTGTATTCTCTTCACTTGTCACATTTTTCACACTTGCACTTATTTATCATATTTTGTTGTGTGTCATGTTGTCGTGTAATTCGTTTCCCGATAACTTTCGGAAACGTCCGCGCATGCACTAGAATGTGCTTGGTTTAACGCGAGGACCGCCTATGGAGAATGCCCTTGGCTTCTCCTTGGTTTTCACCTTTCTAGGTGATCGGCGGTTATGATCGGCGGCCTGGCCGCCGAATAAAACCACCGTTTCAGTCCAGATTGGTTTGAAGCATTTCTGCGGTTAAGATCGGCGGTCACAACCGCTGTTCGAAACCGCCGATTCAAGACCTGATTGATTTATCTCTCAGTCTAATTCGGCGGTTGAATCGGCGGTCATGAAACTGCCGTTCATACCTGATTGTTTTTAATCTCTCTGTTTTGATTCGGCGGTTGGAATCGGCAGTCACGAAACCGCCGAATGAACCGCCGTTTATGCTCTGTTCTCCACGAGCTCAATTCGGCGGTCATGATCGGCGGCCTGGCCGCCGATTGAAACCGCCGATCGGCGCGTTTCTTTGAAACTTACTTAAACGACCACACTTTGTTTTGGCCCCCTATATATATGCCATTTTGTCTTTAGGTCAATGAAGAGAGTTCATATTCAGAATTCATACTTAGGATATTTTTTAAAGAGAAGAAAAATTCCAAGAACTCATTTTTTATTACTCAAACACTTTTTCATGATCATCAATCATCATCTAGCATCATCCTTGATCTTCTAGATGTCATCTTGCATGGATTCTTCGTCATACTTTGCTTGGTAAGCTTTTCACTAATATCATACATATTTTGTGTTTCTCTTAGCTAGCAATCTCAACTAATTACTTGTATGTTATTTTATATACTTTGAATACAAGTTTGAGATTAGTATGATGTATGTTTGAGAAGTTGTTTTGTGATAGCTAATTAAGTTTTGTGCTTAATCTTGATTAGCTAAACTATTTGACATGTCATTTAGTTTTGATATCTAGGATTGTTCTAATTGCATATTAATCATTTTAGATAAGCATATAGGGTTTCCCTTGCTCTATGTTGCATTTGGATATTTATATATTCACTTAGGGTTGTATTCTCTTCATAGAGAAAGTAAGTCTTGTGTGTAGCATCCGGGATTAGGTTGCTTAGAACGCAAGCAAATTGGACTAGGTTCACTCATACCGGGATTAGGTAGGTGTGTGATTACTTCCGGGATTAGGTTGTAATCGTTTTACACATTTAGTGGATTCGAGGTTCGAGTGTGGCTTACTTACTAGCCCGTGGTTTTTCCCGTGAGGGTTTCCACGTAAAAATCAAGTGTTATTTAATTTCCGCATATTATACTTGATTTATTGCTTTATCTAGTTTGGGGTAATTTCGTAATTTGACTTAATACGAAAAATTGGGTAATAAGCTTAAAATCTATTCCCCCCCCCCCCCCCCCTCTAGACAGTTTTATACACATCGTGCTATAATTTGTTTCAGTTTCATTCGGCGGTTTCGTGACCGCCGATCCAACCGCCAAATTGGACCGAGAGATTAAAATCGATCAGGTATGAACGGCGGTTTCGAACGGCGGTCGTGAACGCCGATCGTGACTGCATAATTGCTTCAGACCAATCTGGACTGAAACGGCGGTTTCATTCGGCGGCCAGGCCGCCGATCATAACCGCCGATCACCAACAATGGTGAAAACCAAGGAGAAGCCAAGGGCATTCTCCGTGGGCGGTCTTCGCGCAAAACCAAGCACACATACGTGTGAGTGTGGACGTTTCCGAACACTATTGGGAAATGAATTACTAAGCACATATACGCACGACAAGATATAAAACAAAGTGCTAGTGTGTAAAGTGACATGTGAAGAGTATGCACACAAATGCAAGTATGCTAAGTGTGTGTGTGCTTACTAAATCTCTTCAAAGAAAAATCAAGCACAAGAAATTATACCTTTGTCATGCTTGTCCCTTGAGGTCTTGAAAGGGCCTTCGAGCATGAAGTTCAAACACCTAAACTACCCTTACATTATCAACCCCAACATGTGGTTTGTCCACGAAATAAGCCAATCAATAAATGAGAATCCTTACACCTAGGTTGCTTTAACAGGTTAACACTCCTTATATATAGCATCAGTTAATCTATTCATTAATTAATTAATTTAATATTTATTTTTATAGTAATCGAAAAAGTAATTAACGTCACCCTAGCAACGCCGATTTAACAGTCTAATGACCTACATTTACCTATTTGATTTAAAAGCACAATGACACTCATTATTGCATTGAACAGCCCAATGTGAAGCATCAATATTTGACGGTTAATATTCTCGACGTGATTAATTTAAATCCTTTTTTGAACTTCGCAATATCGACTAGGTTAGTTGTATGCAACTTAATGACAGTCATTGAAAAACCCACAGAAGTTAACTCGTTTTCTCATGTCAATAATACACCCGTGATCAAATATTAATTTACAGAATTACCAACTAAAAAAGTGGATCACATATATATTTTTGCGTTCAATAATCAATTATGAAGTACTTAACGTCACCCCTATCAACGGGCATTGAACAGCCCAATGACAAGCATCAGTAGTTGACGGTTGATATTCTCGACGTGATTAATTATCGATTTTTGAACTTTGAAATATCGGCTAGGGTAGCTGCATACAAGAAAATGACGCTCATTTTCTATAATGACAAAAGTTAACTCGTTTTTTCATGTCAATAATCAACGCGTGATCAAACATTAATTTACAAAATTACCAAATAAAAAATACAATCACATATATAATTTTGCGTTGAATAATCATTTATGAAGTACTCAATGTCACCCCTAGCAACGTGCCTTGAACAGCCCAATGAGAAGCATCAATATTTGACGGTTGATATTCTCGACGTGATTAATTTTTGATTTTTGAACTTCGCAATATCCGCATGGGAAGCTGCATACACCTTAAGGACGGTCATTTTCGATAATGACAAAAGTTAACTCGTTTTTTCACATATATAAAAGAGGATCACATATTTGGGTTCATTATAATAATAAATCAACCACTTCTTTTTAAGAGTGTGATCTCTGCCATTTTCATTGTTTTTTAACTACTGAATTGGACCTAATTTCCCAAACGTGATGATCACTCATAAGATTACCATAATCATAGATTATATTAAAATTAAAATACAAATGGAGTATGCACAGAAGTTATTATATGACATTACCAAGAGACTGAACAGCCGAATAACATGCATGAAGTTATTATTATACTATTGACAAGACCAATGACATACATTAGTCAACTGAACAACCAACCAGTTGCATCTACGTATGACTTGTATTATAGCATTTAACAGCCCAATTGCCTGCATTACTTTAACTTTTTCAAGGTTCATATTGTTGTTGTACGAAATTTAATCGTCTTTTTTAACATGCCTTCAACGGAACTCTGTAATTTCAAGAAAAAAAAAAAGTGGGCTTGTGACCTTATTAAAGACATTCATGAAAACAAATTCTTCCCCAGAAATCGAGTATCTAAAATTGAGATTGGTTATCGATCACAGTAAGCATAAAATAAAATAAATAAATAAAACATTCCATTAATTAACGATTTCAACAAACATGAGAACACTACATCATTAATTAGGACACATACAACATAATGATAATGAAAAAAACAAAAAAAAAATCTCATTCTCTTTTCTGGCTCCTATCAAGGCCTTCGAGACGTCTCTGTAAATGGTTTAAGTGAGCTATCAAAGAGTAGATCTGATCCGCAAGACCTGTGACTTCCATTTCGAGTTGCAAGACGCGCGTCTCTCAATCATGTAATCTGGCGTTTTCGACAACCATTGACGATGTAGATTCCTGCAACGACGACGCTCGTCCTCCAACGACTTCTCCACAATAACGATCTGATCCTTCTTCAACAACATGGGGTCTATGTCGCCAGAATCCATCCTTTTTAGGTTTTGTGTAACTGAAATGTATAGTATAGTAGACTGTAGACTCATATTTATATAAGAGAGGATTATTTCATGGAGTTAATGATTTGTGAGTATTTCAAGATACTGATTGTTGAGTAATTTAAGGTTTAACTACTTTTCATTACATACATTGAATGTTAATTTATACATTGAATAAAGTCGTGACCACAAACCATATTTAATTGATTGAAGCATACAAACTGTTCCACCAACGTGTTGGTCGTAACCCACCAACGGTTTGTAATTACACCTAAAAAAAATTGGTTTGTGATATTATCAAAGACTTTCATGAAAACAAATTTAAAACGATCGAATATTTGGCAATGAATCAATAATTCTTATTGACATTTTTGGTTTTTTACAGAAAAGATTGCTATGCATTTATGAATACAAATCTTCATATTTTCAATACTCTATATAATATGATTACAACGTTTTTATAGTGATTTTAGGAAAATATATGAAATCACAGAACTTATGTATTTTTTCTAAACGTCTTATTAAAGCCGACAAGAAGGCCAGCACAGGAGAACATAACAAAACTGCCAACCACCAAGAGTAAAGCAGCGAGACACAACAAGAACCAAGAAAAAAAAAAAAAAAAAAGCCACCCAATATTATATCAAAACAGCACGGATAAAACAAGCCACCTCAAAAAACAATCCACTCTAATCTATCCCCAACAGAACATATGAATTATGGATTCTAATTGAATCTGTCACAGAAATTATTGTTATGCATTTAGCAATACAATTCTGCAGGCTCCTCACTATTTGCAAGCTCACCATCCTCGCTTACAAGCCCACCATCCTGACTATCATGAGACCTACTTCCCTTTTGTAACTGTATCATTTTGTTCCGACTTCGATGACGAATCATATGATTCATCCATGGGTGCCTTCAAAGTCACCATATCAGGTTTCTGCAAACAAACCAAAATACATAACAGGCAAACAAGATCAATTCATGTCGTAAACAATACTAGCAATTAAAATTAACTTACAAATACAAATCACCCTACCAGATCAATAGTGGTTTCGAGATTATCAACCTAGCTATCCCTGATAACTTGGGTCAACCCAGAAATCATCTCCAGGAGCTCTTTCGCTTGGTCAACGGGAACCTGTACGACAAAAAGCTATGTTATATAGTAAACTACCTAAAACAAATAATTTCATAAGAAAAAGAGCAACTCAACAACTCACAAATTTTATGTGTTCAGGCAACGGTGGGTAGGGACTGTCCTTGGGTATCTGCAGTAGTTGCCATGTGCATCTGAACCCCTTGCGATGCATGACGGGGACTTCCCAAGGTGGTACCTCGACATGGCCGATTGAATTACGGTTTAGTTCAGCCTACTCATATTTAGATACGACAAAATAAGAACAATTTCAGTGTTTGTGAAAACCAAGTCCATTACTAGTATTTATCCCATGGTACTTCCAGTCAGAAAAAGGATTATTCAACAAATTCGGATAAACTCACCTCCTTAGCCGTCTCCAAGAAATTGTTCATATCCACATGGAGATGATTCTTTCTAACATCCCGAGTTCCTAGCGGTTTCCATGCCTTGATTCCACATTTTTCCGGCTGCAACCCACATCGAACTTCCGCCTCAGGCAGCCCGACATCCTGGTGTTCTGTGATCTGTTGAACTTTTTTCTTTCCATGCTTTCTCATTATGTTTGGTGATAGGAACAACAATGACTTGATGAAAAGAGTTGTATTTAGGGATTCAATTTGTGAATGGAATACAGAGAGAGGCTACATGTCTTTTGAAGTTAAAAAAATGGTTAAAAAATAATATTTTGGCTTTGCATTGAAAATTGTTTTATAAAATAATATTTTGGCTTTGCATTGAAAATTGTTTTAATAATAAATTTCAGGGTTATGCAAGTGACACATGGCTATGTTTTAAATTCCGACCAACCTATGTCAAGTGAAATGACCAATAGAAAGTAAACATTTTCAAAGGTTGAATATGAAGAGTTTGAAGTTAAGAGATCCTTAATCAGTATCAATTAGTAATATCTACATAGGTTGTGCATGCTTTACACATGGCTATGTTTTAAATTCTGACCAACCCATGTCAACTGGAACGACCAATAGAAAGGAAATATTTTAAAAAGTTGCACATGAAGAGTTTGAAGTTAAGAGATCCCTAATTAGTATCAATTAGTACAAAATATTATTGTCTTATTCAGAATAAGATTTTGATCACATCAAGTCTACAGTTACAAGTTGATATAGTTACACTTAAATAATACTGACCATCATTACAAGACATGTGATTATCAAAATAACAATGCGAGCAAAGATACTAACTTTGTGATCCCGTGATTGCAAAATCTGTGACTGTCAAATTAACAATACGCGCAAAGATACTAACGTTGTGATCCCATGATTGCAAAATCTGTGACTATCAAATTAACAATGCACGCAAACATACTAACTTCATGATCCCATGATTGCAAAATCCAACACTATGATAATAATAATGCGCAAAGATACTAACTTTGTGATCACATAAAGTTTTCATACTAAGATTCTGATCACATAAAGTTTATAATTTTAGGATAGTTATACTTAAATAATATACTGATCATCATTACACAATACGTGACCATCAAAACAATAATGCGCACATAGATACTAAGTTTCTTAGCAAAGAAAGTATTCCTAACTATAATGTTAGGTACATAAGTATGTGATCAGATGGTCTATAAGAAAAAAAAATAGTTGTAGCAACTCTTACACAACACTGACAACTTTGATGATAGTCTAGATGACTTCCTTAGGGTGACTACAGTTGTGGTGTTTCCATTATCTGGTTTCCTAACCTTCTCGTTTGGATCAGCACCTTGCACAATGTCTTTGATCTTCTTCGGTTTGGGAGACTGCTTTAGGTTGTCGTTAGGTTCAGCTTGCACAATTTCCTTGCTCTTCTTCAGTTTGGGAGACTGCTTTAGGTTGTCGTTGGGTTCAGCTTGCACAATTTCCTTGCTCTTCTTCAGTTTGGGAGACTGCTTTAGGTTTTTGTTGGGTGCATCACAGTCTAGAGAGCCTTTTCTCTTCGTTGGTTTTGGAACTTGCGTTAGGTTCTCTTTGGCTGCATCACTGTCTAGATTTCCTTTTGTCCTATTTGGTTTCGGAACTTGCCTTATGTTCTTATTGCCTGCATCGTTGTGTAGAATTCCTTTTTTCTTCTTTGGATTGGGAGCTTCAAGTTGGTTCTCGTCGGATGCAGCAGTCGGTATTTTTTATTTCCTCTTTTTTGGTTTTTGGGCTTGCTTTACCTTCTCGTTGGAAGGACCACTTGGTAGAGGTTCTAAATCAATCATGTGGGTATCACTCACTTGTTCAAGGTTCCTTTCCAACTCACCGGCAATGTCTTCATCCTCCATCCCTACATTGTCATCTCCTTTATCCTGACTCAGCTGATCCTCCTCAACAGATTTTTGTGCCTACACAACTATTTTGAAGATATGTGGCCTTGTTATTAAAACAACCGAGCAACTTGTAATGACCTACTATCATAAAACAACCCAACATTACACGGTGCCCAATTATTTGGATAATCAAACGCACCTGTGTCTGTTTTGTTACCGGGTTCGTTACAAATCATTTCTGGGGAACCTGAGTCACCTGAGTCACCTGACTACTGACGTGCCTCCTCACTCTCTACAGGCTCACCTTCCTCACTTACAAGCCAACCATCCAGACTATCATCGGGACTACTGCCCTCACTAACTCCGTATGATTCCGGTTTCCATGACGAATCAGACGATTTGTCGATGATTGTCTTAGAAGTCACCACATCAGCTTTCTGCAAACATTGACCAAAATACATAACAGGCAAACAAAATCAATTCATGTTGTAAACAATACTGGTAATTATAAATAATAACTTACAAATACAAATCACCTTACCAGAGCAGCAGTGGTTTGGAGCTTATCAACTTGGCCCTCCATGATAACCTGGGTCATTCCAGAAATCAAAGACAGGAGATCTTTCACTTGGTCAATGGGAACCTATACGAAAAAAAAACTATGTTATCTACTAAACTATCTAAAACAAATGTCCATATATAATTTCAAAAGAAACAGCTCAACTAAACAACTCACAAATTTTATGTGTTCAGACACCGGTATTTAAGGACAGTCCTTGGGTATCTGCAGTAGTTGGCATGTGAATCTGTTATCCTTGCGTTTCATGAGGGGGAGTTTCTAAGGTGGAAACTCGACACGGTCGATGGAATTAGGGTGAAGTTCATCCTACTCGGATTTAAATACAACAAAATAAGAACAATTTCAATGTTTGTAACAACAAAGTCCATTAAAGAACTGATCCTATGGTACTTCAGGTCCGAAAAAGGATTATTCAACAAATTTTGATAAACTCACCTGATCAACAGGGTAACTTGTGAATTTTACGTGTCGCCTTACGAACTCCTTGTACCTTTCTGGACCACCATCAGTCTCCAAGAAATTGTTTGCATCAAAGCCCCTCAACCCCAACTTTGCCTCATCCTTTTTAATCGGATAGTCCCCAAGCATGGATGCTGGTGGGACTTTGGGAACACGTGGTGAACTTAATCCCAAGCTCTTAACAGTCACACGCTCTCCCAAGTACCATGCGTACCCGCTTGGCCCATCTAAAAGAATCCTACTCTTTATGTACCGATAAGATTGTTGTACATAAGTCGGCAGTAGGTCCTCGAACTTCCCCCACGGGTGCATGTTTACCTGAAGGGAATCAAAATTATGGAGATATATGTGGCAGAAAACTAGGAGCTCTTTGATAAATATGAAACTAAACTAAAAGGTAGGGAGAATCTCATTAGTGTTTAAAGCATTGCTTACATCCTTACTTCTTAGCTTCCTTAATGTACCCTTTAGCTGAATGTAATTAACTTTCTTACTGAATGTACCCCATGCCATTGCTGCAGAATAAATCCTTCCATTTCCCAAGCGATTCACACATTTTGCAATAGGTTTTACGTACTTGCAAGCCCACACTTATGTAACAGCCACCACAAAACAATATGTTTACCGTTAAAATACCATAAACAAACATTGTTTAATATACCTGTTAATCTTAAATCATAATTACTAATCATCATCTCCCAAGCCCTCCAATAACCACCAGTGCTCTGATTCCCTCGAACCAAAGCATCCATGTTTTTGTACAAACAAGAAAGACCAGCCCCACCCCAATTGTACAAAGCAATTGAGGATAAGTCTTTTAAGTTTGGCATGTAATACAGGTATGCTACCCCAGCTTTGTCGCACAATAATGTGCTGCAAAGCAATGCAAGTATGAATACCCTAGTTAATCTTTCAACATTTTCGGCCCGCATTTTGTTACCCCCGAATCCTTTATATGCTCCATAAAGCTCTGGAAAAGTAACCCTCTTCTTGGCGATACCGACCATAGGCTCTCCAAACCACCAGATCAGTTCATCTCTCTTATTGTGAGCATCCATATCGTACTCCAGTGGCTTTCCAGAAACTGGTAAGCTTGTAATTGAGCTGAAATCTGATGGTGTCATCGTCAACTCTCCAATTTCATCAAAGTGAAATGTGTGGGTTGTATCCCACCAACGGTTTGCCAGTGCCCTCAATACTGTTCTCTTTCTACTATAGAATTCATCCCCCAAAACATTGACAAATTCGTCGAAACCAACGTCTGAAACCTTCACCTTCACGGCATCGAGCAATACATCATACCATGATTTACAATAAGACCGGCTTCCGCATCCCCTGATTTTCTCATGAAGAGGCTGCATTTACAAAATCATGATTACAAATATAAATAGAAAATTACTTGAACACCTATTCTTATGGTATAAGGCATATATTAATCCTGATATGTAAGAACTGTAAATAAAGAATAGGCTTGTGTACATTGATCAAAATGTGTTCCTTCTTATCCACATGGAGATAATTCTTTGTAACATCCCGAGTTCCGCGTGGTTTCCATTCCTTTATTCCATATTTTACCGGCCACAACCCACCTACAACTTCCACCTCAGGCATCCCGTCTTCATGCTGTTCTATGATCCTTTTATGCTTTTTCTTTCCATGCTTTTTCATTATATTAAATATGAAATCTCTACAAAACACTAATATAAGCTATAATGATATTCATCTGGTTAATAGGTAAAAGTTAAAGAATAAGAGATGTCAACAAACAGTTAAGAACAAGAGAGGAAAAGTTATAAGGATCGATTTCTGGTTAATTGCAACTTCAACAAACATAATCCAAAACCATTACGCTTAAACATCAATTATCACTGCAAACTTATCAAGATACAAACAGAGTGCAAAGCCTGTAACCAAACACGGCATGCAATCGGGTATAGTAACGGTTAAAGAAGAAGAGACTTCAACATACAGTTAAGACCGATCAAGGAAAATAAACAATAGATCGATTTGGTGTTAATTGCAACTTCAACAAACAGATTGAAAAACCAATACAAAAACAGAATTTATCATTGCAAACCTTTATACTACAAAATCAATGAACAAACATATAGTGTAAAACCTTTTACCAAAATCACCATAAAGCTGACAACAAAAACATATAATGCAAAACCACTCAAGACTAACAGTGCAAAGAAGAAAGACAGTTAGAGAAAAATTGGGCATGGAAGTCTTTCGAAAGAAATCAGAGGAACTAATACAAGCTACACTTGCTTGTCAAGGTCCTTTGATTCCTTTTGAAAACTTCCATGCCCATTGAACTGATTTCACAAAATGAGACAAACAAATATAGTGTATAAGATAGTTGTCAAAAGAATGTGAGATGACCGTAACTGCGTGGGTTGTGGAGTGCAGACGACGCCGTGATAGCAATGAGCTAGATGAAGACACAAACAAGCGGTGAAGAAACAACAGTTAGGGTTTGTAAATTTTGCAAGTATATGGAAGGACTTTGTCTTCAAATTCTTCTATAGGGTTTTTTTCCTAAAAGAAAACATGGGTTTGGCTTAGTTGCCGTTAACGGTAAGGATACTGGGCCAATTTCAATCTTTACATTTCAATCCAATGATGTATAAAAATTAAGAATTTGAAAATGAAAAACAAAAAAAAAAGTAACCAACTCTCTCTCCTCACTATCACATAAATATTCGATAATTTTGCTGGTAACAGCTACATAGCAGTACCCAAGAAAACATATAATTAATCTTGTTTTAATTATGGCGCGTTTTCCTATGTAAAGGTTTTTGAATTATTTTTAAAAAAAAATTGTATGCAAACAAGGGTTTGTCACTTATTACCCCTATTAATAGAAACTAGCCCAATGCATAGCCATCATATGCCCTAGTTACACGAAAATTAATTAAGTGATAGCTGTCTTTCCACAAAAGCTCCACCTATTTGAAAATATAAATAAAAAACATTCAAGACTTATATTACTGATCGATTAAACGATATTGTGTTTCTCTGTTATTTATATTAATCACATGAAAATTTAGATGTCATAGTGAACATCACACAATGTTGATATTCATTATGACATAAACAAAAGTAGAATCACTAAAAAAAATTTAAACCTTCAAATATTACGCAACATCAGTTCTTACTAAAATAAATCCCGATCAGATAAAAAGAAAAAATAAATAAATAAATAAGTTTGTTCACATCACTTTGCTTGAAGTCTAATTGACTTCCTTGGTGGTTGACCTAGATTCGTAGCATTTGTTTGCGCTCTCTTTTTACCCCTGGTATTCTTTATGTGGCGGGCTTTCTTCAACTTGTCGTCCGATGCACCAACTAGAAGAGGAGCTACATGCAAATTAGGGGCATCAACATCTTTCTGAAGGGCTTTTTCTAAGTCTCCGGCCACGTCTTCTACTTGTGTCCCCAGATTGACATCCACTGTACCCTCAGTCTGCTGTTCCTCCAGAGCAGCATCTTTGCCTACAGAATTATATTGTAATATAACAACATTACATATTGTGTCAGGGGAATTACTCAGATTGGAAACAATATATCAGTCCAATTTCTAAGTTCAACAATTCCTTATGACTTCATAAGAAAAACAATATATCACCAAATACACACAACATTGTAAGGTGCCAAATTATTATGAAAAATGAAATCTAAGTAGACTCTATTAGTGTACAAAGGAAATATATTGGTAGGAAAATGAGAGCAAGATTTTTCAAGCAGTATAAAACAGTCTCACTGGTTTTCCTATCCTGTGTCTTTTTTTTTTTTTTGGTCCTCTTGGTGGTGTAAAACAAAACGCACCTTCAACTGTTTTGCTCTGGCGGTTGTTTCCAGTCAAATTTCCATTCCTTGGTAGACTTGAATCTTCCTCTCGCATTGTGTCCACAAAACCCTGTAACGTAAAACTTGTATCATCAGACATCATTCCTGACGTCTGTATACCTTCATTAGCGGGAGAGGAATTATCATTCCGTTCATTAAGAATCCCTTCAGCAAAGGATCCTTGTTGTTGTTGTTCTCCAATATCAGTGTCATCATCACTTTTCGAATAACCATAACTGCTGCCCTCGCTAACCCTATCTGAAGGATCTGACTTTGACGAGGACTCAAACGTTCCACCTGTTTCATCTACTGGTTTGTTCGAATTCTCCCCACCTTTGTTCTATAAACAATACCAACATACATATTTCGATAACAAGTTGAATCCAAGTCATAAATTAACATAACTGAAAAAACTAACAACTGAACGTACCACAGCACCAGTTCTTTCGATCTTCACGACTTGATCATACTGTCCCTTAATGAGCAATTTGGTCATCCCAGATATCATAGACAGTAGCTCATTAACTTGGTCAACGTGCACCTATAAAGCCAACAGTAATGCTATATAACAAACTACCTAGACAAATGTTGGTTCATACTTCACAAGTCACACAAAAACTAAACTACTCACATAACGATAGGGTGCAGGCACTTTTGTGTGGGTTGTCCCTCGGTATTTGCATTAGCACGCATGTGAAGTTTGAGTCTTTGCATTCCACAAGGGGGAGTTGCCAAGGCGGTAACTCGAAACGGCCGATCAATTTTGGATCCAACACATCCTACTTAGATAAAAATACAACAATATCAAAAACATATAAGCATGGACAATTAGAGGGTATACATTACATGTTAAACTAACCTCATCAACAGGGTAATGCCTGAACTTTATGTGTCGCTTTACGAAGTCCCTGTAGTTTCCTGCACCATCAACGTTTGGCTCCAAGAAATCAGAAGCATACAAACCCCCTATCCACATCTTGGCCTCATCAGCAGTAATCGGGTAGTCCCCCAGCATAGATGTTGGTGGGACTTTAGGTACACGGGGAGAAGTCAATCCCAAGCTTTGAACACTCACTCGCTCTCCCAAGTACCACGCGTACCTACATGGCCCATCTAACAATATTCTACACTTGGTGGCATGGAATGATTGCCGTACATAAGGAGGTAATTGTTTGTCAGCCTTACCCCACGGGTGCATATTTACCTAAAACAAAACAAAATTTAAACAATATTAATCAGAGCACAACAGGTAAACAGTTATGACTAATAAATTAAGATTTAGAGATAATTCCAACGGTGTTCAATGCTTTGCTTACATTCTTCACTTTCAGGTTCCTCAAACTATCCCTTATATCAACGTACTTTATTTTCTTCCCTCTACCCCATCTCAAGGCCCGAGGGTAAGTTTTATCATCTCTCAAGCATTTCACTGAGTTTGCAATTGGTTGATATACTCACAAGCCCACACCTGCATATATAGCAGCCAACACAACCATAAAGAATATAAAAAGGATAAAGATACATGATGTAATCACTAAAATTTAAAATACAATATGTAGATATCATTACCTCTCAAGCCCGGTAAAAACCACCCGTACTGTGATTCCCTCTGACAACAGCATCCATGTTTCTGTACAAAGTTGAAAGGCCAGCCCCGCCCCAATTGTACAAACTTATTGAGGACAAGTCCTTCAGGTTGGGCATGTAGTACTGATAGGCTGCCTTAGCTTTGTTGCACAATAAAATGCTGCAAAGCAATGCGATTATGAACACCCTTGTTAATCTTGCAACATCTTCCTCGCTAATTTCCTTCCCCCCAAATCCTCTATAAGCATTATAAAGCTCTGAAAAAGTAACCCTTTTCTTTGCAATATTCACCATCGACTCTCCAAACCACTTGATGAACTCATCTCTCTTCTTGTAAGCGTCCATGTCGTACTCAAGAGGCTTTCCACAAACTGGTATGCCCGTAATTGCACTGAAATCTATCGGGGTCAACGTCATCTCCCCGATTTCATCAAAGTGGAAGGTATGTGTGGTATCCCACCACCTGTCGGCTAGGCCCATGATAATTGTTCGCTTTCTGCTTGATAAATCCTTTCCCAAAACCTTCATAAACTCGCCAAAACCAGCTTCAGAAACCTTCTTCTTTACACGGTCAGACAATTCTTTGTACCAAGCTTCGCAAAATGAACGATTTCCACAGCCCCTTATTTCCTTGTCATGAGGCTGTGTGTCAATGAAAAAGTTAATTGAAAAACTACCAACAAAGTATTATACTCGTTATCGTACAATGGTTTTTTTAAGCACAAGAAAAAAAGATACAGCAATCTAGTTATCGTACAGTAACAGAAAAATGATTGTATGATCGTCAATTGATCGTCATTCACAGCAGACAGATCACAAAAAATTACATACGGCCGCATTCAAATATAATACAATATAATTAATGATGGTATGATCGTCATTCAAACAATATAAACATCAAAATACAACATTAGCTGAACATGGAAAATCTTGTTAATTCCCAATAGTAATAGTTGCTTTTGAAATAAAAAACTGAAATGTACTGATCACGAGATATTTTCTCAGAACACATATTTCCCTATATAAAAAACAATTATCCAATCAAAGGAACATACCCTTAGCATTATGTGCAATTCATGATCCACATGGAGGTGATACGAGAAATTTTCTCAGAACACATATTTCCCTATATAAAAAAGAATTATCCAATCCAAGGAACTTACCGTTAGCATTATGTGCAATTCATGATCCACATGGAGGTGATACGGGAAATTTTCTCAGAACACATATTTCCCTATATAAAAAACAATTATCCAATCAAAGGAACTAACCCTTAGCATTATGTGCAATTCATGATCCACATGGAGGTGATTTTTTGTAACATCACGAGTTCGCAAAGGCTTCCACGACTTGATTCCGTAACACGCGGGACGATACCCACCCGGACTATCTTCATTACACAATCCTTCACCATGCTCTTCATCATGATCTTCTCCGTGTGAAGGTTCAAAGTTGGTTTCAAGCACTCTCTTACGTCGTGGCATTATAATGATTAAGAAACCCCTATAAAACACAAAATTAAACTCATGTCACAATGGCTAAATGTTGATTGCTGACTTAAACAAGCATCATATAATATAACAAAATAAGAAGAAAGAAACAAACAAAACACAAATATAACACAGCATAAATAAAATTCGGGCAATAAATCGACAATTAACGACAACGATTTGGTTTTTTTTTTTACTAGGACTAATAAACCCTAAATGTAATCTTTAGTATGAATAAGTAAATATTTACTCACTTCTTCAGACTGAAAATCTAAGCAGGATCAATTTTCTTAAGCCCTGAGACCTTTCACAAGATTTGCGAAGATAAAGATTATGTTGACTGACACGAACACGATGAAGGTTTTTTTTGTTTTAGGGTTCCAATTAACCGTGATAAACTTATAACCCAAAAAGATCATTCGCGCTACTTCATAACTCAAAAAGTTATACTTGAAAGATTGCCCTTAATATAATAATTTATTGCTTGCTTGCTAGATCCCGGCGTTACTTTAAAATCGAATTCTGACATATTTATATAGGGAATTGGTATGTTTTTAATTTTGAAACAAATTTATGGTGTGTATAAAATATTAATCTAGAGAGGGGGTGAATAGATTTTAATCGTTATTATCCAATTTTCGCATGTATGTCAATATTACGAAAATGCCCATAACTAGTCAATATAAATATCAAGTGTAATAAGTGTGGAATTATAAATGACACAAGATATTTACGTGGAAACCCTCACGGGAAAAACCACGGGCTTTTATGTGCGCCACACACGAGCCTCGAATCCACTAATTGAAATGATTACAACCTAATCCCGGTTTAAATGATCTAATCCCGATCAATAATCATCACAACTACCTAATCCCGGTATAAGTGGACCTAGTCCAATTGCTTGTGATTTAAGCTACCTAATCCCGATAGCAACACAAGACTTAATTCTCTAAGAAGAGATAATACAACCTAAGTGAATATATAAAATATCCAAAATGCAATTTAGAGCTAGGTTACTTTATATGCTTATCTAGGATAATGATTTTGCAATAAATTCAATCCTAGATATTAAAAGCTAGATGATATGTCAAATAGCTTAGCTAGACATAGATTATGAAAACCTAGATAGCTATCAAAATACAACACTCAATCATGTCAACACAATAATCTCTATTTTGTATCTAGAATATATTCTAAGAGCATACAAATAATATAAGAGATGTCAATGATAAATAAAACACTAATTATATATGATAATGGTGAAGAACTTACCAAAGAAAGTGTGTTGACCAAAACCCATGCAAGCAAGCATCCTAACTATGCTAGAAAATGCTTAGATGATAATTTGATGCATATGAGAATGGTTTTTGAGTGTTAAGAAAGCGTTCTTGATTTGATTTTCTCTCAAATGTCTCTCTTTGAAGTTTAGGGTTCTTAGAGTTAAAGAACATTAATTCAGAAAATGAGAAAGTGTGATATTTATAGACATCAAGAACAGGGCATGTGAAAAGACAAGTTTGCCCCTGAAACTCACCGATCAACGGTTTCAATTGGCGGCCAGGCCACCGATTATAACTGCCAAATTGAACCCGAGAAGAACAGGGGAACAACGGCGGTTTCATTCGGCGGTTTCGTAACCGCCGATCCAACCGCCGAATCAAACCCGAGAGAATAAATCGATCAGGTATGAACAGCGGTTTCGAATGGCGGTCGTGACCACCGATTGTGACCGCAGAATTGCTCCAGACACTTCTGGATGCAAACGGCGGTTTAATTCGGCGGCCAGGCCGCCGATCATAACCGCCGATCACCAATAAAGGTGAAAACCAAGGAGAAGCCAAGGGCATTCTCCGTAGGCGGTCTTTGCGCAAAACCAAGCACATTCTAGTGCATGCGCGGACGTTTCCGAATACTATCAGGAAACGAATTACAAGACACAAAAACACACAACAAGTTATATCAATCAAAATGCTAGTGTGCAAAGTGACATGTGAAGAGTATGCACACAAATGCAAGTATGCTAAGTGTGTGTGTGCAATCTAAATCTCTTCAAAGAAAACTAAGCACTATAGATTATACATTTGGCGTGCTTGTCCCTTTAGGTCTTGAAAGGGCCTTTGTGAATGATCCTCAATCATCTAAACTACCCTTACATACAAACCCCAACACGTGGTTTGTCCACGAAATAAGCCAATCAAAGAATGAGAATCCTTATAAATTTTTTTGATACAATCCCGCCAATGTAATTGCCCAATGAAATTGCTTGGGTATTGACTAGTCAGTACCCAATGTGCTGATCCCACCAATAGAGTGTTGCCACGTGGCTCTTTCCTTTTAATTTCTTACATTTATCTCCTTTCATTCTTCATTACTGGACTAAGTGGTAAAACCCCATTGGTTGGACAATACCTTGGGTACTGACCGGTTAGTACCCAAGCATTGTCCATTGCGCAATGCATGTTTAGAGTATTGCCCAACTAAAACATATAATTATGATTTTTGTTTTCAAAATTGAAAGATATTTAAAATTTTTCCACCAAATCCTGTCTTTCACGCTAACTGATAATCATCAAATTTCGTTTGCCGATAACCATTATTGGCATAGTCTTCGAAAGCTTCGAATCCATATACATGACCTATAGCACAAAAAAAAAAAAAAAGAGTTTGTGAATCGCTTATGTTGTATACTGATTTTGGGAAGATTTTTTTCATAACATGGTCTTGATCTTGAACCAGCTTTTTCATCGTTGGCTCGAAAGCTGTTCCCGTTCCTGTAGAAAGGACATATGCCAACAATCTGTCCTTTCTACGAACACCTTGTATCCGCCATACACTTTTTAAATGGTTGTACACTTCTCTTGATGTTGTTTTTTTTTTTTTTTTTTGGAAATTATCTATCTATAATATCCATCATTCGAACCCATGACCTTCAATTTCTCAAGGACTCAACTGACCATCAAGTCAAAGGACGGGTTCTCTTTTGATGTTGTTTAGTTGTTATGCTCAATTGAAATAATTTTGAAGTAATTTAACGAACTTATAGGTTTCCAAAAGAGTAATGCTAGATGTCCCTATCTTTGCATAGTCCAAAACCGAACAATGGTCACAAACACAAGTCAATTGTTTGTAGCATATGTAACATATAATTACACGGTAAATACGTGACCATATAAAAATGGTTCTGATCGTTGATAAATGACGTGGCATATTAACGTCAAATAGTTCATAGTATTTGATCCATTGGGATGAATACTGTCCCATTTTAGTTTGGAAAAAAAAAACTTTGCATAGTCCATAACCGCACAACAAACACAAACACAAGTAAATAATTTGTAGCATATGTAACAAATAATCACACCGTAAAATGCGTGACCATAACAAAATAGTTTTATGTAACGTCTGATAACAAAATTTAAAAATGAGTCGTTGGTTACCAGTCACGCATTACAATAGATTTCATGACACTGGAAATAAGAAACACGGTTCATATTCATAGGTAAGTTTAAAAACAATAACACTTTAGAAAGTGATGAATAATACAAATCAGACGCCATTGTCCAAAATAGATTGAGTTTGTAGTGGACTAAGCTTTTCCCATTCTCCATTTGGCTGAACCATCATCATATAATCTTGGAAGAGCTTGAAGCCAGCCCTATAACTTGCACTATAATGATGTTGGATATCATGAATATATAATTCTGAAGTCTGGAAAATCTTCCAAGAGGTGTCCGTGGACATCCTTTCATTCAAGACCTTGTATTTTTCTTCCAGTACTCCAACACGGTAATTAATTCGAATGAGTTCAGCGGGAACATCTTCGGCAACTAGATCAGACATATTGGTTCTTTCCTTGGTAGTGGATGGTGATGGCTTTTTTGTTTCTTGATTGAAAGAACAGTAGTTTTTGGTTTTTTCAGCAGAGGTAGGTGATGAGTATTGGCATTCCATTCTCTTTATTAGAGAGAAATCTCAAATAATAAAAAATAATTTAGGTGGAGTCGTTAACCTAGTGAATTGGCAACCCACATTTATAGAGAAAACCAACTTACACCCATGACCTAGTTCCAATGTAAATCGATTTAATGTTTACTTTTATCATTTGCGTAGGAAGTAAGAAGTAGGCAAAGAAGGGATAACGAATTGACCAATTACGCGCATAACAGCGTATTAATTACCAATACACTGTTATCAAGTAGATGATCATGCATTTGTATATACAAAATGGACTCTATTTGTTTATGTTTACTGAAAAATTAATTTATTGGTTACTGACTTGCTAGATCCTGACGTTAATTTAATGGATAGGGGATTGGTCTGTTATTTAATTATTTTGAATACAATCACGCCAAAGTAATTGCCCAATGCATGTTTAGTTGATTATCCAACTAAAACAGATAATTATGATTAATTTCAAATTGATTATTTTCTACCAACTCCTATCTTTCATGCTGACAGAAAATCATGCATTGGGCAATTAGTGACAGGTTTTAAAAAAAACAAATGAAATTACTTTTGTGTCCCTAAATGAAACCGTTGGAAAACCAACGGAATCATTTTACTTTATATAAAAAGCTCTCTCCAACACAGATGCACATATTCAAATCCTTCTTTCGTTTTGCTTAACAGAAACACACATTTAAACAGCCGTTCATATATTTTATAACATACATTGAAAAATTTCTTTCTTCAACAAATACATAATCCCACTATGGAAGGAAGTTCAAGCACATCAAGAAACACCAATGGTGGAATGATTACATTCAGAAATAAATACTGCGAATGTGGGAAAAAGGCTGCATTGAAAATCTCTGAAACTGAAATCAATCCAAGTAAGTTGTTTTATACTTGTGAAAGTAAACGATGCAAGTTTTTTAACTGGTGGAAGCCAGATCTAACAGTTTTTCAAACTTGGCAAAGGACTGAAGAAATCAATAGGGATTCAGAAGAAATCAAAGTGTGAAATGCAAAGATGCAGAAGTTGGAAACATGTTTCCATGGAATAAAGCCCAATTTGGAGTCCATTCAAATTGGCTTAAGAATGATGACACTGTATAATTTAATTTTCTTTGGTGTTTCATCAGCTGTGTTGTTTCTAATTGTACTAATGTTAGTGACAGTAACAGAACATGTAATGCATGCATGATTTTAATTAAAGTACCATCGTTTTGAAATTGTATTCAGACTTTACTTTTAATATGATTATATCCCAAGAAAAATGATAATCGTATGCTCACTGATTGAAATGATTGTTATACATACAACAACAAAAATAAGTATATGGTAAACAGAGTCACAGATAAATATAGTAAAGGCACAAGAAAAATAGATTGCTAATTAATTGTAATTCTTGTTTTAAACAAGAAATAACAGGTCTACTTTTATAAAATAGTAACAAATAGAAAGCTTACTGTTCACATACATCTGTCTGTGATTCCAAAAATAACGATAACAAAAGTTGAAAGACTATAAAAAAAAAAATAAGGAAAAACATTGAAAGATATAAATCAGGAAAAAACAAAACAAACAAAAAATATCTGTCACTATGGTCCGGGCCATCCATTACTTGTGTCATTTCAATCTCATCCCAATGCCCATGTGGTTGAATAGTCTTCATGTATTCTCTGAAGAGATTGAATCCATCACGACGACCATTCTCAAAGTGTTTTAGCACGTCTCGAATGTGTCTGCCACTGATCCGAAACCTCCGCCAAGAATTATCAGTAGAAATACTTCTACGAAAGCAGGAGCTAGTGGCCTCCAATAATTCCACACGGGTACTCAATTGAATGAGTAGATCCAACTCTCCATCCTCATGTAAAGGAGACTCAGTTGTTGTTTTCTCAGAGGAGGAAATCGAAGGGTATGCTTTTTGTGAAGAAGACGAAGTTGATAGGTTTGTTGTTGCTTTATAAGAAGTTGATTTATTTCTTGATTTTTCTGAAGATTTCGGTGATAGTTTAGAGAGATCCATAGTGATTAACAAGATAAAGAATTTTTTTTTTTTTTTTTTTTAAAGACAATGATGAAGAAAGTTCTGGATCCTACTCCTTTATAAAGATAATAAATTCAATATATTTATTAATCAAATAAAAATGTGATGACAAGTAAGTACACGTAATTGATTACACTTGTTTAGAGTTCAACCGGTTCACTAATAACAATTAATAATTATTATTATTTAAATATGGGAAACCGTGCTAGGGTCAACTACTGATGCTTGTCATTGGGCTGTTCAATGCCCGTTGATAGGGGTGACGTTAAGTACTTCATAATTGATTATTGAACGCAAAAATATATATGTGATCATCTGTTTTAGTTGGTAATTCTGTAAATAAATATTTGATCACGCGTATATTATTGACATGAAAAAACGAGTTAACTTCTGTAGGTTTTTCAATGACCATCATTAAGTTGCATGCAGCTAACCTAGTCGATATTGCGAAGTTTAAAAAAGGATTTAAATTAATCACGTCGAGAATATCAACCATCAAATATTGATGCTTCACATTGGGTTGTTCAATGCAATAATGAGTGTCATTGTGCTTTTAAATCAAATAGGTAAATGTAGTTCATTAGACTGTTAAACCGGCGTTGCTAGGGGTGACGTTAATTACTTATTCGATTACTATGAAAATAAATATTAAATTAATTAATTAATTAATAGATTAACTGATGCTATGTATAAGGAGTGTTAACCTGTTAAAGCAACCTAGGGTTTATACGAAACTAAGTTCTCTCTGAAACAAAGTTATCTTTATGTTTAATCACTAAACTAGTACCAAGATGAATAAATCTTTATGTTTATATTATTGGGAATGGGAAGGCTGTTAATGGGTGTCTAGATAACATTTATTATGACCTTTCAATTACTAAACTCATTTCACAAGTAATAAATCTTTATGATTAATTATTTTTGGAAGTTAAATAAATAAATACCATGGACAATATAAACACTATATAAAACCATACAATAACAAATATTTTATCGTGAATGTATGGTTGGAAGTTAAATAAATAAATATCATGGATAATATAAACACTATATAAAACCATACAATAACAAATATTTTTATCGTGAATGTATGTTTTCTGGGTAAAATTCTAGCTTTTTAATTTCAATCAAAGGGTGTATATAAATTACATATTTACAAATTTAAAAAAATATTAAAAGAAAAAGTAACTATCTCTCTCACATTACTTACCATGAACATTATATGCAAGATGACCATGCATTGCGCATTAAGTTTTTTTTTTTTTTTTTTTTTTTATAATATGAGTTTGGACAGAAAATCAATACAAATATGACTTTAAATAGTTTCATTGTAGATGTGCATACCAGGAGATTCTTTTCTTCACATTCTTTTCTTCTCTTCTGTTTCACTGTTTACTATAATTTTAGTTTTCTGACATCTCGATATCCATATGTTCTAGACTATGGATCGAAAAAAATCCATATCGGGTGAAAAAAACAAAAGGAATGAGGTCCTACAATGTGTTTTGACACATCTCGAAAAAAGACTCATAGCCTTGGAGGAGGAACTCGTTGACCTCGAATTTCAAGCGTCATTAGACTTCCAGTTGAAGCAATACAAGGCATCCAAAAACGGTATAAATGATTACCAATAGATTAATTCAAATGCTCACCAGAAGGGCTTCAACATATTTAAAGTCTACATGAAAAGAATACAACCTGATGAAAACTGGGATGAGGTTAGCCCAACTGTTGTAAATGCTACACTCGGCCTATGATGTTATTATGTGAATCGTTTTAAATTATGCTTTTGTGATGGCAATATTATTTGTGTGACTGGAAGATGGTAAATGATGTTTAAATCTTTGGTATTTTTAGAATATTGGGTTTTTATGCTTGTTAAAAAGTGATGTTTTGTAACCTCTTTTGTGTTTGTTTATGGTAAACTTTATTTATTGACGAAGTTTATATTCATAAACCCTAGATTTCTTCTTCCTACATTCGCTTATTTTATCGTTTTTTATTTATAAAAAAAGGTTAATTATATTTAATTATTTTTTAGGGTTTGCACTAGTTTCACATTGTTAACAAGTTCCACTTTTAGATCTTTAATTACAACAAATACATGAAGTTTTATTGTTTTTTTTTTTTTGTCAACAAATATTATTTATTTTCATTATAAATGTCGACTGATTTAACTGGTGCAATTTTTCATTAGATGGTTTTGAATTGTAATAATGGCCAAATGGAAATATAACTGTGGATTTGGGCTCCTGGTCTTCATAGAAATCAAGAAACGGATAATTAAAATTGCAAAATAAAATAATTAATGGTTTTGAAAGTTATGGATGGTAATAATTGTTCGCCGGCATTTAGAAGAAGTAACCATCCATTGTTGAACTTTGCATCAGTTTATTTCAAAGTCGATGTCATTAAAAATAGGTAATCATCATCTCAACAAACATAATTAACTAATACATTTGTTTAATCAACGTTTTCCTTATTTATATTTTGAAGATCAAGGTTTTCTTTGTTAAATTTTTTATTTTATTCAACTAGATCACTATGCAGGATGTGTGTTTTTCTGTTATGAATAATAAACAAAAGCAAAACATGCTAGCTTATTAATTTCTGACCATATCACAACTATTTAAAGGTTAATGAACTCGATCACACCTTATATGATGTCATTGCTAATGGTATAAACTATATACTATGATTATTTTTATTGTTCGGTTACATTAATACTAAAATTGATTGCTAATTGTAATTCTTGTTTTAAACAAGAAATAACAGGTCTACTTTTATAAAATAGTAACAAATAGAAAGCAAACCATTCACATAAATATATTTGGGATTACAAATATAACGATATATATTTGTTGTGATTACAACAAAATAACGAAAAAACATTGACATATATAAATCAAGAAAAAACGAACAAACAGCAAATAGCAGTCATTGGCCTATGGCATCCCTTGCTTGTGGCCATTCAATCTCATCCCAATGCCCTTGTGGTTGAATAGTCTTCATGTATTCTCTAAAGAGATTGAATCCATCAATATGACCATCTTCAAACTGCTTGTTCATGTCTTGCACGTGAAATTCACTTCTCCATAAACTCTTCCAAGAACGGTCAGTAGAAATTCTTGTACGAAGGTTAGTGGCCTCCAATAATTCCACACGGGGTACTCAATTCAATGAGTGGATCCAACTCTCCATCATCAAGTAGAGGAGACTCAGTAGTTGTTCTCTCATAGGAGGAAGCCGAATGGTATGCTTTCTGTGAAGAAGAGGAAATTGATGGGTTTGTTGTTGCTTTATAAGAAGTTGCTTTATTTCTTGATTTTTCTGAAGATTTCGGTGATAGTTTAGAGAGATCCATAGTGTTTAAAGAGATGAAGAAAGTTTTTTTTTGTTTTCTTTTTGAAAGCATGATGATGAAGAAAGTTCTAGATCCCACTCCTTTATAAAGATAATTAATTCAAAATATTTATTACTCAAATAAAAATGTGATGACAAGTAAGTACACGTAATTGTTTACACTTGTTTAGAGTTCAACCGGTTCACTAATAACGATTAATAATAATAATTTTTTAAATATGGGAAACCGTGCTATTTCTTATTAATGAGAATGGGAAGACTCTAGAAAAAAGTTATAACGTTTCAATCACTAAACTAAACTCGTTTCACGAGTAATAATGTTTATCTTTATGGGAATGGGAAGGCTGTTAATGGATATCTAAAAAACATTTATTGTGACCTTTCAATTACTAAACTCATTTAACAAGCAATAAATCATTATATTTAATTATGGTTGGAAGTTCAAACCCCTTATGTCTAGAAAAACGTTATAACGTTTCAATCACTAAACTTGTATCAAGATTAATAAATCATGATGTTTATCTTAATGGGAATGGTTGTCTGGAAAACATTTATTGCGACCTTTCAATTACTAAACTCATATCACAAGTAATAAATCTTTATAACTGATAAACACTGTATAAAACCATACAATAACAAATATTTTATTGTGAATGTATCGTTATTGGGTAAAATTATAGCTTTTAAATTTAAGGGTGTATATAAATTAAAGATTTAAAATTTTCAAAAAATATTAAAACAAAGAGTAACTAACACTCTCACATTACTTACCATGGACATTATAAGCAAGATGACCATGCAATGTGCATTAACGTATTATTTTTTTGATAATATGGAGCTTGGATAGAAAATGAATACAAATATGACTTTAAATAGTTGCATTAGAGATGTGCATATCTGCATTTCGCATTTTTTATATTTTTGCTAATTTGGACAAGCAAATTTAAACTAAAAAGGACAACAAAGAAAATAGATAAATATAGATCAACATCACTAATAAACATTAGAGTTGTGAACAAGCGAATTTAAATTTAAAAGGAAATATATTATCACACCATTAAAGAACTGATTACACAAAAGCGGGTACATAGAATGGCAGTTAAAGCGTAATAACAAACAAAGGGAAAGAGGAAATATTCCAACTATGTGAACAGTCAATCTAGTGCACATCTGGCTGTAATGGGATCAACATTATCACATTCTCCTTCTGGGAAAATCTTCTTTGCGTAGTCCCTCATGAGTTCGAAGCCAACCCTATGACCGCAATCAAATCCTAGCTGGACAGGACGAAGGTACGATTCTGAAGATCTGGACAATCTCCTAGTTACTTCATCTTCGAGAACCTTGCTATCTTCCTCCAATTTGACAACCCTTGCCTCCATAAGTCGGATTTTCTAGAGAGTTACTCCACTATTATCTTCATTTGGAGAAGATGGAGCGGTTACTTTTGCTTTTTTTGGATAGGGATCTAGTTCGTCCATATATCCAAAAAAGTTGTTTACAAGACAATAGCAAAATACTCAGAATGACAAGTGACAACAAAATGGTATAGGGCTTTGATTTATAATAATAATTGACCAATTAACGGTATGCATTAATATGACAATGTGACATAGTTAATCCTCTGTACAGTAATACCCTTGTGGCAGGTTTTCTGTGGTGCTCTGGTGTTTTATTGTTTCTTTTTGAATAAAATTTTAAAAAAAAAAAAAAATAAATAAATAAATAAATAAGTACCCAAAAAAAAGAGTCAATTTTTGCTCACCCTCCTTTACCCCCCCCCCCCCCCCCCCCCCCCCCCCCCCCCCCCCCCCCCCCCCAAACACATGACATGTGTCTATGGAGGGGTAAAATTGTCTAAAAATTTAGCCCTCTATGGACACAGGTCATCCATGTAGGAGGGAGGTGATGATACCTCCCTTGAAGGGAGGTGAGCAAAAGCGTTCTAAAAAAAAAACCTTGCAACATGAAAATTTGTTAATTAATGAGTTGTATCATGAAGCATGTGTACATTAATGATCGGTGGTAAATGATGTGGCATGCTAATGTTAAAATTTCTTAGGCAATTATGATAAAACAAAAATAGAAAAAATTATTGAAAAAAAAAATTATCGTGGGTTTCAGTTACTTCTTCCATGCTGATCTCTAAATGACACGTTGTAAAGATTCCTATTTGTTGATTGGCTTATTTCGTGAACAAACCACATTTTGGGGTTTGATGCGTAAGGGTAGTTTAGATAATTGAGAAACAAGCTCAAAGACCCTTTCAAGACCTCAAGGTGACAAGCACTCCAAAGGTATATCTCTAGTGCTTATTTTTCTTTGAAGAGACTTAGATTGCACACACATACACTTAACATACATTGCATATGTGTTCACTCTCTTCACATGTCACATTCCACACTTGCACTTCCTTGTTATATTTTTATGTGTGGATTTGTCCATAGATGAGTTCCGAGCGATTCGGAGACTTGTCTATATGTTTTTGATTATTTCCGAGACATTTGGGACATTCCGTGTTTTTATCGGAAACCGAAATTCAATTTCGAGCTTAAAGTGGAAAGTTATATAATTTTCTATATTTATGATTGAGTCCGGGTTTATATTCCGAAGACGGAATTTAATTCCAAGGTTCGAGGTCAACTGGACTGAAGAACACTCAAGACCGAAGCCGGCTTAGTATGGCGTGATAGCCGCACCAAGCAAGGGGTGGCGTGTGAGCCACGGGCTCCCCACACCTAAACTTGCTCTCTGTCCGCGTTGCACGCACGGGACACACACGGCCTCACCTAATTTGCGTTTTGAATTTTGTTTTGTTAAGGGTATTTTATTGTATGTGAGATGTTACATGTGAGCTTGTTTGTGTTGTGTTTGCATGATGCAGGGAGTGGAGTTGACTTGTCAATTCATTTGACCCCTTATTTTCTCTCACGTGAGCTCACCTCACTGGATTATTCTTAATTGAATTGTTTTCTCTTTTATGATCCAAATGCTGTGCGTTTTGGTGGATTATCAGAATCGGGTTGCATGTTGACCCCTTTAAAGATTCGACATGCCTCACGCATATCAAATAAAAAAATCAACAAGAACACCTGTATTATAATCACAAGAACACCACTAAGCAGCAACCTAGAAATACAATGGCCATATGCATAAAACTGAGTTGGATGCCTAAAATTGAGATTTAAAAAGATTCTGTCGTTAAGAATAGCAAGATCGTCTGGGTTCAGATCATGGAACCTTCAAAGCAGGGCACATAGTTCGATACCTTTTTTCTTACCGGGCAATTACCAAATTGGTCCTGGACTTTTTACTTTATTCCAAGTTGTTTGCGACTTTTACAAAAGTGACCAAATTGGTCCCTAACTTTTTAAATTGTACCAATTTCATCCCTCAATTAACTTTCTGTTAGTCAAACCTAACAGTCAATGGTATTTTAGTCGGGCAATTACCAAATTGGTCTTGGACTTTTTTCTTTATTCCAGGTAGTTTGCGACTTTTACAAAAGTGACCAAATTGGTCCCTAACATTTTTATGAAGTACCATTTGAGTCCCTAACTTTTAAGAAACAACCAAAAACATCCCTTATCATTAACCTCGGTTATTTATACCGTTACTTTGATTATGGTTTACTTTTAAAATACTAAAGTACCCCTCAAAACTCTAAAGTTAAAAATGTTTAAATACAAATAAAATAATTATTTAAACAAGAATATAATGAAAACAAAATAAAATAAATTATCTGCAACTCTCTCATTGATTCGAAAAACAATCCATATCTTTTCAATTTTTCATCGATACAAAACCCAAAAAATTATACAGGTTAAAAAATTATACAGGTTTCTATAATTTTTTTTTATCAATATTGAACCCAAAAAATGACTCATTTTCAAGAACTTGAACCAAACAATGATGGAGTCATGGAGATGCCTTCAATATATAAGCATTAGAGACCCATTTTTGAGAGAATAACCCTATTGACTCCGAGCCAAACCAGAAAACATGGCATTCACGAAGCTGCCCTAGATCTCCCCCAATCTCTGTCTAGTGTTCTCTATCGGAGATATGAGATTTCTAATTCTTGAGGCACTGGCCGATTCTGGATTTGCCAACCTTTGATTTTTTTTTTTAAGGGGTCAGATTGTTGGTAGTAAGTGTTTCCAAGTTCAGTAGTAATTTTTGAATCAATGAGAAAGTTGCAGATAATTTATTTTATTTTGTTTTCATTACATTCTTGTTTAAATAATTATTTTATTTTTATTTAAACATTTTTAACTTTAGAGTTTTGAGGGGTACTTTAGTTTTTTGAAACTAAACCATAGTCAAAGTAACGGTATAAATAACCGAGGTTAATGATAAGGGATGTTTTTGGTTGTTTCTTAAAAGTTAGAGACTCAAATGGTACTCCATAAAAACGTTAGGGACCAATTTGGTCACTTTTGTAAAAGTCGCAAACTACTTGGAATAAAGAAAAAAGTCCAGGACCAATTTGGTAATTGCCCGACTAAAATACCATTGACTGTTAGGTTTGACTAACAGAAAGTTAATTGATGGATGAAATTGGTACAATTTAAAAAGTTATGGACCAATTTGGTCACTTTTGTAAAAGTCATAAACAACTTGGAATAAAGAAAAAGGTCCAAGACCAATTTGGTAATTGCCCTTTCTTACCAAAAAAAAGATCAACTTTTTTTAAAATTCTTTTTATTAATTTGTCAATTTTAAATAGGGATATTATTAAAGTAATTTTACAACTTCAGTTAAAGTGAAACTTCTTAGTTAACGGTCAACCATGACTAATTTGGTATGTTTGAAAAGTCTAGGACTAATTTGGCACTTAGAAAAAAAATATAAGGACTAATTTGATCAATTTTGTAAATGTGGCAAACTACTTGAAACTTAAAAAAATAAATAAATAAATAAATAAATAAATCCATGATCTCTTTGGTAATTGCACTTAAAATTATAAAGCAAACCCAAAACCTGTCTAATATTAAAAAATGAAAATAAAATTAATAATTAAAAAATTAAAGAACTCCGAGGAAATAGAAAATTTTCAATCTGTAAGAACATACAATGTGTTCATTTTCTCTTTTGCACGACATAGTTGAATGGAGGTCAGTAAACATTTAGAACCTGGTAAACAATTAAATCATTCACATTTGTTAATTTTATCCTAACTGTTTCTTAAAATAGATCAGTATTAAAAATGAACTAGAACTGAATCATTAATTATTCCCATCAAGAAAGAGTGTTCTGCGCACAACTTGAAAACAACTAAAGCAAGCAATACAGTTAACTCAAAACATTCAACTGACTTGGCTAACCAAAAAAATCCATCTTCATCTTCAATACAACTCACTGAGTTGACTCACCAAAAATCCCATATGGAATCTAGTTAAATATATCAACCCAGTTCACTCACTAGAAAATGCAACCAATAAAGAGCTAGCAGCGATCGTCGAACACAACCAGGAAGCAAGGGTCGAACGGCAGCAGGCAGCAAGTGTTGAAGGCGACAGGAAGCGGGCATTGAACGATCAAGACAGCAAGCGATAGCCAGGCAGTGCACGTCAAACAGCGGCGTGAGGGCGTGAGATTGGGGATGAGAGAGCGGTGCGATGAAAGAGGAAGACCCAAATTTGTTTAAATTTTATTAATCAATATTTTGTCATTAAATAATTTTTGAGATTATTTTAAAATAATAATAAAATAACTAGATCAGGGGCAGTTTGGTCATTTACTTGTTTAGGGTTAGTCAAATATCAAGTCTAACGGACTAACGGTAGTCAATGCATTCCAAGGAATGTTTGTGCAATTATGGCAAACATTGCCGCTGCGTAAAATATTCCTTAAACTCGGGGGAAGTTTATGCAATTTACCCTTAAATTTATAAAAATAATAATAAAACAATTAAATTAATAAATAAAAGGGTTATTGGCACATTTGCCCTATAAATTATATGCGAGTTTGCATTTTACCCTATAAACTTTTTTTTTTAGGCTTTAAACACCTAGAACTCATATAAATTGGCAACCAGTGACGGAATGAGGATGAAACCGTGATTCCGTTTGGTTTCTCATCACATACCTTGCACATGTAAGGGCAAAATTGGAATTATATTTTTAAAAATTAAATTTAAATGAGGAGATCCAGATTGGATCTCCTCCATCCATCTTATTCAAATGGACGGTGGAGATCTAATCCACTTAATTAAAAAAAAAAAGAAAAAAAAAAAAAAAGAAACCCAGATTCATCTTTATCAGACACCACATTCATGATTCATCTCATTAGTTCCAATAACAAACACAACAAAATTTCAAAAGGCCACAAATATCCATACCCAAATCAAATAGCATACACCAAAAATCTCAAATCCAAAATCAAACAAACATCAAAAATCTGAATCCTAAATCAAACAAACACCAAAAAAAATCCCAAATCCAAACAAACAATAATTTGTTCATTTACAATTGTTGTTTGACAGCTAAATTTTGACATCTATTTATATCAATGTATCCTTCCAAATAAACAACAAGCAGGAAAGCAAAAATCCATGTCTCAAAATACAAAAGAGAAATGGACATGGAAAGCAAAAATATGTGTCTCAGATCAAATCTGCTGCTGTTCTTTCCACAATAAGGTACGCGGTTTCGATTTGGTTTGAATAAGCGTTGTGTAAGATGCGGATCTAGTTTAGATCTTGATGTTTTAGTTTAGATCTGGTTGACGGTGACAATTGTGTTGTTTGTGGGTCTCTGTTTGGTTGGGGTATAGGTGATGACATTATCGTCCGTGGTTCCTGTTCAAAATGTAGATGAGCCAACTAAGGAGAAGAAAACCGAGGTCAAGCAAGAGACCAACAATGAGAGCAATACTCAGCAATTTGAAGATAACCAAGGCGATTTGCCTGAGGATGCTACCAAAGGAGAGATATAAAGATTGAGAGTTGGAGAGTTGGAGAGTTGGAGAGTTGGAGAGATAGAGAGATCTGAAGATGGCGATGGGTTTGATTTCTGGGTTTTGAATGAACGTAAATGAGGATTGGCTTGGGTTTGCTGATGATGAATCCTAATTTTGGTTTGATGATGATTGGGTTTGATGATGATGAATCTGGATGATGATGATGATGGTTTAGCTAGGTTTCTTTTGGGGTTGGCTTGAATTGAATTTGATATGGTGTTTTTGATTTTTCAATTATTGATTTGGTATTGAATCTGAATAGAATTTGATGTTGATGGTGGTTCTGTTTTTGTTTTTCAATTTTTTATATTTCAATTTTTTTTCTTATAAAAACAGTACTAATTTTTATATTTTAATATATTTTAATTTTTTTTAATTCTTTTTAATTCATTAAATTTCTTTAATAATTAGTATTTTTAATAACTTTTAATATTTTGATACATTTAGAAGAATTTTTTTTTTTTAAAGAACAAAAACAATTGTAATATTTGTAACATACCCCCAACAGATAATCTAGAAATGCCTAAATTGCCCTTAGTCGTTTGACACGTGAGGTGCACGTGTCTAAGTCAGAAGACAGAATAAGGGTTCCGTCCCCATTCCGTTGATGGTTGCTAATTTATGTGGAATAATGCTATATATAACAACTATTCTAACACAACACATGTGGCATATAAGGTGTCAATTGATAAGTGGATATACATTAATAATGATTTATCTCACATATCTATGTATCCACTCACCAATTGACACCTCATGTGCCACATGTGTTGTGTTGAAATAGTTGTGATTTTAGTTGTGATATCTAGCATTACTCATTTATGTGAGTTTCAAGGGTTTAGCGCTTAAAAAAAAATATAGGGGGAAAAATGTAAACTTGCATATAATTTAGGGGACAAATGTGGCAATAACCCTAAATAAAAAGAAGATGGTCAATAAAAAGGAAAAAAAGTTGATGTTGCGACTTGTGACAATACGGGCGCCGACAAATATGTAAGAAGCAAACGAACCCAACTACTTTTATCTGGATAAGTCATGGCCATCTCCGACGAGACCGACGCCCGAGCTCCGCTTTTGGAAGACGCCGTGGACGACTGCGTCGACTATAGAGGCCGACCTGTCTACAAATCGAGCTCCGGACGCTGGAGATCGGCTTCCTTCATAATAGTGGTGGAGATAGCGGAGAGGTTCGCGTACTACGGGATAGCCTCCAACCTGATAACATATCTGACCGGACCGCTCGGTCAGTCGACGGTGACGGCGGCGGAGAACGTGAACGTATGGTCGGGTGTGACGTCGCTGCTGCCGGTTTTGGGAGCGATTGTTGCAGACTCTTTTTTTGGCCGTTACCGGACAATTGTTGCTGCTTCTGTTGTATATGTCCTGGTCAGTTTGTTCTCTCTCTCCTCATACAAAGCTAAAACTTTTCTATTCTTTTTATATAAATTTCACTTTTTAAAAATAATCACATTTTACTATTTTAGATTAAAATCACTAATTATATAATTTAAAGGGCAGGATATTTTAACTAAATTTTGGATGCCGTTGTTGTCATGGGCAAAGAAGGCCTTTTGGAGGGCCAAGGCCTTATTAAAAACTAATTTATTAAAAATTACACTAATATTTAAAAACTAATTTATTAAAAAATCAAATATAATATCATTTATTTGCAATACTTCTAATATTCTATTAGACAATAAAAGTAAAAAAAAATCAAATTCTCATGTATTAAGTACTAACTAGTAATTACTAACTTAGGTTAATATTATTTACATATTAGGTTTATTTATTTATTTTTTATTTTTTTTAATTGTTAAAACTTTAGATGTAAATTAAAAAATAATATATATAGGGTAGAAATGGGGGAATGGGCTTGAGGGGGTGTCCCACCACCACCTCCTCCATTACAAAATGGGGGCCAAGTTTGCCTCCATCTCCAAAACCTAGTTGTGAGCCAAATTTACCCCCAAAACCCAATGGAGGCCCATGAGGGATGGGGCCCCATGGGAAATCGGCCATCCCTACACATGGTCATCGTGCGCCCAAGTGCGACAACTAAACATAAACGATGAGACAATTACTTAAACATCCTTCTAGATGGCAATTTTCTCCTATAAAAAGTTAAAACATGGTTTTTGAGGGGCTATTTCAGTAATTTTCTATTTAAAAAAATGTCAGTATTTCACCCTTTATCCAAGATTTGATGGTTTTATGTTTTGTTTCTTTTAAGTGTAATTTTGTGTTTTAACTTTTAAGTGAGAGCAAGAGTGACACTCTATAAGATTACCTAGTCAGGATTCCTTAAGAAAATGGTGCAAAATTATGCATCTAATCTATAACTTGAATTTGAATGATTACAGGGACTCGGCTTGTTAACTTTATCGACTACGTTTTCTTCATCTAATTCTAATCTCCAGAAGACTGATAAAATGGTATCGTGTTCTCTTGATCAATTCCCAGTAATCTTATTCTTCTTCTCTCTATATCTGGTAGCAATCGCCCAAAGTGGGCACAAGCCTTGTGTTCAAGCTTTCGGTGCAGATCAGTTTGATGAACAAGATCCAGAGGAATGCAAATTGAAAAGTTCTTTCTTCAACTGGTGGTCTTTTGGAATAAGTGTGGGTGCTTTCTCGACTCGTTTGGTTTTAAACTACATCCAAGACAACCTTAGTTGGGGTCTTGGATTTGGCATTCCATGTATTTGCATGGTCGTTGCATTGGTTGTTTTCTTGCTTGGAACTAAGACTTATCGATATACTACTACTGTTCAAAGGGATGATCAGAAAAGACCCTTTGTGAGAATTGGTCAGGTGTTTATTGCTGCAATTAGAAACCGGCGTTCAAAATTGGTTGTTGAAGGTCATGAAGCTTCTGGAAACTTGCCTCATCACCAAAGTTCTGATCTCCAATTCAAGTAAGTCATCTAGTGTTATTGATTCTATGGAGACATTTCAAATTTTTACTAAGGATTGGTTCGGTTTGGTTCAATAAATAATTTTGATGTCTGAAGATTTACATTAGCTCCAATATTATTCATTGCAGATTCCTAGACAAAGCCTTGCTTGTGCATGATGGTTCGAACAAACACAGCATCAGTGATGTTGAAGACGCAAAGGCACTCCTAAAGCTTGTTCCGATATGGACTACAAGCTTGGTGTATGGTATTGTGTATGCACAGTCTTCAACTTTCTTTACCAAGCAAGGAGCTAGTATGGACAGATCAGTTACACCAGCAGCTAGCTTCGACATGCCAGCAGCTTCACTTCAATGTTTCATCAACCTTGCCATTATTATCGCCATTCCCATGTATGACCGTATTTTTGTTCCTATTGCACGAGCCTTCACCGCGAAACCAGCTGGTATCACAATGCTTCAGAGAATAGGAACAGGAATAATTATGTGTGGCATATCCATGGTGATTGCAGCATTAGTTGAGATGAAGAGGCTCAAAACCGCGCAAGACTATGGACTGGTTGATAAGCCGAAAGAGACAATTCCAATGAGTTTTTATTGGTTGATTCCTCAATATGTGTTATTTGGGCTGGCAGATGTTTTCACCTTTGTTGGTCTTCAAGAATTCTTCTATGATCAAGTTCCAAAACAACTAAGAAGTTTTGGTATTTCCCTATTTTTGAGTGTTTTAGGTGTTGGGAGCTTGTTAAGTAGTGTTTTGGTCTCTGCCATTGATGAAGTAAGCAGTTGCAATGGAGGAGTGAGTTGGTTTGCTAATAATCTCAATCAGGCACATCTTGATTACTTTTACTGGTTGCTTGCTGGGCTCAGTGTTGTAGGATTTGCTGTCTACTTGTATTTTGCTAAGACTTACATCTATAAAAGGTAAATATATGTTTAATTTTCTTTGTTCAATTATATCAAGATATCAGAATTTACAATTGTTCAAAGGAACTTGACTTTATGTTCCTCTGATTCCTTTCAGGTAAACTTATTCAATTGCAATCTGTTTATATGCAATGCATGCAACAAGTGCCTCTGCCTCTGCACAAGTTGATTTGCCTTGGAAACACCATACCTTATCCCTTTTCATAAGGAACCTCAAAGTGGCTTTATTTTATTATATTCCATCCATATCTCATTTCCATTTATTTAATATCTCTTTATTGTCAATTATCATTAACGTAAGAAATCAAAATAAGAGATATCGTTTTTAGTCTATCTGTTTAGAATCGTAACCACCACAAGTGTATATATAATAATAATAAAACTCTTATTATTAGTTTTGAAGTGGGTCATGGTTAGTTTTGAAAAAGTGACGAGTGACGTTAGAGGCATGAAAATGACCACCAATCGGAATCCAAATAAATAACAAAACACAATAAGCTTTCAATTCAATTAAAAAAAAAAAAAAAAAAATGGCTATCTCTGACCTCTCCTCCGACGCCGGAGCACCACTTCTCGAACAAACCGTCCACAGCTGCGTCGACTACAGAGGCCAGCCGGTGCACAAGTCGAGCTCCGGCGGATGGAGATCGGCGTACTTCATAATAGCCGTAGAGATGGCGGAGAGGTTCGCGTATTACGGGATCCTATCCAATCTGATATCGTATTTGACCGGACCGTTGGGTCAGTCGACGGCGACGGCGGCGGAGAACGTGAACGTGTGGTCGGGGACGATGTCGTTGTTGCCGCTTTTTGGAGCGTTTGTTGCCGATTCGTTTCTCGGCCGTTACCGGACTATTGTTGTTGCTTCTGTTGTATACGTTCTGGTTAGTTTTCTGTTCACTTACCTACAAAGTGGATTCTTTGGATTTTGATTTCAATCAAACGGCTCATATAAATCAACAATTTTAAAAGTAAATTTTGATAAACCAAAGAAAAATTAACTCTCTAATAACGAGATTTTTAATTTTGTAGTATCATACGACCATGGTAAATACTAAAGTAAATTTTTTTTTTTTTTTTTTTTTTCTTTTTGAAGGATACTAAAGTAAATTTTTCTCTGACGTGGTAAAAGTAGATATTTCTACTGCAAGTAGAGTAAATGTTCTATGATGGCATGAAAGTGGATATTTAGATTGACACACCTAACTGTAAGTCCACCCACAAAAAAAATTTTTAATTAGAAATAGGTTTACATTATTACGGTAGCATTTGATAGGGTGAAAATCAAATAGAGCCATTGAAATAATTATCATTGGTATTGATTTAATAGGCATAATATTTATTAATAATAATGTTGATGTGACATAAAAATTGATATAATAAGAATTGAAGAGAGAGAAATTACTTGATATTATTAAAGATAGAGAAACAAACTCTCAATTGATAAAGCTCATTAAACAAGACTATTGGAGTACATATGCTGATATGACTCATTAAATTTTCACCTCAAGCTCATTTAGAGAGGCTGTCGGAGTTGTTCCGATATTTGATTAGGGTAAGTTTTGATAAATCACTAAGGTGACAAACCCTTGGATTGCATACATAATATTTGATTGTGGTGTTAGATTTCAAAAATGATAATAATAAAGGGAGAATTTCACAAACACCCTTGACATTTGATATAATTGTATGTGTGTGCAACTTTTATTCATAATTGTACGGACATCACACGATTAACAACCTTTTTAGTGTGAATTGATTAAAAAGCAAATAATACCAAACTTTGAGGTTTGCTCATTTACACGCAAAATCAACTTTATCAAAATCTAACACTTACCTACCCCGCTGTTAGCAGTGTTCTAGTAAGCGCTAGACGATAGTCAGGCAGAGACCCAACGCCTAGCGCCTAGGCTGATTAGTCGATGATTAATTGGTCAACGAATTTAGACCTATTTTTCTATTCCTACACCAAAATCCAATCACTAGGCTGATTAGTCGATGATTAATTGGTCAACGAATTTAGACCTATTTTTCTATTCCTACACCAAAATCCAATCACTTATATATATATATATATCTATATATATATATTATTTCATTTTTGGCCGATTAATCGACGATTTAACCGATTAATCGGCCACCTACTGATAAGGCCGATTTTGGCCATTTCGCCTCAATTTGCTGCCGACTAGCTGTATTGAGTCGATTAATCGGCCTAAGCAGTTGATTTCTCGAGAAATGGTTGTTAGTCGGTGGCAATTCAATTTAACAATTGACCATGTTAGATTGTGTAAAGGGGAAATTACATTGGACCCCTTAAAATTTGGTCTCAAGACACCTAGATGGAAAAGTTTCACTATTATACATAAACACCTCTAAAGTTACTCTTCTATAAGATTAAACCAATTTGACTTCGGAAAAAGTTCAAAATACCAATACAAAATGAAAATTATAAAAATTAATTACTAAAAATAAATATATTTTTTTGTCAAAAAAAAAAAAAAAACACAATGACTCAACTCAAAAAACTCCTCATTGAAGCACAAAATCAGAGGTGGTGTCTCCATTCCCAAACTCACAAATCTAAAATAAAAAAATAATTAAAAAAAATATTTAAAATGTTACACCATACAGACCAATTTTTCTAGACTCCAACAGTTCAATGTTACTTTTTTTTTTTCTACATTTCACAAACCTATATTTTTTTTTTTCAATATCATTAAAGTTATATTTGATTCCGAAGTGATGTGAATAATTTACAACAAGAAACAAAAAATACTGAAAAAAAAGTGTTGATTTATGCATGAAAAAAAAAAAAAACTTTGTGCATTTTTTTTTTTTTAAGTGTTGACACTTAAATTTTTTGAAAAATAGTTGAAGCTATAGGAAAAAATAAAAAATTAAACTTGTCAAATTCACTATTCAATCAAAAAATGAAGCAAAATGAAGTATCTCTAGAATTTGTTTTAAGATTTAGGTTATTAGGATGCAGTGTTTTCAAAAAATGAGTGTCAAAAAATAAAAAAGGGATGCTTTTGGAACAAAATGAAATGTCTTTAGAATTTTTTTAAATTTAAGTTTTTAGATGGAGTATCTTTAGTAAGAATTGTTTTTCTTATAATCCTTTTTTTTTTCTTTTCACAATCCTTTTCTAAAGACACTTCATTAAAAAAAATGAAAATGTAAATTTCATAACACACTTCGGTTTAATAAAAAAATACCATTTTTTTTATATCCTTTTATACTCTTTTTCTAAAAACATTTCATTTAAAAAATAATAATAACTTCATAAAAATATTTATTTGGAAAACCCTTGTTTTTGTATTCATTTCCTTAAAAAGATTACATGGAGGTTATTGTTAAGACTCATGATATTATAAATAAATAAATTTTTAATATTTTCAGACTTCTTTTCCAAAGAAAGATCATTTTAAGAAAATTAAAATCAATTTTAAAAGTTCTTTTTCTTTTCGATAAAAATTAAAATTATAAGTTTAAAATTGATTAATAACTTACTCTCTGGTTAATTTTGCTTATAATTGCATAATAACATTCTTTGTCACTTTCAAATCAAATAAATCTTCAAAGATATCTGAGAGAGAGAAAATAATTATAGGGTTTAAAATTTATGAAATGTTAAAAAGATGAAGAAGATATAAGACATTATGTATTCTAAATGACCGTGTGTTAGTGTATTTAAAACTTTTTATTTTGTTTAATAATTTTCATTAGGGATAAAATTGTCATTAACAAAAAATAATAAAAATGGAGTGCAAATAGATATTGGATGGATTGTCATTTGTCATTGTAAGGAGAAAAACCCTGCATTGAAACCTATCAGTTATCAACTACCTACCATTTATGGTCTGAGTAATGCTAGGCTACCTAAAAAAACTTGTAGTATGTTGACAACATCTCATCACTTATCACTTATCACTTATCACTTAATCAAATGATTGAATGTTGACAACCCACCTACCATATCATTTGGGCATGAATTTGGATAAATGTTTTAGGCAACCTAGCATTTCTCTTATGGTTTTGATACTATATAATAGCATTACGAGGGATTTGAATCATCTGTTAAACTGATCTTTTTCATGATCTAACACTTGAAGATAATACTTTGCATTTAAAGAGTGAAACAAATATAGTCATTGATTACACATGTCGCCAGATCTATTTAGGTTAGGACGAAGATTAACACAGCTAAGGTTCCAAATTCCATTATGAGAGTCTTCATACGACACACACGTGGGCGTTTTATATGATTGAATGATCCCACCATTTGTAACTGTGATGTAAGTTGCCAGCATGTATTGAAACAAAAGTTGTAATTTTTTTTTTTTTTTTTTTTTTTTGTGATTTAAATAGATATAGGATCAATTTGGTATTACTGTAGCTTTTAAAATAATCATCATTAACTGTGAAGTTAATAAGGCAACTTTTTGGTTAATACTCCTATTGAAATTGTTGTGGACTTAAAAGCAGTATTCATGCACTTAGTAAATTTTCCTATTAATTGCTATGATTTTATATAATAACTAAAACAAACATGAAATGGAAATTTGTTATATTTTAATTGGTTTTCAAACCAAACCAATATCTCCTTCAAATATTTATAATGTAATATTAGATACAAGAAAATATGCTTTTAACAAAAGCAAATACAAAGTTAAAATACAAGAAAATCAAGTCAACCTCATATCAAAGAACAAAGCTGCTCAAATGCAAGTAAATGAATTTCGACGAATTTAGTCGGTGAATTTTCTGTTTTCCACTGTGATTACTTTCTCAATTCACCCTTTATTAAAATTTGATAACTGCATTATTAAAGATCATATGAAGAATTTTTGGAGATTTATTTTTGTAGTTGGTTTAGATGCTACTTAGCAAGTAATACTGAGTAAACTTAATTTGCTTTATGGAAACCCGTACTTATGGGGGTGAGGATAGGGATAGATAGTTAAACCTGCAATTGGTATGGGGAGGGGATGGATTTTATAATCCCTATCCTGCCCCGCTTAAAATATAATTTTTACTTTTTTTATTATTTAGTATTTTTCTTTCGATGTTTATGTTTAAAGATTATTGAATTTATTTGTTTGGTTTTGAGATTTATGTTTATTTTTAATGTTTATGGGATGATTTTCAATAGTTTTTTAGAATTACTTTATATATTATGTCATAATTTTAAAAAATAACTTTGATAAACGGTGTAAATAGGGTGGGGATGGAGAAAGCATACCCACCTTGCTCTATCTATTGTGGGGTTTTATGTAGGAATGAATTTTCAAAAAAAAAAAATGAGGCGGAGTACGGGGAGGGTCACCCTATCCCAAACTCACCCTATTGCCATCCCTAGTAAAAACTTGATCGATGTAAAGTTTAGTTGATTCAATATGAGAATTCATATCCCTGTCGGTTCATTACAATTGGGAGGACAGGTCTAGTTTGGGACAATTTAGAATCTGATGTTAGACAAGAAATCTGACACTTGATGTTTATTTATCTATAGTTTTTGGAGAAATGTTGAGAAATAATTATTTTGATTTATTTGAAAACATGAATTCATGAATTACAGGGAATGGGATTGTTAACTTTATCAGCTCTGCTTCCTTCTCTCAACTCTTCTGATTGCCAAAACACAAATAAATTCTCATCACACGAGTCCCAAGTGATATTGTTCTTTTTGTCTCTGTATATAGTAGCACTTGGGCACAGTGGGCACAAGCCTTGTGTTCAGGCTTTCGGGGCTGATCAGTTTGATGAACATGACCCTGAGGAATGCAAAATGAGAAGCTCATTTTTCAATTGGTGGTATTTTGGAATATGTGTTGTTTCTTTCCTGACATATTTGATCATAAACTACATTCAAGACAACCTTAGTTGGGGTCTTGGATTTGGAATCCCTTGTATATGCATCATTGTTGGTCTGCTTGTTTTCTTGCTCGGAACCAAGACTTACAGGTATGGTATTAAAAGAAAAAATGAGAAAACCCCATTTGTGAGAATTGGCCAGGTGTTTGTTGCTGCGTTTAGGAACCGGAAAATTTCGCCTTCTGTGAGGGTTGTTGAAGAGGAAGCTCAGGAAATTTTGTCTGAAGAGCAATTCAAGTAAGAGAAATGTTATATTAGCTCCAATATGTATCTGTGTAGTTAATTTTTGTTCATAATAACAACTTGTGCAGATTCCTCAACAAAGCCTTGCTTGTGCCGGATGGTTCGAACAAATTCGGGAAGGTGTGTAGCATCAGAGATGTTGAAGATGTAAAGGCACTCCTCAGGCTTGTTCCGATATGGACTACAAGCTTGGTGTATGGCATTGTGCTTGCTCAGTCTTCAACAATTTTTACCAAGCAAGGAGCTACTATGGATAGAACAGTTATTGCAGGATTTGACCTACCGGCGGCTTCACTTCAATCCATCATTAGCCTTTCGATTCTTGTCACCATGCCTATCTATGACCGTGTTTTTGTTCCCGGTGCACAAGTTTTCACGGGGAAACCTTCTGGTATTACAATGCTTCAAAGAATAGGAACAGGGTTGTTTCTATCTGCTATGTCTATGGTAACTGCAGCTTTAGTTGAGATGAAGAGGCTTAAAACTGTTGAAAAATATGGACTTTTCGATGAGCTAATGAGCGTTTGGTGGTTGGTCCCGCAATATGCCATGATTGGTGTTTCTGAGACATTTGCCATGGTTGGTCTTCAAGAATTTTTCTACGATCAGGTTCCGACTGAATTGAGGAGTGTTGGACTCTCGCTCAATCTCAGTATCTTTGGCTTCGGGAGCTTCCTGAGCAGCTTTCTCATCTCAGCGATTGATAAAATAACCGGTGGAGATGGCCAGGATAGTTGGTTTGCCGATAACCTGAACCAGGCACATATTGATTACTTCTATTGGCTTCTTGGTGGAGTTAATACTATAGGATTGATGGTCTTCTTGCATTTTTCAAAATCATACATTTATAAGAGGGAATTTACTTGTAGAAATGTAGCTTGATAGCACTTGTGTAAAGAATGTACATTTCTATTACCATATAACAAGACATTGTTGTAACCACTAAAAGCAACTCCAACCCAAGCACCAATCTCAAATTTGTTGTAAAGTTTCCTCTCCAACCAGGCACCAATCTCCTGCACTATTTTGATGCACTTCTTTATTTTTTAGTCCCTAAATTTGTACTTATTCACAGATAGACCATTATTCAATAAAATCTATTATGATTGTATCCCTTATTTAAAAGTTTTGTTTAATCACAGTTTTATCATTAATCAATTAAATTTATTCCAATTGTATCCTTTTTCATTATTTAATGCTTTTGTTTAAATTATATTTATTTTAATTTAATTATTATTTATATTAATATTTATAATAAACTAAAACTAAGTATATAATACAAAAATTACTAAATGTTAATTAAAAAAAAAACACTAAACTGAAAACAAAACAATTAAAGCAACACACCACATTAATAAAAACATTAAAAAATTAAAAGGAAAAATAAAACAAAAATGACAACAACAATTTAGTAGTCCGAGAGATCAAGGATAAAGAAGCTCACATTACACACCAAATTCAGAGAATTAAATGACGATATGTATTTTTTTTATGTTTTTTATTTCTTTTATAAAATGTAATGTCGAAGTTCAATTAATAATAAATGCAATATTTTAGTTAATTAAATTTAATTTCTTAATTTACTAATTTGTTAATTTCTTAACTTATTGTAATATTATGTTAATTTCGGGATGAAATGCTAATTGTTGAGAAATAATAAAAAAAGTGAATATTTAGGGAATATTCTTTTTAAAGTAACATTTGGTGCAATGGGTTATAGATGGAAACAAAAAAAATAGTGTGAAAGTTGCTGCAATTTGTTGCAAAGTTTGCTCCAATTTGGTGCAATGGGTTGGAGATGGCCTAAGCAACTTTGTGGTACCCAAAATGCAATTGTAATTTAACACTAGCACTTAAGATTGTAAGAATGTGTTTGAACTTCTTAATCATCAAACGAGGATGTTTTTTTCCTACAAATTGCAAAATTTTGGTTGCCATTTACTGTTGTTGTTCATATCTATATATAAAAAGTTTAAGAAACACCATGTGCTTGACAAAATTTTGATCATGTTCATGTGTAAAAAAAAATCCACTTAGGGATTTCAAATCATTTTTCATGTCTAATAAAGTTAGACTTAATTGTTGTCGATCGGCGAGATTAATTGCTACAAACACGGTTCGAAAAGAAATTCTACAAGAAATATTCTACATTTTGTTATATGAATCCGAGACTTAGATAACTTGTACTTTTCTTTCACTTTATTCATTTCAGCGAACCATTTGTGATTTGGAGCAAACTTTTGGTTGGAAATTATCCAACAATGGATGAAATTACAACTTCTTTAATCCCCAAAAGCTCTGCTTAAATTACAACCAAACGCAAAAATATTGAGAAGAGCTTTTAGGAACTTCTTTAAACCCAAAAAGCTCTACTGAAATTACAACCAAACACGAAAATATTGAGAAGAGCTTTTAAGAATTTCTTCAATCCCCAAAAGCTCTATTAAAATTACAACAAAACATAGGGCTCGTTTGGATAACTTTGACTTTTAGCTTTTAACAGTAGAAGAAGAAAAGTAAAAGCATAAGCTTTTCACATGCTATTTGGATAGTGTATTTCAGAAGAGCTTTTGCATCAAGAAGAGCTTTTGAAACTGTTTGGTTGCAACAATTTAAAATCTTTTATAACAATGAGATGACATTTTTACCCTTCTAAAAGAGGAGTCTATTTGATTGAAACATTTTATAATTTCTTCCAACTATAATGTAATATTTGTACCTTAATTGAAGTAAATAATAATGTTTATATATATATATATATATATATATATATATATATATATATATATAAATATTTAAGGCAATTACCAATTAAGTCCTAGATTTTTTTTTTTTTAAAAATTTCAAGTTGTTTGTGACTTTTGTAAAAGTGACCAAATTAGTCTTTACATTTTTCCCAAGTGCCAAATTAGTCCCTCTAATTAAATTCCGTCAATCAACTTTAACTATGTAGAGGTAAAATTGTACTTTATACCTAAACAATATAATAATGATACATACAAAGTTTTTTTTTTTTTTTTTTTAAACAAGTATATTTTTGTTTATTTTTTTTGTGGGTTTTTTTTTTTTTTTTTTTAAACAAGTATATTTTTGTTTATTTTTTTTGTGGGTTTTGATTTTTGAATAACTTTGACAACAGTGCTTGTATAATATTAAAAAAAAAAACAATTATATAAAAATGGTAAAAGACTAAACTAGGAATGAATGGTAACTTTGTTTTAAAAATAAGGGTATAATTGACATTGTCTTATTTAAATATTTTAAGATTTTTTTTGAAAAGTTTAATTATAAAAGTTACAAATGGTGTTTCATTATTAATAATATTTTTGGAGTTTTATTGTAATTATAATTGTGAATTTAATGCACAAAAGACAAAACAAATTTGCACTAATATGATAAATAAATGGTATTTACATACTTTAATTGAAATTGTTAAAGTCAACTGTTATATTTAACACCATTAAACCGTTAGAGAGACCGATTTGGTCACTTCTAAAAATATATGGACTAATTTGAAACTTGGGAAAAATGTAAGAACCAATTTGGTCACTTTTATAAAAGTCGCAAACAACTTGGAATAAATTAAAAAAAAAAAAAAAAAAAAAAAAAAAAAAATGTCTATGACCTAATTGGTAATTGCCCAAAAAATATTATAGGGATAAAAAATAACATTTTTCTTTTTTATTTTGTCAAAAAAATCCACTAAAATAAATAAATGAACAAAAATTCATTACATACCACAAACTAGACAAAAATCATTAGATAATAAAAATCATACTAAAATATAACAGGTCACAATTGATAATCATACAATTGCAAGTAACAAACCAGTTAAAGGAATAATTAAATAGAAAATAAAAATTCTGCTTTTCCACTTTATTAGTCTGAGTCAAATACTTCTTTGCTAGCTAATGAACAACAGAACACAATCAAAATATGAAACATACTATACAATAAGAGGCCAACATCATGTTAAAAGATTGTAACCATAAACTAACATTAGGGAACACAGCAGTTTGAAACCATGACTCTATTTACAAATGAGAAATGTTTTACATTACCTATGTTTACCTACACATGGACAAATACGAAGAATAGAGATTTCTAGGAGAAGAAAACAACAAATTACAACTTACAAATGAAATTGTACCACTGGTGGAAATTTACCGGCTTTAGACTTTGATAAATTTGAGACAGAGGAAACAAAATAGAAAATACCCATGAAAGGAACACTCTTTTGTCTTTTACACTCTGTTGCATTGATGAATCGATCTCGGTTTTAAACATCTTCCCAAGAAATTTGAAACAAAATCTGTGTACCATATCAGAAACTTTCTGCCTTTTTTCCAGGAAAGAAAAGAATGATTATAGTCGAGAACAAGAAATATAGAGAAAACCATGGAGACACAAAGCTTCTCTCGTTCAAAGATTATATATATATATATATATATATATATATATATAGTCTTTCTATTGTCAGTTCATCCTGACAATAAATATATCAGGACGAAGAATGTGGACCACAGATTATGGAGAAGTTTTGACAGGTGCACACACTTTAAGTCAAAGTATGTAAATCTAATGGTCCACATTCTTTGTCCTGATATATTTACTATCAGGACGAACTGATAATAGAAAATCTGTATATATATATATATAGAAATTCTATTATCAGTTCGAACTGACAAAAGTTATATCAGTTCTTTGCATGTGGGTCACTGGATTTAAATACTTTGACTTAGCTGTATGCACTTGTCAGTCAAAGTATTTAAATCCAGTGGCCCACATACAAGGAACTGATATAACTTTTGTTAGTTCGAACTGATAATAGAAAGACTGTATATATATATATATATATATATATATAAGGCTTCTCACCTACAAACTCCCTTATATAAAATTATATACAAACCCAAATCCAAGGTTTCTCATCTACAAACCCACTTTACACAATAACCCTTGAATTTTGATCCAAAGGATGAAAAATGGGTTTGTATATAATTTTATATCAGCGGGTTTGTAGGTGAGAAACCTTGTATATATATATATATGAGCAATAAGTAAGAACACGCAACAAACAAGTAGAGACACATTAATAACAAACCCATATAGCGAAGAAAGATAAGTACAAACCACAAGTACTTGTAGTCACCTGCGATAAGAATCTAGTAAATGAAATTATCAATAACTTCTTAGAAAATGTATTCTAAGAAACTAAAACACATAAACAAACAAGATAACAATAAAAAGAAACCCGAAAAGAAAAAATAAAATGACAGTTTATACAGTTGCTTGTAACATTATAAATAAGGGTTGTAAATTAGTGAGTGAAGTGATTAGTTATACTGGAAATAGGTGTAGATGAGATGATTAAGAGCAACACTGTATATGCTTAGAGTGGAAGGTGTTGAAACATGATACATTTGATAAATAATTGATTAATTGAAGCAGAATAATGATACCTACCTATATCATGGAGAAGTGCAGCAAGCTCTACGATAAGCATGGAGTCGGGGTTGGAAGAGAGACCATGGTCACGAGCAAGGAAGAGGGCCAGGTCTCCGACTCTCCGTATGTGAGAAGGGTCGTGCGACGCGTCATTGCCTTTCATGCTTCTTTCCACTAGCTTCTCTGCTTTCCATTTCTCTCTTTCAACCCAATCTAAAATTCTAATGAACAAAGGGGTTTTACCAATTTAATTTTCCCTTCTGCTTAACACTGCTTTCAGCAGACATTATTGAACACAACAAATATCATTTTAATGGGGGAGTAGAGTACTAGAGGCGTCAAAGGGCCTCCTAGAATAGCGCATAGTATGAAAGAGCTTCATTCAATTGAATGTAGATTGAGGACCTTATTTTTCATATTTCTGAAATGAGGAATTTGTACAGAGTTTTTCCAGGAAATAAAAAACAACAATTTCGCAATTGATATACACAACAGAAGGATTTAAAAAGTGATTGCAGCTAATTCGGATTACTTGAGACAATATCTACAAATTATTCGTTTCCAATTTCCACAAAAAAAGAAAGAATTGAAACTTGGGAGCCTATTCCTACATGTACATTAAGATTTTATATTAATAATTTGATTATGATATAATAATCAAGCAATTTCATGATAATCACAACAATGATAAGAAGACAAATCTCACATGCGATTTCAAGATGTGATGATAAGAACAAAAATCTAATATTCATGGGAATTTCGTTGTAGTCAGGGATTAGGATTAGAGACTACCTGATCCCCAGTACGAAGGACAATGGTCAAGGTGTCGGCAGTGGAGGTACCATTTTCCCCTTCGCGTTCCTCTCTCTCCCCCTTCTCAACAGATTAGCCATGGCTTCGTTAAATTCAAAAACCCAAACCAAATCCAAAAGTTAGGGGCTGTCCGGTAGGGACCAAAAGGCCTGTTTTTGTTTTTATTTTCCAAAAGCGATTTCAAATTCGTATTCGTTGGGCCCGTCCTGCAAACCGTTTTTTGTTTTTTGAAAAAAAAAATGAAAATGAAAACAGTGTTTTTGGTTTCATTTTTGAATTCCGAATACGCGTCTGGTAGCATTTACTGGAATCCGTATTTTGAAAATAAAAACGGAAAAAAGGGGTCTGGTAGGATAATCGAAAACTTTCGAAAATTGAAATATCAATTTTTAATTTTTGTTTAATATTATAACAATTATAAATAAATGATTAAATAATTAATAAAAAAACATTTTATAATTTAATTTAGGGTTTAACAAATTTAACACTTGAAGAGGAAGAGGAAGAAGAAGAAGACCAGATCGGTGGTGATCGGCGGTGGGAGGCGACGCAGATCGGCGGCGGGAGGAAGAGGAAGAGGAAGAAGAAGAAGAAGAAGAGATCTTGCCGGCGGCGAGATGCAGACCTCGGCGGGAAGAGGAAGACCAGATCGGTGGTGATCGACGGTGGGAGGCGACGCAGATCAGCGGCGGGAGGAAGAGGAAGAAGAAGAAGAAGAAGAGATCTTGTCGGCGGTGACATGCAAACCTCGGCGGGAAGAGGAAAAAGAGGAAGAAGAAGAAGACCTCGGCGGGAAGAGGAAGGAGAAGAAGAAGAAGGAAGAAGAAGGAAGAGGAAGATGTTCCTCGGCGGGAAAAGGAAGAAGGAAGAAAAATATGTCAGGTGAAAAAAAAATTATTAAAATAAAATATATATTAATGATATGGGACCCACTTCATTTGGAAAACAAAAACAAATTCAAGAAAAACACGTTTTTTTTGTTTTTCAAAATTTCCACTTTTAACACTTGGCTTTGTTTTTTATTTTGTTTTTGTATTTGGAAAATAAAATGAAAAACGGTTACAGGACGCGAATTCGAAATCATTTTTAGAAAACAAAAACGAAAACAGGCTGAAAACAGCCTGTAGGACGGGGCCTTAAACCGTTTTTCATTTTGTTTTCAAGATACAAAAACAAAACTAGTGTTAAAAATGAAAATTTTGAAAAACAACTAAAAAATGTTTTCCATTTTGTTTTTCATTTTATTTTTCAACAAATAAAAAACTCATTTTTTTTTCTTCATCATTCAACAGATCATCTTCTTCTCTTCGTCTTCTTCTTCGCTACCGACGATCTCTTCGTCTTCTTCCGATTTGCTCATACTTTGCTGGCAATTTGCTCCTCCAAGCACAGATCGACCCACCGATCTCCTCTTCTTCCGATCTTCTTCTTCTTCTGATCTTCTTTTTCTGATCTTCTTCTTCTTCTTCTTCTTCTTCTTCTTCTTCTTCTTCTTCCGATCGGCTCTTCTTCTCAAAAAAAAAAAAAAAATCTTAAAGAGAGGAAATATGGAAACTTTTCTAGATTTATTCATTAAAAAAAAATCTGGAAAATCTTGTTTTGTGTTTTTGGTCCAAGTTTGTTTAAATTTGTTGTTGCTTTGGAAAATATCTTGGATCCAGAATTAAAGCAACAATCATTTCACATTTTTTTTTTAAAATTTGGCAGTTTTTTTTATTTGATTGTTGAGCAAAAATTGTAGGAGATGTGATTCAAGTGATGTAAAATTTGCAAGCTTGATGAGGCATTGTGTTTTATTGATGTAAAATTTCCAACTTGGTGAAGAACTTGATTTGAATGTTGATGGGTTCCTTTGTTTGGTAGGGGATGTTCTTGTTGCTAATCATCTAATTACATCGCTGTTATTAAGCCACTTTTTTTTTTTTTTTCAAATTCATTAGCTAAAGTGGGGTCTAGCTCTCGGGGAGACCTAGTTCAATGGGGTGTCTAATGTGTTTTCGTTGTGGCTATTTGGGTTGCTATGTTTCATTTTTTTTGGGTGCTCTATTTTGAGTTGGTTGTTTTTGCTTCTGGTGGGTCTGGTATTGCGTTTTGGGTGTTGAGAACTGTCTTGTGAGTTTGTTTGATTTCTCTGTGTTTGTGTTTTTGTGTTGTTCTGCTCTTGCAGCTATTTGTTTTGTTGTTGGGCGTTTTTTGCCTTCTTCTTTTAATGAAAATTGTTCAAAAAATAAATAAATTACAATAAAAAAAATTATATTGGTTAATTTTTAACCAATTTGTTTTATAATTTTTATAATATTAAACAAAAAGTAAAAATTATATTTTAATTTTTGATATTTTCGGTTAACCTACCAGACGCGTTTTTTCCGTTTTCATTTTTAGAACATAGCTTTTGGTATATGTTACCAGACGCATTTTCAGAATTCAAAATCGAAACCAAAAACACTGTTTTCATTTTCATTTTTATTTTCAAAAAACAGAAATAAAAATCGCTTACAGGATGTGCCCTTATGGTTTATCTTTATCTGAGAATGAGAAGAAGAACGATTGGGAAAAACCAGAGTGAAAATTTTAGTTTGTTACTCATAATGAGAGGGGTAATATTGGGAATAAGAAAAATTCATTAAAGCCAAATGTGGCTTCACATGTTTTCATTTAAGCTCTTCTGGAATTGCTTTTGGTTATATTGTGGGAGAATTGTTTTTGGATTTACTGTCAGAAGAATCAACTGAGTGTTTGGTAAACCGATTTTTAAAATTGCTGTGAGAACCAAAAGCAATTTCAATGTGTTTGGTAAACTGTAAGTAAAAAGTGTTTGACTGTGCAAAATTACTAGAAAGAACATAAATGAATATGATGTTTTGAAAATAAATAATTTATTTTATTTTTGTGTGACCATAAACATGTTATAAAATAAATAAATAATTTGTTTTATTTTTGTGTGACCATAACACATTATTACTTTTTATTTTATTTATTTATTTATTTATTTTTATCTATTGCCATATATATTGCGTATATATTAATAATCTATTGTCTTTTCATGACTGCTTCTTAGGAAGCTGTTTTCTAAAAATTATAAAAAATAGCTTTTCAAAACTACTGTTGGGGAAGCCAAAAGTGGCCAAAAGTGACCAAAAGCACTTCCTTGAAATTTTACCAAACACCCTAAGCCCAGTTCGGATTCACTTTTGGCCCCAAAAGCAATTTAGAAAGCATTCTCAAACTAAGCCTTAGTTATCCAAGAAGAGCTTTCAAACATGAAGAGCTCTTCTTACAAGACATCCAACACGGCCTCAAAAGTGGCTTTTGGGCTTCGAAAGCCAAAAGCAAGCTTCCAAAAGCCATACCAAACAAGCCTAAAAAATATTGAGAAGAGCTTTTAAGAATTTTTTTTTTTTTTTTTTTTTTTTTAAGGCACCGGGTCAAAAGAGCAACTTTTCTTTATGATATAAAAACTTGATTCAACCTACAAAACCCTATTTTTCTGAACATTTCACAGCCCTAATCAGTAGATGCTTCACAGTAGAAGATTCATCTAATTCTTTTGTAAGTTCATCATACTGCACCCTTATTTTCCATTTTCTTTTGTAATCCACGTGAAGATTAAATTCAATAAATAAACAATAGAAAAATTCATATTACCGTTCACTATTAGAATCCAAATTGTACAGCAGAAGCGGATCGAACATTGGATTGTATCACTGGAGGTCAGGGAACGATCACATATTGAAATTCAAAAAGTTCCCTCTGATCACAATGCAAATACCCACACTCTAATAGAATGAGAGAATAATTTTCTCTACATCTGCTCTGTTATTTTCTCTGTGTTTTGTTGTTGTGTTGCTCTCTGTAAACACAAGCACACATGCACTCACTCTCTATATTCTATGTTGCATTGCATTGCCCAGAATGTCCACGTATTCAATTGATAGCTTTTAATGTTTTATTTTTATTTTTTTCACTTTTTGTATATTAACTGCTGATGACTCGCTTTTTGTGTCGTTACCAAATTGCGAATTATGAAAAGATGTTTAAAAATAAATTCTTACGCAATATGCTTTATGTTTTGAAAACTAGTAAAGCAGTAAGCTAAAGATTCGTTCCACATGGATTAGGTTAGATTAATCGATTTGCTATCTAATCTAAGTTAGTCTAACTAATGTGCAATAAAGTAAATCATGGTTAGTTGGATAGTGTGTGGTTTGAGAAACCACCAAACAATGTGTGCAAATTAAATGTACAAAAATGTAAAGAGAAAATGAATAGAGATAGGAATCCAATACAAACAACCTAGATAAGAAAAAGGTTTAACAATTAATTGAGAGTCTAGGGAGATGATAGAGTAGCTATGGACTATTGAGCAATTCATATATGGCTTCATTAATGTGCAATCTACACAACCAAGGACCGATCTCATTCAGAATTGTTGTTTAGGCCATCACTACAAAACCTAAACAACTTTCCACCAAAATGCCTAACCGATTAAGGAAAGGGGGTCAAGATGAGATCGGTTGGTGACGATCAAAGGGCCTAGGCAATTGGGATGATATCCCTACCAACAATCTAACCTATTCACTATATGCTACAATCAATCAAGTGTGTCAATAACTCAATCAATTTTATCACAAATAAATCCTACAACATATTGTAATCAAGAAATGTGTCAATAACTCATTTAATCACATAAGTGCAAGATCTAATTAAAAAGTAAATAGAACTATAATTATGCAAACATAATATTCAAAGCTTTAATAAATACTCAATGTCTAAAAGTCTCTCAAATCACCCCCTAAAATGGGGGTTTAATTACACATAATCATAAATAAGAAAAGGAAGTAAAATGTAGAGAAATCACCCCTGAGTCTCTCTTATAGGCTTGATCCTCCCTTGAGCTTCCTTGTTGTGGCTAGTGCAAAGATTGGGTGTTGAGGAGGTGTCTAGATAGGTGAAGTCATATGGAAAGTGACAAAGGAAATGAGTGGAGAAAATGGATAGAGAAGAGTGGTTTAGGTGAAGTAATATAGTTGTTTATTGGAGAGGAGAATTGTGGGATTAGGAATGGTTGAGAAAGAAGGTTTCTTGATTGATCAAGAGTTGATTGATCAAGAGTTGTCTTTAAAGGGAAAAATTATAATGTATTTATAGGGATTTCAAATTAGGTCACGGATGGTCAATTACCAAAACACCCATAGACTTGTCAAATTGCCATTTTGGCCCCTCAAGGGATCCGTAATTTTCCCAACCAAAACCAGCCATAGTCGCTGTGAGTTTTTGCGGTGACTTCAGGTGACATTTAGGGGCGATGGCATCAGGTCTAGAAACAAACCCCCTGTTGTTGTGGCGACATCGAGCGAACAAACCACGACAATTAATTTGGACTATCTCGCGGATGCATCGAGGTTTGGAAAGAGGGCGACACTAGGGGCGACGGAGGTGGCTTGAAGAGTGGTCGTGATCTGCTGATCTCGGCGGTTTGGTGGGCCGTAAAAGGGACGACCAGACTTGCGTCATCTTCTCCGTTCGTTTGGAGTAGAAATTGGCCAGAGTTAGGTCGCTTTCTGGCGGCTGCAAAAAGCTAGGGTTTGGAGGTGTCAATGGTGGTCAGTCGAGAGGTGAAGATGAAGAATGGGGTGTGTTCAGCAAGGGGCTGGGGTTCACGCAAACTTGGGTCTTTGACCTTTATTAGGGTGCGTTTAGCACTGGCCTGGGGTGCATGTGGACTCAAGTCACTTGTATCTCTTTGGGGTGCAATTAGAAATGGATTGGGGTGCGTTCAGAGGCCCAAACCCACCTCCAAAACGCGCCGTTTCACTTTAATGACGTGGCACCCTTTCCTGCTTTGCTTGGTGAATTACAATTAGGTCCCTTACTTTCTCATATAATCACAATAACTTCAATCTTTCCTCAATAATTACTGTTTCACCCCTAAATGACCAAAATTACTCTAATGCCCTTGAACTTTGTAAATACCTGAAAACACTTAATTAACACCATTAAATCACGGGATATTACCCAAGAATTAAGCAAAAAGAGAAGGAAATGAGGGCCAAAATCATACCAATTTTGGTTCGATCAACTGCTCATGTAGTTATGCATTAGTTATTAGGTGCATGGACTTGGGCTTGAGTATAGTTTACATGGATTTGGGCTTGGACCGATCTTGGGTGTACCCAATATATACCAACATCTCCCGCTTGCACAAGTGGGGTCAACACAAGTATGCCCTAAAACTTGTAATTTGTAAATGTTATAAATTCATTAATAAAAGAAGTAGTTATTTCATTCAATTAACATGACTCATACATTTATATTATATGTGCTAAAATCCAAGATTTCTAGATGTAATCTTAAACTAAGTATAAGAATGTCATATATAGAGGAATTCGTTTTGAAACATGTAATCTAAAGAGTCTGTAGAAAGCAAATAAAGCTGGGTACTTTATTTGTGGTTAATCTACAGCTACGGTCCATTCCGTAATGTACGGTGGTCTTATCCTAGACTACTCATATGATGTTATGAGAATGGGGGCACCTTATATGATGTGATCATATAGGACTGGGCCACGATCTATATGTGAAATTCCCTTAAGTAATAGTGTAAAATATACCTAAAGGGGGAGGGGGGTGAATAGGTATAGACCCAATTTATTCCAATATTAAAAATAATGCGGAATATAACAAAGAAAATGCACACTTCAAAAGATTCAACAAATGAATTGATTTAACTAATGCAAGAGTATATCAATATACAAGATATGCAATCAATGTAAGATATGGAAGATAATGAAAAGTAAAGCGAAATGTGACACAAGTATTTTTACATGGTAAAACCTCAAAGAGGAAACATCCACATGTTGATACCACAACCACTGGCAAAGCAATCCACTATATGAAAAAGGACTTACACACTCAAAGCTATCAATACATGATATCCACTTCAAGCTATCAACTCCTAATCTACCCTCGGGCCTAGTGAATCACCTAGCCTACTCCCTATCCAAGGTGTGTCCTACACCTCTAGAGAGCAACATCATATCCAAAGCTCTCAAGCTTCTAGGATGATTTCTTGCTTAGCTATCCAAAGTTTCCTACTCCTAGCTAAGTCTTCTTGCTTGGTTATCTGGAACACTTCCCTAACCAAGACTTCTTGCTCTTTCCACAAAGCTTCACTCACTTTGCAAGAGACTTCAACCTTTCACAAGGCAATGATCTAAGTGATGCAAATGATGTAAATCACAATCAAATAAAGCTAGATGACCAATCAAGCTAAATGTACATGCTTAGTGATAAACTAGAATTATGCTTTTAACACACAATCACAAATCTATCTAGAAATCAAAGCATGTGAATCAATAAGAACAAGATATGAATATTCAATATATCACACAAAAATCTTAGTTCTTAGATCATGAAATTAAACCTAGAAAATGTCATTAGGCACAACATATATGCTATTTCTAGAATCAATTTCAAGATTGGTCAAGTTTAGTGAAATATGCTCAAATGAGATTCTCAAGACTAAAACTCAACAAACAATCAATCATATAACCCTAGCATATGCACTAGCATTCTTATCAACATATTTCATCAATCAAATAGAAAGAATAAAGGAGATGATCCAAAGAAATTGAAAGAAGAACAAGTATCACATACAAAGTTGAACCTCGGACTGAATTCAGATCATTGTGAAGAATCCCAAACTCAACTAACTCTGAAAATGCTTATGTTTGTAGCTCTTGTCGAGACCAACATTTTTGGCTTTTGGATCACTCAATTTCAAGTTCGTATGAAAAAGTTATGATCAAAATAAGAAAACGAAAATCATGAAGAATTTTCAACACGTCTCTTTTTGAAATTTTCTTCAAGTTGTGTTTGAAGAGAAGAAGGGAAGCTTTTAAAAGATTCAATGAGGGAAGAATACGAGCCAATCAGGAGCCGCCATGTCACCCCAGCCGTGTGGGGCGCGTGTGGCACACGGGACCAGAGGGCTGCTCTGGCTGTGTGGCACACGGCCTCCACACGTGGTGGCCAAGGCATGTCCTTTGGCCATGCACGACCCTCTCGCGCACCTTTCCCGTTCTTTGACCGTATTCGAGCCTCCGAACTCTGATTTCAAATCTGTCTTCGGATTACGAATCATGACTCCCTCACACACAACGATGACTATGAAACTTTGACAAAAGGTTAAAAAATCATCTCGGAATATGACGACGAAAACAACTTAACGAATGAGAACGAAAAGTAGCGTAGCTACATCGTTTGGACTCGAAACCTAATGAATGAGTAACCGAAATGACCGGAACTCAATTAGGAATCAATTAAGAACATGTTCAAGTCCAAAATACAAGAATCACAAACATATAAACACAATGTCACACAAGTATGTCATATCTACGCGATAGTCATAAAACATGCAATTCTACAATGTTTGTCTATAAGAGACCAATGCATGTGCATACTTAAATATGTGTGAATGTGTTATACCAAATGTTGCACAATGATGCAGGGACACACATGTATGAGTTGTGTGTGTGTGCGCTTACGCCTTGCAAAAGGAAGAATGATCTTGATACCTCAGCATCCAAGAACGAGCTTTCCCTTTTGAAGACGACATTTGCATGAGACGTTGCTTTCCACGTTTGAAGCTTCTTTTCTTCAAGAATCACCTAAGAAACTAATCAATAAAAATAAAGAGAGTTTTGCAATGGAATCAAGTCAATAAAGATCTAGGATCTTACAATATGAGTCTATCATTAAGATCCGTTAGTTGAAAAGATTAATATATATATCGACAAATGATGGCTGTATATGGGTGATCTAAATCCTAAGTGTCTTACTAACTCCTTTAAGTTAGATCGTGTTTCTTGAAATACCATGGGTGAGATCGAAGCAGCATTCCCGGTCAATAACTCCGTATCTTGGAATCACGGTTTGGCTTGTGGTAGGGAAGGTATGCACACAATAGTGGAATCCACTTCTTCTTGCGAGAAGTAGATGAGTAGTTCCCTTAAGGGTTGATTCGGGACTTGAACGATTAAGAGCGCTCTCCTTCTTCCATAAAGGAATAAAGGATATAATCATTCATTAGAGAATCAATAGTACTTAAAGGAAAAGATATAATTAGAGACGTATAACATACTTTATGACCTAGCTCTAATTATGAACTATTTATGGAGGACCATACCATATGTAATAGCTATATCGATGGACACTGATAATTTGGTTGTGTAAAACATCTATAGTTACGAGAGTACAACCTTGGGTTTTTAGTGGAATAACTCCGAGGTTAATAATTGTGAAATATTAATTAAAGAGTTTAATTAATTCTTCTAAGTATTATTGAAGCTCAAAACTATGGGTCCATTAGGTCCATTAAGTCCCATTGCTAGCCCTTTACGATCGATAGTAACAAGGCTCATGGAGAATTGGATGGTCCAATTAATTGTGTTACGAAAGTAACTTAAATATATTATGGGAATTAATTAAATGATGTGATTATGTAATTAATATATTATTTAATTGATGAATTAAATATTATTAAATAATATGATTATTTAATTGACATAATAATAATTAAGAATTATTAATTGTTATATGGAGGTTTAAGTTTCGAAGCTTGAAAATAGCAAAAGAATAAAATAATAAAGATTATTTTATTTGCTCTAAATAGGTCAAAGGTTCAAACCCTAGTGGTGACCGAATTAAAAAGGATTTAGAATCCTATTTTTACTTGATCTACTAAACCCTAAGATCCTAGTATATAGGATATACTTATCAGGAAAAAGAAACTAATCGAAACTCTTAAGAGACTAGAGTGGTGCGGCAAGGAGAGAGAGAAAAAGAAAAAGATTTTTTTTTTTTTGGCTCCTAAGGTGGCTGAACTCAAGCAAGGAAGCAAGGGGTTGTCTTCCGAATCTCTCAAGCTTCTATTCAATTGCTCCTGGAATCAGTGACATGCCCACACACACAGTTGCTAGATCGCGGGACATAGCTCGGAAGGCTTAGTGGTGAAGGATCGAAAAGAAAACGAATGAGTGTTCTTCAAAGGTATGAAAACAAATCTCTTCCTTATATTTGTGTATACAAAAGGTCCCAAGAAGACGATAAAATTTTTAATACCTATCGTTCTTAACTATTGATATATTTTTCCGCTGTACGACTTACAATTGGTATCAGAGCCAATTTTTGATATACACAAATATGTTATATTTGTTTTCAATTTCTTTTCGATATGTATGATATGTGTAGGCAAAATCTAGGGTTGTATGATGTTTATATTTTTGTTATAAACATGGTTGATCGTTAATTGTATGGTACGATGAGTTTTGTTAATTTGTTCCGGGTTGTAATAATTAATTTTATTTTTTCGGATGTAATCGTTCTATGTAAATTTTCATTTGTTGTAATATCAATGTAATATTGTACGAAGAAGAAGATTCGAGAAGATGGAGAAGCCGAGCGTGTGTAGGACACACTTACGGCAGCCAAGGGAACTAGCTACTACGCACGCAAGGCACAACCGTGCGCATGCTTGGAGCAGCGCAAATAGCTGTGCGCTGGTCTTGCGCAACAGCAGCACCGCCGCGCATGGTGCAGTGCCAAGCTGCTGTAAGCAAGGCATGCACACAAGTAAGGTTGCTGCGCGGCACTTAGCGCATTAGTTGGGCTAGTTTGTGCAAAGGGCTACAGCGGACGTGCGCTATTTTACGCAAGGGGTGGCAGCAGCCGCGAGTGTCGCACAAGGCTATGCATAGCCACCCTCTTCATGCAGAAGACGGCTGCGCGTGAAAGCGCAAGGCTGAGTGTTCGTGACGCTAGGGTTACGTATTCGGAAGCGTGTATGGGCCGATATTTTTTTTTTTAAACACTTTGGGCCTCCAATAAATGTTAATGTAACATTTGGGCCTTAGTTGTTGATTCATGAGATGGATCACCATAAAAAAAATAAAAATAAATAAATAAGGAGTTAATCAAGTTGGACTTGGTTAAAAGCCCATTAGAAGCATAAGATGGACTTGAAGAAAAATGAATTACAAGAAGACCAAGGAATGCCTTGGATTAATTTTTTGTAATTAGCTTATTTTTTTAAAGTTAGATAGCTCATCGTACTCGGTCAACTCATGTATGTTTAATTTATATGTTGTTTATTTTTAATATGATTAAAATTGAATAATCACATAAATTGGCTATTAATAATGAGATTAGTTTTTAGGAGTAAAAACTTGGTGATTCTCATTAATTACTAATATTTCTTTAAAGAGTTTAATTAATTAGATTTGTAAAGCCCAAATCATTATTAAGATTAATATGATTAAGGCCTTAATAATAATTGGACCAAATAATGTGGTTTAGTTTTAATAGTTAAAACTTGGTACTGCTCACATATAATTCTAGTCTATTTAAAGTAGTTTACATAGATTAGAATTCAAATAATAAATTAGTTTTTTAATAGTTAAAATTCAGTTTATTATTTAATGTTAATATGATGAGATTCTAGTAACATAACCTAAAAGAACTAGATTTTTCTTAGCCGTTTAATCTAGGTTTATTTAGATGCATTAGAAAACCCTAACCACAAATAGTGAATGGGAGAGGGGTATATAACATTATATCTCGCAGTCTCCATCATTAATTTAACACCGTGAGATTTAAGTGGGGCCTAGAGACGGCTTTGTTTTCATCCTCCCTAAGGAAGGTCTCCATGAGAGTCAATACCAAGGTTAACTTCCTAACGAATAAGATTTCTTAATGTATTTTGGCATTGACTGACCCTAAGGCAGTAGCTCTCAAGTTAAGTTCATGAAATCTGAAATGATGGGTTACACTCACAAGGATTTAATTAAATTGTTAATTAAAATCCTGACTAAAATAAACGATGGTTAAATAATATAAGAACAAAGATTTATTCTAGTGTATCATTTAATTGAGAATGTCTTGATCCGACATGCAATTACTTGACCGACCCTAAGGTGGCACTTGCTTGTGGTATGTTGGATTGTCGTGGCATAGTAACTTTTTTAGGGATTTTTATTGTTCATTAAACATGTTTCATGCATCATGTTTAATTATATGCCAAATATTTTAATTAAATGTATGAATGAATGAATGAATTTTTTATTTATGTTTATTTCAGCAATGTTTTCTAATTTACTTCAATACTTGCCAATGATAAATTAACTGAGGATAACTATACAAAACAGAAAAACAACATTAATGCAATCCTGGTCACCAAAGACCTAAAGTTTGTGCTTACAGAGGAATGTCCTTCACAACTTGCACCCAACGCAGCACGTGCTGTTTGTGCGGGAACATGTCCTGGGCATGATGTCCTATTTCAATACAGCTGAAGTCAATGGTGGGGCCAAGATGAGGCTAGCCAGGTGAGCATCATACTGACAAGTCTTCCAAAGAGCATTGATCAGTTTAAAAGCAACTATGGGATGAACAAGTTGAAGTTCAGTCTGACCTAGTTGCTTAATGAGCTCGTAAATTTTGAGTCCATGACTAAGGACAACAAAAGTAAGACCGATGAGGTAAATGTTGCTGAACTATCTTCTTCTGGATCTAAGAAAAGGATGAGGTCTGCTGGCAAGGCAAGGGCTAAGCCTAAGAAAAGCAAGTCCAAAGAAGAAGAAGAGCACCACAACCGACAAAGTAAAAGGGAAGTGTTTCCATTGCAACAAGATTGGTCATTGGAAGAGGAACTACCCATAGTACCTCGAAGAGCTCTCTAAGAAGAAGAAAGTGAAAGGTAAATCAGATTTATTTGTCATTGAATCATGTTTAGTGGAAGATGAGTCTTCACCTTTGATAGTAGATTCAAAGGCAATTAACCTTGTTTGTTCTTCCTTACAGTGGACTGATTATTGGATAGAGCTTGAGGAGGGGGCCTTCTCAATGTGCGTTGGAACAAGGGATGTCATTTCAGCAAAAGCAGTGGGAGAAGTTAGACTTCAATTTAATAGCTGTTTTCTTTCTTTAGATAATGTTTATTACATTCTTGGATTTACAAGGAATTTGATTTTTGTATCCAGATTATTGGAATGTTTAGATTTAGTTTCTTTTAATAATAATTCAGTTATTGTTTCTATAAACAGTTTGAATATTTGTTCTGGTTTGATTGAAAACAACTTGTTTGTTTTGAGACCATCATTTCATACATCACTGCTTAACACTGAATTGTTTAAAGTTGAAAAACTCAAAACAAAACGACAAAAGATTTCTCCAAATAATGAAACGTATCTGTGGCATCTAAGACTTGTCTACATCAACCTTGATAGAATAGATAGACTAGTAAAAGGCAGATCTTTAAGTCAGTTAGAGATCGGCACTATACCTGTCTGTGAGTCTTGTTTATAAGGTAAAATGACCAAAAGGCCTTTTACTAGAAAAGATCTTAGAGCTATACAATCAAGGGCTTAGAGCTACACAACCACTAGAGCTTATACATTCAGACGTCTACAGACTTACAAATGTTAAAGCTAGGGGTGGCTTTGAGTATTATGTCACCTTTAATGATGATTACTCAAGATACATATATGTTTACCTAATGCAACGTAAGTCGGAAACATTTGAAAAGTTCAAAGAATTTCGAGTTGAAGTTAAGAACCAATTAGGTAAAACTATTAAGGTTCTACGATTAGATCGTGGAGGTGAGTATCTTGACTAAGAGTTTGAGGACTATTTGGTTGAGCATGGGATTGTATCCCAACTCACAGCTCCAGGAACACCACAACAGAATGGTGTTGCGGAGAGAAGAAATAGAACCCTGATGGAAATGGTGAGATCTATGATTAGTTTCTCATCATTACCAAATTATTTTTGGGGATATGCACTACAAACCACAGCCTACATATTGATTGTAGTTCCATCCAAATATGTTCCTAAGACTCCTTTAGAGTTGTGGAATGGTCGTAAAGCTAGTTTGCGACATTTTTGCATATGAGAGTGTCCAGTACATGTACTGAAGAACAAATGTGGAAAGTTAGAACCTCATTCACAAGTATGCCTGTTTGAAGGATATTCAAAAGAGACTAGGGGAGGATACTTCTATAGTCCATAAGAAAATAAAGTGTTTGTATCGACAAACGCAACATTTCTTAAGGAAAACTATATGAGTGATCATAAGTCTCGAAGTAAGATTGTATTAAATAAATTAGAACCTGGTTCGACTTGTGATCAGTCAACAAAAGTTGTTGACAAAGTTGTTGTTCTATTAAAGTCTAATAGTTAGACGATTTCTAGTCAGATCACACTACCACCTAAACGTAGTGGGAGGGTTGTACGACAATCTGATCGTTATTTAGGTATTGAAGAGGCTCAGGGTGTCGTCTCTGATGATAGTATGGATGATCCATTGTCATTTAAACATGCAATGAAAGATTCTGACAAAGAGGAATAGCTTAAAACTATGAATCGTGAGATGAAGTCCATGTACTCCAACTCTGAAACAATTATGGCGTGCCTAATTATATCTAGAGGGGGGTGGGGAATAGATTTTAATCAAGTTAATTGCCAATTTTTCTTGATTAGTCAATATTCAATAAAACCCCTATCTAGTCAAAACTACAATCAAGTGTAAAATACGGTAATTAAATAACACTTGATTTTTACATGGAAACCTTCAACAAGGAAAAACCATGGGCTGGTATGTGCGCTACACATGATCCTGGAATCCACTATTTGTAATGGTGTTTACAACCTAGGTTGACCACCTCAAACCCTACACGGTCACTAACCCACCACTACTACCCAACGGGCCTTTAATAGCAAACCTAGATCAATTTTCTTACGGACCAAGCAACCTTAGCCAAAAGACTTAATTCTCACTAAAGAGATCAACAACCTAAGTGAATATCATGATATTCAATTATGCAATTAATGCTAGGTTACACTAAATGCTTATCTAGGATGAAAGATGACAATAATCATAATTTTAGATATCAATATTGCTATATGACATGGCATACAACATAGCTATCAAAGATAAAATAATCCTAGATGTTATAGCTATCAAAATACAACTCACAATCAAACAACACAATAATCTCAATCTTGTAAATATAATTTAATCTAAATGCATACAAGTAATAAAAGAGATTAATTGATAAGTAAAAACACTAAAATGGATGAGTATGGTGTTCAACTTAATAAACTATGTGTGTTGAAGAAGACCCATGCTTAGATACATCCTAGATGATCTTAGATGATGTTTAGATGATGTTTGATGCACATGGATATGAGTTTGGAGAATCAAATGAGCAATCTTTGTGCTTTTTCTCTCAAAAATCTCTCTTTTTCTTTTAGGGTTCTTGATGTTCAAAGAGCTGAATGAAAGAGAGTGACATAATGATGTATTTATAGAGGGCAATAAAAAGCTTGGTGAAAAGACAAGTTTGCCCTTGAAACGTGCTAATCGGCGGTTTCATTCGGCGGCCACCAACCGCTGAATTGAACTCGAGAGCGTCAGGGATCAACGGCGGTTTCATGGTCGTCGATGCCAACCGCCGATTTGATACCGAGATATTTAAAATCAATCAGGTCTCATCGGTGGTTTCGATCGACTATCGGGGCCGTTGATCATAACCACAGAATCATTCCAGAGACTTCTGGAATCAAACGGCGGTTCCATTTGACGGCCAGGCCATCGATCATAACCGTTGTTTCACCAAATGAGATGAAACCAAAGAGAAGCCAAAGGCATTCTCCGAAGGCGATCCTCGCGCTAAACCAAGCACACCAACGTGCATGTGCGGACATTTCCGAACAATATTGGGGAAACGAATTGTTAGACACACTAACACACAACAAGATACAACAAATAAATGCTAGTGTGAAATGTGAAGAGAATGCACGCAAGAGCAGTGAGCATATATGCAAGCATGAGAAGTGTGTATGCGCAATTAAGTCTCTTCAATGAAAACTAACCACAAGTGATATATACCTTTGGAGTGCTTATCAACTTGAGGACTTGAGTGGGCCTTTGAGCTTGATCACAAACACCTAAGCTACCCTTTACATTTCAAACCCCAATTATGGTTTGTCATCGAAATAAACCAATCAAACTTGAGGAACTTACAATCTCTCCCTTTGGCTATTTCATGACAAAACCACCACTCATATTGATCCTCACAACAAAAAGAAACTAAAGGTCAACAATGATTTTCTACATTACAAAGAGATAATTAAAAGCTAGATCTTCAAGTCTTCAATCTTTTGTAGAACAACCAATCCTTCAAAAAAAAAAAAAAGTTTCTACACTTTCCAAAACAAGTGCAATGTGAAATGATCAAGCAAAATCAAAACAAGCATTTGCATTTTAAAGAAATCAAGCAACATCATGCAATGAATGTGCAATGCAATGCTCCCCCGCAACGGGTTACTCCCCCTCAATTAGTAATCTCCCCAAAATGCGAATTAGCTACTACAACTCCCTTATACATGCTACTCCCCTTTTTTGTCATGAGATAGGTAAAGGAGTATTCCCTAACCGGGTCATTTTAGCAAAGAGAGATATTTGCATACGAGACATTTGCATAATCATATAAGCCACTTTATGCAACTCAATTAGTTGGAGAAAAACAAGGAGATTTATTTTATGAAAATGTGTGATAAAGATGCTTTGCATGCAAGACATGCTGCATTCAAGTCTAAAAATCAATGGTATTTGGCAAAGCAAATGACAAAGGTTTCCTAAAGAAATCAAACCAATTTCACCATTTGTCATGAATTAAAGCAAGGATATAGAGTTATCAATCATTCAATTTAATGAGCAACTATATCCAACTTTATAAGCAAAATAAGGCATGAGCGACTTTTTGCACCCTATTCGATTTTTTTGGGTAAGATACATGTATGATAGTAGCCATGTTTAACAAATAAAGAAAGAGAGACTTTGGATTTTAAAATCCTTAGAACGGATACAAGATCCTTTATTCATTTGAGTCTCATTAGCTTTTCACACAATTTTTGCATTTTGAAATTTGCAATCAACAATCATGCTTTTCATTTTTGATCATGTCATTTGAAATCATGCTTTTTATTTTATGCATGTCATTTTAAGAATCATCATGTCATGGAGATAATTATAGGTCATTCAAAGAGTACTTCCTAAATATATCTCCTAGTCCAAAAATGCATGTTTGAACATAAATATGACATGGATTGCAATCAAAGCAATGATTCACACTTACTGAAGAAAATATCATATAAGCATATGTGCAACCAAGATACTCAAGCAGTTAATAAAAAAGCATAAGATTTTTCAAAATTTTCAAAATTTTCAAATTTTTGCATGTGACAAGTATGCATATTTGCTCTCTTTGCTTGAGCTCCCCTTATAGGGTCAATCACCAAACTACATCAAGTCACGAGACATATCCCAATAGATCTACTAAGTGCTTTAAACCTAGTTGCATATAAGGATTTAGTAAATAAGTCCGCTAGTTGATCATTAGTACCTACATGTTCAAGTACTATGCATTTGTTCTCAACTAGTTCTCTTATGAAATGATGTCAAATGTCAATATGCTTAGTCCTAAAATGTTGCACCGGATTCTTAGAAATGTTAATGACAGTCATGTTATCACAAAAAAGAGTTAGAGTAGCTTGATTGAATCCGTAGTCGACTAGCATTTGCTTCATCCATAGGAGTTGTGTGCATCCACACCCCGCGGCAATGTATTCGACTTCAGTCATGGAAAAGGAAATAGAGTTTTGCTTTTTGCAAAACCAAGACACCAAGTTGTTCCCTAGAAAGAAGCAACCGTCCGATGTGCTCTTCCTATCATCGTAATTTCTTGCCCAATCTGCATCACTAAAGCCAACTAAACTAGCATTAGTGTCAAAAGAGTACCAAATCCCATAATTGGATGTCCCATTCACATAGCGAATGATTCTCTTAACGGAAGAGAGATGGGACTCATTAGGATCCGATTGGTACCTAGCACATACACCCAAACTAAAAGAGATATCGGGCCTACTTGCACTCAAATAAAGCAATCATGCCCCGATATAGAGTTTGTTCCACACTTTTTCCACTAGCATCGTTGCTTAGCCTCAAAGTGGTACTCATGGGCACATCACAATGTTTGGCATTTTCAAGACCAAACTTCTTCATTAGGTTTTTAGCATTAGCTTGGGTTATAACAATCTCATCATTCAATTGCTTAATTTGCAAACCTAGGAAGTAACTTAGCTCACCAACAATACTCATCTCAAATTCATGAGACATAACATCAACAAATTGTTAGACTTTGGTGTTGTTGGTGGAGCCAAACACAATATCATCAACATATATTTGAGCTATGAAAAGCTCATCATTATTTTCTTAATGAATAACGTCTTGTCAACACACTATCTCTTGTGTAGTCATTGTTAAAAATGAATTAAGTGAGGTGCTCATACCAAGCCCTCGGTGCTTGTTTCAACCTATACAAAGCCTTTTTGAGGCGATAAACATGGTTGGGGTGGTGTGTACCCACAAACCCCTTGGGTTACTCAACAAACACTTCCTCCTACAATAAGCCATTGAGGAAGGCACTCTTCACATCCATTTGGTGCAATTTGAACTTGTGCACACAAGAAATGGACAAGAAAAGCCTAATGGACTCTAAACGGGCAACGGGAGCAAAAGGCTCCTCAAAGTCGATACCCTCAATTTTAGAGTACCCTTGTGTAATAAGCCTTGCCTTGTTAAGCACAATGTTGCCATCCTCATCGGATTTGTTCCTATATATCTATTTGGTGCCTATGACATTAGTGCTCTTAAGTCTAGGAACTAGAGTCCAAACCTCATTCCTTTCGAATTGGTTTAGCTCTTCTTGCATGGCAAGAACCTAAAATTCATCATTTAAAGCTTCATCAACCTTTTGGGTTCAATTTGAGAGGTATAGCAAGTGTAGCTAATTAAATTAGATATTTGACGCCTAGTCCTAACACCCTCATTCACTTCTCTAATGATGCCATTTTTATCATGGAGTTGTCTAACCCATGGAGCGGGTTCTTTAGAGTTCAAGAGAGGAAATCTATCAATAGGTTGTATGTCCTCATCATTAATGTTAGACCTCCCATCAATAGGAGTCTCCACAACCTTCTCCAAAGGAGAATCATCAATTATAGCAACCTCCTCCTAATGGTTAATAGTTTTTAGCCTACAATCATCTATGACAACATTAGATGATTCCATGACGCTTCGAGTCTTCAAGTTGAAAACTCTATAGGCTCTACTATTCAAGGCATAACTAATAAAGATACCCTCATCACTTTTAGCATCAAGCTTGCCAAGTCGATCACGGTCATTTAAAATGTAGCATTTGCTTCCAAATGAGTGAAAGTAGCTAACATTTGGCTTTCTATCTCTCTATAATTCCTAAGAGGTTTGCCTAGTGCCGGGCCTTAGAAAGACTCTATTTCCTATATAACAAGCCATGTTGACGGCTTCGGCCTATAGGTTCCTAGGGACATTATTGCTAAGCAATATCACACGGGCCATCTCTTGAAGGACCCTATTTTTGCTCTCAACAACTCCATTTTGTTGAGGTGTCCTAGGAGCCGAAAACTCATGGGAGATGCCTAAGCTATTGCAATAGCTTTCAAAGTAGGCATTCTCAAACTCTCTCCCATGGTCATTTCTAATCCGTTTAATGCTTTTAATGTTAGAGTCTTTTTTGATTTTGAAGTTTAGTGCAAAGCATTTTAAACTTATCAAAAGTTTCAGATTTTTCTCTAAGAAAATATATTCATGTATACCTAGAGAAATCATCTACATAAACAAAAATGTATCTCTTTCCACCTAAACTCTCAGTTTGCATGGGACTCATAAGATCCACGTGGAGAAGCTCTAGGGGCTCCTTAGTGGAGAGATACTTGCCCTTCATGTGCATGCTCTTGGTTTGTTTTCCTTGTTGGCAAGGTCCACAAACTCTATTGGCTTTCTTCCCAAGCTTAGGGAGGCCACGCACACAATTGAACTTTCCAAGGGTTCGTAAATCCTTAAAGTTCATGTGGCCAAGTCTTTCATGCCACAACTCAATTTGCTCATCCATGGACACATTGTTTGAGACTATTCTAGCTTCAAGACAATATCAATTATCGCTAGATCTCATACCTTTTAACAAGGTTTGTCGATCGGGCAAAAGGATAGTGCAATCATTCTTGCTAAATAAGATGGAAAGTCCTTCATCACTAAGATGAGAAATGCTTATTAAATTAGCTTTCAAGCCATCAACATATAAAGCATTGGACAAGGAGGGTAAACCAGGAATGAAAATGATTTCTTTCCCTACAACTCTCTTTTTAGACCCATCACCAAAGGTGACAAATCCCCCTTCCTCCATGACAAGAGTCTCGAATCTCTTCTAATCCACCTAGGAGAAACACTTTCTTTCCTAGTGGTCATAGGTACATTGACTTTAGATGTCCTAGGATCATGCAAATTGGCTCTATTTTTCCTAAGGATATGCATCTTGGCTCTAGCCATTTTCTTTCCAATCATGCTTTCACCTCTACGCATTTTAATATAATGAAAGCAATTTGGTCAAATGTGACCATCAATACCATAAAAATGACATGTAGGGATAAAGTTAGGAATCATACCATAATCTTGTGTATGCATTGGAGCCTTCCCATGTCTTTGTGGTTGTCTTGGTTGTTGGAATAGATCTCTCCTTATTTGTTGTTGACCAAGACTTGGTTGCTTCCTTGGTTAAGCTTGCATGATTGGTCTCTTCCCTTGATGGACTTTAGGTTGAGGGAAGTTAGCTTGAGGAGCTCTTCTAGGTTGAGCTTAAGGTGGACTTCTTGGTGCCACCTTCATTTGAGCATTTCTTGAACATTCTCTTAAGTCAATTTTCTTCCTAGGTAATTGAGGAGGAGGAGACTCCTTGATGTTCATGCTCTTGATAAATATGGTCTTACTTGGAGTGGAGGACTCCTTGTCATCTTCAAACCCAATACCCCTCTTGTCACTTGGCCTTTTTCCAACATCTAACATGTGATCAAGTTTTTTAGTGCTTGAGGCCATCTTATCTATCAATTCTCTAGCATCTTCAAGCTCCCTCTTCATCCCTTCTTCACTCCTCTTAGATAAGTCTAACTCATCCCTTAGCTTATCTTCAATCTTCTTGGCTCTCACCACTTCTCCACTCAAGTGGTCAACTTGGGTTGATAGCTTAAGGTTTTCTTCTTTCAACCTTCGAATTTCTTTTTTGTTCTTTATCCTTGAGCTTTCAAACTTAACTATGTAGTCATGAACATTCATTTTCTCCATATTTCCATTTGTGGAGTTAGATGAAGAGTTATCTTCACTTGAGTCATTTTCCTCTTGACTCTCTTCCTCTTCTTCACTAGTACCTTTGCTCTTGTGGGAAGAGGCAAAGGCTATGAAGTTAGCCACTTCATCTTCATCATCTGAAAATTCATCTCTCTCATCGGAGTCATCACTTCCACTCCAAGTGGCGACCATCACATTTCCCTTCTTCTTGTTCTTTAAATTTCCACAATCGAGAGCGATATGTCCTATGCCACCACACTTAAAGCATTGGATCCCTTTTTTTTCACTCTTCTCTTGCCTAGGATCAAACTTCTTGAAGGGAGCATTTTTATTCAAGTCTTGGCCTTTGGATCCAAAACCTTTCTGTAAGGTTCCTTTTGTTAATTGGCTTATTTCGTAAACAAACCACATGTTGGGGTTCTTTGTAAGGGTAGCTTAAGTGTTGGTGTTATTGTTCAAGCCCATTGAAGACCTCATTTTGATAAGCACTAAAGGTAAAACTCTAAGTGCTTACTTGTCTTGAAGAAATAATTGCACACACTCACAACTCATGCATATGGTTAAATCTTGTATGTTGTGTTTCTTATTGTTATGCATTAATGTTCATTAGCATCTCTTCTTGCATGTTTATTTTTGATTTCATCTTGTATGTCCAATGCAATGCCATGCCATACATAGACTTAGGATTCATACATAGTGAAAAACGATGTTCGTACAGCGCCCATCAAAGCGTTGTACAGACCTGATCGATTTAAATCGGTCGCTGTACGGGCGCTGTACAAAGTGCTGTACGTACAGCGCCACTCTGTTTCCCGAGAAGAATAGATTTTTGGCGCTGTTCAGGCGCTGTGCAGAAGCGCTGTTCGAACAGCGCCAATGAAGAAATGTTCTTCATTTCCCAGGTAGGCGCTGTACATGGCGCTCTACGTACAGTGCCCAAGGCAAATATTGTGTCATTTATCAAAACAACCACACTTCATCTTGACACCCTATATATATGCCTCTTTGACTTTAGGTCAATTTGCTGAGTTCAAAATATCATATATTTTCCTTAGAATATTTTTCAAGTGAAAAATCCTAAAAGAACTCTTCTTTAAACACTCAAATACATTCCATAATGCATCAAAGATCATCTTGCAATCATCCATGCATGGTTTTGTATCATCACATCATCCTTGGTATGTTCTTCACTAACTTCATCTAATTTTAGTATTTTTCATATTAAGAAATCTCTTTATATTACTTGTATGTTTTAGATCATATGTTAAATACAAGATAGAGATTATTTGTGATGAATATGATTGAGTGTTGTATTGTGATAGCTAATTAAGTCTTTGTTTAATCTTGATTAGCTAAGCTATTTGACATGTCATTTAGTTCTTAATATCTAGGATTGCTTTTATTGCAAAATCATCATCTTAGATAAGCATATAGGGTTCCCTTGCTCTATGTTGCATTTTGGATATTCATATATTCACTTAGGGTGTTAATTTCTTCATTGAGAATCAAAGTCTTGTGTGTAGCTTCCGGGATTAGGTTGCTTAGATCGCAAGCATTCGAACTAGGTTCACTCATACCGGGATTAGGTAGGTGTGTGATTACTTCTGGGATTAGGTTGTAATTTTATCATATTTAGTGGATTCGAGGTTAGGGTGTGGCTCACTCAACAGCCCATGGTTTTTCCCGTGAGGGTTTCCACGTAAATATCAAGTATTGTTTATATTTCCACACCATATTACACTTGCTATATTTTATTGACTATTAGGGGCATTTTCGTAATCTTGACCATACACGAAAATTGGGTAAAATTGTTAAAATCTATTCACCCCCCCCCCCCCCCCCCCCCCTCTAGATTAATATTTATCACACCGTGAGAACTTTCACTTTCTTCTTGAATTTGACGAACTTCTTGAACCTTCTCAACAATAAGGCCATGCCTTCATCCGAGTTATCATTTTCCTCTTTCTCAACTTTGGATGCCTTAAAAGCAATTCCCTTTTGCTTTTTAGGAGGTGTGGAGGTAGGACCCTTCCTAGACTCATAAGCTAGAAGTCTCTCAATCACCTCACTCGGCTTCATATCCTTGTAGCCACTATTCTCTTCTAAAGCCATTACCTTGGACTCAAATCTTTCGGGGAGAGATCTCATAATTTTTTGCTTGATTCTCCTATCCGAATACAGGTCACCAAGTTGATGACTTTGGTTGACTACGTCCATCAACTTGATCTTAAAGTCGTTGAAGCACTCGTTCTCATCCATCCTAAGCATCTCGAATTGAGTTTGGAGAACTTGAAGCTTAGAGTCCTTAACCACTTCAGTTCCCTCATGTGCAGTCTCTAGGATGTCCCACACCTCCTTGGCGATCCTAGTGTTTTGAATCAATTTTTATTGATTCTCGTCCATGGCACATAGGATGGTGTGCATCGCCTTTCTATTCCACTTTGATGCCTTAAACTCTTGAGCATTCCATTGCGCCTTAGGCTTGATTACATCCTCTTCTCCACCCATAGGAGTCATCATCGATGGAGCGTAGCCATCTTTAACCGCCATCCAAGCCCTATCATGGACTTGGCAAATGTACGACTCCATCTTACCTTTCCAAGAGGCATAATTCAACCCGGTGAGCAATGGAGGCCTTGTGCTCAAAGCACCCTCGTTTCCACCACCGTTTCCACTCATAGTGTTTATAAATGAATGAAATGAATGCAAATGTATGCAAATGTATGAAAGATAAAAAATCACACAAAATGCAAAACACACCAAAAATCACGAATCTCCTAAATATGTCTAGGAACCCACTCTGATACCAATTGAAACAATTATGGCGTGCCTAATTTTATCTAGGGGTGAATAGATTTTAATCAAATTAATTACCAATTTTTCTTGATTAGTCAATATTCAATAAAAACCCCTATCTAGTCAAAACTATAATAAAGTGTAAAATGTGTAAATTAAATAACACTTGATTTTTACGTGGAAACCTTTAACAAGAAAAAACCACGGGCTGGTATGTGCGCCACACACGATCCTCGAATCCACTATTTGTAATGGTGTTTACAACCTCGGTTGACCACCTCAAACCCTACACGGTCACTAACCCACCACTACTACCCAACGGGCCTTTAATAGCGAACATAGATCAATTTGCTTGCGGACTAAGCAACCTTAGCCACAAGACTTAATTCTCACTAAAGAGATCAACAACCTAAGTGAATATCATGATATTCAATTATGCAATTAATGCTAGGTTACACTAAATGCGTATCTAAGATGAAAGATGACAATAATCACAATCCTAGATATCAATATTGTTATATGACATGGCATACAACATAGCTATCAAAGATAAAATAATCCTAGATGTTATAGTTATCAAAATACAACTTATAATCAAACAACCCAATAATCTCAATCTTGTAAATATAATTTAATCTAAATGTATACAAGTAATAAAAGAGATTAATTGATAAGTAAAAACACTACAATGGATGAGTATGGTGTTCAACTTACCAAACTATGTGTGTTAAAGAAGACCCATGCTTAGATACATCCTATATGATCCTAGATGATGTTTAGATGATATTTGATGCATATGGATATGAGTTTGGAGAATCAAAGGAGCAATCTTTGTGCTTTTTCTCTCAAAATTCTCTCTTTCTCTTTTAGGGTTCTTGATGTTCAAATAGCTGAATGAAAGAGAGTGACATAACGGTGTATTTATAGAGGACAATAAAAAGCTTTGTGAAAAGATAAGTTTGCCCATGAAACGCGCCAATCGACGGTTTCATTCGGCTGTCACCAACCGTTGATCATAACCGCCAAATTGAACCAGAGAGCGTCAGGTATCAACGGCGGTTTCATGGTCGCTAATGCCAACTGCCGATTTGAGACCAATATATTTAAAATCAATCAGGTCTCATCGACGGTCAGGGCCACCGATCATAACTGCAGAATCATTCCAGAGACTTCTGGAATCAAACGGCGGTTCCATTCGACGGCCAGGCCGTTGATCACAACCGTCGTTTCATCAAATGAGATGAAACCAAAGAGAAGCCAAAGGCATTCTCCGAAGGTGATCCTCACGCTAAACCAAGCACACCAACGTGCATGCGCAGACGTTTCCAAACAATCTTCAAGAAACTAATTGCTAGACACACTAACACACAACATGTACGGAAAAATACGGTCATGTAGCGGAAGCGAGACTAAAATCAAGTTTAGTATAGTTTAAAATTTTTTCATATTATAAACATTAACCCTTAAATTAATTAAACATATATATATACTAAAAAGTAGAATACCTTTTGTCGCGTGATCCGATTGACTTTGCGTCGATGGTAATCCGCAAGATCTTCCAATCCTATCACGTGTAGGGAAAAATACGGTCAACGCAGCGGAAGCAAGACTAAAATAGAGTTTAGTATAGTTTAAATTTTTTTCCATAAAGTGAACCTTAACCCTTTAATTAATTAAACATATAATACTAAAGATATCATACCTTTGTCGCGTGATCCGATTGACATTGCGTTGATGGTAATCCGCAAGATCTTCCAATCCAATCACGAACGTGAATCACCTAGGAGCGTGGTCTCCATTCTCTTTGAATTGTGTACCTGAGGATGGATAACAAAAACTTTTTCTTTTTCGTTAGTCACAAAACCTCCAAAAGATAACAAAGAACGTTCCGGTCACTTTTGAATTCTCAATCTAATGATCGAAACTCGCGTGAACCTTATTCGAAGTTGTGCACAAAGCCTATTGATGTATAAGCTACTAGTGCACTATCGAAGTAAAACGATCTCTTCTCTTTTTCTCTCTTGGCCGAATTATCACACTAATCTCTAGAGTTGGATTTTATTTTTCTCAAACAAAAGAAAAATATTCTCAAACCAAAGACCTTAGGGTTCCCGAATTCTATACCAAGAATATATATCTATATTGGCTATTTTATAAAAACTGCACGCCTAAAGAAATATATCTATATGTCTTGCGCATTATGCATGCATATATATATATATTGCACATTCAGCTTGCTTTATAAAAATATATATATATAGTTGACGACTTCAACTTGCCTTATAATATCAATTGCATGAATTCCCTTTCTATTATATATCTAACTTGCACAATATATAATAGTGTATTTCTAATATCTATTCTGCCGCATGCATATATGTATATATATTTCCGCATGCATTCATGCATATATATATATATTTATTGCAAATATCCCGCGTGCATATATATTATATACAAACCCTAATCCAACTCTTTAGTGTATTTGTGATTATATAAAAGACTTCCTTATTTGACTAGATAAATAAATCCCTTATTTATCTACTTACCAAATAAAGTCTTTTATTTTAATTATACTACCACAATAGTATAACTCTAAGAAACATATTTCCTGATCAGAAAAAGATTTTGATTCTCAATTAAATGATTAACTAATAAATTAATTAATTTCCATTTAATCAATCAATAAAATAAAATAATATTTTAGACTATTATTCTAGTCTTGCCACCCACACCATATACATGGGCCTAATATTATATTCTTATTTTATTTAATCCATTAGACTTTAATTAAAAAGCCCACATGTGAACCAGACCCATTTCTACTAAAAGAAACAAGCTCACATGCCTTTCATTAATATATTAATATAATTGATCAACCCATTAAATAAATAATGTGCAAATTATATTCTTAATATATTAAATACAATTCTAGATAGACCCATAAATTGGTCCGGTAGAATATATCAAGTGATCCATACAAGTCCGTGTGGATTGGGGATCTTAGCGGGCTATCTAAATTTAAGCTTCAATAGACATAACCTAATCACAATCAACAAATGATTCACTTAGGTCTAATCTATTAATTTTAACTCATTCCACTAAAGAGCTAAAATTGAACTCTTAAATAAAGATAGAATAAGTAAATATTTCTCATTCGTACCCTAGACAATCTTATTGGAGATGGTGTATCCTCGTGAAGAATATCAGTAATCGCCAAGAGCTCATAGACCGCCTATAGCTCTCCAAGTTACCATATTTACTCATATGACCACATTTTGAACTTGGATATTTTGACTTGTCCAGAAGCCATGTTTCAATAGACTTTATCGAAAACTTAACGTTAAGATTCAATATCCAATACCTCAAAACATCCATATGATGATATTATACTCTCATTTAATAAATAGAGCCACGATGTCCATATCTATAAATGAAGTCCTCTATCAATTAACAAATGAATATCACCAAACTATCGAGGATAGACTATGCTATATAATCGTACTCATTGATAACTCAAATGATACCACTTGCAACCATAAGTCCATCATTTATCTCAGGATTAAGATAGACTCTCTGATTGTCCTGATAATGAAAAGACTATTATCTATTGACGGTTCTAGATAAAGTATTTCATTGTGATCCAGTTCAATGCACCCAGTGCACTAGATTCTTTTACTCGAAGACCCTCCGATGATTTCAGACTTATCATAACTCATTTGATCCCACTCAAATGCTAGCAAAATAATTCTACAACTTTAACAAGATAAAGGTGCCCAACCTTTAAATTAAGTTGTGAACATTATTCAAGACTAACTAAAGAATTGTGTCTACCTTATACTTATCCAGATGTACGAACAATTCTTCTTTTCTCATAGTCTTTTGACCTTATGATTATTTACTTTTGACAATTATAATATTCAATCTATAAATGCTATAAAATTTGTTTAAATCATAAATCACTTTATTAATATGAAAAGATTGTCAAAAACAATAGTACACTCTTGTTATTGAGCATAATCCTAATATCACGAACGTGAATCACCTAGGAGCGTGGTCTCCCTTTCTTTGAATTGCGTACCTAAGGATGGAAAACAAAATCTCTCCTCCTGATCGTTAGTCACAATAAAATCCAAGAAACTAGAAAGTATGTTCCGGTCACTTTTGAATTTAACAACCGTTAAGATTAAAACTCGCGTGAACCTAATTCGAAGTTGTGCACAAAGCTTTTTGATATTCAAGCTTACAAGTGCACTATTGAAATTAGAACTCTCTCTCTCTATTTCTCTCTTGGCTGAAATTAAACACTTTTCTAGAGTATGAATTATTTTTCTAAGCAAAAGAAAAAATTCACTCAAGCTAGGAGTAGAAGAAGATGGTGGCCGAATGCTATCCTATCAAATATATAAGGTGGCCGAAATCTTCATGTAGTGTTATTAGGGTTGGCCGAATTCTCTTGTGTTAGGATTTAAGGTTGGCCGAATTCTCTCCCAAAGAGGATTTGTGCTTTACCCTAATTCATATCAACCTTAGAATCCTAACTCTAATACAACTCATAAGTGTTTAATCCTATTATGACTTATTAAAAGACTTCCTTATTTGATTAGATAAATAAACCTTATTATTTATCTTCTTACCAAATAAGTCTTTTATCTTTAATATACTACTACCAATAGTATAACTCTAGGAAACATATTTCCTGATTAGAAAAAGATTTTGATTCTCAATTAAATGATTAACTAATAAATTAATTAATTTTCATTTAATCAATCAATAAAATAAAATAATATTTTAGACTATTATTCTAGTCTTGCCGCCCACACCATATACATGGGCCTAATATTATTTTCTTATTTTATTTAATCCATTAGACTTTAATCAAAAAGCCCACACGTGAATCAGACCCATTCTTACTAAAAGAAACAAGCCCACATGTCTTTCATTAATATATTAATATAATTGATCAGCCCATTAAATAAATAATGTGCAAATTATATTCTTAATATATTAAATACAATTCTAGATGGACCCATAAATTGGTCCGGTAGAATATATCAAGTGATCCATGCAAGTCCGTGTGGATTGGGGATCTTGGCGGGCTATCTAAATTTAAGCTTCAATAGACATAACCTAATCACAATCAACAAATGATTCACTTAGGTCCGATCTATTAATTTTAACTCATTCCACTAAATAGCTAAAATTGAACTCTTAAATAAAGATAGAATAAGTGAATATTTCTCATTCGTACCCTAGACAATCTTATTGGAGATGGTGTATCCTCGTGATGAATATCAATAATCGCCAAGAGCTCATAGACTGCCTATAGCTCTCCAAGTTACCATATTTACTCATATGACCACATTTTGAACTTGGATATTTTAACTTGTCCAGAAGCCATGTTTCAATAGACTCTATCGAAAACTTAACGTTAAGATTCAATATCCAATACCCAATACCTCAAAACATCCATATGATGATATTTTACTCTCATTCGATAAATGGAGCCACGATGTCCATATCTATAAATAAAGTCCTCTATCGATTAACAAATGAATACCACCAAACTATCGAGGATAGACTATGCTATATAATCGTACTCATTGATAACTCAAATGATAACACTTGCAACCATAAGTCCATCATTTATCTCAGGATTAAGATAGACTCTCTGATTGTCCTGATAATGAAAAAACTTTTATTTACTGACGGTTCTAGATAAAGTATTTCATTGTGATCCTATTCAATGCACCCAATGCACTAGATTCTTTTACTCGAAGACCCTTCGATGATTTCAGACTCATCATAACTCATTTGATCCCACTCAAATGCTAGCAAAAGAATTCTACAATTTTAACAAGATAAAGGTGCCCAACCTTTAACTTAAGTTGTGAACATTATTCAAGACTAACTAAAGAATTGTGTCTACCTCATACATATCCAGATGTACGAACAATTCTTCTTTTCTCATAGTCTTTTGACCTTATGATTATTTACTTTGACAATTATAATATTAAACTATAAATGCTATAAGATTTGTTAAACCGGAAATCATTTTATTAATATGAAAAGATTGTCAATTACAATATTACACTCTTTCTATTGAGCATAATCCTAACACAACAAGATACAACAAAGAAGTGCAAGTGTGAAATGTGAAGAGAATGCACACAAGAGCAATGAGCATATAAGCAAGCATGAGAAGTGTGTGTGTGCAAATAAGTCTCTTCCATGAAAACTAAGCACAAGTGATATGCCTTTGGAGTGCTTATCAACTTGAGGTCTTGAGAGGGCCTTTGAGCTTGATCACCAACACCTAAGCTACCCTTTACATTTCAAACCCCAATTGTGGTTTGTCACCGAAATAAGCCAATCAAACTTGAGGAACTTACAAACTCGGTCTGAGAACTTGTAGACTTACCTGATGGGATAAAACCCATAGGATGTAAGTGGATCTACAAGAGAAAAAGAGGAATAGACGGAAAGGTAGAGACCTTCAAAGCTAGGCTAATGGCAAAGGGCTATACCCAAAAAGAAGGGGTCAATTTTGAATAGACCTTCTCGTCAGTGGCTATGTTTAAGTCTATTAGGATACTCTTATCCATTGCAGCCCATTTCGTTTATAAAATTTGGCAAACGGACGTTAAGACTGCATTCTTGAATGGCAATCTTGATGAAAGCATCTACATGATGCAACTAGAGGGATTTGTGTCCCAAGATCAAGAGCAAAAGGTTTGCAAGTTGCAAAGGTCCATTTATGGACTGAAGCAAGCATCTAGATCTTGGAACATCAAGCTTGATACTGCTATCAAAACCTATAGTTTTGAGCAAAACATTGATGAACCTTGTGTTTACAAAAGGATCATTTACAAGAAAGTAGTTTCCTGGTCCTTTACGTAGATGATATCCTACTCATTGGGAATGATGTGGGAGTATTATCGGAAGTAAAGGGCTGGCTAGCTAGCCAATTCCAAATGAAAGATTTAGGAGAGGCAAGTCATGTTCTAAGGATCCAATTAATAAGGGATCGCAAGAACAAACTATTAGCACTGTATCAAGCATCGTACATCGACAAGATTCTTATGCAATTCTCAATGGAGAACTCCAAGAAAGGTAATCTACCTTCTAGGCATGGAGTTCACTTGTCTAAGGAACAATGTCCTAAGACACCTCAAGAAATTGAGGATATGAGACGAGTTCCATATGCGTCAGCAGTAGGTAGTCTCATGTATGTTATGTTATGCATGAGACCTGACATCTGCTTCGTAATGGGAGTAGCCAGCAAATTCCATTCTAACCCAAGATTAGATCATTGGGTGGATGTGGAAGCTTATTCTCAAGTATCTTTGGAGAACGAGAAACTATATTGTAAGGTTCCCATTTATTGATTGGCTTATTTCGTGGACAAACCACATGTTAGGGTTTGATTGTAAGGGTAGTTTAGGTGATTTAGGATTCAGCTCAAAGGCCCTTTCAAGACCTCAAGGTGATAAGCACGCCAAAGGTATAATCTCTAGTGCATAGTTTTTCTTTGAAGAGATTTAGTTGTACACACCCACTTGTAATGTTTGCATATGTTGTACTCTTGTGTGCATCCTCTTTACATGCCACATTTCACACTTGCACTTTGTAGTTGTATATTGTTGTGTGTTTATGTGTCTTGTAATTCCTTTCCCGATTTTGTTCGGAAACGTCCGCGCTTGCACTAATGTGTGTTTGGTTTAGCACGAAGATCGCCTACGAAGAATGCCTTCGGCTTCTCCTTTGGTTTCACCACTTTTGTTGAATCGACGGTTTGATCGGCAGCCACGACCGCCGAATGAAACCTCCGATTGAGTCCAAAAGTTTTTGGAGCATTTCTGTGGTTATGATCGGCAGCCACGACTGCCGTTTGAAACCGCCGATCAGATCTAGTCGATTTAATCTCTCAGGTTTGATTTTACGGTTAAATCGACGGTTTGGTAACCACCGAATGAAACCGCCGTTGTACCCCTGTTCTTCTTGGGTTCAATTGGGCAATTGTGATTGGCGGCTTGGCCGCCGATCATGCGTTTTCAGGGGCAAACTTATCTTTTCACATGTTCTATTTTTGATGTCTATAAATATATCACTTTCTCATCTCTCTGAACTTAACTCTTTCAATACAAGAATCCTAAAGTCTATAGAGAGATTTGTGAGAGAAAAAGCAATCAAGATTGCTCATTTAAACACTCAAAACCATTTTCATATGCATTAAACTTCATCTAGCATCTTCTAGCATCTCTAGGATGCTTGCTTGCATGGGTCTTTCATCAACACACTTGCTTTGGTAAGTTCTTCACTATTATCATATATAATTAGTGTTTTATTTATCAAGGCATCTCTTTTATTACTTGCATGCTCTTAGATTAATTTCTAATATTCAAGATAGAGATTGTTGTGTTGATATGATTGAGTGTTGTATTGTGATAGCTATCTAGGTTTATTTAATCTATGATTAGCTAAGCTTTATGACATGTCATTTAGCTATTGATATTTAGGATTGTTTTAATTGCAATATTATCTTCAAGATAAGCATATAGAGTTCCCTAGCTCTAAATTGCATTTTAGATATTTCATATATTCACATAGGTTTTATTATCTCTTCATTGAGAATTAAGTCTTAATGGCTAAGGTTTCTTAAGTCACAAGCAATTGGACTAGGTCCACTTTTATAGGCCTGCGGGTAGTAGAGTAGGGGATTACAGGCCGTGAGAGGTTGAGGTCAACCTAGGCTGTAAACTCTATTACAATTAATGGATTCGAGGTTCGAATGTGGCGCACTTACTAGCCCGTGGTTTTTCCTATGAAGGTTTCCACGTAAATATCAAGTGTTATTTAATATTCTACACATATTACACTTGCTATATTATATTGACTAGTTAGGGGTATTTTTTGTATTCTTGACCATACTCGAAAATTGGGTAAAATCGGATAAAATCTATTCACCCCCCTCCCCCCTCTAGATTAATATTGAACACACCATAATTAGTTTCATATATGTTAGTATATTCAAAACAAGATCTAATACCGTTAGGATATACGGATTCTGACTTTCAAATAGATAGGGATTCTAGGAAATCCACATCTAGGTCAGTATTCACCCTTGGTGGTGGAGCCATAGTGTGGAGGAATATCAAGCAATCTTGTATTACTAATTCTACCATGGAAGTCGAATATGTAGCAGCTTACGAAGCAGCTAAAGAGGCTGTTTGGCTACGAAAGTTCTTGAGTGATCTGGAAGTTGTTCCAGATTTGGATAAGCCCATGACACTTTATTGTGATAATAGTGGTGCAGTGGCTAATTGCAAAGAACCAAGAAGCCATAAAAGAGGAAAGCGTATAGAGAGAAAGTATCATCTCATTAGGGAGATAGTGCATAGAGGAGATGTGACCGTGACCGTGACCAAGATCGCGTTGCAATATAATCATGCTGATCCATTTACAAAAACCTTAACGGCTAAAGTGTTTGAAAGTCACCTAGAGGGTCTGGGATTACGAGACATATCTCATATGCTATAGTGCAAATGGGAGATTGTTGGGATTTATGCCCTAAAGCTTGTAATTTGTAAATGTTATAAATTCATTAATAAAAGAAATAGTTATTTTATTCAATTAACATGACTCATACGTTTATATTATATGTGCTAACATCCAAGATTGCTAGATGTAATCTCAAACTGAGTATATGAATATCATATACAAAGGAATTCATTTTGAGACATGTAATCTAAAAAGTCCGTAGAAAGCAAATACAACTGGGTACTTTATTTGTGGTTAATCTATAGCTACGGTCCATTCCGTAATGTACGGTGGTCATATCCTAGACTACTCATACGGTGTTATGAGAATGGAGGCACCTTATATGATGTGATCATATAGGACTAGGCCACGATCTATATGAATCTATCACTAAGATTCGTTAGTTGAAAAGATTCATATATATCGACAAATGATGGTTGTATATGTAAGGTTCCCATTTGTTGATTGGCTCATTTCGTGGACAAACCACATGTTGGGGGTTCTTTGTAAGGGTAGCCTAGGTATCGTTGTTTTTGCTCAAGCCCTTTGAAGACCTCGTCTTGATAAGCACCAAAGGTAAATTTCTATGTGCTTACTTTTCTTTAAAGAGATCAGTTGCACACACACACTTAACATACATTGCATATGTGTGCATTCTCTTCACTTGCCACATTTCACACTTGCACTTATTTGTTATATTTTGTTGTGTGTAATTGTGTCTTGTTGTCTTGTAATTCGTTTCCCGATTGTTTTTGGAAACGTCCGCGCATGCACTAGAATGTGCTTGGTTTAGCACGAGGACCGCCTACGGAGAATGCCCTTGGCTTCTCCTTGGTTTTCACCTTTGTTGGTGATCGGCGGTTATGATCGGCGGCCTGGTCGCCGAATGAAACCACCGTTTGCTTCTAGTAGTGTATGGAGCAATTCTGCGGTTATGATCGGCGGTCACGACCGCCGTTCGAAACCGCCGTTCAAGACCTGATTGATTTTATCTCTCAGCCTAATTCGGCGGTTGAAACGGCGGTCATGAATGAAACCGCCGTTTTCATACCTGATTGATTTTTAATCTCAGGTTTGATTCGGCGGGTGGATCGGCGGTCACGAAACCGTCGAATGAAACCGTCGTTGGTCCCCTGTTCCTCTCGGGCCAATTCGACGGTTAATATCAGCGGCCTGGCCGCCGATTGAAACCGCCAATTGGTGCGTTTCAGGGGCAAACTTGTCTTTTCACATACTCTGTTTTTCATGCCTATAAATACATCACTTTCTCTTGTTCTGTGTGTGACTCTTTAATCATTAAGAACCCTATTTTAAAAAGAGAGATTTTTAAGAGAGAAAGCAATCAAGTTTGCTCATCAAACACTCAAACTAAAATCCATTTGCATCAAAGTTCATCTAGCATTCTCTAGCATATCTAGGATGCTTGCTTGCATGGGTCTTTGATCATCACACTTGCTTTGGTAAGTTTTTCACTATTATCATACATAATTAGTGTTTAATTTATTATGGCATCTCTTTTATTACTTGATTGTTCTTAGATTATATTCTAATATTCAAGATAGAGATTGTTGTGTTGATTTGATTGAGTGTTGTTTTTATGATAGATATCTAGGTTTCTCTAATCTATGGTTATCTATGCTAATTGACATGTCATTTAGCTTTAATATCTAGGATTGTTTTTAATTGCATATTCATCATCTTAGATAAGCATATAGGGTTTCTCTTGCTCTATGTTGCATTTGAATATTCATATATTCACTTAGGGTGTTAATCTCTTTTTAGAGAATTAAGTCTTGTGTTGTGACCGGGATTAGGTTGCTTAATTCGTAAGTAATCGGACTAGGTTCACTCATACCGAGATTAGGTAGGTGTGTGATTACTTCCGGGATTAGGTTGTAATCGTTTACACATTTAATGGATTCGAGGTTCGAGTGTGGCTTACTTACTAGCCCGTGGTTTTTCCCGTGAGGGTTTCCACGTAAAAATCAAGTGTTATTTAATTTCCGCATTTTATACTTGATTTATTGCTTTATCTATTTAGGGGTAATTTCATAATTTGGACTAACACGAAAAATTGGGTAAAAAGCTTAAAATCTATTCACCCCCCCTCTAGATAGTTTTATACACACCGTGCTATAATTTGTTTCAGTATATGGGTGATCTAAATCCTGAGTGTCTTACTGACTCCTTTGAGTTAGATCGTGTTTCTTGAAATACCATGGGTGAGATCGGAGTAGCATTCTCGGTCAATAACTCTGTATCTTGGAATCATGGTTTGGCTTATTGCTGGGAATGTATGCACACCATAGTGGAATCCACTCCTTCTTGCGAGAAGTAGATGAGTAGTTCCCTTAAAGGTTGATTCGGGACTTGAACGATTGAGCATAGTAATTCAAGGTGGTCAAAATTACTTGTATTTCCGACGGCTTTACCACTATTTCCAACGGCTTATTGCCGTCGGAAATAGTCGAATTTTCTAAAAAAATGGTGCGACTCGACTTGATAGTCGCCATGTCACCCATCACACGCCACGTCATCCGTCACCCTACACGTGCCACATCACACAGCAACTTTAATTCCATGAAATTCATGTGGTTTGAACCCTTGACTTGGATGACAGTAAGGGGTTACCCTTACCATTTTGCTATAACTTTATATCTGATATGTTTTGCATACTATTTATATATAAGCTATTGATATGTTTGTATAATATCTAATTAAATATATTTTTTTGTATACTATTTAAATATAACTATTGAGATATTGTTTTTTAAAATAATATTTTATTAAAATTATTAGAGTTTGTTTTAAAAAATCTGATATAGTAGTGTCACTAAATATAATTAAAAATAACTAAATGTTCTTGTGATTACTAATAATTTTGCTATATTTTATATTTAGTTAATTTAGTAAGATGTGTCCATAAAGTAATTTGAATTAAATTTTAGCATTTCCGATGACACTTTTTATGTTGTTAGAAAAGTGGGTAATATTGACAGCTTATTTGACTATTTTCGGACGGCCCAAAGGTCATCGGAAAAGCAGTATTTTTTTTTTCCGACGACACAAAAAGTCCCACAAGTCATCGGCATAACTCGACAATTTGACACAACCCGAATCAATCTTGCAGATGTCATGTACGAGGGCGTTGTAATGTTCCTTGACATCCCTACGTGACTTTCCTGGCAGTTGAATGGCGATATTTTACCATCGGGCAATTTCTCAAGATAAAAATGCTTATAATAAGAGGGAGTTCCTAAAGAATGACGTAAATATCTCACAAATCCCTTCATCATAATCCTGACAAATGTTTTGTGTATTTCTGTTGTATCAAAGTGTTCACTCTTGATTTTTGCACATATATGTCATTGTCCGGACAGCAATTTAGGGAAAATCAGGTGTATTAAATGCATACTACGAAATAGAGAGTTTTTATTTTTCAAGAAAAAATAAATCATGAAATTTTTATTTGTACAAATTATTTGAAGAAACTTTATATAAAAAATACGGTTTTAACACTAAATAAAAAATTGGTCTTTTCCGACGGCATTTAGCCATCGGAAAAGAACATTTACCGTCGGAAATGTAGACTATTTCCGACGGCATTTAGGCCATCGGAAAAAATGTATTACTTTTTCCTCATTTCCAATGGAATAAAGACTATTTCCGACGGGAAAATGACTATTTCCGACTGCTTTTAGGCCGTCGGAAATGAGAAAAAATATGATACCACATTTCCGACGGCACTGAAATGGCCGTCGAAAATGGTACCTTTTCCGACGGCAATTAGTGCCGTCGGAAATAGTTCGTCACTGATAGGCTTTTTTTTTTGTAGTGAGAATTAATTCTAAGAACATGCAAGAAAACAAAGAGATAAATAGATAAATAAAAACACTAAGATTAGATGAAATTAATGTTCAACTTACCATAGCATGTGTGTTGATGAAGACCTATGCACTAGAACATCCTAGATATCATGGATGATGCTTAGATGATGATTGATGCATATGAATTTTGATTTGAGTGATCAAGGATGATCAAAGATGAGTTCTTGATGAAAATGCTCTCTTTGAAAATGCTCTCAATTAAAATTATGATTTTTAAGTCATTAGAGATGACCTAAAGTTGAAGCAATGTTTATATAGGTGTCACATTTGATGCAACACCGTTTTGAAAAAAACAGGGCAAACCGTTGCGGGTACCGTTGCCAAAGCCACAACGGTGCATTAAAAATGCATCAGGTATGAAACCGCTGTGGCTTCCACAGCGGTTATGATAGCGGTACGCATTGTGCGCGAAACCATTGTCCCAACCACTACGAAAACCCATAGTGGTTAGGAGTGATGCAAACAGAGCATCTTACCGATGTGGCTACAACTGCGGATTCCGACAGCGATAACAGCAACGGTCTCCTGACCTCATTCCATGCTTAAGTGAAAAAAATGCAATCTTAAGCTAACAAAAGGCATGGCTTTGCATCCTAATGCCTAAATGTCATGGCATTTCAATGTACAAGATGCAATCATTTAAGAGCATGCATGAAGAGGTATAAATGATCATTAATGTGCACATAACAAAAACACACACAACATATAAGAATAGGAATTATGCATGAGATGTGAGTGTGTGCAACTAACCTCTTCAAAGAAGAAAGCACTAATAAATTTACCTTTGGTGCTTATCAATCTTGAGGACTTGAAAGGGACAATAAGCTTGATCATCCTTACCTAAGCTACCCTTACAATTCAAATCCCAATATGTGGTTTGTCCACGAAATAAGTCAATCAATTGATGGGAATCCTTACAGCATTGAAGAAACAATAGAGGCATTTTGTGGTTAATAGATGTGTGAAATATAAAAATTTATATTTTTTTAGTATATGGAAATATAAGATTTCACACCTTACATACATTGATAAAGAGGAAGAAATAAAGAAGAAAAAATATTTCATTCATAGTGGTTGGGTCTCGTAATGTGAAATATAATAACCAATAAAAATAATAGATAAAAAATGTCAGATTCATGTGAAATATAAACAACCAATTATAGGTAGATAGATCAAAAATGTTTGAAAACAAAAGGTAAATTACTTTTACACTTTTTGGTCCTACTAATATCAAAACTTAATGTTCTATTATATCATAACTTTATAGTTATAATTTGCAATTCTAGAACTCTAGATTCCAAACAAAATTCATATTTGATGAAAATGTTGAATTTCATCGGAACTTCAAGTTCATATATAAACTTCTTGTTTATAATTGAAAACTATGAATTGAGAACTTCAGGCTCCATAATTAATCACATCTATCGAAATTCAGAACTTCGGGTTTTGATTTGATAATTCAAAATCTTATATTATTATTTGTATTGCAATTCATTATTTTCAATAATATTATGTTAAACTTCAGGCTTTTTGATTTTGCAATCTCCAAATATTAAATTGAGCTTTAGGCTTTTTGATTTAACAATTATCAAATATATATCAAATCGAGCTTCAGGCTCTTTGATTTTGCGATCTTTGGGTTGCAATTCATTCACTTTATTTTTGCATTCTTCAAGTTGTAAAACAACCATTTAATATTTCTTCTCATTTCTTGGCAACCCGATGAAAACAACAAAATTTAGAAGAGAAAATGATATAAATCATTCTATTTTAGCCCTAAATTAGAGAAAGAGAATACTTTACAATTTCTTGGATCTCTTGGTCTCAATGAGTGTTATCTCTTATCACGTATCGAACATGGATCATATGAATTTTATCTTCGGTCATAGAGCTTTCAAATCTAGAAATTGAAACAAGTAAACAACAAAATTGGTTAGAGACTCGTGCTGATAACGTGTTATGAAATAAATAAAATAAACAAGAACACAATAGAATAAATATAAAATAAGAAAAGAGAGAAAATAGTAGCCTAAGATAAAAGAGATCATTTTATTCCTCAATACTTCTCAAGTTACAAACATCAAGATGAGTGCTCATATTTATAGCTTTACAAACCTTTACAATCATAACTTATACAATAATGGATATAAATTACAACATAAATTGACCATAGATCATTTGGGTGTTACAAGATGTAAGATCCTAGATCTTTGTTGGCTTGATTCCATTGCAAAACTCTCTTTATTTGTATCGATTAGTTGCTTAGGTGATTCTTGAAGAAAAGAAGCTTCAAAGGTGGAAATCAACGTCTCATGCAAATATCGTCTTCAAGAGGAAAATCGCGTACTTGGATGCTAAGGTATCAAGATTCTTCTTCCTCTTGCAAGGCGCAAGCGCACACACACACAATTCATTCATGTGTGTCCCTGCACTGTTGTGCAAATATTTGGTAAAACACATTCACACTCATTTAAGTATGCACATGCATTGGTCTCAATTAGACAAACATTGTAGAATTGCATGATTTATGACTATCGCTTCGATATGGCATGCTTGTGTGAAATTGTGTTTATTTTTTTTGTGTTTCTTATATTTTGGACTTGAACATGATCTTATATGATTCCTTATTGAGTCCCGGTCATTTCAATTACTCATTCATTAGGTTTCGAGTCTAAACGATGTAGCTACGCTACTTTGCGTTCTCATTCATTGAGTTGTTTTCGTTGTCATTTTTCAAGATGAATTCTCAACCTTTTGTCAAAGTTTTGTAGTCGTCGTTGTGTGTGAGGGAGTTACAATTTTTAATCCAAAATTAGATTTGAAATCGGAGTTCAAAGACCTGGATACGGTCGAAGAACGCGAGCGAAACGCGAGAGGAGCAAGCGTGGTCAACGGCCAAGCTTGGAAGCCACGTATGGACCACGTGTGGCACACGGCCAAGCAGGCCCTCTGCCCACGTGTGCCACATGCACCCCACACGTGGGTATGATGTGGCTGCTTTCGATTGGGTCATTTTTCCCTCTCTTGAATTCTTTTAAAAGCTCTCCTACTTCCTTCCAAACACTTGTTTGTAGAAAATTTGAAAAAGAAGAAATTAGAAATTTTCTCTCAATTTTCGTTTTCTTATTTTGATCATAACTCTCTCATACGAACTTGAAATCGAGTAATCCAAAAGCCAAAAATGTTGGTCTTGAAGAGAGCTACAAACCCCAAATATTTTCAGAGTCATTTTAGTTCGTGATTGTTCACAGTAAGCTGATTAGAGTCCGAGACTCAACTTTTGTATGTGAAACTTCTTCTTCTCACTTTCTCTTTGATCATCTCTTTTAATCTTTCAAATTGATAGATGAAATGTGTTAAGAATAATGTTAGTTCATACTCTAGGGTTGTTTGATCAAATGTTAATTGAGTTTTAGCTTCGTGATTTCATTTGAGCATATATTAGCTAAACTTGATTTATCTTGAAATTGATTCTAGAAATGATATATATGATGTGCTTCATGATATTTTCTAAGTTTAATTTCATGATCTAAGAACTAAGATTTTTGTGTTATATATTGAATATTCTAATCTTGTTCTTATTGATTCACATGCTTTGATTTCTAGCACTACAAAAAAAAGGTCTTTTCCGACGGCTAGATGCCGTCGGAAAAGACCATTTCCCGTCGGAAATATTCTTTTCCGACGGGAAAAAGCCATCGGAGGCCGTCGCAAATACGATTGTCAGAAATAACTAATTACTGATGAGCCGTCAGAAATACTACCATTTCCGATGGCCATGGCCGTCAAAAAAGATGAAAATACCGTCGGTAATAGTAATTCAAGGTGGTCAAAATTACTTGTATTTCCGACGACTTTACCACTATTTCTGACGGCTTATTACCGTCGGAAATAGTCGAATTTTCTAAAAAAATGGTGCGACTCGACTTGATAGTCGCCATGTCACCCATCACACGCCACGTCATCCGTCACCCTACACCTGCCACATCACACAACAACTTTAATTCCATGAAATTCATGTGGTTTGAACTCTTGACTTGGATGACAGTAAGGGGTTACCCTTACTATTTTGCTATAACTTTAAATCTGATATGTTTTGCATACTATTTATATATAAGCTATTGATATGTTTGTATAATATCTAATTAAATATATTTTTTGTATACTATTTAAATATAACTATTGAGATATTGTTTTTTAAAATAATATTTTATTAAAATTGTTAGAGTTTGTTTTAAAAAATCTGATATAGTAGTGTCACTAAATATAATTAAAAATAACTAAATGTTCTTGTGATTACTAATAATTTTGCTATATTTTATATTTAGTTAATTTAGTAAGATGTGTCCATAAAGTAATTTGAATTAAATTTTAGCATTTCCGATGACACTTTTTATGTTGTTAGAAAAGTGGGTAATATTGACAGCTTATTTGACTATTTTCGGACGGCCCAAAAGTCATCGGAAAAGCAGTATTTTTTTTTTCCGACGACACAAAAAGTCCCACAAGTCATCGGCATAACTCGACAATTTGACACAACCCGAATCAATCTTGCAGATTTCATGTACGAGGGTGTTGTAATGTTCCTTGACATCCCTACGTGACTTTCCCGACAGTTGAATGGTGATATTTTACCATCGGGCAATTTCTCAAGATAAAAATTCTTATAATAAGAGGGAGTGCCTAAAGAATGACGTAAATATCTCACAAATCTCTTTATCATAATCCTGACAAATGTTTTGTGTATTTCTGTTGTATCAAAGTGTTCACTCTTGATTTTTGCACATATATGTCATTGTTCGGATAGCAATTTAGGGAAAATCAGGTGTATTAAATGCATACTACGAAATAGAGAGTTTTTATTTTTCAAGAAAAAATAAATCATGAAATTTTTATTTGTACAAATTATTTGAAGAAACTTTATATAAAAAATACAGTTTTAACACTAAAATAAAAAATTGGTCTTTTCCGACGGCTAAATGCCGTCGGAAAAGAACATTTACCGTCGGAAATGTAGACTATTTCCGACGGCATTTAGGCCGTCAGAAAAAATGTATTACTTTTTCCTCATTTCCAATGGAATAAAGACTATTTCTGATGGAAAAATGACTATTTCTGACGGCTTTTAGGCCGTCGGAAATGAGAAAAAATATGATACCACATTTCCGACGGCACTGAAATGGCCGTCGGAAATGGTACCTTTTCCGACGGCAATTAGTGCCGTTGGAAATAGTTCGTCACTGATAGGCTTTTTTTGTTTGTAGTGTAGATAGATTTGTGATTGTGTGTTAAAAGCATAATTCTAGTTTATCTCTAAGCATGTACATTTAGCTTGATTGATCATCTAGCTTTATTTGATTGTGATTTGCATCATTTGCATCACTTAGATCATTGCCTTGTGAAAGGTTGAAGTCTCTTGCAAAGTGAGTGAAGCTTTGTGGAAAGAGCAAGAAGTCTTGGTTAGGAAAGTGTTCCGGATAACCAAGCAAGAAGACTTAGCTAGGAGTAGGAAACTCCAGATAGCTAAGCAAGAAATCATCCTAGAAGCTTGAGAGCTTTGGATAGGATGTTGCTACCTATAGATGTAGGACACACCTTGGATAGGTAGTAGGCGTTGTGGTTCACTAGGCCCGAGGGTAGATTAGGAGTTGATAGCTTGAAGTGGATATCATGTGTTGATAGCTTTGAGTGTGTAAGTCCTTTTCATATAGTTGATTGCTTTGCCGGTGGTTGTGGTATCAACCCGTGGATGTTTCCTCTTTGAGGTTTTACCACGTAAAAATCCTTATGTCAATTTTTGTTTTAATATTTCTTTATCTTCCATATCTTACATTGATTGCATATCTTGTATATTGATTTACTCTTGCATTAGTTAAATCAATTTATTTGTTGAATCTTTTCAAGTGTGCATTTTCTTTGTTATATTTCGCATAATTTTTAATATTGGAAGAAATTGAGCCTATACCTATTCACGCCCCCCCAGGTATATTTTACACTATTACTTAAGGAAATTTCACAAGAGAAATTAGGAAAATGAGAAGCTTGATTTCTTAATGTGGACATCCACTCACATTAAGACATTGAATAATGTTTTCATAACAAAATGCTATTTTTATTTTTATTTTTATTTAAAATTATAAAAGTCAACAAATATGATTTATGCATTCAATTTATATAATATTTTTTATAATTTAAAGGGTTAATTGCACTAACTTACCTTACTTTATTGGATCTAGCAAGATTTCAAAAAGATTCCCTAAATTAACACAAACGTCCCTTACCATCAAGTCAACCCGTTAACTTTAATGGTTGACTAACTCTTACCCTTAAAAAGTCAAATATATCATTGCCACATCACCTCAAACATAAAATATATTTTTTAATTAAAATTAAAAAATCAAATATTTTAAAACAAAAAGCAAGATAATGTACCTGCGATGGAGTAGGAAACAAAAGATCTTTGACGATCTCCTACTTACCGGAAGAGATCTTCGTCAATCTTAACGATCGACCTCCTGTAGGTCACAGAGGAGACTCCTTCGTGAATTTAGAATGTTTCCGTAGGCAGTCGATATATTATCTTTTTTTTTTTAATTTTTATTTATCAAATTTTAATTAAAAATATTTTATGTTTAGGATGATGTGATAAGGGTATATTTGGTTTTACATATGTCAAGGTTAGTCAACCGTTAAAGTTAACGGATTGACTTGATGGTAAGGGTTGTTTTTGTTAATTTAGGACATCTTTTTGAAATCTTACTAAATCCAATAAAGTAAGGGTAAGTTAGTGCAATTAACTCTAATTTAAAATTATAAAAGTTAATGAGTAATGTATTCAGTACAATTAAAAAAGAGTGGTGCTATTGGCACACCCCCTACTGATCTATTTATGCCCCACTTACTTAAATTGTGATTTAATTAAATAAAGTTAAATGTTTTTATTAATTTATTTTCAAAACTACCATTTTACTTATTTTTCTAACTTAATAAATCTCATCTTTAATATCTCTATCTATCTCAGATATTTTTATCTCTGGTCTCGTCTTTCTCTCACCTTCCATGAACGAATTTTTTTTTTCTTCTTATTTCTTTTTTCGTTTTTTTTTTTTTTTTTTTTTTTTTTTTTTTTTAACATCAAACTTTATAGAAAATGTCAGAAAGTCACAAGACAAAGATGGGGCTGCCTCTTGAGCCTTATGAGTGGTACCTTGACCTGCGTCGCTTCAGGATAGTAAAACATTGTGGATTTGGTTTAGGCTTTGAAAGAATGATTCTTTTTACCACAGGCATCGACAACGTCAGAGATGTCATACCCTTCCCCAGATATCCAGGGAGAGCATCTGATCTTTCGTCAGTGAACACAAAAGGATGTTTTGTTAGTACTTAGTAGTTTGCCTTTGAGAATTTCAAGGCTTAATTATAATTGGCTTATTATTTATTCAAGACGATGTTAAACAAAAAAAAAAAAAATTATAGTGTTGAAATGATGTTATCCATTGCCCTTTGACATATTTAATGAATGTATTGGTCAGAATTATCTTTCAAAAATAAATAAATTAAAAGAACCTTTTTATTTTTTATTATTTTTTTTATAAGGTAGGCTTTTATTAGATTTACTTTATAGAATATATATATATTTTTTCTGAAATTGTATGTTTCTTTTAATAATTTTGATAAAGGAAAAAAAAATACTAAATAATTTAAAAAATAGGGCATAATTAAACCAGTAGGGTGTGTGTCAATAGCATCACTCTTAAAAAAATGTATTTTTGTAATTTAAAAAATAATATTTATTAAGGTACCAAATTTGGCATATATTATATTTTGTGTAAAATTTAGCACAATATTTAACATTGCATTACAACAATTTATTTTTTTTCCTTTTTTTACTAAATTAACATTGGAGATGCTCTTAGCTAAATTATCGACAAAAATACAGTTCACGAAGAAGATATATGACTATTCAACTCTCATCACATTATTTTACTCCAAATTCCATAATATGCCCATCTCCGACGCCGAAACTCCATTTATACAAGACGCCGTTGACGGCTGCGTTGACTACAATGGTCGTCCGGTCAACAGATCCGGCTCCGGCGGCTGGAGATCGGCCTATTTCATCATCACTGTCGAGATGGCCGAGAGATTCGCCTATTACGGAATCAGCTCCAACCTCATATCCTATCTGACCGGACCGATGGGCCAGTCGACGGCCGCCGCGGCGGAGAACGTCAACGCCTGGTCTGGAACGACTATGGTGCTTCCGCTTATTGGAGCGTTTCTTGCGGATTCGTTTCTTGGGCGTTACAGGACTATTGTTGCTGCTTCTGTTATATATGTCTTGGTTAGTTTTCTCTTCTTTTTCACTTGTAATTTGGGGTTTGTATTTGCATTCAAGTTATCAAGTTATCAATTCAAATGAAAATAAGTGAATTTAGTATATTGCTAACATTGTACAAATATTCATATTATTAAGTACTATTACTACTAAATTAAGAGACTTTTGTATATAAAAAAAAGCAAAGCATTTGGTCTCTAAGGATCATTATCACATCCAGTTAGGGGTTTGCGTTGTCACTTTTCATATTCTGTTATTATGGCTTTTTTAAATGAAAGAATTACTATTAGTCATAACAACTCAAGAATCAATGGCTTGGTTTTGTTTAATTTTAACCAACTTAGCTGCAATATAGTATACATTTTATGTTAGTTTCAATATAGCTAATTTAATAAGAAAAATTATAAGGCCTATCAAAAATCTAAGTCAAATTGGTAATCACTAGTTCAAGAACAGCTTATGTGGTTTTGCCGAACTGCATTGAGAAAACATGTTGAGAATTTAGTTCCTTGGTTGTTCATGTTGATTGACAGGATAGGAATGGTTATCCACAATCTTAAAAGCTTAAGATTAAAATTACTAGACAGTAGACACAACACAACTCATCTGAATTTATTCTCTTTACGTTCTTTCTTGGAGGAACATCTAGGAATATTCATTTTGACTTACTAATAAAGAGTTTGAATGCTTATCTTAGTGTTAGGTTTTAAATTTCTGATATGTTTCGATTTGTTGACTTGAATAATGATTATGAATGAATTACAGGGACTGGGCTTGTTGACTTTGTCGGCTATGTTACCTTCGTCCAGCTCTTCTGATTGCCAAAACACAAATGAAATGACCTCATGTTCTCCTTACACACTTCAAGTAATATTGTTCTTCTTTTCTCTTTATCTAGTGGCACTTGGGCAAGGTGGGCACAAGCCTTGTGTTCAGGCTTTTGGTGCCGATCAGTTTGATAAACTAGACCCAGAAGAATGCAAAGCAAGAAGTTCATTCTTCAATTGGTGGTATTTTGGATTGTGTGGAGGAACTATTGTTACAGTTTCAATCTTAAACTACATCCAAGACAACCTTAATTGGGGTCTTGGATTTGGACTCCCATGTATCTCCATGGCCATTGCACTGATTGTTTTCTTGCTTGGAACTAAGTCTTATCGATATAGTATAAAAGGGGATGAGAAAAACCCGTGTGTGAGAATTGGTCGGGTGTTTGTTGCTGCAGTTAGAAACCGGCGAACTACTCCTTCTGCAATCGCTCTTGAACAGGAGACTCGTGGAACCTTGCCTCACCAAGGTTCTGAGCAATTCAAGTAAGGGAAACATTTTTAAATGTTTAGAGATGATACAAAAGCATCAAGATAGTTTCTATGAAGAATTTTGATGAGTAAAATATTCATATCAGCTCCATTCATGCAGGGCCATAATTTATCCTTCAGAGTTGTTTAGATTTAGTGAAAATAAATAGTCATGGGAAACTAATCATTCTGCCTTGTTGGATTGATTTATTGAGTTCCATGAAGTTATTATCTTCTGCCGCTGCCATCAGATGCATTTGAACTGTGTAGTTATTCACTAGCATGGGACTTGTAGCCATTATTATAAATGCTGCCATTCAACAATTTTTTTGCTATTAGAGAACTGCTCTTCTTTCTTTCTGTATTTATCTCGCTGCATTTCTTGCTTTATTATATAGTTGAAATCATTGAATTTGTAGTTAGCAAATCGTTTTGTGCGATTAATTTCTTATACTGAAACTCTGGCAGGTTCCTCAACAAAGCCTTGCTTGCTCCAGATGGTTCAAAGGAATATGGGACGGTTTGTAGCTTCAGTGAGGTTGAAGAAGCAAAGGCAATTATCGGGCTGGGTCCAATATGGGCTACAAGCTTGATGTATGCCATTGTGTTTGCGCAGACATCAACATTCTTTACCAAACAGGGATTTACCATGGACAGATCGGTTACACCAGGCTTCAACATCCCAGCCTCATCACTTCAATCGTTCATCAGCCTTGCTAGTGTTCTCTCCATTCCCATCTATGACCGTATCTTTGTTCCTGTTGCAAGAGGCTTCACCCGGAAACCTGCGGGCATCACAATGCTTCAGAGAATAGGAATAGGGATGTTTTTATCTGTTATAGCCATGGTCATTGCAGCTTTAGTGGAGATGAAGAGGCTGGAAACTGCTAAAGAATACGGGCTGATTGATAAGCCAAATGTGACTATTCCAATGAGTGTGTGTTGGTTGATTCCACAATATACCCTGTTTGGTGTTGCCGATGTATTCACCATGGTCGGTCTCCAAGAGTTTTTCTACGATCAGGTCCCGACAGAATTACGAAGCATGGGTCTCTCACTCTACCTCAGCATCTTTGGTGTTGGGAGCTACCTAAGCAGCTTCCTCATCTCAGCCATTGACAAAGCAACCGGTGGACATGGCCATACTAGCTGGTTTGCTGATAATCTGAACCGGGGACACCTCGATTACTTCTATTGGCTTCTTGCTGGATTCAGTGGTATAGAGATTATTCTCTACTTGTTTTTTGCAAAATCATACATTTATAATAGAGCAAGTGTAATATAAAATGCAGTGCCGTTGTTGTTGTTGTTGTTGTAGTAGCTCGAAATTGTGTGGAGGAAAACTGCTATGCTAATGTAGTTTCCTTTTAAGCTTCTGTAATTGTAGCTTTATTGAATTATTGAATTGTATTTAGATTATTTTTCATTCTATTATGTGAATAAAAGTAGCGAGTGAATAATTTAATCAAAATACAAACTCTTGAGTCTTGACTTGCATATCAGCAAATAGGTTTAAAATATGTTCAAATAAAAGAGATCCAAGTTGTAAATCTAGTGCAATTTCTTCCTAGCAACAGAAACATATTTGTTTTTCCATTGACATTGTATCGATTGATTGATATGGTTGACACGATTGATTTAGTGATAGTATGACCCGTGAAATATATATCGACGACTCAAATATAAACATTCCAGAGACTGAATGGATGTTTTTACAGACAAACCGTGTATGTATATATATATATATACATTATACATATATATTTATACAGATTTTCTATTATTAGTTCGAACTGACAATAAATATATCAGGACGAAGAATGTGGACCACTAGATTTATATACTTTGACTCAAAATGGATATACTTGTTAAAACTTCTTCATAATCTGTGGTTCACATTCTTTGTTCTGATATATTTATTGTCAGTTCGAACTGATAATAGAAAGACTGTATATTTATATACATATATTTTGTTTTATATGATGCCTTATCTTTAGACATCAAAACTTTGGACCAATTTATTATGTTTATTTTACAATAAAAGTGGATCGAAGTCATTTACCGGATTTATTGATACTTGGTAGTTTTATTTTTTATTTATTTTTTATTTTTTTGAAATATTATAATATAATTTAGGATTTGAAGAGAGGAATAAACTCGAACCTGCAACCTCATTGTACAGGTGTATGTGAAAGGGTGGGGTTGGGCTAGGCTGGATGATCCAAATTTCCAATAACGGCCCATACATTTTTATTTATTTATTTATTTTTTGAGTAAAGTAATGGGAATTCATTGAAAACAAATAACTACAAAATAATCTGAATATCATCCGTACAAACTGAGAAATAGACAAAAAGAAGTTCCGCTAAACAAATTAAGAAGGACAGAGAAATGTGAAGAAAGCAATCGAATTTGCTATTGTTATAAGTTTAAGCTTTGGTGATAAAGCTTAATTTACACTTAATTTATTAAAATCGGAAATTTAAAAATGAAAAATATTAAAAATAAAAATAAAAATTGAGATCTCTTCACCATCCATCTTTAATGAGATCAAATTAAAAATAAATAAAGTATAAATGAAAATTTGATTAAAAAAACAACTTTAAAAAATAATAATAAAAATGGATTTCTACCATCCATCTCAAAACGGATGGTGGAGATTTAAAAAAAAAATGAAAAAAACGGTGAAGTTCCAATTTGGGGAGATTGGATCTCCATCCTCCCCCGCCACCCCCCGACGGGAGAGGATGGAGGTCCAATCTGATCTCCACATTCTTACCTTTTATTATTATTATTATTATTATTATTATTTTTTAAGTATTTAATCTCCATGAGATGGATGATGGAATGATGGATATGCATTTTTTTTTTGGTTAGTTTTTTCGGTTTTCAATTTTTTTTTTTTTTTTTTGGATTTTATGTTTTTAATTCTTGTAAATTTTATTTAATCTTCACCATCCATCTCAAGATTTAAAAAATGATTTTTTAAATTTATTTATTTGTTTATTTTAGAGTGCAGGATTATTTTCATCTCTTTGATTGTGTGACATGGTCAACGGCTATTTTTCACAGTGACTAACTACAGAAGATGTGAGTGTCAATTTTAAATAAAGTTATTTATGAGGGAAGTTGGTGCAATTTGCTCTTTTTTTTTTTTATTAAAAAAATGTTTTTTTCTTTAATTTTTTTTGACATTAAAGATAGTTTGATTTTTCAAATTCAAAATAATAGAAAGGGACAGCAAAGAAAAATCTTTAAAAAACCAGCCAACAGCTTTGGCTTGCTTTAAGAGGCAAAGACTGGTCTGGTTGGGTCCCACACCCAACTAGAGAAAGAAACCAAAAAAGACAAATCAGCCCCTCGCGACATCGTTTTCGGCCGGCTTTTACCGAGGGCGATAATGTCAAGGTATCGTAAATATAACTCTCACACACAAAAAGATAATGATTATAGTGACAGCCTGTTCTGCGGCGTGTGACACGTGTCAATTAAGGAAATCGCTGTGGCACAACGGTGTCTGTCGTGCAGGTGCTCCAGCGAGAATTTGGCTTCTGTGATTTTATTCTTCTTGACAGCTCTGTGACTATGTATTATTTTTCTTATTTGGGGCTGAGATAATCCCAATGAAAGAATTATCTAGTACTGACGTGCGTAGCGGTTCCTCATAAATCCTTTTTGTTTATTGCATATCATTCTACTTGTGCCGCCCATTGTTTTCAAATATTTGACAGCTCACCCAATTACATTTTTTGTAATCTTAATTTGAAAATCATTTTATGAATTATAGGATCATTTTATTGAATGACTTCTTAATCTAACACTTATCCAGTAAATATTGTGAGGATACAACTCTCAGGGTAAATGGGTCTCTTTTAACTTTGCGATGTGAATATCAATTGTTCGATGGATTCAACTATTATCTGTATATGAATTCTTTTATCCATGTATATAAGAAATTCAAATAGAAGGAAATAATACATAATTAAAGTTGAAATTTCTATTTGAGATAAAAAAATAAAATAAAATAAATTACAGACATTTGTATCTACAAAATTTAATTACATACTTGTGAAAGGTGAGGAGAATATTTGGTAGTCTTGTGAGAGGTGAAGGTCAATAATACATATCTAATTCCATTGCTACTCCAATTAACTCAGAATTATTTATTTATTTATTTATTATAAAGAGAGAATCAATAATCAAGGGTATAAAACAAAAATATTATTTATGCGAAAGAGAAATAAATAATAACTTAATGGATTATAAGTTTAATTGTCAAGGTAAAAAAAATGCACCTAATCTAACTTTATCGATTGAGTTCAAATTTTAAGGTAAAATAAGAAATGGATTAGATAAGTATTATTGACCTTCAATTAAAAAAATGGATTGCATTAACCTATAGATTTAGGACATGTCATGAAGAAAGATTCTTCTTGTAAAAATTAACAAAAAAAAAAAAAAAATTAAAAATTAATCAATTTTAATTTGATTTCAATAGTTTAATGAATAAAATTTACCTTTTTCTCCATCAAAAGAATTTGTTTAAGACGTGTAAGGTACAAGGTTATAATTAAGTTGAAGCATATGGACAACAAAAAGCTTAATCGATGAGAATTCTTATAATTATATACTAGATTAAATTATATTTGTACCAATATTTAAGAATAATCTGGTTTTTCATTTGAAATGTATTATCGTGTAAGTATATACATAAAAAAAAATAATAAAAAAAAAAAGAAGAAGAAAATTAAAACTAATACGTAATTTATGTTGTGAAATACATTCCCACTTATCCCAAGTTATCTTCATATTCCTTTACGTCTATGGTGTCGTTCAGGTTTGATTCTCATCATATGCATTTTCATAAGTATATATAGATAATTATTTTATTTAAATGTCACAAGAGTAGATATTCAGATCGCTCGAATATGGACAAGGTTGATAGATGGACGAGTTTAAGGCTTGAGCAAATGACTTACAAATCAACGGCTCGAATCTTACTAATGGTAAAAAGCTTCAAAAAGAATATCCGATAAATAGATATGAGCACGTCCTCACATGTCAAGCCTTTTGATGTCAGATTTTATTTATTTATTTAATGAGTAAATCAGGAATGTTTGTCGACTAGTGTGGGGGATAATTTGAAGCTAAGAAGGAATTATTGATATGAAATGGGTTACTGTTGGTTGAGAGTTTGATTGGATTAGGGTTACTCAAACAAGCCTACAAGCTAAGCTAGAGCATGAGCACTTGTAGGCTTATTAGATACATCAATTGCACCAATTGAAGAATTTGACTAATTATAAGATTCCATTGAATAGAGGATGATGATGATGTGAAATTACATTATAATCCTCATAAACGACTTAAAGAACACGATAACTGTCATATTTTAAGGATGTTGGTTGGATTAGTGCGAATTTCACAGATTTTAAAGTTCCATTTGTGACAGCTACCTACTGTATATAGATTCTCCAAATTTTACATTTTTCACAAATATCTACCCCATAGTAAAAATATATATATATACCAAAACTTATTCAAAATGTGATTAGTAATGACTAATGTGTAAATATCATATTGTACACAAGTTTCATGTGAGTATGAATCATACGATATAGAACTTTATAGAGACTAAATAAAAACTTAAAACTTTGACCCGGTGTGATAAAATTATGTATTAATGACAACTAATATGTCATATCATTAATTTAATATATGTATCATTTAGTCTAATTTATATATATTATATTATCTAAAATATTTAGCCAAATTAATATCAAATAATGTTACATATGAATTGTGAATATCATTTAAATCATGAAATGAGACGGTATAATAAAATGATGTATCAATTACAACTCACATATATGGTGTAAATCATGAAACGAAAAAGTATAATTATGATGTGTCCGTAGAAACTCATTCATGTGCTATTTCATTAACTTACTTTAAATGATATATATATATATATTTTAAAGACTTTAGGCTAGTCACCGAAAGATTGTGCAAACTATTTAACCAAATTCATACCCAAACCATATAACATATGAAACCTAAATATGATATTAAATTGGACTTGAGTTTGGAAAAGTACTTTTAAGAAATCAAATATGGGGTAAATAGTTAAATACATTAACCTCTCCTAAAGTTTGTTATAAATACATCTAGGGAGTAAGTATGCATTTATCAACTTAGAATCCACCACTCTTAAAATTGAATTAATAATAAGACGAAACTGCTCTAGTTACTAAAATTTAAAAATGAAGATAATATTTTTTGTTAAAAAACAATAAAAGCTAGTACAACTAAATTAAAATTTAGAACAATTTATTATTATTATTAATAGTTTTAAATTAAAAAAAAGATAATTTGTAAAAAAATCTAAAAAATTATTTATTTAAAAAATAGTAAAAAGATTAAGGGCCAGTTTGGTATTGATGTAACTTTTATAATAATCGCTGTTAACTATGCGGAAGGAATAATCAACTGTGAAATTATCAACAGATGTTTGGTTAATTATATTTTAAAAACTACTGTATAGCTCAAAAGCAGTATATATATGTTTGGTAATTTTATTGCTTAGTTACAATGACTAAAATATACATGAGTTTAGGATTCTATTTCATTTTTTTTTTCATTAATTATATATATTAAATCAATATTTAAGTAAAATATTTAAACTAGAAAAAAAATCCATAAGAACAATAACAATATTTTTAAAAGATTTTATAAATCAAATCAATATTTAAATAGAATATTTAATTTTGAGATGAAATAAGGTATATAAATGATTTTAACTTGATTTCATGAAGATAATAATGATATTTTAAAAGATGCATTAAATGTTGAAAATAGATTATTCCATAATCACTTTCAAAAAGCAACCCCCTACTTCTCAAAATCACTATAAAAACTTACAAGATTATCAATTAATCACTTTTGGAAGTTTTATCAAACATCATTTTATGTTAAAATTATAAAACAATCTAATTTTAACTTTCAAAAGCAATACCAAACTGGCCCTAAAATTAAATATTTTAAAAATAGTTTATATTTTTCCATTTATATTTCTTTAAAAGAATTATCTTCAATTAATTTAATTATAAAAAATATTATCGTTATTTTAAAAATTTATTAACTAAATGTGAGGTGTGAATGGATAAATACATACATACTATTTAATTGTATTTATACCAAATTTGGGGGGAGTTGATTGTATTTAACCCATCTAATATTTAGTAGATGGAATAAATATTTGGAATTTTTCAGGACAAGAAGTTGAAAAGTGAAAACAAAAGAGGGACCAGGGTGGGTGATGGGGCCCTCAAACAAAGTTAGTATAGCTGGCAAAAACAGGTCTGACAGACTGGTTCTTGCCATCTCCAACGCCTCCATCCATTTTCTCTTTTAAGTAGTACTCATCCATCCCCAACCCCTCTATCAATCAAAACCCGCCTCCATTCAAGCCTATACTCTCTCTCTCTCTCTCTCTTTTTATTTATATATATATATATATATTCTCTACAGTCTACAACATCAACAAAACCAATCTCTTTTAAAATCATCATCGTCTATTATTACTATTATGGCCGAGGAAACCCAGAAGCCGGCGGCGGAGGTTGTCGTGGAGAAGCCTGTTACCGAGAAGGAACTTCCTGTGCCGGAGCCCGAGGTTCCAGAGAAGACAGAAGTGAAAACCGAAGAGAATACTACTGATGAAACTGACAAGACGGAGAAGCCTGTGGTGGTGGAAGAAGAGAAGATTGCTCAGTCTGCTTCTTTCAAGGAGGAGAGCAACGTCGTTGGTGAGCTTCCTGACCCTGAAAAGAAAGCTCTTGATGACCTCAAGCTGCTTATTCAGGAAGCGCTTAACAACCATGACTTCACTGCTCCACCGCCCAAGGAGGAGCTGAAAGAAGAGCCCAAGGAGGACAAACCAGAAGAACCCAAAACCGAAGAACCCAAAACTGAAGAACCCAAAGCCGAAGAACCCAAAACAGAAGAGTCATCATCCAGCAAGGCGGAGCCAGAGACGAAAGTGGAGGACAAGGCTCAGGCGGAGAAGCCAATGGTGGTTGCTGAAGTGGTGGATGAAGACGGAGCCAAGACTGTGGAGGCCATCGAGGAGACCATAGTATCGGTGGCTGCTCCTCCTCCTCCTCCTCAGGAAGAGGTAGTACCAGCTAAGGAAGCCGAAACAGAGGAACCAAAAGAATCAGAGGCTACACCGCCGCCTCCTCCACCGGAGGAGGTATTCATCTGGGGTATTCCACTTCTGGGAGACGACGAGAGAAGCGACACGATCCTGTTGAAGTTCCTGAGAGCGAGAGACTTCAAAGCGAAGGACGCTTTCACGATGATCAAGAACACCGTTGTGTGGAGGAAAGAGTTTGGAATAGAATCACTGCTCGAAGAAGACCTCGGAAACGAACTGGAGAAAGTGGTGTTCATGGACGGATTCGACAAGGAAGGACACCCTGTTTGCTACAACGTCTTCGGTGAGTTCCAGAACAAGGACCTGTATCACAACACCTTCTCCGATGAGGAAAAACGAACCAAATTCTTGAGATGGAGGATCCAGTTCTTGGAGAAGAGTATCAGGAAGCTTGATTTCACTCAAAATGGAATCTGCACAATTGTTCAGGTTAATGATCTCAAGAACTCTCCTGGACCTGGAAAGAGAGAACTCAGATTGGCCACCAACCAGGCTCTGCAATTGCTCCAAGATAATTACCCAGAATTTGTTGCCAGACAGGTACAGTTTTCAGTTTTCTAAATGACAGTTTTTATTATTATGCTTCTGAGTTCTGACTTGGGTTTTGGTTTTTGAATTTGAAGGTGTTCATCAATGTTCCATGGTGGTACCTTGCCTTCAACAGAATGATCAGTCCTTTTCTGACACAGAGGACTAAGAGCAAGTTTGTATTTGCAGGCCCATCCAAATCTGCAGATACCCTTTTCAAGTATGCAATCATTCTTACATATATCTATGTAACTTTTTCCGCTTGCTAGCTAGTTTCATGACCTTCCTTTGCTGCATGCTGGTCCATTAATGGGTCTCTTTGATTACTTTTCTTGCGTGCTCATTTATATATATATATAGTCTTTGTTGATACCTCTATATATGTTCTTTTCATTGGTGTATTATTATTAGATCCCCAACCAATGATTATGGTTTGTTGGTAACAAACAGATACATAGGTCCAGAGCAAGTACCAGTTCAATATGGTGGACTGAGCAGAGATGGTGAGCAGGAATTCAGCACAGCTGAAGCTGTTACTGAGGTTATAATCAAGCCAGCAACCAAACACACCATTGAATTCCCGGCTACAGAGGTTGTTGTTTCATTAAGGTTATTGACAATTTGACATTACAGCGCAACCAATTGGATTGTTAGTTGTAACTGTGGTTTGCTTATGAATATGCAGGCAGGCACTTTGGTGTGGGAGCTGCGAGTTTTGGGATGGGATGTGAGCTATGGAGCTGAATTCGTGCCAAGCACGGAGGGGAGCTACACTGTGATTGTATCAAAGACAAGGAAGGTTTCAGCATCCGACGAACCAGTCATTTCTAACACCTTCAAGATCGGAGAAGCAGGAAAGGTGGTGCTCACCATTAACAACCAGAGCTCTAAGAAGAAGAAGCTCCTGTACAGGTCCAAGACCAAAGCCTGCTCTGAAGTCTGAATGATCATCAATTTATTGATCAGTGCCTTGGGTTTCCACTACATTGCATTGAACAATAACAGAAACAACAAGAAGAAATATATAATAGTTATTTTTTGTTGAAATTTAATTCTAAAGTTTGGGGGATTCTTTTATATATATATTTTGTTTTACTTATTTAATTTTGGGGATTTTTGGTTGTTTGGTTTTCGATTTACTCATGATAAAAACACAAGTCTTGTTTATTATTCTTCATACTCTCTCGTCCCTCTGCCTGTAAAATTTGTGTAAATTTGATTATTTTCTTATATCACTTGGTGTAATGTTTATAATTTGATTCAATTAGGATTATTTCGGTTGTGAAGGCTAGTGTTTGGTAGATTTTCATTGTTTTAAAGGTTGCCTTTGAAATTGAATAAGCATTGCAGACTCAAGCAACTTGGCTGTTTGTGATAATACTCGATGAAATTGAGAATAAAAATGAGTGATTGAATTCAACCACCGGTTATTTATTTATTTATTAGTATTATAACTATTACAATCGAATTATCAGGACCTGTTAAAATTAGACAATATATGTACGACTTGGATAACTACATAAACCGGGAGAAAACTTTTCATATGTGTTTGTAAAATGCGTATGATGAGATTCGAGCCCCTCATTACCACCGTAGAAGGGAGATGCACTATTATCTCTGCTAAGAGGTGATGTACAATTAAACCGTCATCTTTTGTTTGATTTAAAACAAATTATTATCAATGAAAGATTTAAACTCAATCAAGGAGAATTTTCATACCCATACCACGAGATTATCGGTTCGAATCTCACCCTTCTCTCCTATGAAATCCTAAATTATTATAATATTTCAAAAAAAAAAAAAAAAAAAAAGTTGGGAATCAAATTTCGTAAATTCTATACACAAATCAAAAATTAATTTTAAGTAATTTAATCAAAGTTAATTTCTTTTCATTTTGGTTCACCGGTACGTAATTTTATATCATTTGATTAATCATATCCCACTCTACATTTGTTTCTTGGAATTAGCGAAACAATAAAGTAATAAATGTTTAAAGTTTTGATACTAGGATTGCCCTTCGAGGAAATTCCTTGAAATTTGAATTTCATTTTGGTTTTTGTTTTTCTGAAATATTATAAGACCTATCACAGTAGAATTGTCAGGATCTGCCGATATCAAATAATATATATGCGGTCCGGATATTCACCCCCATAACGGGAGATAACTACTGTCACAACTCAGAAAGAAAACTCCTCATAAATACTTGTAAAATACGTATGGTGGGTTTTGAACCTCTCACCACTTATGTGGAAGAGAGGTGTACTACTAACTTTACTGAGAGGTGATATACACTTTCATTTTTATTAAATATACCAAACATATACAAAATCCGTTTGGATAATACAAACAATCTTATTAATATAATTCAAACCCACGATGAGGATGTGAAAAATTACTATCCAAATGCCTCAATTTTTGTCAAGTTCGCTAATTTGATAATATTGAATGAAATTAAATAATGAGAAATTGGATAATTTTTAAGAGTAATGTTTGGTTTTCCAAATTTTTTTAAAAAAAAACTTCTCAAATGATGTTACATGTGAGTTGTTAATATCTTGTAAATCATAAGTTTATGTGGGGAGGGATGTGATGTTGATAACTCACATGCCAATATCATTTGGAAAGTATTTTGGGAAGCCTATAATTACCTAATTTTTGAAAATGTGGTTTTGAAACAATCCAAAGCAGGTCTCAATCTAGTAACTTGTAAGTTCTATTGTTTTGTTTTCTAATTTCAATTTGATATTTTATTTACTTAGTAGTTGGTTGTGTAATCGTAATCGAGAATCATATATATATATATATATATATATATATATATATATATATTTATATATGCGTGTGTGTGTGTGGATTGCATGACTCGTGCCCTGAAATTAAAGATGAAATTCACATGCTTGGCCAAAAAAGTCAAGTCGTATGATTTTGTTTGGTATCCATCATTTTTCTCACTTGGATTCCAAAAAGTGAATCATCAATCAGTTACTTTTCTAACTTTATAACAAAACTAATTAAACTCCCTTCAAAGTTTGTGGTTAAAATACATGCAAATTTTATTAATTTAAAAAGGAATGTTAATACATTGAATATCGAAAAAATGAATAAAAAATCTATATCTATTTTATTGAGATATAAAATATTAAAAAAAAAAATTAATCCCTTAACATGTATCAACGAGATGTATAATAAAAAATGTTATTTAGATGAGATGAATTTGTTTCAATGGTATGTTGTTGCCTTCCACACTTTCATTATTGTTATTGATATTGTGATTTATAGTCATATGACTCGTATCGACTTCCTTGAATTAATTGTAATAAAACAAAAAAATATCAAAATTCTTATATTAGCTACTCTAACCTTCTAAAAGTTCTTTTTTTTTAATAAATTAAAAAAAAAATTGCAATTGTGTTTTAATTAAAGGATTTATCAAGATCTATTATTATTATTATTTTAATATAACAATTGATTAATAATAAATTAGATTATCATATGATTTATATAACGTCACAAATTACATCTTATATTAGAATTAAATGAGAGAAAAAGTGAATGAAATTTATATAAATTTGAAATTATCTTCCCAATTGTTACTTTTGAAGTTAAAAAAATAGAGATGGGGAAGGAAATGAAGAAGGAAAAAGTTACATTCTGTTTTGTTTTGTTTTGTTTTTTTTCTTATTTGGAGGGATTTGCCGTCTTTGCTATGTAATAAGTAATATATAGAAGTTGAAGTGCTTTTGATTCCTTCAAATGATGAGGGCTCCACGTTTGGTTTCTAATCAGTAATCATTCTCTCCACCACCTTAATTCACAACACATTATCATCATCATCATCATCTATCATTATATATAAAATCAATAGGGTCCACACATCAATAACGTGTCACATTTGTATTTGAATTGAAACTTTTGTTTTCAAAAATTGAATTAAAAAGAGTATTTATGAGTTTTCTTAGGTTAATATAATTATCATCATATAACTACTATATTGTTTTCATGATTATTTGAATAATTTATATATATATCTTCTTTTAAATGTCCAAGTTAAAATAGAGAACGCTCAAATGCATCATCATCGAATATGGATTTATTTATTGTGACACCCCACAATCATAGAAACACAAATTAAACAAAATCATTTTGAATTTAAGTAGATAAGATATCCCTTTAGATACATGTAATGATACTTAAAAAAAAAAAAAAAAAAGATATAATAATAGTTAACGGGTGAATTGCATTCGATTAAAAGCTCAAATCAGACCCATTTTCTTTTAATTCACATGGTATGTATTTTTTCCCCAGGTAGTGGGGGTTTGAGTCACACGGTAAATACTTTACAAGTATAATGTATTTGTGTGAAATTTTTTCCCTGATATTAAATGAGTAGATATATAAATAGTGTTTGATCATGACTACTCCTTCTATGTCAGGTTTTTAGGCCTTTGATTAAACAATAATCATATTAATAAGTCAATTTCTTTAATTAGAAAGACTATTTTCCAACATATTATGTTGTCATAGTGAAATCATGGTAGAATATTTGAATATAGAAAATTTTCCAACTGACCATCATGGCCTCATGGCCTCATCATCATGTGAATTTCTGTTTCTCTTTCTATCTTTAACCTTTGATGTCACCATCTCAACATCTCTATCAAGTATCAACTCAATGAAAAACTGGCTAATTAGTAATCAAACAATTTTTTGATCAAGTCTTCCAAAATTTAATTTAAAGTAAAAAGAAAAAAAAAAAAAATTATTATACTTATTATCTTCAAAAAGACAAAAAAAAAAAAAAAAAAAAAAAAAAGGGTGGGGTCATCGTAAAATTTTAATTTCTTTTATGTTTTTTTTTTAAAAAATTTTTATTTATTTATTTATTTTACATTCAATGAATACTTATCAGAATATTTTGCAATTTCCATGACAGAGACTGTATATTTATCTGAAATAAAATGAATTTCTGCCAGTTCTTATCCTTTACTTGGATCCAAAAAAAATTATTTCTATTTAATTTTGCTTGATGGAAACCTACTTGCTCCACACAACTGCATCACATCATCATCATCTTCATGATTCATGTGTGTGCTTGAAATTAGAATGGTTTTCAAATTTATCAGAAATCTCGTTTATTCTATTGTAACTTATTTTAAAAATTATCACCGTAACTAGGATAAATTTTTTCTATTATAAGAGCTACCGATGTCAAAGATCGATTGCTTGCCTAGACTCTTAGGTTTTTGAGTACATTTCACTCTTAAACCGATATTTAAAAAAAATAAAAAAAAAAATGAAGATATATATGTTTTTAAACAAAACCCTGAGAGCATCTCTCACCGTACTCTAAAATAGAGTATTGGTTGCTCCCACCCTACTCCAAATTTCTGTTTCCAAGAGAAAAACTCTTCAAAGACCCATTGACATGATTTGTGTTGATTGATGACTTTGTGTGATTGTTCAGTGACTTGATGAGTAAAACTTAATTTGAATATCAATATCTTTGAGAGCTACTCACTTGAAAAGTAATAGTCTTAAACAAATAACTTTTATTATTTCCAGATTATGCACCTGAGCTTGAAAATCTTGTTTTTGAAAGTGCACTAATACTTCTCTTATATGTTTATGTTTGAGTAGTTAAGTTTGAAAATGTGTAGATTATGGATGCATTTAGAAGCTTATTGCTAAGTACATGATAGATGACCTATGGTTAGTATCCATTTTGCTTCGGCAACTACATAGAACTCAATGAGCACCAAAAATTTCTGGTTAAACAAAACCCTGAGAGCATCTCTCACCGTACTCTAAAATAGAGTATTGGTTGCTCCCACCCTACTCCGAATTTCTGTTTCTAAGAGAAAAATTTAGAGTTTTCAATATTACTACTCTAAATTTAGAGTACCAAATCTCATACTCTAAACTTACTTTCCAACATTTTATATTCAATTTATATCATTTTACTTTTTTCATTAAATTCAATTAATGTATAATAAATTTTAATTTATAAATTTTTTTAACATAAAAATTATACCATTAGAAATGTCTCATTAACTCCTCTAGATCTTTTTATATCAAATCTCACAATTTGTAAATAATTTGAATACTTGTCTTTTCTTTATGGTTTCTCTGAAACCCTAGAGTAAAAGTAGTAGGTTGTCTTCTAGTTGTCTTGGGATTCGAATTTCAAGAAGGGCGATGGTGACTGGTCGCTATAAGTTTAGAGGAGTTAGTGAGGATGTGTGCATCTTTGTCTCTTATGGAAAAGGAGGGTCCGATTAGGAGACTGAATGAGGATCTGAAGCAGGCAGGGGTCCATTTGATGTCCTTTAGCCTAGTGGAGAAAATTCTGGCCAATAAGCAGATAAACTGGGAGGTTTTTAAAGCAGTCATCACAAAGATCTGGCGGATTAGAAAGGAGATGGAGATCGAGGTGCTCTCTCATAACATTTTCACTTTCCATTTCTCATGCTAGGAGGACAAAATCAAAGTGTTAAAGGGTGGCCCATGGAGATTTGATGATGCTCTCATGGTCTTGGAAGAACTGGAAGGGAAGGGAGACATTAAGAGTATGCTCTTTAATAAGGTAGATTTTTGGGTGCAGATCCAAAATGTTCCTTTGATATGTATGACGGTAGAGATTGGTAGGTTTTGGGAAGCATCCTTGGCAAAGTGAAGGAAGTTGATGGTGGAGATTCCAGTGTTTGGATGGGGAAATTTCTGTGGGTTAGGGTTGAAATAGAGATCGACAAACCCTTATGTAGATGTCTTTGCAATGATATGTTAGGGTATGGAGAGGAAACGGTTATCTCCCTCCAGTCTGAGAGATTGCCGGATTTTTGCTTTTGGTATGGGTTGCTAGGCCATGTCGTCAGAATGCCCGAAAAGGATCACGGTCATGGGGGTGGTGTTGGGATTTATGCCCTAAAGCTTATAAATTGTAAATGTTATAAATTCAATAATAAAAGAGTAGTTATTTCATTCAAATATATTAATTCATACGCTTATATTATATGTGCTAACATCCAAGATTGCTAGATGTAATCTCAAACTGAGTATATGAATGTTATATATAGAGGAATTCAGTTTAAGACATGCAATCTAAAGAGTTCGTATAAAGCAAATAAAGCTGGGTACTTTATATGTGATTAATCTATAGCTGCGGTCCATTCCATATTGTACGGTGGTCTTATCCTAGACTACTCATATGGTGTTATGAGAATGGAGACACCTTATATGATGTGATCATATAGGACTAGGCCATGATCTATATGAATCTGTCACTAAGATCTGTTAGTTGAAAAGATTCATATATATCAATTAATGATGGCTATATACGGGTGATCTAAATCCTGAGTGTCTTACTGACTCTTTCAAGTTAGATTGTGGTTTTTGATCTACCATGGGTGAGATCGGAATAGAATTCTCGGTCAATATCTCTGTATCTTGGAATCACGATTTGGCTTATGGCTGGGAAGGTACACACATTAGTGGAATCCACTCTTTCTTGCGAGAAGTAGATAAGTAGTTCCCTTAAGGGTTGATTCGGGGCTTGAACGATTAAGAGCGCTCTCATTCTTCCGTAAAAGAATGAAGGATATAATCATTCAAGATAATCAATGGTACTTAAAGGAAAATATATAATTAGAGAGGTATAACAGATTTTATGACCTAGCTCTAATTATGAACTACTTATGGAGGATCATACCATATGTAATAGCTATATCAATGGACAATGATAAATTGGTTGTGTAAAACATCTACAATTACGAGAGTACAACCTTGGGTTTTTAGTGGAATAACTCCAAGGTTAATAATTGTGAAATATTAATTAAAGAGTTTAATTAATTTTTTCTAAGTATTATTGGAGCTCAAAACTGTGGGTCCATTAGGTCCCCTTGCTAGCCCTATACGATTGATAGTAACAAGACTCACGGAGAATTGGATGGTCTAATTAATTGTGTTACGAAAGTAACTTAAATATATTTTGGGAATTAATTAAATGATGTGATTATTTAATTGTTGAATTAAATATTATTAAATAATATGATTATTTAATTGACATATTAATAATTAAGAATTATTAATTGTCATATGGAGGTTTCAATTTCTAACATTGACAAGAGCAATAAAATAATAAGTGATTATTTTTATTTACTCTAAATAGGTTAAAGGTTCAAAACCCTAGTGAAGTAATAATTGAAAAAGGATTTGGAATACTATTTTAACTTGGATTACTAAACCCTAGGTTTCTAGTATATAAGATATACTTATCAAGCTAAAGAAACTGTTCGGAACCCTAAGGAGAATCAAGAGGTGCGGCTACTAGAGAGAAAAAAGAAAAATAAATATTTTTTTTCTCTCACTAGGGTTGGCCGAATTCACAAAGGGAAGCAAGGTGTTGTCTTTTGGTTCTCTCAAGCCTCCATTCAACTGCTTTCGGAATCCGTGATGTACCCACACACACAGTTGCTAGATCATAGGACATAGCTAGGAAGGCTTAGTGGTATTGGATCGTAAAGAATGATTGAAAAGAAAACGAAGGAGTGTTCTTCAAAGGTATGAAAACAAATCTCTTCCTCTTATTCGTGTATATACAAAAGGTCCCAATAAGACGATAAATTTTTTGAAACCTATTGTTCTTAAATCTAGTGATTTTAACCTATTTTTCGTTGTGCGGCTTACAGATGGTAAGGAAGTTCTGTTTGGAGCCTGGATGAGGGCTTCTATTTTGGTGCAGAAACCCTTGTTATGGGGCGGCCAATGTAGCGTAGGGAAGACTCAGGTAATTGGTGATGCGGTGGGGTTACCCAAGATAGACACTATGGTGGTGCCCGTCAATCGCTCGCGAGCGAAGGATCTCTTTGTTCCGATCTGCGAAAGGAAAGTACCTTCGATCAATCCCCAAGGGCAATGATCGATGGTGCTGGAAAAGGAAAAGGGATCGAGCAAACGCGTGAGATTTCAGGAGTTGCTAAGCAAGAGGAAATCTCGTGTGATTCGGGGTCCCTGTATAATGGGAAGGAACTAAAGATATGGATGGATTTGTTTTTAAAAGTAGGCGGGATTCTTAGATTATACGGGTAGAGGATAAGGGTATATGGGCTATGAAGGATGGTGGTGTGGGCCTAAGTGACAAGGTTTTGGCACAAGGCCCAAGAAGAATGTTGGGGGTCCGCCTAGTGTGAGCTGAAAATAAATTTACGGTGTGTTGTAATATTAATCTAGAGGGGGGGGGGGGGGGGGGGGTGAATAGATTTTAACCATTATTACCAAATTTTCGCGTTGAGTCAATTTACGACAATACCCCAAAACCCCAAACTAGTCAATACAATAAATCAAGTGTAAAGGTATGGAAATAGAAATAACACTTGATTTTTACGTGGAAACCCTCAACAGGGAAAAACCATGGGCTAGTAAGTGCGCTACACTCGAACCTCGAATCCACTAATTGTGATAACGTTTACAACCTAATCCCGGTTTACGACCTAATCCCGGTCAATAACCCACTACCACTACCACTACCTGTAGGCCTGTAAAAGTGGACCTAGCTAGTCCAATTGCTTATGTGAACACCTAATCCCGATGGTCACACAAGACTTGGTTCTCCAAAGAGATCAACCCTAAGTGAATATGCAAAGATATCCAAATATGCAAATAGAGCTAGGGTACACTAAATGCTTATCTAGGATTATATGATGACAATAAAATCAATCATAGATATGAAAATAGCTATATGACATGGCATACAACTTTAGCTATGTAGAGGATAACCAATCCTAGATACAATAGCTATAAAAATCAATCTCAATCATTTTAATGAGATCAATTTAGCTAGATGGCATATTAGCATGAAATCCTAGCTATCAAAAACATTCTCAATCATACAATGAGATTAATTAGCTAGATGGCATGTAAACATTAAAACCTAGCTATCAAAAAACAATCTCAATCATACAGTGAGATTAATTAGCTAGATGGCATATAAGCATGAAAACCTAGCTATCACAAATAACCCAATCATAATCTCAATTTTATATGTAGAAATTAATCTAAACACATATAAGTAATAGATGAGATAAAATTGATAAGTAAAAACACTAATTATGTAAGATAATAGTGTTCAACATACCATACCATGTGTGTTGAAGAAGACCCATGCATTAGCACATGCTAGATGATGATGATTTATGCATGTGGAAATGAGTTTAAAGAAATAAAGATGTAAACTTTAAGCTTTTTCTCTCAAGTCTCTCTAAATATCTCTCTAGGGTTCTTAGAATGCAAGACTTGTGTGTTGAACCAGAGATAGATAATGATATATTTATAGAGAGTAAAAAAGGATAGGTGAAAAGACAAAATTGTCCCAACTTTACGGGCCAAATCGACGGCCTAATCTGCTGCTAGTGCCAACATAATCAAGGGCGCAGAAATGCACCTAACATACTGGTTTGAAATCGGCACCCTAAATCGGCGGCTACGGTCCGCAAAAATCCACCACAGCGCACAACTCAATATTTGAGTGCACCGAAACATGACCAAACGACATCGAAACCTTTCATATGATATATCATTGGAAAGGTATGGAAGTCTACTTTCTACTCCAATTTATGGAATGACATTTTGATGTCTATAGAAAAATTTATGGTCAATTGAGTGACCAAAGGTCAGATTCGAATAACAGCTGTGATGCCCTGTTTTAGTGGTCACTTTGGAGATTTCAAAACCAATCCAAACGGTCATGAAATATTATGAATAATATACTGTTGGAAAGGTATGGGTGTCTATTTTGTCCAGAATTTTACAAAACCCAATTTCAATCTTTTTATAAAAAGTTATGGTCACAAGGCCATACAAAGGTCAGTTTTGAAAAACATTTAAATCATTGAAATCCAATCTTTTGAAACTAGACACTTCACTCCAAATAACCAAACCGAATCTACCACTTATCCAAGAGAAGAATGAGACATTCTCAAGTGGTCAACCATCGTGCTAAGACATGCACACCATCATGCAAGCACGGACGATTCCGATCACTCAAATGGAAACAAATTACACCGCACTTAAAACTGTTATACATGAAGTGCACGTGTGGGTAGTGAATGCATCCTAATGCTTAACATGTCATGGCATTGTCATTGAACAAGTTGCAATCAATTAAACATGCATGAATAGAATTCATGACTTTGCATCCTAATGCATAAACATGTCATGGCATTTCAATGAACAAGATGCAATCATTAAAACATGTATGAATAGAATTCATGGCTTTGCATCCTAATGCCTAAAAATGTCATGGCATTTCAATGAACTAGATGCAATCTGAAACAAATTATAGCATGGTGTATATAAAACTATCTAGAGGGGGGGGGGGGGGGGGGGGGGGGGGGGGGGGGTGAATAGATTTTAAGCTTATTACCCAATTTTTTGTGTTTAGTCAAAATTACGAAATTACCCCTAAATAGATAAAGCAATAAATCAAGTATAAAATACAGAAATTAAATAACACTTGATTTTTACGTGGAAACCCTCACGGGAAAAACCACGGGCTAGTAAGTAAGCCACACTCGAATCTCGAATCCACTAAATGTGTAAAACGATTACAACCTAATCCCGGTATGAGTGAACCTAGTCTGATTTGCTTGCGATCTAAGCAACCTAATCCCGGAAGCTACACACAAGACTTACTTTCTCAATGAAGAGAATAACACCCTAAGTGAATATATGAATATCCAAATGCAACATAGAGCAAGGGAAACCCTATATGCTTATCTAAGATGATTAATATGCAATTAGAACAATCCTAGATATTAAAACTAAATGACATGTTCAATCAAATAGTTTAGCTAATCAAGATTAAGCACAAAACCTAATTAGCTATCACAATACAACTTCTCAAACATACAACACACTAATCTCAATCTTGTATCAAAAGATATATAAATAACATACAAGAAATTAATTGAGATTGCTTGTTAAGAAAAACACAAAATATGTAAGATATTAGTGAAAAGCTTACCAAGCAAAGTGTGATGAAGAATCCATGCAAAGAGACATCTAGATGATCTAGGATGATGCTAGATGATGATTGATGATCATGAAAAAGTGTTTGAGTGAATAAAAATTTGAGTTCTTGGAATTTTTTCTTCTCTTGAAAAATATCCTAAGTATGAAATCTAAATATGAACTCTCTTAATTGACCTAAAGTCAAAGTGGCATATATATAGGGAGTCAATATGAAGTGTGGTCGTTTTGATAAGTGACACCACAATATTGCCTTGGGCGCTGTACGTAGAGCGCTTCTGTACAGCGCCTGTACAGCGCCCCAACTCTGTTCTCTTGGGAAAATAGAGTGGCGCTGTACGTAGAGCGCTGTGTACAGCGCCCCAACAGCGACCCAACAGCGATCGAATAAAATCGATCAGGTCTGAACAACGCTCAATGGGCGCTGTTCGTACAGCGCCTCTGTAGAGCGCTTTTGGGGGCGCCCATCCAAAATGCATCAGACCTGATGCATTTAAATGACCATTTTTGCATCAGGTCTTGTGGGTGCTGTTCAGAACAGCGCTTTGTAGAGTGCTTTGAACAGCGCCCTTTGCAATGCAAGAAATCCAAGGCTATGCATGTCAAGGCAATGGACAATGCAATGAGCAATCAAACTAACATGCAAGAAGAAATGAAAATAAGCATTAATGCACAACAATAAGAAACACAACATACAAAGATTAAACATATGCATGAGTTGTGAGTGTGTGCAACTATCTCTTTAAGACAAGTAAGCACATAGAAATTTACCTTCGGTGCTTATCAACACAAGGTCTTCAAAGGGCTTCGAACAATAATACCAACACCTAAGCTACCCTTACAAAAAACCCCCAACATGTGGTTTGTCCACGAAATGAGCCAATCAACAAATGGGAACCTTACACAATCATTAAAACATGCATGAATAGAATTCATGGCTTTGCATCCTAATGCCTAAACATGTCATGACATTTCAATGAACTAGATGTAATCAAATAAACATGCATGAAGAGATATTCAACAATCATGAATGCACACATATAAAAACACACAACATACAAGTATTAGAGATATGCATGAGTTGTGAGTGTGTGCAACTAGATCTCTTCTCTTAAGGTCTTGAGAGGGCCTTGGTTGTGCAAATCACAAACCATCAAAAGCCTAAGCTACCCTTACATCAAGCCCCACGTGTGGTTTGTCCATGAAATAAGCCAATCAAAATATGAGACCTTACATGAGCTGTTAGGTTTTTGGTTTGTCTTGGCATGTATTCTATATCAAAATGTTGTTGTCTTGTAATGTTTAGTGGTCTAAGAATTGAAGATTCAAGTCGTCAAAGAAAGACTTGGCCACAACTCATGTAAGATGCCGGCTTCAAAGAGAAATGTGCTGCATCGGTCTACAAAGGTATATAAGACCTCATTTCTCTTACAAGGCTAGGCACACACACACAAGGCATTCATATGTGTCCCTTCATGGTTGAATATCATTTATATATCGCTTTCACACACTTGGTAATGTATGCACATGCATTAGCTTTAATTTGATGAACATTGCAATTTGCATGTTCTAGGACTATGTTTAGGAAAGACATACGTGTGTGATTTTGTGTTATTTGTTTTTGTAGTTTTTGTATTTGGACTTGAACATGTTCTATTATGATTCCTAATTGAGTCCCGGTCATTTCGGTTACTCATTCATTTAGTTTCGAGTCCAAACGATGTAGCTACGCTACTTTTCTTTCTCATTCATTGAGTTGTGTTCGTCGTCATTTTCAGAGATGAATTCTCAACAATTTGTCAAAGTTTCATAGTCTTCATTGTGCGTGAGAGAGTCACAGTTCATAATCCAAAAACGGATTTGAATTCGGAGTTCGGATGCCCGAATACGGTTGAAGAACACGAGTGGTGCGCGGGAGAAGCTAGCGAGGCCAAGTGGCCAAGCTAGGCCACCCCATGTGGAGGCCGTGGGGCCCACGGCCAGACCAGCCCTCTAGTCCCATGTGGCCCACGCGCCCCACACGGGCCTGGGCTGAGGTGGCCTATTTTGATTGGCTGAAATCTCCTTTCTCTCTCCTCCATTTAAATATTCCAATTCCCTCCCATTTGATTTTCAAGAAGAAAAAGATTGAAATCCCGTCAGAATTTTCTCTCCAATTTTTCTCATCTTCCAAACACCATAACTTTCTCATACGAAGTTGGAATTGAGTGATTCAAGTTGGAGATTATTCGTAATCGAGTCCTCTACCTTTTTCAAGTGGTTTGGCAGCTGTTTGATTGAATTTTCTGGTGGTTGCACACAGAAAACCGAACCAGCTCGAGAATCCAAGGTAGTGTTCATATCTTTGGGATTTCTTCTTTTATTACCTTCAATTTGCTTGGGGTTTCTTCTTCTATATGTATGTGTATGTTCGGTGAATGCTATAGAGAAAGATAGCTTCACAATCAATCCTAATCAAAAGTTTATTTAGAGACACTTGTGAACTAGTTTCTTAGATTCTAGGTTTTTCACATGTTTGAGAGTTGTATTGTGATTAGATTGATATCTTAGGTTGTTTGTGACTTGATTGAATCAATTTTGTGATAAATGACCTTGAGATGTGTTTTGATCATTTGATTGATGAAATCTAGGATTATTGTATTTGTATGTGTTTTTAGAGCTATCTAGGATTTAATTGATTTATCTTTTAATCCTTGCTCTAAATATTTGGCTAGAATATTGATTGATTTGATTTCATGATTCTAGCATTTTATTGTATGTTTATAGCATCTAGAACTTGTACTTCATGAATATGTATTGTTCAAGTGTTATATGTGATGAATAGAACTATGAGCTTATGTGTTAGATGCTTTTCACTTGCTCTAGGTTTAATTCATGTTTTTAACATCTAGATTACTTTACTTGTGTTTTCACATGTTTAGGTCTAGTTGTACCATGGAATGTATTGATCACATGTTCTATGTTGTATTGATTGTTTGAATCATTTGCATTCACATGATCACATTAGGAAGTCCTTATAAAAGACATGAAGTCTTGGTTAGAGTCGGGATGACTCGAATAGCCAAGCAAGAAGACTTGTCTAGAGTCGGGATGACTCGGATAGGCAAGCAAGAAGTCATGGCTAGAGTCGGGAAGACTCGGATAGTCATGCATGAGAGGCTCCCTAGAGGCATGTGTGCCTTGGATAGGGAGTTGGCTTATATATTGGTAGGCCTAGGCGTATGGATAGACATAGACTCCAAAAGAGCGGGGTACATGGGATGTGTATGCACTCTTGAGGAATTCCTAATCTTCCATCGATGTTGGTTTTGTATGTTGTCCAATATATGGTGGCTCTGCATCATTGAGGGATTTCATACTCTCCAATAGGGTTGGGTAAACATAGACTCTACTAGGTTTGGTGAGCTAAAGATTGGTCACTTTGTGGAATTTCTAATTTACTTTCCAATATATGTAAGTACCCAATGGTTGTAGTTCAACCCGTGGATGTTTCCTCTTTGGAGGTTTTACCACGTTAAAAAATCTCTTGTGTTAATTCTTCCTATCTCTATTTCTTATATCTGTATATGTGTTTGTTGTTATCTTGTTGCTTAATATTCTCTTGTGATGTATTTTGTAACAAGATTTTGTATAGTGTGATTTGTGATCTTAGTCATTTAATCTTATTGTAAATATTATTCTTTTGTATATTGTAATTCTTGTGTATATCATTATTTGTTTATACTTGTAATACATTGAACATATATTGAAATACAAGTATTCTTTGATGTTGAGTTTATGTGTTCTTATACCTTATACAACTATTTGATATTCATAGAATATGCTTATCTTGTCTATGTATGAATTTGTGGTTTATGTGTTGTATGTAAGGCTACTTTGAGGGACAAACGAAAGTTTGTTCAAAGGATTGAAAAAGGCGTAAAAACCTATTCACCCCCCATCTAGGTATGCTTTAAGCTATTTAACTCCGTTTGTATACTTTCATGAGCCTTATGTTAAATGGGAGTCTTTCAGCTCAAGCCCATCATAAAGTCCTTGAGTCTGACCCAATTCCAAGTCAAGTGGAGGCTAGCTGTGTTACACATAATGACTTTGTTCAGGAAAGTAGAGACCTTCGGTCCTCAACAAAAAACAAGACTCAAGACCCAAGGTTTGCTACAAACCAGTATGATCGACTTCAGAAAGCAAGGACTAGAAACTGGAAGTGGAGAGCAAGGTTGGTCAAATGGGTCGTCAATAGAGTGGTGGTGTTATTTTGAAGAAGAGGCAGGCTATGAAAAGTGTTATGTCTAAAGCCACTGTGTTGAAGAAAATAAAGGATGCCTACCAGACACGATGAAAATGCTCTGTTGGAGCGCCTGAGGTTTGGGTAGTAATTGGGCGTTTCGGGTCTTGCTCAAACACAAGCAGGACTTCTCTCCGGATATTGTCTTGCTAATGGAGACAAAGACTAATCATCATATTGTAGAAGCTCTTCATATTAAATTGGGTTTTTTCGGCAAACTAGTGGTGGATTGTGAGGGATGCAGCGGGGGTTTGTGTCTCTTGTGGTTAGACAGAGTAGAGATTTCTTTATTAACGTATTCCATGTTCCACATTGATGTGAGGGTTACGAATGATGGTGCTACAGATTAGTGTTTGATTGGGTTCTATAGTCACCCTGATCAATCCCAGCGTGGCCATGCGTGGGCTCTCCTTCGGCGCCTTCATGGTATAGCTAACCTCCCTTGGTTGTGTGCAGGGGACTTCAATGAAATATTTTCTAATGATGAGAAAATTAGGGGTGACATGAGGTTGCAAAGGATGATGGATGATTTTCAAGAGGCTCTTAACTTCTGTGGTCCGGAAGATATATGGTTTGTGGGCCCTGATTTCACTTGGTGTAACAAGCATGATGGTATTGCCTTTATTCAAGAAAGACTTGATTGGGGTGTCTGCTATAGTGACTGGACATAGTTGTTATGCAGGTCTATGGTGAAGCGCTTGGAATATTGGCACTTTGACCATTGTCCTCTTTTAGTTGATATTGTGGGCCAACATGATAGAATTGATTTGGTGGGGGTAGAAATCGTGCGCACTTCCACTTCGAGGCCTGTTGGGTAGGTAGAGATGAGTGTGTCGAGTTGGTTTCGGGCAGGTGGGGTAATCTGGATTCTATGATGAATATGCAAGACGTGGCTTGCGGGATTCGTAGGTGTTATACGAAATTGGCTGATTGGAATTCTAAGAATAGATGTAGATTGCGAAACGATATCTGGAGAAAAAGGTTGGAATTGCGTGAGGCTACTAATAACATTTAGGCAGGATCTTGGAAGACTATCAATAGTCTTGAGCATCAACTGGATAATCTTCTTGATTTTAAGGAACGTTATTGGAAACAATGCTTTCGTGTGGAATGGCTTAAATGAGGGGGATCGTAATACAAAATATTTCCACATGAAAGCGTCTATGAGGAGAACTCGTAATGAGATTCCAGGTCTCTTTGATGATGCAGGTCTGTGGCAGGTTAACAAACGAGACCTAGAAAATGTTGTTGTGCATTACTTTGCCAATTTGTTCACTTCTGTACATCCTTCTGGTGACAATATGGATATTGTTTTGAATCGTGTTCAACCACAGTAATGTGCGAGAAGTGGTGGCCTCCTTGATTGTGATTTTTTCGCTGAAGATATTTGAGCTACGGCTTTCTACATCTCTCATTCTAAGGCCCTAGGGTCGAATGGTTTCCCATGCCTATTTTTCTAGAAATATCGGTCCACAGTGGGTGGGAGTGTCACAAAACTTGTCTCTATTGTTAAATGGAAGGGGGGGGGGGGGGTGTGTGTGTGTGTGTGTCTTGAAGCTGTTAATGATACCCTTGTTGTGCTAATTTCGAAGGTGAAAAAGGTTGAGAGAGTAGCTGAGTACCGCCAAATTAGTTTATGTAATGTTCTGTACAAGGTAGTGGCCAAGGCTTTAGCAAATCGTCTTCGCCTGGTCCTTGGGGAAGTAATTTTAGAATCGCAAAGTGCCTTTATTCCTGGTAGATTAATCTTTGATAATGCGGTGATTGGCTTTAAATGCCTTCATGTTATTCACACTAAAAAGCCTAAAGTGGGGGCAATGGCTCTGAAGCTTTACTTGTCTAAAGCATACGACCAGGTTGAATGGTGTTTCTTGGAGAGTATGATGTAGAGGGTAGGCTTCTTTGAACGGTGGGTGGATAGAGTGATGAGATGTGTTACTTCTGTGTCCTTTTCTTTCTTGATTAATGGAAATGTTTGTGGGAGAGTGCGACCTTCAAGAGAGCTGCACCAAGGAGATCCGCGATCTCCCTACATCTTTTTGATTTGTGCAGAAGGTCTTTCTAGTGTGATTGATTCAGCTATTAGAAGAAGAGCTTGAGCTTTGGCTGGCTTTAAATGCAGTAGGTTGGGCCCGCGTATTTCTCACTTGTTCTTCGATGATGACAACTTGTTATTTTCGAATACTACGGATACATAGTGCGCAACTATTAGGCGGATCCTGGATGATTATTGAAACAAATTACAGTGTGTTCAATATTAATCTAGAGGGGGGGGGGGGGGGGGGGGGGGGGGGGGGGGGGGGGGGCGAGGAATAGATTTTATCCGATTTTACCCAATTTTTGTTAATAGCCAAGTTGAGGAAAATGCCTCTAACTAGTCATAATAATATAACAAGTGTAATATGTGTGGAATTTAAATAACACTTGATATTTACGTGGAAACCTAATGTAGCGGAAGCTCTGTCGAGAAAAACCTGCGAAAACGATTAGAAACAACCTACTAAAGTTCCGTTGATTTGCGCACAAATACCGGAAAGTTAGGCTTCAATTCGTTGATTCAAGAAGAATACCGAAATTGGGATAATTAGAGAAAACTCTAAATTTTATAAATCAAAAACTGAATGGCCAATTCGGCCTACATCTTAATTTAAAGCAAACAAATCCTAAACCTAATCGAATTCCTTGGAAAGCAAGAAAATGACTTAAAAACGGAAATTTACCAAAAAAAGGCAAAAAACGAATTTAAAGCAAAAACTAATTCTACTGAGAATCCTAAACACTCCAGAATTGACGGAAGTCGATTCGGAATCGGGAAACTCAATTTATTGCGAAAAATAAACTTTCCTAAAACGGCAAAAACTGCAATATCAAGGCCTAAACGATGGAAATTGCCTAAAAACGGACGTGCTTACGCAGCAAAGCTTTGTAGTAGTTCCGGAAACACCGAAACGCATCAGCTGTCAAAATTCCAAGTCAATCTGATTCCGTCGCCCGGGTTTGGTCTTATTGGTTTGTTTCAAATCCCACCCATCCAAATAATCTAATGCCAGTTGATCCACTGCTGCCGCATCAAAACCCCTACGGGAAAAACCACGGGCTAGTAAGTGCGTCACACTCGAACCTCGAATCCACTAAATGTGTTAAAGATTACAACCTAATCCTGGTATATAATCACACACCTACCTAATCCCGGTATAAGTGGACCTAGTCCAATTGCTTACGAATTAAGCAACCTAATCCCGGTCACAACACAAGACTTAATTCTCTAAGAAGACAAAATAAAACCTATGTGAATATGTGAGATATTTAAAATGCAATTTAGAGCTAGGTAACCCTATATGCTTATCTAGGTGATGATTTTGCAATTAATTCAATCTTAGATATTAAAAGCTAGATGACATGTCAATTAGCTTAGCTAAACATAGATTATGAAAACCTAGATAGCTATCACAATACAACACTCAATCAAATCAACACAACAATCTCTATCTTGAATATTAGAAATTAATCTAAGAACAAGCAAGTAATAAAATAGATGCCTTAATAAATAAAACACTAATTATATATGATAATAGTGAAAAAACTTATCAAAGCAAGTGTGTTGATGAAAGACCCATGCAAGCAAGCATCCTAGATATGCTAGAAGATGCTAGATGAATTTTGATGCATATGAAATTTGGTTTGAGTGTTTAAATGAGCAAACTTGATTGCTTTTTCTCACAAAAATCTCTCTTTCAAAAATAAGGTTTTTGATGATTAAAGAGTCACATTCAGAACAAGAGAAAGTGATGTATTTATAGACATGAAAAACAGAGCATGTGAAAAGACAAGTTTGCCCCTGAAAACGCACGATCAGCAGTTTCATTTGGCGGCCAGGCCACCATTTACAACCATCGAATTGAGCCCGAGAAGAATAGAGCATCAATGGCGGTTTCATTCGGCGATTTCGAAACCGTCGATTAAACCTCCGATTAAACCGCCGAATAAAACCGGGAGATTAAATCAATCAAGTATGAACGACGGTTTCGTTCGGCGGTTAGGAAACCACCGAATCAACTGCAGAATTGATCAAGAGCTTTCTGGACTTAAACAGCGGTTTCATTCAGCGGCCAAGCCGTCGATCATAACCACCGTTTCACCACTTTTGGTGAAACCAAAAGAAAAGCCAAGGGCATTCTCCGTAGGCAGTCTTCGCGCTAAACCAAGCACACATTAGTGCAAGCGCGGACGTTTCCGAACAATATCGGGAAACGAATTACAATACACATATACACACAACAAGATATAAAAAACAAAGTGCAAGTGTGAAAAGTGACATGTGAAGAGTATGCATACAAATGAAGTATGCTAAGTGTGTGTGTGCAATCTAAATCTCTTCAAATAAAACTAAGCACTAGAGATATACCTTTGGAGTGCTTGTCACCTTGAGGACTTGAAAGGGCCTTTGAGCTTGATCCTTAATCACCTAAACTACCTTTACAATTCAAACCCCAACATGTGGTTTGTTCACGAAATAAGCCAATCAATGAATGAGAATCCTTACAATCTCCCCCTTTGGCTATTTCGTGACAAAACCACCACTCGCATTGATCCTTACAATATAATTAAATCTACGGGATAACAAAGATATTCTACATAACAAAGAGATATAAAAGTACAAAAAAAACTTCAAGTCTTTAATCTCTTGTAGAACTATCAACCCTTCAAAACAAAAGATTATATTTTCCAAAACAAGTGTATGTGAGATGATCAATTGAAAATAAAACACGCATTTGCATATAAGAATTTAAGCACAACATCATGCAATGTATGTGTATGCAATGCTCCCCCTCAATGGGTTACTCCCCCTCAATGAATATTCTCCCCAACATGCACAATTGCTACTACAATTTGCAACTCCCCTTACCACATTCTACTCCCCCCTTTTGTCATGATATAGGCAAATGAGTAGTCCCCAACCGGGTCACTTCTAGCAAAGAGAGATAATAGCATACAAGATATTTGCATAATCATATAAGTCACTTTATGCATCTCAATTAATTGGAGATAAACAAAGAGATTTATTTAAAGAAAATGTGTGAATAAAAAATGCTTTGCATACAAAACATGTAGCATTCAAGTCCAAAATACAATGGTATTTGGCAAAGCAAATGACAAAGGTTTCTAATAAGAATTCAAACCAATTTCGCCATTGTCATGAAAGAAGCAAGAATATAGAGATTTTAATGATTTCATTTTAAGAGCAACTATATCCAACTTTATAAGCGAAATATGACATGAGCGACTTTTTGCACCCTATTTGATTTTTTCGGGTGAGATACCCGTATGATAGTAGCCATGTTCAACTAATAAAGAAAGAGAGACATTTGGATTATAAAATCTTTTGAACGGATACAAGATCCTTTATTCATTTTGAGTCTCATAAGCTTTTTCACACAAGTTTTGCATTTAAGAACGCAATCATCAATTCATGTTTTTTTCATTTGAGCATGTTATATGAATTTCATGCTTTTTCATTTGACATTAGCATGTTATAAAAGAATCATCATGTAATGGAGATAACTATAGGTCATTCAAATCATACTTTCTATGTACATCTTCTAGTCCAAAAATGCATGTTTGAACATAAATATGATATGAATTGTAAATAAAGCATGGTTCACACTTATTGAATTGAAAGCATATATACATATGTGCAACCAAGCTTACTCAAGCAATTAAAAAAGAAGCATAATATATTTCAAATTTTTACAGGTGACAAGTATGCATAATAGCTCTCTTTGCTTGAGTTCCCCTTATGGGGTCAATCACCAAAACTCATCACTCCACAAGACAAATCCCAATAGATCTACTAAGAGTTTTAAATTGAGTAGCATCTAAGGGTTTAGTAAATAAGTCTGCTAGTTGATCATTAGTACCTACATGTTCAAGTACTATGCATTTATTCTTAACTAGTTCTCTTATGAAATGATGGCGGAAGTCAATATGCTTAGTTTTAGAATGTTGAACCAGATTCTTAGAAATATTAATGGCACTCATATTATCACAAAAGAGAGTGAGTGTACCTTGGTTGAATCCGTAGTCTACTAGCATTTGCTTCATCTAAAGGAGTTGTGTGCATCCACTATATACTCGGTCTTTGCTGTAGACAAGGAAATTGAGTTTTGCTTATTGCAAAACCAAGACACCAAGTTGTTGCATAGGAAGAAGCAACCGCCCGATGTGCTTTTTCTATCATCACAATTTCCTACCTAATCCGCATCACTAAAGCCTATAAGACTAGCATTAGTGTCAAAAGAGTACCAAATCCCATAGTTGGATGTCCCATTCACATAGCGAATGATTCTCTTAATCGAAGAGAGATGAGACTTCGTAGGATCCGATTGGTACCTAGCACACACACCCACACTAAAGGATATATCGGGCCTACTTGCGGTCAAATAAAGCAAGCTACCTATCATGCCCCAATATAGAGTTTGTTCCACACTTTTTCCATTTGCATCCTTGCTAAGCTTCAAAGTGGTACTCATGGGTGTATCACAATGTTTGGCATTATCAAGACCAAACTTCTTCACTAGGTTTTTGGCATATTTGGCTTGGGTAATAAATATCTCATCATCTAATTGTCTAATTTGCAAACCTAGGAAGTAACTAAGCTCACCAACAAGACTCATCTCAAATTCATGAGACATGACATCAACAAATTGTTGGACTTTGGTGTTGTTGGTTGAGCCAAATACAATGTTATCAACATAGATTTGAGCTATAAATAACTCATCTTTGTTTCTCTTGATGAACAAGGTCTTGTCAACACTACCCCTTGTGTAATCATTGTCAACGAGAAATTGAGTGAGGCGCTCATACCAAACCCTCAGTGCTTGTTTCAACCCATATAGAGCCTTCTTCAGGCGATAGACATGGTTAGGGTGGTGAGCATCCACAAACCCCTTGGGTTGTTCAACAAACACTTCCTCTTGCAAGAAGCCATTGAGTAAGGAACTCTTTACGTTCATTTGGTGCAATTTGAACTTATGCACACAAGAAATGGACAAGAGAAGTCTAATGGACTCTAAGCTGGCAACATGAGCAAATGTCTTGTTAGGTTTATAGTTTGTGTTGGCATGTATTCCATATCAAAACGTGTTTCTTTTGTAATGTTTAGTGGTCCATATGTTGAAGATTTAAGAAGACGAAGAAAGTCTTAGCCACAATTCATGCAAAATGCCGGCTTCAAAGAGATATGTGCTTCATTGTTCATCAAAGGTAATATAAGACCTCATATCTCTTACAAGGCTAGGCACACACACACATGGCATCCTTGTGTGTTCCTTCATGGTTAAACATCATTTATATATCACTTTCACACACTTGATAATATATGCTCATGCATTTATACTATCTTGACAAACTTTGCTTATTGCATGTTCTAGGACTATGTGTGTGTCTTTGTGTTTGTATGTTTCTGTATTTTGTTATTTGGACTTGAATATGCTCTATTATGATTTCTTATTGAGTTCCGGTCATTTTGGTTACTCATTCATTTTGTTTCGAGTCCAAACGATGTAGCTACGCTACTTTTCATTCTCATTTGTTGAGTTTACTTCATCGTCATTTTCCGAGATGATTTCTCAACCATTTTTCAAAGTTGTGTAGTCATCATCGTGCGTAAGGGAGTCACGGTTTGTAATCCAAAAACGGATTCAAAATCGGAGTTCGGATGCCCAAGATACGACTGAAGAACGTGAGGGAGCGCGCGAGAGGAGAGCGTGGCCAAGAGGCCAAGTGGCCCAAGCCGTGTGGGAGCCGTGGGACCCATGGCCAGAGGACCCCTCTGGTCCCGTGTGGCCCATGCGCCCCCCATGGGCTGGGTGATGTGGCCACCTCTGATTGGCCCGAAAAATCTCTCTCTCTCTCCTCCTTTTAAATTCCCTCCATTCCCTCTATTTCATTTCTAAGAAGAAAAATTGCAAAAATCCCGTCAAAAATTTTCTCCCAATTTTCTTACCTTTCAAACACCATAACTTCTTCATACGGAGTCGGAATTGAGTGATTCAAGTTGGAGATCATTCGTAATCGAGTCCTTTACCTTTTCCAAGTGGTTTGGCAGCTGTTTGATCGATTTTCTGGTGGTTCTACACAGAAAACCGAACCAGCTCGTGAATCCAAGGTATTGGTCTAATCTTTGGGATTTCTTCTTTTATAACCTTCAATTTGCTTGGGGTTTCTTCTTCTATATATACTTGTATGTTTGGTGAATGCTATTGAGACAGATAGCATCACAATCAATCCTAATCAAAAGTCTATTTAGAGACATTTGTGAACTAGTTTCCATGATTCTAGGTTTTTCACATGATTGTGAGTTGTATTGTGATTATGTTGATATCTTAGGTTGTTTGTTACTTGATTGAATCAATTTTGTGATAAATGACCTTGAGATTTGATTTGATCCTTTGATTGATGAAATCTAGGATTATTGTATTTGTATGTGTTTTAGAGCAATCTAGGGTTTAATTGATTTACATCTTAAATCCTTGCTCTATATTTTTGGCTAGAATATTGATTGATTTAATCTCATGTATCTAGCATTTTATTGTATGTTGATAGCATCTTGAACTTGTACTTCATGAATATATTTTGTTCAAGTGTTGTATGTGTGAACGAGATTTTGAGCTTATGTGTTTGGTGTTTACACATGCTTTAGGTTTTATTATTGTATTTTGCATCTAGACCTTTATTACTTGTGATATCACATGTTTAGGTCTATTTGTATCATGGAATGTATTGATCACATGTTCTATGTTGAATTGGTTGTTTGCATCATTTGCATTCACATGATCACACTAGGAAGTCCTTGTAAAAGGCATGAAGTCTTGGTTAGAGTCGGGATGACTCGGATAGCCAAGCAAGAAGACTTGTCTAGAGTCGGGATGACTCGGATAGGCAAGCAAGGAGTCATGGCTAGAGTCGGGAGGACTCGGATAGTCATGCATGGGAGGTTCCCTAGAGGCATGAGTGCCTTGGATAGGGAGTTGGCTATTATATTGGTAGGCCTAGGTGTATGGTTAGACATAGACTCCAAAAAAGCGGGGTACACGGGAGGTGTATGCACTCTTGAGGAATTTCTAATCTTCCATCGATGTTGGTTTTGTGTGTTGTCCAATTTATGGTGGTTCCGCATCATTGTGGGATTTCATACTTTCCAATAGGGTTGGGTAGACTTAAACTCCACTAGGTTGGGTGAGCTAAAGATTGGTCACTTTGTGGATTCTCTATTTTTATCATCCAATATATATAGTACCCTAATGGTTGTATTTCAACCCGTGGATGTTTTCTCCTTGGAGGTTTTACCATGTTAAAAAATCTCTTGTGTTAATTCTTCCTATCTCTATCTTTTATATTTTATTTGTGTATGTTATTATCTTGTTTCATATTATTCACTTGTGATATATAGTGAAGCAAGTATTTGTAAAGTGTGATTTGTGGATTCATTCTTTTGATCATTTTTGTATATATGATTCTTTTGTATATTGTAATTTTTGTATAATGATATTTGATCACTCTTGTAACTCATTGAATATCTATTGAAATACAAGTATTCTTTGTTGTTGTGTTTATTTGTTCTTATACCTCACACAACTAGATGATATACATTGACCTTGTTCACATGATTATATTCTCATATTGTCTATGTATGTCTTTCTTGGTTTATTTTGTTATGTGTAAGGCTACCTTGAGGGACAAACAAAAGTTTTTTCAAGGGATTGAAAAAAGGTGTAAAAACCTATTCACCCCCCCTCTAGGTATGCCCTAAGCAATTTAACTACGTTTGTATACTTTCATTTCTCCTCAAAGTCGATACCCTCAATTTGAGAGTATCATTGTGCAACAAGTCTAGCCTTGTTATGCACTATGTTGCCATCCTCATCGGATTTGTTCCTATATATTCATTTGATGCCTATGACATTAGTGGTCTTAGGCCTAAGAACTGGAGTCCAAACCTCATTCCTTTCGAATTGGTTTAGCTCTTCTTGCATGGCAAGAGCCCAAAATTCATCATTTAAGGCTTCATCAACCTTTTTGGGTTCTATTTGAGAGGTGTAGCATGTGTAGCTAATGAGATTAGCTATTTGACTCTTAGTCCTAACCCCCTCATTAACCTCTACAATGATGTCATTCTTATCATGGAGTTGTCTAACCCATGGAGCGGGTTCTTTAGAGTTCAAGAGAGAAACTCTATCAATGGGTTGTGTGTCATTATCAATAACATTAGATGTCCCAATATTAGGAGTCACACCAACCTTCTCCAAGGGACAGTCATCACTAAAAACAACCTCCTTCTCATGGTTACTAGACTTGAGCCTTTCATCATCAATGACAACATTGGATGATTCCATGACGTTTCAAGTCTTCAAATTGAAAACTCTAGAGGCTCTACTATCTAAGGCATAGCCAATAAAGATACCCTCATAACTCTTAGCATCAAATTTGCCAAGTTGATCACAGTCATTTAAAATGATGCACGGTGTGTATAAAACTATCTAAAGGGGGGGGGGGGGGGGGGGTGTGAATAGATTTTAATCGTTATTACCCAATTTTCGCATGAATGTCAATTTTACGAAAAATGCCCCTAACTAGTCACAAAAATATAACAAGTGTAATATGGTGCGGAATGTAAATAACACTTGATATTTACGTGGAAACCCTTACGGGAAAAACCACGGGCTGTTATGTGCACTACACACGAACCTCGAATCCACTAATTGAAATGATTACAACCTAATCCCGGTTTAATGATCTAATCCTGATCAATAATCATCACAACTACCTAATCCCGGTATAAGTGGACCTCGTCCAATTGCTTGTGATTTAAGCTACCTAATCCCGATAGCAACACAAGACTTAATTCTCTAAGAAGAGATAATACAACCTAAGTGAATATATGAAATATCCAAAAATGCAATTAGAGCTAGGTAACCCTATATGCTTATCTAGGATGATGATTTTGTAATTAATTCAATCCTAGATATTAAAAGCTAGATGACATGTCAAATAGCTTAGCTAAACATAAATTATAAAAACCTAGATAGCTATCAAAATACAACACTCAATCATGTCAACACAACAATCTCTATTTTGTATCTAGAATATATTCTAAGAACATACAAATAATATAAGAGATGTCAATGATAAATAAAACACTAATTATATATGATAATAGTGAAGAACTTACCAAAGAATATGTGTTGACCAAAACCCATGCAAGCAAGTATCCTAACTATGCTAGAAAATGCTAGATTGTTATAAATTAATGAAGAATAATAGATGGAAGAACATATAAAGTAATAGATGAACTAACAACAAAGGTAATAAGAGGAAGTAAATAACAACATGAGATAACAAATAAATAAAATGAGAGCAAGAGAGACGAGATATGAGAGAGTATGAGAAGGAGAGCTTTTTCTCTTGTATTGATATTCTCATTGATTCAACAACAACAATATTTACAATAGAATGCCATATATATAGGCAAAAAGAGAGGGGTAATTGATGTAATATTCCACTACTTACACATGAAGCAAAACCATAGAAGTTTGCCATATGTGTTGGCTTCTTTAGGAAGCTAGGGAGGAAACATGTGGTGGAAAGCCACCTATTTGTTGCACATGTGTTATGACACATGTATTGTAACACTCCCCCTTGGATTTCCACCACTTGTATTTTAATTTGCTAGGAAAAACCCAGTGGGACAAAAACCTTAGCAAAAATATATACAATGATCTTCTGGATCAGGTGATGTAGATGTGTTCAGAACTGCCTCATTAAAACCTTTCCGGTAAAACCCAGTGGGATAAAATCCGGTAGAAGGAAAAAGAGTACAGTACACATATGTCCATTCAAAATTTTGCTCCCCCTGATTGAACGCTCCCCTTGATTGAACGCTCCCCCTGAACAAAACTTTAACATCAATCCTGTAATTTATAAAGCTGACGCATGCCAATTCCATATACCAGTTTCTCAAAAGTTGATGTAGGCAATGCTTTTGTAAATAAATCTACCAGATTATCTGTAAACTGTATTTGTTTAACATCAACTTGTCGGCTCTGTTGAAGTTCATGAGTATAGAAGAATTTAGGAGAAATATGTTTGATTATATCTCCTTTGATATAACCCCCTCTAACTTGAGCGATATAAGCCGCATTATCTTTAAATATCGGTGTAGGCATTTCTGTAGATAATGAAAATCCACATGTATTTTGAATATGATAAATAACTGACCTTAGCCACACGCATTCTCGGCTTGTTTCATGAAGTGTAAGGGTCTCAGAATGATTAGAGGATGTAGCAACAAGAGTTTGCTTTGTGGAGCGCCAGGAGATTGCTGTGCCATTATATGTAAAAACATGTCCCGTTTGTGAACGGGCTTTATGGGGATCAGATAAATACCCGGCATTAGCATAACCAATTAAACCTGAAAAGTTGTTGGATTTTGAATAATATAATCCTAAATCTTTTGTTCCATAAAGATAACGAGAAAGATGTTTAATCCCATTCCAATGTCTCCGAGTTGGTGCTAAACTGAATCTACCAAGCAAATTCACTGAAAATGCGATATCTGGTCTAGTACTTTGAGCCAGATATAATAAAGCACCAATTGCATTAAGATATGGTACTTCAGGACCAAGTATCTTTTCACCATCTTCAAGTGGCCGGAATGGATCTTTCTTAGGATCAAGATTTCTAACAATCATGGGGGTACTTAATGGATGAGCATTGTCCATATTAAATCTTTTCAGGATCTTTTCAATATATGCTGATTGATGGATAAGTATTCCGTCTGATTTATGCTCAATCTCCAGGCCGAGACAATATTTTGTCTTCCCTAGGTCTTTCATTTCAAATTCCTTTTTCAAATATTCAGTAGTTTTCAGGAGCTCTTCAGGAGTTCCAATTAAATTCATATCATCAACATAAACTGCTATAATAGCAAATCCAAATTCTGATTTCTTTATGAAGAACACATGGGTGTATAATATAATTATTATACCCTTATTTTATCAGATATTTACTGAGACGGTTACACCACATCCGTCTAGACTATTTTTAATCCGTATAAGGATTTTTGTAGGTTCATCAAATACAGATTATGAGATCTCGGTTTACATGCTTCTGACATTTTAAATCCTTCCGGGATTATAAATATCTGCATTGAGTGAATCATATAGATAAATAATTACTACACTTAGAAGACGTATTTCAAGCCTTTTAAAGGCAGCCAAATTTATCAAAAATTCGGAACGTAATTGTATTCATTACTATTGAATACTAAGTTTCTGTGAGAAACCTTGTACTATGAGTCGTGCCTCATATCTTACGATCTTGTTTTTCTCATTACGTTTCCGTATAAAGACCTTTTAGTATCCAACTAGTTTGACATCTTCAGGTGTCTGGAGAACTATTGGTCTAAATATTTTATGTTTGGCTTATGAAATCAATTCTTCTTGAATTGCTTCTTTTCATTTAGGCCAATCATACCTTTTGTATACAATCATTGATATTATGAATATCATAATTATCATTTATAATTTCAGTAGCACTACTGTGTATAAAAATACAATATCAATGATTGTTTCTTTATGATTCCACATTTCTCTCATATGATTTATAGAAATTTTCTCAATTTCAATATACTTAAATCTCTGTTGAGATTTCTTCCATTTCAATGGATTTAGTCACTTCAGGGATTTTGTGTCTCTTTAGATATATATAACTCTTATAAAGTTGATTTAGAGAAAGTGGATTTATTCATAACTCGAGTCTTGTTTATATTAGGATCCTGATAATTTATTTTCCTCTTCTGGGAATAATACATTTCGAAATAAAAGGTTTACAAACTTATGATATGCATCAGATGATTTATTTGTTGCATTTTACTCAGATCGTTCTTCAGGAACAATCATCTGGCCGGGGTTTATAAGATAGCAACTTATAAAATTTTGTCACTTTTAATATATCAAGTAACTGATTAATATTTATCTGATGATCAATTATCATTCGTATTTGAGTGTTACGAAGATTGAAATGAGACACATTTATATATATAGAGAATCGAACTGGTATCTCTATTTTGTATAAGAGTGACTTTTCATTTATTCTTTTTGGAGAAACTTTCCATTTTTGAAATTAATCAATATAATAATACGCAGGCCATGTGCAAGAGGATAAACTGTCAGAAGCATAGATGATCTAATAAAAGATAAATCAAAATCATCATAAATCTTAGAATGGTAGAGATGAATAGAATGTCTCCATATAGAAATTGGTAATTGTATTGAAATAATAAAGTTCTCACAATTACCTGGAGACGCTTGATAAGTGATTTTGCTAATCCATTCTGAATATAAACATGTGGAACTGGATGTTCAATATTAATCCCAACTGATCTGCAATATTCATCAAATTTCTTGGAAGTAAATTCATCAGCATTATCAAGGCGTATTGACTTAATCGGATGATCAGGAAAATGTGCCCGAAGCCTGATAATCTATGCAAGTAATCTTGCAAAATCAACATTACGTGTTGGTAATAATCAAATGTGTGACCATCTGATGGACGCATCAACTAGAGCCATAAAATAGTGGAACGGTCCACTTGGTGGATGAATAGGTCCACATATGTTCCCTTCGATTCTTTGTAGAAATGACAGGGATTCAAAACCAACCTTAGAGTGGGATGATTTTATTACTAATTTCTCTTGTGAACATGCAGTACATAAATTTTCATGGGATAAAAAAAATCTTCTGGTTCTTTAATAGATGTTCGTGAGAATTTTTAATGATTCTACGCATCATTTTAGATCCTGGGTGACCAAGATGGTCATACCAAATCATAAATATTTTTGGATCTGAGAACTTCTGGTTCATAACTGTATAAACTTCTACACCTCTTATAAGAGTATAATATAATCCAGATGATAAAGCATGTAGCTTTTCCACAACGAGTTTCTGGCCCGAGTCATGAGAAGTAATGCACAGATACTCAATATTCTCATCATTTATTGTTTCTAGGTGATATCCATTATACCGTATATCTTTGAAACTAAACAAATTTCTTCTGGATCTGCTTGAATATAAAGCATCATTGATACATATTTTAGTATTATTTGGAAATAATATCATGGCTCTACCTGAGCCTTCTATCAGATCTGTTAGACTTGATATTGTATTAACATTTGCCTTAAGCAGGGTTAAATTCAGAAAGTCTTTCTGATTCCACAAAATCGTACGTGTCGTTGCACTCTCGGCTAGACATATATCTTTTCTATCTTGCTTTTCAATATCACCTAATTTACCGTTTAAAAACATATCTATTAATAAAGAAAAATAAAGTGCATATTAAACAAAGTGATCAAAAGTATAAATATATAGATATGAAAATATATCACTTCATAAAACAAAATCATGAATCATATTGATTTTTCGAACTTCCGGCTCGACCATGAACTGCGGGTTCATAAAATTCAGAAAACTTCAGGTTTTAAATAGAAATTACAAATTGACTTTCTAGATGAAAGAATCGTAACTTGATCTAATTTAGAATTTCTGGTTCTAATAAACTTTGACATAAAAGTTTTAATATCACAATTTAAATTGAATTCAGAGCTTCAAGTCTGATTAGAACTTCATGTTCAAAACTTGAGAACTTCAAGTTCAGATTCAATACTTCGTTTTCAAAATTAGAACTTCAGGTTCTATATAGAATTTGAATTTTGGAATTTCAGGTCCTAAGTATGACATTCATGTACATAGTAATGAATCCAGAATTCCATATTTTTATTGAAATTTAAAATTTTAGAACTTCAGATTCTGATCGGTTTGTAAAACCGCGCCAACTTAAATATTATAATGATAAATCCAGAAACTTTAGATTCTGGTTAGTCGGTCAAGCCGAGTTTGGCTTAAATTCCAGAAACTTAATGATTGACCTAGTTATGCTCAACGCATAATTTATACAAATCCAGAAACTTCAGGTTCTGGTTAGTTCGCATACTCAGATACATAAATTGCATAAAATTAAAATAACAGATAATACAACAGATAATATAACAAAAATAAGATGAAGAAGAACGAGAAAATAACAGTATGAGATAAAGTGAAAAGGGGAGAAAAATTATTGTTTGCTTTTATTGATGATTTCAGATTACATCATGACCACATAATTTCAGCTGTGTAGTCATTTTGAATGAAGCAAAATTATACTCAGAGACTGATTTAAGTCTTGAAAACGTAAATGTTGCCACTGATACCTGTCATTTGGTAATGCAATATCGGGTTGGTTATCAAATCGATCTTTTAGTTCTTGCTATAGAACTTCTGGTTCTGTGACAGTTAGGTATTGGGCTTTCAGATCCTCATGCAGATGGTGACGGATAATAACCATGGCAGTAGATTTGTCTTGTTCATATGCCTCGGCCCCATTTTCAATAATGTAATACAAGCCTTCTGATTTTAGGAGTAATCTGGCATCAATAACCTAGGACATGTAATTGTCCTCAGACACTTCTAGTGCAGTAAATTTCAAACTTACAAGCTTTGACATTATTACAGCTTCTGGTTATCCGAAAATCACAATCGGAGTCAGAACTTTTGGTCTGACAAAAATGTGAGGAATTTAAACCTTTAGATATATAAAGGAATATTTGTAAGTAAATAAATCCAGAAGCTTCAGGTTCCGGTAATGATAAATAAATCCATAAACTTCAGGTTCTAGATGGGTGACTAAATTGTTTAAATAAAAATTATAAAATAAAATGCGTAATAATAAATGCGGAAAAAGTAAATTCAGAACTGCAGGTTCAGATAGGTTGGCATAGCCAATCTCATAAAAGCATATAAATAAATAAATGCAGGAAAGTAAATCGCGTAAAAGTAAATAAAATGCGAGAAAGTAAATTACGTAAAAATAAAATGCAGGAAAGTAAATTCAGAACTGCAGGTTCTGGTATTAATAAATAAAAGTCTAGATGCTTTTGGTTCTAGTAATAATAAATTCAGAACTTCAGGTTTTGGAAATAATAGCATCGTGTTGATAACGTGTTATAAATTAATGAAGAATAATAGATGGAAGAACACATAAAGTAATAGATGAACTAACAACAAAGGTAATAAGAGGAAGTAAATAACAACATGAGATAACAAATAAATAAAATGAGAGAAATAGAGATGAGATATGAGAGAGTATGAGAAGGAGAGCTTTTTCTTTTGTATTGATATTCTCATTGATTCAACAACAACAATATTTACAATAGAATGCCATATATATAGGCAAAAAGGGAGGGGTAATTGATATAATATTCCACTTCTTACACATGAAGCAAAACCATAGAAGTTTGCCTTATGTGTTGGCTTCTTTAGGAGGCTAGGGAGGAAACATGTGGTGGAAAGCCACCCATTTATTGCACATGTGTTATGACACATGTATTGTAACATAGATGATAATTTGATTTATATGAGAATGGTTTTTTAGTGTTAAAAATGTGTTCTTGATTTGATTTTCTCTCAAATGTCTCTCTTTGAAGTTTAGGGTTCTTAGAGTTAAAGAACATATGTTTAGAAAATGAGAAAGTGTGATATTTATAGATATCAAGAACAGGGCATGTGAAAAGACAAGTTTGCCCCTAAAACGCACCCATCGACGGTTTCAATCGGTGGCCAGACCGCCGAATTGAGCCCGTGAAGAACAAAGCATCAATGGCGGTTTCATTCGGCGGTTTCGCAACCGCCGATCCAACCGCCGAATCAAACCCAAGAGATTAAATCGATTAGGTATGAACAACGGTCATGACCGCCGATCTTGACCGCAGAATTACTCCAGATACTTCTGGACACAAACGGCGGTTTCATTCGGCGGCCAGGCCACCGATCATAACTGCCGATCACCAACAGAGGTGAAAACCAAGGAGAAGCCAAGGGCATTCTCCGTGGGCGGTCTTCACGTAAAACCAAGCACATTCTAGTGCATGCGCTGACGTTTCCGAACACTATCAGGAAACGAATTACTAAGCACATATACACACAACAAGATATCAATCAAAGTGCTAGTGTGTAAAATGACATGTGATGAGTATGCACACAAATGCAAGTATACTAAGTGTATGTGTGCATTCTAAGTCTTTTCAAAGAAAACCAAGTACTAGAGATTATACCTTTGGCGTGCTTGACCCTTGAGGTCTTGGAAGGGCCTTCGAGCTTGAAGTTCAATCACTTAAACTACCCTTACACAATAAACCCCAACATGTGGTTTGTCCACGAAATAAGCCAATCAAAGAATGGGAATCCTTACAATCTACCCCTTTGGCTATTTCGTGACAAAACCACCACTCACATTGATCCTCACAAACATAATTGAATCTACGGGATAACAAAGATATTCTACATTACAAAGAGATATAAGAATATATAAAAAAAAACTTCAAGTCTTCAATCTCTTGTAGAACTATCGACCATTCAAAACAAAAGATTATACTTTCCAAAGCAAGAGTATGTGAGATGATCAAGTGAGAATAAAACAAGTATTTGTATTTAAGAATTTAAGCACAACATCATGCAATGTATGTGTATGCAATGCTCCCCCTCAACCGGTTACTCCCCCTCAAAGAATATTCTCCCCAACATGCACAATTGCCACTACAATTTGCAACTCCCCTTACCACAATCTACTCCCCCTTTTTGTCATGATATAGGCAAAGAAGTAGTCCCCAACCGGGTCACTTTTAGCAAAGAGAGATAGTAGCATGCAAGATATTTGCATAAACATATAAGTCACTTTATGCATCTCAATTAATTGGAGAGAAACAAGGAGATTTAATTAAAGAAAATGTGTGAATCAAACATGCTTTGCACACAAGACATGTAGCATTCAAGTCCAAAAATATTGGCAAAGCAAATGACAAAGGTTTCAAATAAGAATTCAAATCAATTTCACCATTGTCATGAGTAAAGCAAAGATATAGAGATTTCATTGATTTCAATTTAAGAACAACTATATCCAACTTTATAAGCGAAACATGGCATGAGCGACTTTGCACCCTATTTGATTTTCCCAGGAATGATACCTGTATGATAGTAACCATGTTCCACAAGTAAAGAAAGAGAGACAATTGGATTATACAATCCTTTGAACGGATATAAGATCATTTATTCATTTTGAGTCTCATAAGCTTTTTCACACAAGTTTTGCATTTTAAGAATATGCAATCATCAATTCATGCTTTTTCATTTGAGCATGTTATAAGAATTTCATGCGTTTTCATTTGACATAAGCATGTTATAAAAGAATCATCATGTCATGGAGATAACTATAGGTCATTCAAATCATACATCCTATGTAGATCTCCTAGTCTAAAAATGCATGTTTGAACATAAATATGACATGGATTGTAAACAAGCATGGTTCACACTTTTTGAATTGAAAACATATATACATATGTGCAACCAAGCTTACTCAAGCAATTAAAAAAGAGGCATAACATATTTCAAATTTTTGCAAGTGACAAGAATGCAAAATAGCTCTCTTTGCTTGAGTTCCCCATATGGGGTCATCACCATCTTTCATCATTGAAGGTCATGAGGTCCTATGGACCTACTAAGTCCATTGGACTTAGTTGAACCTATTAGAGACAAGTTTGTCTCGTAGCAAGCGGGTTCATCTTTTTTAATCCATATAGATACAACATTTTTCTTTCTAGTGGTTAAAGTTTCAAGAGTTCTAGATGTCATAGGATCATGTAAATGAATATCATCTTTCCTATGAACATGCATTCTAGCTCTAGCTTTCTTCTTCTCAATCATGCTTTTAACTCTACACATTTTAATGTAACGAAAGTACTTTGGTCTAATATGACCATCAACACCACAAAAATGACATGTAGGGACTGTTAGGATTATGCTCAATAGCAAGAGTGTAATATTGTAATTGACAATCTTATCATATTAATAAAGTGATTTCTGTTTATTTAACAAAATCTTATAGCATTTATAATTATAATTGTCAAAGTAAATAATCATAAGGTCAAAAGACTATGAGAAAAGAAGAATTGTTCGTACATCTGGATATGTATGAGGTAGACACAATTCTTTAGTTAGTCTTGAATAATGTTCACAACTTACGTTAAAGGTTGGGCACCTTTATCTTGTTAAAGTTGTAGAATTCTTTTGCTAGCATTTGAGTGGGATCAAATGAGTTATGATGAGTCTGAAATCATCGAAGGGTCTTCGAGTAAAAGAATCTAGTGCACTGGGTGCATTGAATAGAATCACAATGAAATATTTTATCTAGAACCGTCAGTAGATAAAAGTTTTTTCATTATCAGGACAATCAGAGAGTTTATCTTAATCCTGAGATAAATGATGAACTTATGGTTGCAAGTGTTATCATTTGAGTTATCAATGAGTACGATTATATAGCATAGTCTATCCTTGATAGTTTGGTGGTATTCATTTGTTAATCGATAGAGGACTTCATTTATAGATATGGACATCGTGGCTCCATTTATTAAATGAGAGTAGAATATCATCATATGGATGTTTTGAGGTATTGGATATTGAATCTTAACGTTAAGTTTTTGATAGAGTCTATTGAAACATGGCTTCTGGACAAGTCAAAATATCCAAGTTCAAAATGTGGTCATATGAGTAAACATGGTAACTTGGAGAGCTATAGGCGGTCTATGAGCTCTTGGCGATTACTAATATTCTTCACGAGGATACACCATCACCAATAAGATTGTCTAGGGTACGAATGAGAAATATTTACTTATTCTATCTTTATTTAAGAGTTCAATTTTAGCTCTTTAGTGGAATGAGTTAAAATTAATAGATCGGACCTAAGTAAATCATTTGTTGATTGTGATTAGGTTATGTCTATTGAAGCTTAAATTTATATAGCCCGCCAAGATTCCCAATCCATACGGACTTGCATGGATCACTTGATATATTCTACCAGACCAATTTATGGGTCCATCTAGAATTGTATTTAATATATTAAGAATATAATTTGCACATTATTTATTTAATGGGCTGATCAATTATATTAATATATTAATGAAAGACATGTGGGCTTGTTTCTTTTAGTAAGAATGGGTCTGGTTCAAATGTGGGCTTTTTAATTAAAGTCTAATGGATTAAATAAAATAAGAAAATAATATTAGGCCCATGTATATGGTGTGGGAGGTAAGACTAGAATAATAGTCTAAAATATTATTTTATTTTATTGATTGATTAAATGGAAATTAATTAATTAATTAGTTAATTATTTAATTAAAAATCAAAATCTTTTTCTGACTAGGAAATATGTTTCTTAGTAGTATACTATTGTGGTAGTATAAATAAAATAAAAGACTTTATTTGGTAAGTAGATAAATAAGGGATTTATTTATCTAATCAAATAAGGAAGTCTTTTATATAGTCACAAATACACTAAAGAGTTGGATTAGGGTTTGGAATTCTAAGGAAATCTACCTAGGGTTAGGATTTAAGTCGAAAGACATAAATCCTACATGGTAAAGGATTTCGGCCTCAATATATAGATATATATGAAATATATATGGTAATTAGCCGGATATATATATATATATATATAGATACATTTATAAAGCATGCGGAATATATAGATATATATATATATATGTATATATATTTAAACAGCATGCAGAATTAAAAGCATGCAGAATCGTATATAATATATATTGACTTATATATACATTATACATTATGCAGAATTGGTGATATATATATATATATTGAAAAATATATATTATTTGGCATGTGACTTTCGGCCATAATATATATATATTCTTTATATAGAATTCGAATAACCCTAATGTCTTGAACTTGAGAGTTTTTTCTTTTGCTAGAGAAAAATAGAATCCAACTCTTAGACTAGTGTGATTTTTGGCCAAGAGGAATAGAGAGAAAAGTTTGTTCTTATTTCGATAGTGCACTAGTTACTTTTACATCAAAAGGTTTTGTGCACAATTTCGAATAAGGTTCACGCGAGTTTCGATCTAAAGATTGTGAATTCAAAAGTGACCAGAACATTCTTTGTTATCTCTTGGAACTTGTTGTGACTAACGAAAAAGAAAAAGTTTTGTTAATCCATCCTCAGGTACACAATTCAAAGAGAAGGGAGACCACGCTCCTAGGTGATTCACGTTCGTGATTGGATTGGAAGATCTTACGGATTACCATCGATTCAATGTCAATCGGATCACGCGACAAAGATATGATATCTTTAGTATTATATGTTAATTAATTAAAGGGTTAAGGTTCAAATTATGGAAAAATTTTAAACTATACTAAACCGTTTTTAGTCTCGCTTCGGCTGCGTGCACGTATTTTTCCCTACAATTGGTATCAAAGCCTTGGTTGTACCCTTTAATTAATGAACGTATATATACGTGAATCTATTTCTTTTTATTGTGATTATGCATGTTTAGAAAGAGATGACACTCTAGGTATTCTCATATATAATTACATTGGAATGTATGGATTTATATATGTTATATGTTGTTATAAAGTGAATTGTTATTGCTCAATTTTGATCCTAGAATTTCAATGTATTTTTGTTTCGGAATTGTAACAAGAAGGGTGGCCTATTATTGTCACAATTTCCTTCTTGGTAGTTGCTAAGTTTTTTTTATTGTATTAAAATTAAGTGCAGTTTTTTTTTTTTTTTTTTATTGTATTAAAATATAGTGCAGTTTTTTTTTTTTTTGTATTAAATACTGCAGTGATTAAAAAAAAAAAAAAACTGCAGTATTTTATTGTTTAAATAATGTTGTAATACGTTCAAGCATCGAAGATTCGAAGACTTGAAGAATTGGAAGCAACTGGAACAAGTTTGGGACCGTGTGCACCATAGCAACATGCATGTGCGCAAGATTGCACGCAGCTGTGCATGTTGGACTGTGGGCTGCGCACGGCAGCCCCATGAAGTGCCATGGGCTGCACATGGCAGCCCTTGTTGGGTTTGTGGAGTGCGCACGCCCATGGGGGCAGCCGTGGGACGCACAAATGATCAATGGCTGCTTGAAGACTTGTTCGCCAAGAAAGGAGTTTTTTGTATTCCAAACAAATGTAATTTACTTGTTTTTCTAGGATGGATCAAAATTGTGGCTATTTATTTTGCATAAATATTACAATATTTGTTATTGTTTGATGACATGTCATATAGAATAGGAGTGCCACTCATATATCTCTTTTGGTATGAACATGCATGCATTGAATGATTTAGGTATCTAATTGGCATCTAGATAATTTGGTAAATTATTCTATGGGATTTAATCACACGCTTTAAATAATTGAGTGGGAGAAGGTATCTTACAACACCTATGGCCTCCAAGGTTAGTTGAGCTTTATTATTTATTGGTAATCCCCCCAAGGGGCGTCCATGAATGGAATTTAGCAACATACTTCCTTATAAGGATAGACTAGACAATTGACTCAAACGAGATCTACTCCCCAAGGAGGGATTTTCGTGAGAGAAAAGATTGAGGGTCGATATCTTGGTAACACACTCAATGAGATTTTATTGATATCCTCCAAAGAGTTCTTGTCAATAAAATCACAAGGCTAAAATTGAAAATGCTGGTTGTTATGTTAACAATTAGGTGGGACCTAGTCCGTAAATGGTACGTACTCCCAAAGGAGGCGTAGCATTTATGGGTGTTGGATCACCGTTGAATTTTTATGATTGAGTTATTTATTTAACATAAATATTCGAAAGTGCTTTATCATGATTATTTACTCATATATGTTTTTGTTTTTATTTAGAAATCATGATCCCATCCCTAATCAACATCTTAAAAGATAATACTTTAACTAGAGATAATTACGTCACATGGAAAAGGAAAATTGGGTTGTTGCTGCAAGCTGAAAAACATAAGTTTGTTCTGACTACTCCTAAAAACCACCTGCTCCCACTAATGAATCTAATGTGATGCAAAAAGACGAGTATGAGCAGTGGAAGACCTCGAATGAGATGGCCAAATGGCTACTATCTTCGACGTGTTGCAACAGCAGCATGAAGGAATGAGGTCTGCTGCTGATATGATGATGTCTCTAGAAGAGATTCATATGGTTGGTAAAGTTGCTACTGTTAAGACCCGTCAGAAGGTCAAGGGATAACAGAAGAAAAAGCAACTTGGGCCTACCAAGAAGGAGATTAAGAAAGTAACCAAGATCAAAAGGAAATGCTTATTTTGTGGTGAAAAGAGACATTGGAAAAGTAATTGCCCAAAGTCTCAGAATAAGAAGGAACAAGGTAATGTGAATTATCTTGAAACATGTTTACTGGCAGATTCTACAGATTCTTGGATCGTAGACTCAGTAGCCAATAATTATGTTTGTTATTCCTTATGGGGGTTTCAAGAAAGGAGAAGGCTGAATAAGAATGAAATCAACTTGCGTTTAGGCAACGGAGCGTTGGTGTCTGCTAGTGCAGTGGGAGATATTAGAGTTAATCTAGATTCTAGTAGGAATTTAGATTTGATAGACATTTATTATGTACCTCAATTCAAGAGAAATTTAATTTCACTTTCTTGTTTAAATAAATTTGAATATTCAGTTACTTTTAATAAATTTATTATTATTAGTAAAGATGACAAATTTGTTTGCAAAGGTATATTGGAAAATGGTCTATTCTATTTACATAGAAATATCTCTTAATTGTTAGACACAGAATTAATGAAACCTAACCATAAAAGAGTAAGAATTATCATAAGATGAAACCTACCTATGCCATTTGCGCCTAGGTCATATTAACCTTAATAGGATTAAAAGATTGGTTAGTGATGGACCTTTAAGTGACTTAAAGGTTGATGATCTACCAACTTGTGAATCCTGTTTGGAAGGTAAAATGACCAAAAGGTCGTTCAGGACCAAAGGCATAAGAGCCACTGAATGTTTAGGATTAATGCATACTGATGTATGTGGTCCTATGAGCATTCAAGCTAGAGATGGATATGAGTACTTCATCACTTTCACAGATGATTACTCGAGATTTGGCTATGTATATCTCATGAGACATAAGTCTGATGCTTTTGACATGTTCAAAGCATTTAAAGCTGAAGTGGAAAATCAGCTAGATAAACATATAAAAATCTTGAGATCTGATCGTGGTGGAGAATATCTATCTGGTGAGTTTCAGCAATATCTTGTTGATAATGGAATTATTTCTCAGTTTTCTACACCAGGTACACCTCAACAGAATGGGGTGGCAGAAAGGAGAAATAGAACTCTTTTGATTATGGTTAGGTCTATGTTGAGTTATTCAACACTTCCTATTTCTTTTTGGGGATATGCTTTACAAACTACAATATACATTCTAAACGATGTACCATCTAAGTCGGTTCCTTAAACACCGAATGAGTTGTGGACTGGGCGAAAGCCTAGTTTACAACACTTAAGGATATTTGGTTGTCCTGCGCATGTGTTAAAAGGAAAGACAGAAAAGATGGAGTCCCATTCGGAAACATGCATATTTGTGGGGTATCCAAAAGAAACTAAGGGATATTATTTCTATAGTCCTAAAGATCTTAAAGTATTTGTTTTAACAAATGCTAAATTTCTGGAAAAGGACTATATGAATGATTTTATACCCAAAAGTAGAATTTTCTTGAATGAGATGTCATGAGATACAATTCCACAAGAGGTTACACAACCTAGCCCAATTGTAAGTTCCGCACCATCACAAAATCAACAACCTACCATTCCTCGTCGTAGTGGGAGGGTTAGTAGAAAACCCGAGAGATACATCGGTCTGGGAGAATCAATGGAGAATCTCCCCGACGACGATAATCCCTACACAAATAAGGAAGCAATGGAGCATGTTGATGGTCGCCATTGGCAAAAGGCAATGCAAGATGCAAAAATCCAAATATGGATTAAAGCAAGCATCCTGATCCTGGAACATAAGGTTCGATCAAGCTGTGACGAACCTTGTGTATGCAAAAGGATTAATGGCAATAAGTTGGTTTTCCTAAATTCTTTATGTTGATGATATACTACTCATCGGAAACGATGTAGGTGTATTGACATCAGTAAAAGAATGGTTAGCAAAACAATTTGATATGAAGGACTTAGGAGAAGCAAGTTATAGTCTTGGTATCCAAGTAATAAGGGATAGAAAGAATAGAACGATTGCACTATCCCAAGCTTCATACATAGATAAAATCTTGTCTAGATTTTCCATGCAAGATTCCAAGAAAGGTATGTTACTTTTCAGAAATGGAATCAAACTTTATAAGGAACAAGTTCCTAAGAATGAGCATGAAGAGCAATTCATGAGTAGGATTCCAAATGCCTCGGCAGTTGGAAGTCTCATGTATGCAATGCTCTGCAGTAGACCAGATATTTGTTTTGTTGTGGTCATAGTTAGCAGGTTTCAATCGAAACCTGGTCCTGATCACTGGACAGCAGTTAAGCATATTTTTAAGTATCTCAGGAGAACGAGAGATAATATACTTGTATACTTAGGAGGGGATTTAATTCCTGTTGGGTATACAGATTCTGATTTCCAGTCGGATTCTGACTCCAGAAAATCCACATCAGGATCTGTGTTTACTCTTGGAGGAGGAGCAATCATATGGAGGAGTATCAAACAATCTTGTATTAATGATTCCACCATGGAAGCTGAGTATGTTGCTGCATGCGAAGCTGCCAAAGAGGCTGTTTGGCTCCGCCAATTCCTAATTGACTTGGAAGTGGTTCCCAGTGCGGATAAGCAGATCACTATCTACAATGACAACAGTGGAGCAGTGGCTAACACATTGAAAGGAAGTATCATCTTCTTAAGGAGATTGTGTATAGGGGTGACGTGACGATTACCAAAATCGCGTCAGCAGAACATCTAGCAGATCCCTTCACAAAGGCTCTACCACAAAAGAGTTTTGATGGGCACCTAGAGAACATGGGAATGAGAGATATGACACATTTGCTATAGCGCAAGTGGGAGATTGTTAGGATTATGCTCAATAGCAAGAGTGTAATATTGTAATTGACAATCTTATCATATTAATAAAGTGATTTCTGTTTATTTAACAAAATCTTATAGCATTTATAATTATAATTGTCAAAGTAAATAATCATAAGGTCAAAAGACTATAAGAAAAGAAGAATTGTTCGTATACCTGGATATGTATGAGGTAGACACAATTCTTTAGTTAGTCTTGAATAATGTTCACAACTTAAGTTAAAGGTTGGGCACCTTTATCTTGTTAAAGTTGTAGAATTCTTTTGCTAGCATTTGAGTGGGATCAAATGAGTTATGATGAGTCTGAAATCATCGAAGGGTCTTCGAGTAAAAGAATCTAGTGCACTGGGTGCATTGAATAGGATCACAATGAAATACTTTATCTAGAACCGTCAGTAGATAAAAGTTTTTTCATTATCAGGACAATCGGAGAGTCTATCTTAATCCTGAGATAAATGATGGACTTATGGTTGCAAGTGTTATCATTTGAGTTATCAATGAGTACGATTATATAGCATAGTCTATCCTCGATAGTTTGGTGATATTCATTTGTTAATCGATAGAGGACTTCATTTATAGATATGGACATCGTGGCTCCATTTATTAAATGAGAGTAGAATATCAACATATGAATGTTTTGAGGTATTGGATATTGAATCTTAACGTTAAGTTTTCGATAGAGTCTATTGAAACATGGCTTCTGGACAAGTCAAAATATCCAAGTTCAAAATGTGGTCATATGAGTAAACATGGTAACTTGGAGAGCTATAGGCGGTCTATGAGCTCTTGGCGATTACTAATATTTTTCACGAGGATACACCATCACCAATAAGATTGTCTAGGGTACGAATGAGAAATATTTACTTATTCTATATTTATTTAAGAGTTCAATTTTAGCTCTTTAGTGGAATGAGTTAAAATTAATAGATCGGACCTAAGAGGGGTGTATTCAATTAGGATTCTTGAGGACATTTAAAGACATTATAAATCCTGGTGTATTCAATTTGGACATTTAAAGATTTTAAAAGAGTCTATATGAATCCAGTGGTATTCAATTAGGATTTCTATGGACTTTTAAAGAATCCTTCCAAATCCAGGTGTATTGAATTCGGACTTTAAAAATGTTTACAAGAATCAAGGTGTATTCAATTAGGACTAGATTTTAAAGGATTTTCTTATGTCATAGATTTTGATGGATTTTGGTGGACTTGATGGTGAGAGATATAAATATCAAATGTCATAATATGTTCGGCCTTCTCCCCAAAGAATTTGGTGGATTTTGCTCTCCCTCTCTCTCTCAAAACAGAAACGAAAAGCACTAATATGTAAAAATTAAAAAAACCGAGATGGTGACAATCTAAGTGGCCATGAGGTGTTTCTAAGGCGTGTTGCTTCTGCTTTCAACAACTTTGCAGAATCTACAGAAAGAGCGTGCCGTGAAAAATGTATGGAGGATTTGGTGAGCACCACCCGTTACGTTTCATGGTCCCTCCACAATAAGAACCGTGCTAGATTACGTCATTTTTTAGACTCATTTGGTGGAACAGAGCAATCTGCTGTGATAAGTAATCCTATATCTACGGGTGTTTCACAAGAGTCATCACTTGGTTCAGTTGCCAATGAAAAGCAAGACAGTAAGCCAAAGACAGATGTAAAGCTCAGTCAGTTGATTCAAGTTCTGTTATTCAGACAACAGAAACAAGATCGGCCGACCTTCTAGATAGCACACTTTGGAATAAGAGACTTGCACCTTCATCTGAAAGAATTGTTTATGCTTTAGTTCAACAGATATTCCATGGGATAAGAGAATACTTCTTGGCTTCTGCTGAATTAAAGTTCAACTGCTTTCTGCTAATGCTGGTCGTAGACAAGTTACGTGCACTTCTCCGAGAGGACCTAGAATCTGTATTTGAAGATGACATGGATAATGTCTTTGACCTCACCAATTTGCGACACTCATTGAGCCAGCAGAAGCAAGATACAGAGATTGAGCTAAAAAGGATTAAGAGACTCAGAGAAATTTAATCTGATACACGAGCATCTTAGATCGCTTCAAGTCATGTCAAGTTCTTCACTGGCTCCATCAGCGTAATTTCTGATTGAACATCAACTGTGCTTATCTAGCTTAATTATTATTAATTTTTTTTTTGGTTCTTACAAATATCAAGCAGTTATATAAATAACATGATGTGAAATGTGGTTGTCCTTTCCTTGCCTATTAACACAGTAACACTTATGTTACAAACCTTGGGTTGTGTTTTTATTTAAAAAAAATGTGAGAATAATAAGCTTCCATCCCCGGCAAGTTCTGTGAATTAAAAAGGAAAAAAAAAATCAAGTTCAAAAAGAAAACAAGCCACATACAATAATGGAATATGTTGTAGTCACATAATTATATATAATGAGTACAAAACTCACTACGTGCCAAAACTGCACAAAACGACACCAAATTAATATGTAGAGCCTTCAATCAAACACCAAAATGCTCACTCTTTATTAGCATTTTATTTTAAAGAAAAATAATTTATCTTCACTTCATACAAGCAGTGCCTTTACGCAGATAAGCCTTAGCCAATTTTGGGTTCAGTTCAATCGTTTTGTTTGCATTAGCAACAATCTCAGACTATATATATACGCAAATATATATTGATTGGTGTATCAAATTTTGCTCATTCCAACTTCAAAGGTTTTTTTTTTATAATTAGTTTACTATTAATAAGTCAGAGATAACAAATCCATGAAAATCCTTGGATATCTAAACAAATCCATAAAAGTCTGAGATAGATGTCTAAACAAATCCATAAAAGTCTAAGATGGATGTCTAAACAAATCAATGAAAATCCATGTAGATTTATAAAAGTCTGTAGAAATTTATGAAAATCTGTCACTTAAAAAATGTCTTTAAATGTCTTCAAGAATCCTAATTAATCCTAATTGAATACACCCCCCTAAGTGAATCATTTGTTGATTGTGATTAGGTTATGTCTATTAAAACTTAAATTTAGATAGCTTGCCAAGATCCCCAATCCACACGGACTTGCATGGATCACTTGATATATTCTACCGGACCAATTTATGGGTCTATCTAGAATTGTATTTAATATATTAAGAATATAATTTGCACATTATTTATTTAATGGGCTGATCAATTATATTAATATATTAATGAAAGGCATGTGGGCTTGTTTCTTTTAGTAAGAATGGGTCTGGTTCACATGTGGGCTTTTTAATTAAAGTCTAATGGATTAAATAAAATAAGAAAATAATATTAGGCCCATGTATATGGTGTGGGCGGCAAGACTAGAATAATAGTCTAAAATATTATTTTATTTTATTGATTGATTAAATGGAAATTAATTAATTAATTAGTTAATTATTTAATTAAAAATCAAAATCTTTTTCTGACTAGGAAATATGTTTCTTAGTAGTATATTATTGTGGTAGTATAAATAAAATAAAAGACTTTATTTGGTAAGTAGATAAATAAGGGATTTATTTATCTAATCAAATAAGAAAGTCTTTTATATAGTCACAAATACACTAAAGAGTTGGATTAGGGTTTGGAATTCTAAGAAAATCTACCTAGCGTTAGGATTTAAATCAAAAGACATAAATCTTACATGGTAAAGGATTTCGGCCTCAATATATAGATATATATGAAATATATATGGTAATTAGCCGGATATATATATAGATATATTTATAAAGCATGCGGAATATATAGATATATATATATTTAAACATCATGCAGAATTAAAAGCATGCAGAATCGTATATAATATATATTGACTTATATATACATTATACATTATGCAGAATTGGTGATATATATATATATATATATTGAAAAATATATATTATTTGGCATGTGACTTTCGGCCATAATATATATATATTCTTTATATAGAATTTGAATAACCCTAATGTCTTGAACTTGAGAGTTTTTTCTTTTGCTAGAGAAAAATAGAATCCAACTCTTAGACTAGTGTGATTTTTGGCCAAGAGGAATAGAGAGAAAAGTTTGTTCTTATTTCGATAGTGCACTAGTTACTTTTACATCAAAAGGTTTTGTGCACAATTTTGAATAAGGTTCACGCGAGTTTCGATTTAAAGATTGTGAATTCAAAAGTGACCAAAACATTCTTTGTTATCTCTTGGAACTTGTTGTGACTAACGAAAAAGAAAAAGTTTTGTTAATCCATCCTCAGGTACACAATTCAAAGAGAAGGGAGACCACGCTCCTAGGTGATTCACGTTCGTGATTGGATTGGAAGATCTTACGGATTACCATCGACGCAATGTCAATCGGATCATGCGACAAAGGTATGATATCTTTAGTATTATATGTTAATTAATTAAAGGGTTAAGGTTCAAATTATGGAAAAATTTTAAACTATACTAAACCGTTTTTAGTCTCGCTTCCGCTGCGTGCACATATTTTTCCCTATAGGGACAAAGTTAGGAATCATACCATGTCCTTGTGCATGCATATGAGCCTTCCCATGTTTTTGTGGTTGTCTTGGTTGTTGGATAGGATCTCTCCTTCTTTGTTGTTGACCAAGACTTGGTTGCTTCCTCGGTTGAGTTTGCATGATTGGTCTCTTCCCTTGATGGAGTTGAGTTTGAGGGAAGTTAGCATGAAGAACTCTTGTTGGTTGAGCTTGAGGTTGTCTTCTTGGAGCTACCTTCACTTTTGCACTATGCGAGCATTGTCCTAGATCAATATTCTTCCTAGGAGTTTGCACCAGTGAAGCTTCTTTGTAGCTCAAGCTCTTGACAAACACGATCTTGTTAGGAGTGGAGGACTCCTTGCCATCTTCAAACCCAAGACCTCTCTTGTCACAAGGACTCTTTCCAACACTTAACATGTGGTCAAGTTTTTCGGTACTAGAAACTATCCTAGTCCTTGACCCTTTGGCTTATTCAAGCTCTCTCTTCAATCCTTCTTTATTTCTCTTAGATAAGTCTAACTCCTTTCTTAGCTTATCTTCAATTTTCTTGGATCTTTCCACTTGTTCACTTAAGTGGTCAATATGAGCCAAAAGGTCAAGATTCTCTTCTCTCAATTTTTGAGTATTTTCCTTGGTCTTCATTGCTAAGCTTTTAAACTCAGTGAGGTATTCATCTAGAACCTTTTTGTCCACATATCCATGTGTGGAGTTAGATGAAGAGTCATCTTCATTAGAGTCACTTTCTTCTTGACTCTCATTCTCTTATTCATTGTAAGAGATTGGAAAGGCAAAATAGTTGTTCTCACAATCATTCAAGCTTGAGGGACTTCCTTCAACAACTTTCACTTTGTTGTCCCGCTTGTGAGAGCAACCTAATGCCAAAATTTTTGCCACAACCTCTTCATCACTATCACTTGAAGTGGCGGCCTTCTTTCTTTCATCTTCCAAGTTAGCACATTCCTTGGAGATATGCCTGAATCATCTACATTCGTAGCATTGAATCTTCTCTCTTGAAGACATCTCATGATATGGCTTGACATTCTTGATTGTGGTCTTCTTCTTCTTGAAGTCATTCCCCTTTGAGCCATAACCACTCTTTTGTAGATTCAAGAACTTCTTGAATCCCTTGGCAATGAGTGCCATGTCTTCATATGAGTCATCCTCCTCCTCTTCCATCTTGGATGTCTTCAAGGCAATATCCTTTTTCTTCTTAGGAGGTGACGTGGTAGCCTTTCTTGATTCATAGGCTTGAAGTCTTCCAATGACTTCGCTCGGCTTCATTTCTTTGTAGGTGTCATTTTCTTCTAAAGCCGTCACTTTGGGTTCGAACCTCTCGGGAAGTGATCGCATGATCTTTTGCTTGATTCTTCTATCTGACTAAGGATCACCAAGTTGGTGACTTTGGTTCATAATGTCCATTAGTCTCACTTGGAAGTCGTTGAAGTGCTCGTGCTTTTCCATCCTAATGGTCTCAAACCGAGTTTGAAGGACTTGAAGCTTTGAGTCCTTGACAACCTCGGTTCCTTCATGTGTAACTTCTAGGATGTCCCATGCCTCTTTAGCAATCCTAGTAATTTGAATCAGTTTGTACTGATTTTCACTCATTGCACATCGGATGGCATGTATGGCCTTGTTGTTCCACATGGAGTCAATAAATTCTTGAGGACTCCACTGTGCCTTAGGCTTGAGAACCTCTTCTCCTCCATCCGTAGGAGTCATCATAGGTGGAGCATATCCATCTTCAACCGCCCTATCATGAATTTGGCATAAGTATGCTTCCATCTTCCCCTTCCATGAGGAGTAATTATCGCCAGTGAGCAACAGTAGCCTCACACTCGACGCTCCCTCTTTGCTCATCCTGAAATCACTCATAGTGTTTGGATGAATGCAAATGAGATGAATGCAAAATGTATGAATAAATCAAAAATCACACACAATGCAAAACACACCAAAAATGAGCTAGGATCACCTAAGTATATCTAGGAACCCGCTTTGATACCAATTGAAACAAATAATGCACGGTGTGTATAAAACTATCTAGGAGGGGGGGGGGGGGGGGGGGGGTGGGGTGAATAGATTTTAATCGTTATTACCCAATTTTCGCATGAATGTCAATTTTACGAAAAATGCCCCTAACTAGTCACAAAAATATAACAAGTGTAATATGGTGCGGAATGTAAATAACACTTGATATTTATGTGGAAACTCTCATGGGAAAAACCACAGGCTGTTATGTGCGCCACACACGAACCTCGAATCCACCAATTGAAATGATTACAACCTAATCCCGGTTTAATGATCTAATCCAGATCAATAATCATCACAACTACCTAATCCCGGTGTAAGTGGACCTAGTCCAATTGCTTGTGATTTAAGCTACCTAATCCCGATAGCAACACAAGACTTAATTCTCTAAGAAGAGATAATACAACCTAAGTGAATATATGAAATATCCAAAAATGCAATTAGAGCTAGGTAACCCTATATGCTTATCTAGGATGATGATTTTGTAATTAATTCAATCATAGATATTAAAAGCTAGATGACATGTCAAATAGCTTAGCTAAACATAGATTATAAAAACCTAGATAGCTATCAAAATACAACACTCAATCATGTCAACACAACAATCTCTATTTTGTATCTAGAATATATTCTAAGAACATACAAATAATATAAGAGATGTCAATGATAAATAAAACACTAATTATATATGATAATAGTGAAGAACTTACCAAAGATGTATTTCTAGTTTCGGGCCTTAGGAAAACTCTATTACCTATATAGCAAGCCGTATTAACGGCTTCGGCCCATAGGTTCCTAGTGACATTGTTGCTAAGAAACATCACACGAGCCATCTCTTGAAGGACCCTATTCTTCCTCTCAACAACTCTATTTTGTTGAGGTGTCCTAGGAGCCGAAAACTCATGGGAGATGCCAACACTATTACAATAGGTTTCAAATGAGACATTCTCAAACTCCCTCCCATGGTCACTTCTAATCCATTTAATGCTTTTAATGTTTGAATTCATTTCATTTTATATTTTAGTACAAAGCATTTTAAACTTGTCAAAAGTTTCGGATTTTTCTCTAAGAAAATATGTCTATGTGAACCTAGAGAAATCATTAACACAAACAAAAATGTATCTCTTTCCACCTAAACTCTCGGTTTGCATAGGACCCATAAGATCCATGTGGAGAAGCTCTAGGGGCTCCTTGGTGGAGAGATACTTGCCCTTTTTGTGCATGCTTTTGATTTGTTTTCCTTGTTGGCAAGGTCCACAAACACCATTGGCTTTCTTCCCAAGCTTAGGGAGGCCACACACACAATTGAACTTTCCAAGGGTTCGTAAATCCCTAAAGTTCATGTGGCCAAGTCTTTCATGCCACAACTCAATTTGCTCATCCATGGACACATTGTTTGAGACTATTCTAGCTTCAAGACAATAGCAATTGTCACTAGATCTCATACCTTTTAACAAGGTTTGTCCATCAGGCAATAGGATAGAGCAATCATTTTTACTAAATAAGACAGACTGTCCTTCATCACTTAGATGTGAAATGCTTATCAAATTGGCTTTCAAGCCATCAACAAATAACGCATTGGACAAGGATGGTAATCCGGGAATGGAAATGGTTCCTTTCCATACAACTCTCTTTTTAGATCCATCACCAAAGGTGACACATCCTCCTTCCACCATAACAAGAGTCTCAAAGAAACTCTTGTTTCCCGTCATGTGCCTAGAGCACCCACTATCCAAATACCAAAAATTAGAAGAATTATCCTTTAAGGCAATTTGAGCAACATGGCATACAGTTTCATTCTTTCTAATCCACATAGGTAAAACATTTTCCTTCCTAGTGGTCTTTGGTAAATGGGCTCTAGATGTCCTAGGATCATGCAAATCAATCTTATCATTCCTAGGAACATGCATTATGGCTCTATTCTTTTTCTTCTCAATCATGCTTCTAGTTCTACACATTTTATATAACGAAAGCATCTTGGTCTAATATGACCATCAAAACCACAAAAATGACACGTACGAATAAAGTAAGGAATCATACCTTGTCTTTGTGCATACATAGGAGCTTTCCCATGTCTTTGTGGTTGAGTAGGTTCAATCCATCTTTGTTGTTGAACCGATCTAGCTTGCTTCCGAGATTTAGCTTGCACGATTGGCCCCTTTCCTTTGTGAGCCATATGTTGAGGAATGTTAGCTTGAAAAGCTCTTGTAGGTTGAGCTTGAGGTTGTCTTCTTGACACCACCTTCACTTGTGCACTATTTGAACATTGTCCTAGGTCAATTTTCTTCCTAGGAGATTACACCGGTGAAGCTTCTTTGTTGCCCAAGCTCTTGACAAACACGGTCTTGTTAGAGGTTGAGATCTCCTTACCATTTTCATACCCAAGACCCCTTTTGTCACACGGATTCTTTCCAACACTAAGCATATGATCAAGCTTTTGGGTGCTAGATGCCATCCTAGTCATAGATCCTTTTACTTCTTCAAGCTCCCTTTTTAGACCTTCTTCATTCCTCCTAGACAAAGCTAGCTCATCTCTTAGCTTGTCTTCAATCTTCTTGGATCTCTCCACTTGTTCACTTAAGTGATCATTATGGGATGAAAGTTCAAGATTCTCTTCTCTCAATCTTTGAATCTTTCTTGTGCTCTTGATTGCTAAATCATTAAATTCAGCATGGTATTTAGCAAGCACCTTTTTCTCCACAAATCCATTTATGGAGTTAGAAGAGGAATCACTTTCTTCTTCACTTGAGTCATTTTCCTCTTGACTCTCTTCCTCTTTTTCACTAGCACTTTTGCTCTTGTGGGAGGAGGCAAAAGCTCGGAAGTTAGCCATGAGATCTTCGTCATCCGAAGACCCATCTCTCTCATTGGAGTCATCACTACTTCCACTCAAAGTGGCGGCCATCACTTTTCCCTTCTTTTTGTCATTGTGATTAGCACATTCGGGGGCAAAGTGACCTATCCCACCACACTCAAAGCATTGGACTCCTTTCCTTTCGGTCCTCTCTTGCCTAGGCTCAAGCTTCTTGAAATGACCAATTTTCTTCAAGTCTTGGCCTTTTGATCCAAAGCCCTTCCTCCCAAACTTCATAACCTTGTTGAACCTTTTTACAAAAGGCAAGGTCTTCATCTGAGTCAATCTTCTTTTCCTCATTTTCTTCCTTAGAAGCTTTTAAAGCAATTCCTTTATACTTTTTCGGAGGAGTAGAGCTTTGAGCCTTCCTAGACTCGTAGGCAAGGAGTATTCCAATTACCTCACTCGGCTTCATGTCCTTATACCCACTATTTTATTCTAAAGCCGTAGCCTTCGATTCAAACCTATCGGGGAGAGACCTCATAATTTTCTGCTTAACTCTCTTATCCGAATACAGGTCACCAAGTTGATGACTTTGGTTCACAATGTCCATCAACCTTACTTCGAAGTCGTTGAAGCATCATCCATCCTAAGTAATTCGAATTGCGTTTAGAGAACTTGAAGCTTCGAGTCCTTAACAACTTCGGTTCCTTTATATGCAACCTCTAGGATGTCCCATGCCTCCTTAGTTATCCTTGTTTTGAATCAACTTATATTGATTCTCATCCATTGCACAAATGATGGCATGCATTGCCTTCCTATTCCATTTTGATGACTCAAACTCTTGCGCTTTCCATTGCGCATTTGGCTTGAGCACATCCTCTCCTCCACCCGTAGGAGTCATCATAAGTAGATCATATCCATCTTCAACAGCCATCCATGCACGGTCGTGAATTTGACATATGTAGGATTCCATCTTTCCTTTCCATGAGGAATAATTCAACCCGGTAAGAAGTGGAGGCCTTGTGCTAGAAGCACCTTTGTTGCCACCACCATTTCCACCGTTTCCACTCATAGTGTATAATGAATGAAATGAAATGAACGCAAGATGTATGAATGAACAAAAATCACACAAATGCAAAACACACCAAAATGAGCAAGGATCACCTAAGTATATCTAGGAACCCGCTCTGATACCAATTGAAACAAATTACAGTGTGTTCAATATTAATCTAGAGTGGGGGTGGGATGGGGGTGAATAGATTTTATTCGATTTTACCCAATTTTCGTTAATAGCAAAGTTGACGAAAATGCCCCTAATTAGTCATAATAATATAACAAGTGTAATATGTGTGGAATTTAAATAACACTTGATATTTACGTGGAAACCCCTATGGGAAAAACCACGGGCTAGTAAGTGCGTCACACTCGAACCTCGAATCCACTAAATGTGTTAAAGATTACAACCTAATCCCGGTATATAATCACACACTTACCTAATCCCGGTATAAGTGGACCTAGTCCAATTGCTTACGAATTAAGCAACCTAATCCCGGTCACAACACAAGACTTAATTCTCTAAGAAGACAAAATAAAACCTATGTGAATATGTGAGATATTTAAAATGCAATTTAGAGCTAGGTAGCCCTATATGCTTATCTAGGTTGATGATTTTGCAATTAATTCAATCCTAGATATTAAAAGCTAGATGACATGACAATTAGCTTAGCTAAACATAGGTTATGAAAACCTAGATAGCTATCACAATACAACACTCAATCAAATCAACACAACAATCTCTATCTTGAATATTAGAAATTAATCTAAGAACAAGCAAGTAATAAAATAGATGCCTTAATAAATAAAACACTAATTATATATGATAATAGTGAAGAACTTACCAAAGCAAGTGTGTTGATGAAAGACCCATGCAAGCAAGCATCCTAGATATGCTAGAAGATGCTAGATGAATTTTGATGCATATGAAATTTGGTTTGAGTGTTTAAATGAGCAAACTTGATTGCTTTTTCTCACAAAAATCTCTCTTTCAAAAATAGGGTTCTTGATGATTAAAGAGTCACATTCAGAACAAGAGAAAGTGATGTATTTATAGACATAAAAAATAGAGCATGTGAAAAGACAAGTTTGCCCCTGAAAACGCACGATCGGCGGTTTCATTCGGTGGCCAGGCTGTTGTTTACAACTATCGAATTGAGCCCGAGGAGAACAGAGCATCAACGGCGGTTTCATTCGGTGGTTTCAAAACCGCCGATTAAACTGCCGAATAAAACCGAGAGATTAATTCAATCAAGTATGAACGGCGGTTACGAAACCGCCGAATCAACCGTAGAATTGATCCAGAGCTTTCTGGATTCAAACGGCGGTTTCATTTGGCGGCCAAGCCGCTGATCATAGCCGCTGATCATAACCGCTGCTTCACCACTTTTGGTGAAACCAAAGGAGAAGCCAAGGGCATTCTCCGTAGGTGGTCTTCGCGCTAAACCAAGCACACATTAGTGCAAGCGCGGACGTTTCCAAACAATATCGGGAAATGAATTACAAGACACATATACACACAACAAGATATAAAAAACAAAGTGCAAGTGTGAAAAGTGACATGTGAAGAGTATGCACACAAATGAAGTATGCTAAGTGTGTGTGTGTAATCTAAATCTCTTCAAAGAAAACTAAGCACTAGAGATATACCTTTGGAGTGCTTGTCACCTTGAGGACTTGAAAGGGCTTTTGAGCTTGATCCTTAATCACCTAAACTACGCTTACAATTCAAACCCCAACATGTGGTTTGTCCACAAAATAAGCCAATCAATGAATGGGAATCCTTACAAATATGCTGTGGCTTTGGGCCAGGTTATAAATTTTGAAAAGTCTACAGTTTGTATTAGTAGGTCAATGTGGCATAAGGATGGGTGGCAGCTTGCTAATATCATTTATGTGAGGCTTCTGCAATGCCATGAGAGATATTTGGGGCTTCTTAGTATTTCTAGTAGAAACAAGCGGAAGCTGTTTAGGGATATTAAGGACCAGGTTTGGGCTAAGTTAAAAGGCTGGAGGAGTAAAATTCTTTCGGTTGGTGGGAAAGAGGTCTTTATTAATGCTGTAGTTCAGGCAATCCGAACCTACGTTATGAGCCTATTCCAACTCCTCAAAGGGCTTATCTCTGATTTGCATAGATTGTGTGCTCGCTTCTGGTGGGGTAGTATGGAAGTGGATCGGAAGATTCATTGGTGTGATTGGGGCTTAGGCTTTCACGATCTAGTAATTTTTAATTGTGCTCTCTTGGCCTAGCAAGGGTGGAGATTAATTAAAAATCCAGCATCTTTAGTTAGCAAGGTTCTAAAGGAGTGTTATTTTCCTGATTCTTCTTTCTTAGAAGCGGGGCCCTGCTCGAGTGGTTCGTTGATCTGGAAAGGCCTACTTTGGGGTCGTGGCATCCTAGAGGCGGGGTCTAGGTGGAGGATTGGGAGTGGAACCTCGATTCGTATCTATGGGGATCACTGGATACCACAGCCTTCCTTTTTTATCCCCCCATCTTCTTCCTGTGATGGTTACTATTAATCTGCTAAAGTTGTCATCCGGACAGTGGAATGTTCCTTTAATTAAAGCTTCTTTCTTTAAAGAAGATTATGCTTTGAATCTTTCCATCCTTGCTAGTTATTTTGTGTAGGAGGACACGCTTCTTTGTCACTTTGATAAGCTCGGTCACTACTTTATCAGAAGTGGTTATCATATGGGGAGATCTATGGTAGTGAACCCAAGCTCCTCTTGCTTTAGTGGCTCGGTTTCATGGTGCAAAACTTTATGGCGGCATCAGGTTCCATCGAAGATCAAACTGTTTGTTTGGAAAGCTTGTCACCAGTGGATTCCTACTTTGGTGAGCTTAGCGAATCATAAAGTGCCTGTGGATGGTCTATGCTTGAGTTGTCACCAATATTTGGAGACCACGATCCATGCTTTGTGGGGCTGCTTTGATCTGAGAATTGTTCATGCCTCTGTTCCTTTCATGAAAGGGTTGCGTTACAAGGCCTTGGAAAACTTCCTAGATTTCTTCATCTATTATATGAGTTTCCTCCAACAATAGGAGTTGGAAATCTTGTGTGTCATGCTTTGGTGGATTTGGTTTCGTTGCAACCAGGTGATACACTCCTCTGCTCCCATCGAGTTATCAGGTACCTTTTCCTAGGCTCAGGACTATCTCTCTGAGTTCTTTACAGCCATTGATGTGGCGCCAGTGGAGAGATTGGTAGAACAATTGTTAATTCCATATGGAAGGCCCATAAGCAAGGTGTGTTCAAGATTAACATTGATGCTGCTATTCCTAAGGATGGTTAGAAGGTTGGAATAGGGATTGTTATGAGAAATGTGCATGGGATGGTGATGGGGTCTAGTGCGCAACGCCTTGAGGCCATGCTCTCCTCCAAATTGCAGAAGCTCTGGTTGTGCTGTGGGGTATCCGATTTGCAATGGAGTTTGGTTTAATCCCTTTTGTGGTGGAATCAGATGCCTTGAATGTCATTAATCTTATTTGTTCTGGTCGTCCACCTGATGCGGATGTTGGTATTGTTATTAGAGAGATCATGGCTGTGATGGAATCCTGTTCCAATCCCCCTATCCTTTTTGCTTCTAGGAAAGTAAATTCGGCTGCTCATAGTCTTGAGAAAATGGATTTGTTCATTGATAAAGACATGTTTTGGTTAGAATCTGTCCCTCCCTGCATGGATATGCTAGTGTTGGGTGACTACCCAAGCTGATTTTGTGTTTGGTTCCCTGTTTTTCCCTTAAAAAAAGAAATAAAATAAAAAAAACCCATCAAGATCTTTAAAATCAGTCTAATATTGAATATTAATTAATAATTTTTTATTTACTCATTCTTACCATACTTTATCATTTGTGTGTTTTGGTTTCTTTCTCATGTTCAAGTCTTCTATTATGCTTTCCTCATTTTCATTTTTTTAACTAATCCGATTTTAATTCTCAACTAGATTATAGTTATCCTTGTTAATTAGTAGTTGTAATTAAAAAAATAAAATAAAAGGTTGCTCATTGACCAACCAAACCCGTAAAAAACATACCTTTTATTTTTATTCATTTTATTATTTTGTTATAATTTTCTCTAAAAAAAATAATTCTATTATAAAAAAATCTATGATTACATATTAATAATTATAAGTTAGTAATAAAATAAAAACCGAAACATAGTGACATTAAAACTTCTAAATAAAAATTAGTTATTATAAATTCATGCACTAATAAAATATTATATTTTTACAAAAAGTAAAAAAATATTACAAATGTTATAAAAAATAATATTTGTTAAAATTTAGTTGAACAATAATTTATTAAAGAAAGTAAAAAATAATAATGAAAATATAAGTTATTTGAAGATATAAATAGAAATAGAGATAGAGATAGAGATAGAGATAGAAAGTGTGGTGAGAGTGAAATTTTTTTAGAGATGGAATCAGGGAGGAATATTCCCTTTTGGAACTCCATTTTAGAGATAGAGATAGAGTTTTGGTGGGAGATGCTCTGAAGGGATCTCAAAATATTGACTCTTATTTATTTATTTTTATCAAACTCATCTTTTTGTTGGTTTGTTTATTATGTTTTATTAGGGGACAGTTTTTAGATAGAGTGACGGTATTTGCACCCAAAAAAAATTGTATGTACACCATTCTAGTAAGCTCACCCAATTAAAAACTTAATAAAACTCTAATTTGTAAACAAACCCCACTTAATGGCAAGATTACCCTTTCTTTATTTCTATTGTATTGTATTGTATTTTAGATTACCCTTGGTCAAGTTTTTGCTTTTGAGGTTGAGCTCCTTGCTGCTTCTTTAGCTATCAATTATGCGTGGAAGTTGGGTTGGCATAGGATCTGGCTCGAGAGTGACTCTTCCTATGTTGTTCAACTTCTTTCTGATAGGTCCGATAAGGTTACCCGGCGTGTTCGTCAAGCTTGGCAGTGTTGTATTTATCAGATCTCACAGATGGAGTTCCAGGTTTCTCACATCTTTAGGGAAGGTAACCAGGTGGCGAATACTCTTTCTAAGCATGCTTTGGGTGTTCCTTCTGATTTATGGTGGTCCTCCACTCCTTCGTTCTGTTTTCATATTCGTTTTGTTGGTAATGATTGTATGGGTAGAGAATCTTTCAGGTTTTCCTAGTTTTGTTTTTTATTGTTTGGCCTACGTGCCTTTGGGTTTTTTGGGGCTGTGTCCTCTGTTTTGTTGTGTTTTTTGGATTCTTTTGTTTCTTTTTTCCTTTATTTATATATTTATGGATACTGCCTAGGGGTTTTTCAGCATATGATCTCTTGTGATGCTTTTCCCCCTTAGGTCAGTCTAATTTCATCAACAACAAAAAAACTAGACCCCACCTACACTTATTTTATTATTTAATCAACTTTATTATGATTTAAAACTTTGTTATTTTATTCAAAAAAAATGAATTCTAACTCTTAAATACAAACTGAATTGGGTTTTGAACTAATTTTATTTACAAGTGGAAGATTAAAATAACAAATATATATATATATAAGAAAAGAAAAGAAGATAATACAATTAAAAAGAGGGGGGGGGGGGGGGGGGGGGGGGGGGGGGTGGTGGTGGTGTGGGTTGTGGGCAATTTCCTGGCAGTAAATTAAATACCCAGAATATATAGATGTGTATGGCCGTGTAAAAGACAATACACAGAGAAAGTAAATTTTATTTTTTGCTATGTATGTGTTGCGGCTGTTGCCACGCGTGTGTTGCGTAAAAAAAAATAAAATAAATAAATAAATAAAAATGCAAAGGTTATTTTGATATAGGTGATTGTCTTTATCAATGTATGAATTCAAGATTCTCTTTCGATCGGTCCTACAACCTGTAAACGATTTCAATTTGTATTTAAAATTAGTATTAAGAAGAGAAGTTAGAGTTTGAGAAGATAGAATGGGTTATATGATATAGGTGAAAATCAAACATATAATAGGAAATAGTTTGTCGGTGTACTTACAAACTATTTAGTCATTTTAGTTGGGGGTAATATTGAAATTTAAAAAGGTATTAATTAAAGATGTACATACCGATTTTGAGGGGTGCAAATATCGCCACTCTTATAGATATTAACAGGATGATTTGGTAGTTATTTGCTGAACACAAAAAGTGATTTACAAGTTAAAATCCATTTGAGTTTGGGCTAATAAACGATGCAACAAGGAACTAATTATACTATAAACAATTTCATGGTTTTGGGCTTTGTAGCTGGATTATTTAACTACTTTAGTTGACTTATCTTGTTATGCTCACTTACTGTAAGCTAACACCGAATGGGTTAGGGGTTTATCGAGATATTTTGAAATAAAACACTATATGTATGGTCCGGATATCCACTCCCATAAAGGGAAATATCTACCTTCACACATGCGCATGGTGAGAGACTCTAATCCCCAACCACAAACATGGAAGGGGAGGTAGAAGAGATGTGCCACTTCAACATGTTTTTTCACAACGATTTTATATGTATTTTTATTTAGCCTTTTGAGTTGAATATCCAATAGTAAGATCATATGGCTTTTAGGTTTCTCCAAATTGTGAATTCCTATTGTTTTAGGTAAATTTTGATCAGCTGACACGTCATCACATTAGCAAGATTATCGGAGAAGAGATATGCCACGTCATCAAAAGTCAACCAGTCAAACTTGACAAAAGCTGACCAAGGACACATCATCCGAGCGGACCCTTCGCCAAGTGAATGAACAAGTGGTGTGAAATATGCCATAAGGAGAATGGCTCGACGAAGAAAGAATCTCAGTGAGGTAAGATTCCAGTCGACCAAGATATCTCCCCAGCCTGGATCACTTGCCCAAATTAGGGTCACATAAGTATCATTAATATCCAGTGACTGCAAATGAAATCTCACCAAGATATTAGAATCAAGAATCCCACTTCAACATGGAAACAAACTTATTTCCTTCACATTATATCAGAGTCCTAATCAAGCATGAAATCAACCTCACATACACTTGCCTTGGAAAGTGTAGCTATCTTGTTTTGAAGGGTTGCTTATTCTACAAAAGATCGAAGATTTGAAGTTCTAGACTTTAGGTATCTCTTTGTAATGTAGAAAAACTTTTTGTTGAATTTAGCTTTTTTCTTTTTTCTTTTTTTTGTGATGATCAATTGTGAGTGGTGGTTTTGTCATGAAATAGCCAAATGGGGAGATTGTAAGTTTCTCATATTTTGATTGGCTTATTTTGTTGACAAACCACATTTGGGGATGATTTTGTAATGGGTAGCTTAAGTTTTTGTTAGCAAGCTTCTAAGCATCTCTGTGACTTCAAGAGCAAGAGCGAAAGGTAAATCACTTGACTTACCTCTTAAAGAGATTAGTTTCACACACACACTTTTCATGCATGTTTTATTCTCTTGCATTTGTGTTTAAAATTCTCATATGTGTGTGTTCTTCACCTCCCGCACGTGCACCTTGTTGTTAGAATCTAAGTGTGGTTTTGTGTCTTGTAATTCGTTTCCCGATGCTTGATTGGAAATGTATGCGCATGCATGATGGTGTGCTTGATTCAGCGCGATGAGTGACCTAGGCCCCAATGCGCTAGTACCTACGCTAGTAGTGTGCTGGTGCTACCTATGCAGTGGCCTTGGATGGTTTTTGTAAGTGCCTCACTTTTTGATTGGCTTATTTCGTTGACAAAAACACAATAGGGTTCAAATATGTAAGGGTAGCTTAGGATTGAAGAATTCTCCTCTAACGCTAATGGACCTCATTGTGGACTTCAAGTGCTTTAAGGAAGGTAGCTTACTTGTCTTGACTCTTAATTTGAAGAGATTTAGATTGCACACACACACTTTCATATCGCATCTCTATGTGTGTTTTCATGCTTTTATTATGACACTCCTTGCATGATCATTGTTCACACACTTGCACCTCTTCGTTAGATTTAAGTGTGGTTGTGTGTTATGCAATTCGTTTCCTGAAGTATGTTCGGAAACGTCCACGCATGCACGATGGTGTGTTTGTCTTAGTGCGATGTTTGACCTCTAGAGAAGGCTCATTTCCTCTCTTGGATTGGTCTTGGGAAATAGGGGTTTGGTTCATGGCTTCTGGACCAAATTGCCCTTGGAAATTCAATTTGTTTGAATTTCCGCGGTACGCTCATCGAAGCGTACCGCGATATTGTACCACGATTGTTGGCAGAGGTGTCCTCGTGTGATTTCGTAGTACGCTCATCGAAGCGTACCACGATATTGTACCGCGATTGTTGGTAGAGGTGTCCTCGTGTGATTTCACAATACGCTCGTCGAAGTGTACCGCGATATGTACTGCGAAAATGACCTGTCTTGTGTTTTTTTTAATCAAAACGTCATCACTTCTTCTAGGGTTGCTATATATGTATCTTTTTCTTGCTAGCTCGTTTTTTACAGCAAAAAATGAGATTGAAGTGAGAGAAAATCATCCTCTAAAGTGACTTGCAAGATAAGTAAGCAAGATTTGATTTTTATCATCCAAAACACAAACACCCATCATCCTTTCATGATTCATACATAATCTAGCATGTTCTAGGTATGATTTCTCATGAGTTTTCATTATTGCTCACATGACTTGTAGTTAGAACATCATATACATCTTTTCACATGTTCTTGCTTTTTAAGATAGCATCTTTATGATTTGACTAGTTTCAAGATAGCTTTTTTATTGTGTTTTGTGAGTTGGTTGTGATAACTATTTCATATAGGGTTTGATTTGCACATATAGCTAAGTTGTATGCATGTCATATAGCTACATGATATCTAAGAATGTCTTTAACATGTTCATCCATGTCTAGATAAGCTTAAATGTTTGACCTTGCATTTATGCACTTTGAATATTGGTCATATTCACTTTAGGTTGTTTATCTCTTCTCTTTGAGAGTTAAGACTTGTGACTACTGTGTGTAGGGCCTATAAGTTCCTTAATTTTGATTGGTTTATTTCATGACAAACCACATTTTGAGGGTTTAAAATGTAAGGGTAGTTTAGGGCTTCCTTGCTCGTGATCAAGCTTATTTGGAGTTCAAGCCCTCAAGCACAAGAGCTCATTGAAGGTATAATCACTTGTGCTTAACCCTTATTGAAGAGATTAGTTGCACACACACACTTTCATATTGCATTTTTTATGATTGCATTTGTGTTTATCTTAATTGTTTGTTTATATGCTTTATAATCACACTTATGCATTTTCATTTCTTGCATATTTGTTGTGTGTCACATGCTTGGTGAATATTCATGATTTCATCTATTTCCATGCACGTTATTTTCACTCTTCACACTTACACATTTTTTATTGTTCTATGTGCTTTTTTTTTTTTTTTGTGGTGTGCGCTGGTCCTTTAAACCGCGCATCACCTGTGCATTGCGCTGGTTGTCATGTGCCACACTAGCGCAACTCGGGAAGAGGATCACCGCTGGTCTTGTGCTAGTCATCTGCGCTGGTCGTCATGCGCTTGTTGGATCAAAGGTTGTGCTCTACTCAACCAGCGCACACACCAGCGCACTTAATAGGAACTGGACAGTTTTTTATCAAAACGACACCACTTCATCTAGGGCTCCTATATAAGTACCATCTTCTTCCTAGCTCCTTTTTTAGAGCTCAAAATCATATATTAGAGAGAGAAACTCAAACCCTAGAGAGAGAAGCTCTTAAGAACTAACATTTACTCAACCAAACCACTTCCCATGACCATCTAGCATCTTCCTAGCATCATCCAAGCATGGGTTTTGTTGATTTCTTTGACTAGGTAATCTCCACATGTTCTACATCTCTTTGTTTCATACTTATGACATGTTTGTCTAAGATTAGCATTTAGTTGTTGATTAAATGCATGACTTGTTACTTAATGTTGTTTATAACATGATTGAATCTTTGATTTTGGTTGAGATGAGTTGTTTGTTGATAGCTAGCTTTTATGACCATTTTGCCCTCTAGCTAAGTCTACATGATTTTCATTTAGACATTGATTGTACTATTGTAGGACTCATTGATTGCATTTGTTAATTGCATGTTTTTAGTCCTTGCCATGATTATTGACAACTTGTGTTGAATTGGCTTTGTCTGTTGACAATTAGGTTGTTAGAGTCTCTTTGCATCTAATTGAGTCCTCATGTATGAGCATGTAGGTATTGTTGATAACTAGAGTGTTGATTTGCATTATAACATCTAGTTAAACATTTAGTGTAGCCTAACATTATTTGCATTTTGGATATTGCCATATATTCACATAGGTTATTGATCTCTTCATTAAGAGTTAAGTCTTGCGACTACCGGTGTGTAGTGCTCAAGCAAATTGGACTAGGTTCACTTTTAAAGGCCTGCGGGTAGTAGTGGTGGGTTATAGACCGTGAGAGGTTGATGTTAACCTAGGTTGTAAACACCATTGCAATTAGTGGATTCGAGGTTCGTGTGTGGCACACATAACAGCCCGTGGTTTTTCCCTATTAAGGGTTTCCACATTAAAATCAAGTGTTCTTTAATTTTCGCACTTATACTTGATTTTATTGTTTGTTGAATTGGGTTAATAGTGATTAATTTTGACTAATCAAAAAATTGGTAATAATTAATTAACAACCCATTCACCCCCCCTCTAGGTTGTTTAGAGACACGTGAGTATATATTTTCAATTGGTATCAGAGCGGGTTCCTAGACATACATAGGAGATCCTTGCCACTTTCGTGTGTCTTCATTACAAGGAAAAATGCTTTATATGATGGTTTTTAACCGTCATGAAAAGGTTTTAATGACGGTTTTATATGCGTTGTTAGAGGCAGTGTAATAAAAAGTTTATCACAGTTTTTAATTTTATCACGGTTATTAAAAACCGTCATAAATCAATAATAATTTTTGTCCACGATATATTATTGATAGATTTACAAACGTTATTAATTCATGATAACATAAAACCAACATTGGCAAATGACTTCCAAATACCATAAAGACAAAATGATATTACATAATCGATATGTAGATATAATAGTTGTTACTTGTCAATAATACGTTATAGTATTTTTATGTCATGTTTTTAACACAGTTTCGTAAATATCATTAATTTATAACAATTTTATGATGTCATAAGTAGCATTTTGAAAAAATAAAATTAATTCATATCCAAATTTCTATTCACAAATAATTTCATTTTGCCAATAATTTATTCATACAATTTATTGATAAATGATTTATTATTTAGATATGTGAAAAAATTAAACATAAAAAATAGACTTTCATAAAATTATCTAATATTAATTAAGAAAAGCATGTTTACAATAAATTCGAAACTTAAAACTAAAACTTCAAGTTTTAAAATTAAAAAAAAAACCCAAATATCCTAAAAAATTCATCATGTTTAAAATATTTGATAATAACTTAGAAGTTAATAACATACTGGAATAACCCTATATAAAAAGTCTTGTCGTCACTTGGAACCACAAACGGAGAGTTCACGCTGTCGCAATGGGAATTCAGCATTTCAATTTACCTGCTTCTCCAACAACCAACATGCAAATAAAACAAAATAAGTTGCACCAAATCATTTTTTTTATAAATAAATTATAAAAAAACTAAACAACTATATATATAAAATTTATATGTCAATTGAAACATAATTAGCACAAAAACAAAAAGAGATAATTCCATTATATAGCCACTTTGGTTTTCCAATTTTTACATATAGCCACTAGTTCTTAAAAAACCAAATATAACCAATATGATCATGGATCAACCAATATGATCATGGATCATGGATCATGGATTGTGTGGTGGAAGTTAGTGGGTTCTTTGACAAGTATACCCCTGGAGAGTTGTCAGTGGTTGTTGATGTAAGAGGTCCAAAATGACCCCGTCTCCTTCTTATATCTCAGACGAAGGCAATCCCCAAACCCAATCCCTAAATTACGGTGCGGCTTCCAACTGATTTTATTATATGCATCTTATTAAATTGAAATGCAAGTCGGTTAACCCAAACCCTTACATGTAAAAATAGCACCCAATTACCCGCGATATTTCGTATCTCCGATTCTCCGCCATAATCGTATTTCCAGTTGTCGATTCGTTGCCGTGATTGAAGCGGTCCTAATTTGTTTCAGCCATCCCCAATATCAGAGAAGATATGTATCTCCTTAGAACTCGAACTGTAACTATAAAATATATCCCCTGTAATGGGGGGTTTTCAAATATATCTCCTTTGATTGATGATTTATTTCATAATTTTCATATAATAACATATGTTGAAAATGATTGAGAAGGGTCATCCTGTTCTTCGTCGCGGCGGCCTGTGTGTGTTGATGTCAGTCTGAAAAATACATATGATTGATTTCTTTCATATTCAGGATATAACATATGTTTATGTCAGTCTAAATACATATGATTGATTTCAATCATAGTCATATAATATATGTTGAAAAGGATTGAGAAGGTCCCCTTTATCTTCGTCGCGGCTGCTTGTGTGTGTTTGTTTATGTCAAATGTCAGATTACGAGTTTTATTGCATTCTGATGGTACCATTACATTCCATGATGGTACCATTACATTACATTCCATGACATGAAATGACTTTCCTAGATTCTCCATGACATGGAATGACTTTCCTAGATTCTCCATGACATGAAATGAGATTTGTAGATTCTCCCAGATTCCAAGATTACATGACATGGAATGGCATTTGTAGATTCTCCATGACATGGAATGACTTTCCTAGATTCTCCATGACATGAAATGAGATTCCATGATCCTCCCAGATTCCATGATCCTACCATTACAACACTAAATTACATTCCATGATCCTACCATTACAACACGACATTACATTCCATGATCCTACAATTACAACACTAAATTACATTCCATGATCCTCCTACCACTACACGACATTACATTCCATGATCCATCATGGAATGTAATTCCATAAAACATTGATGACATTGTCCGTCTGATGACATTGATGACATGTATTTTAATTTTAATTCCATGATGATAGAACTGATTAAATCTGTTGCATACAGCTTCAGGAATATGGTTCTGTTGATAGTGAACTACGATGGACAGTGGGAAGATGGACAGTTCAACCCTAAAGCTGTTTTCTTTTTGTCAGTGACAGTGAAAGAGACTTTGAAAACATTGGCAGAGAAGATATGTAGTCGATTTGGCTTAAATTCTGATGAAGTGGACTTCAAGATAAGTACTAGAATTGATGGCTCCATTGCTGAAATGATTTATGACTTTGATTTATAGATCTTCGTTTCGCATAACAAAGAGAATCCTAAATGTTATGTGTCGGTGTTTCACAAATAGTTACGAAGCCTAGTTAACCAGTTAACTGTGACTCCTGATCTGAAATCCAAATCTACCTCCATCACTATCGGTTGTACTGGTGATCAGGCATGTACCCCACCACCCATTGTGAAGTGTAAATCTACAAGCAGCCCTGTTGTGAGTTCATCCGGATATAGATCCACAATTGGTAGCAATGAATTTGTTCCGAGTGGTTTCCCCGTAGATGAATCAAAAACTCCGCCATCAATCAGGAAGTCTATATTTCCCCAAAGCCCACTCGGCGGTACAGTCAGTAAGAAATCTGCTAACCGCAGCAATCACGGCGATTATGCTAAAGACGAGAAAGTTCATTGTCCAACTGTTGTTACTGCTGAGGATGAAGAAGGCGGCATGGGTTGCTCAGCCAATATCAACTCGCCATTGTGTCCTTGCTCTAATGAATTCAGTTCACAAGATTTACCGCTACGCCCTACACATGATGACAATCCATTGCACCTTGTTGATCTGGTAAGCCTTTCTGCATCAGGTATAAACAAGAATTTATCAGGTCCCGAGCACGAGCTAAAATTGCGTCGATGGTCTGGAAGACAGAGAAAGTCCATTAAGTGCAACTAGGAGACTTGTTCAAATTGCTCTGAAAAGGGACACAACAAATCAGGGTGCCGGAAATCAGCGTTTAATGCATCTGGGCCAACCAAGCCTCCACGCACTTGCAGTATATGTCACAGACCTGGACACAATAGACAAACTTGTCCCTCTGGCTATTAACCCTAATCCATCAGGTGATATCATGACCCAGTTTTAAATGCTGCACCAACAAGTTCCTTCGATTTGAGAACCTTTTATCGGCACTCTTAGGTTGATTCATTGACAATGTGTCATTCTACTTTAGTTTTAAGGAAAATGCGTGTAATATGTGATCTATTTAATTTTTCTTTCATTCAGTTGTTTGAGTAGTCCCTGCTTGTAATATCAGCTTACGATAACGGTTCTGAATTGTTTGACGTTAGGTGTAATTGCCCCTTTATTTACAAACCTCAATCGGGTAGGTTCTCCTCCAGTCTGGTCTCTTCCCAAAGAATTTGTAGGCTGCTTATCCCCTTAAAAACATCTCTGAAAAAGTTACCCGATCTACTTATAACGATTTTGCAAGCCTAGATGGCTAATATGTGCTTATATTTACAAGGGATGTTCACGGATCTCTTGTTGCATAACAACCACAGGTAGGCACAGTTATTTTCATTTATTATTAGGTCTCAAGTCTCAACAATCTATTGCAAATCTAAGGGGAACAAAAAAACACACAGATTCCTGATCCGTTAACAAGTACGAAATGAGAACTTCATGTACACAATCTTATACCCCACATCGGACTACGTTATTTATGCTGTGAATTTGATAAAAACAGCCTTTTATGAGTTACCAACGCTGTAGTTTTTTTTTTTTTTTTTTGTCCATCCCCTTTAGCTTGTGGTCGTGTAATTCGTTAGTGCAAAATCCTCCAAGTTTAATCTGCATGCTTCATGTTTGTCTTTTCTTAGCGTGTGTATTAGATCGTGTAATCTATTGTTGTTGATTTTAATCGTGTAAGGAATTTATTCTGCTACCGTGTTTCGTATAAGTTTTTTGTCTTTTGCTCTCGTAAAGAATGTTGTTACATGTTTGTCTTTTCTTAGCGTGTGTATTAGATCGTGTAATCTATTGTTGTAGATTTTTATCGTGTAAGGAATTTATTATGCTATCGTGTTTCGTATAAGTTGTTTGTCTTTTCCTCGCGTAAAGAATTTTTTAGTATTAAGGATTATTTTTACTTTCCACAGACAACATTTGAATCCATTGCGAACCATGCAACTTGGGTGTAGAAAGACTTGTCCAGATATACCCCACCGATGATTTTCTTGTTCGAACAATGCATAAACATTGTCTCCAAATACAGATGATGATATCTTCGATTAGAGGTTCTTATTCTTATTATATATTGATTACTCTATTGGGCTTCGTTTGGTAAAAGACGTTTTCTTTTAGTAAGATGGGCTTTTATCCACCTTTAGGACAACAATCTTATCTAATCCATCCGATTTCCGATATTGCGTCTTTACTTTTATGCAGCAAGAGTTATTTTTGTTATCTTATGCACAGTAGATCTTTTATAGTATATATTTTGACCAATACAGTCGTCGCTCGTTTTGCACACTGTATTTTCATTTATTTAAATTTTTTGGTTCAGCTACTATATACTGAGTAATGCTATTGGACCCAAAAAACCAACCCAAATTCTAACCCAAATGCCATGTGGCAACATCACACGCAACATGGGCCCACGTCACTCTTTCCAAGATCCCATGTGATGTTGCCACATGGGTTTGGGTTAAAAATTTGGGTTGGTTTTTTGGGTCCAACAGCTTTACACTTATTGATACTAGTATACTTGCTGGATTAGTTATTGGGCATTAGATTGAAATTGAAGGGTCAATAAAAACAAAACATTAAAATGCTCAGGATTTTACTTCTATTCTTCCACTCATCCCTGTCAGCAAGGCAAAAGTAAAATTTATCCCAAACAAGCACAAGAAAAGTAAAGGAAAAAAAAAACGGGGGGGGGGGGGGGGGGGGGGGGGGGGGGTGGGGGGGGGACCGGCTCTATGTCTCTATCTCTTCGCCACTAATTATATAGTCAGTTTCAATTATAACCCTTATTCAATGGTCGAGCCAACCCCACACAACCTTTATGCCTTTCTATGTCGCAAATGCATCGTCGTTAACCTCGGATTCTTGTTTTTGATTTCCCATGATGTACGACTGAACTTAGCATTTGCACACGATAGTTGTATCACACTATCACCATTCACAGGACCAAATTATTTTATGAATTGTGAGATATCCAGTTTGGATGTACTTCAGAGTTCAGATTTGTTATAGAGAACATAAATAAATGGGTAATACACTGAAACCTTTGAATCTGTATCATCCGTTGTTAAAGAACGGTGAAGGTGAACCTCACGTAAGAATAAAAACATGATTGACGAATGATGATGTATTTTGTTGTATTGGAAACACAAAGAAAACAAAAGCAGTACCGAGGGAGATGAAACTGCAAGTACTTAGAAAGGTCTGCACATATCTGGGATTAACCTACACAAAATTCACAACTAATAATCTAAAAATGGAAACCACAGTAGTAGAGGTAGCGAATCTACAGGTACTAAGGTTTTAATGGCAAACCAAGCAAATAACCAGCAAATAACCAGCAAAAAACAACAAATAGAAAGGCAAATTTCGTAGATTACACAATAACAACGATAATCTAAAAGCTTTAACTGGATTTACAAAAAATTCCTTCAAGTTGATGTCAGATCTTTCAATGAAAAAGGTCGGCGTCGCCGGTTGAACCGGTCACGGAGAGAAACAGCATTCCGTGGTTTATCTATTCTCTTCAAGGCATCCACATCTGTCTCCAGTTGATCGACGCGGGCCTCTAAAGAAATCCTTCATGCTATTTTCCTAGAAGCATTTTTTTTCTTTACTTCGTTTAATGCTATGAACTCGTCCAGCAGCAGTTTGATAGCCTCGGAGCTTCTACTTACCTCGGAAACCACTCGATCCCACCTGCCTAATTCGTTCTCATCGTCCGATGACTCGGACTCCATATCTCTGGTATAATGCGAATTAGCGAAAGGTAGATGATTGTGACCCACACACATGTTTTGAAGGAAAACCAGTACTAAGGTGATTGCGATTGAATCTAAATCGAGTTAGATGACAGAGAATTGTAATAGAAAATTTGAGTCAAATAAGCTCTAACAGAAAGGTTCATGTAATGCTGCTTACCCCGTTTTAAAGGTTAATTGTAAGCATTACCCCCTCTCAGAAGCGACAGAATCTTGCATGCACCCCGGTGCATTGCACCCAACCAATGAGTGCATGCCATGTGGCAAGGAAACAATCAAATGTGTTCTCCCTGCCACGTGGCATGCACCCATTGGCTAGGGTGCATACAAGATTTTCTTAAAGAAGCATGACATGTGTCCATTGGGAGTAAAATTGTCCACCCAAATACAGTGTTTGGACAAATTTACCCCCTAATGGACACGTTTGACACCATTTTTGGACAGTTGATTTCAGTCTGATTACTTAAACGAGCATGAACCCAACCCGATATATTGCATCCTAAATTCCTAATGAATGGGAGCATACCATGTAGCATGGATAACTCATTTGATTGCTTTTCCTTCCCATTTGGCATACACCCATTTGGCCGATGGATTGGTTTTGTTAAATAATGTACTATACATACATATACAGATATATAGAAATGATCAAGCCAATGCGCACCGATGTAAATTTATGGTCCATGATATTGGATGTCAACCACTATTAGCTAACATCCTTTGACTCAAGTGCGTATGCACTTTTCAAAACTAGTTGCTCACATTCAATGTTCTCATGAAGTTATATCAGTGTGCACTGACCAGATAAGGACCGATATATAGAAATGTTCAAGCCATTGTGCACTGATGTAAATATACGATCAAGGATATTGAATGTGAGCCACTAGTTTTACATGGTTAGACTCAAGTGTGTATGCACTTGTCAAAACAAGTGGGTCATGTTCAATATCCTTATGAAGTTATATCATTGCGCATTAACCAGATCCTAACTTTATAATTTCTAGACGTCCAATCATAGCCACACATTCACAGCGGGCCCACAACCTCACATTAACAAATACCCACAACCAATACGAATGTGTGGTTGTGGGCGGATGTCCTTAACTTATAAAGTCAAAACGGCCCTAATTATAGAAGTATTATATATACAGTCTCGTTCCCATGTGGATGTCATGATATAACCTCATGAGGATATTGAATGTGAGCCACTAGTTTTGATAAGTGCATACACACTTGAGTCAAATCATGTAAAACTAGTGGCTTACATTCAATATCCTCGTGAAGTTATTTTAGGACGTCCTCATTTGAAAAAAGTCCTTATCGCAATATGCTAGGTAACCCAGACCCAGTCTCCATTTGTTTGAGTTGTCAAGCAAATAGGTTTTGTGATGCTGTAGTTGTTTACGATGAGAAGAACAAATACAGTATTAATACGATTAGGCCATTAGGGTTTCAATAGAAGACACAATTTGAAATAAGTTATTTATTTATGGGAAATTATTAGTCTCCCCCCTGTAGTTTGCCGTATTCTCCAGTCCCCCTCTATAGTTTCAAAATTCTCCAATTTCCCCTCTCCCATGCACAAATACAACCATTCTCACCATATAAAAATTAAAAAATAGGCATGGGAGGGGGAAAATTGGAGAATTTTGAAACTAGAGAGGGGAGACTGGAGAATACGGAAAATTACAGGGGGGAGAATGATAATTTCCCTTTATTTATTTGTGAGCAACCAGGTATATTTTTATTATTATTTTTTACAATAAATTGAACTTGAAGTAAAAAATTTCTAATACACGGTATTTTAAGTAAAGTAATTCCAACAGGCAACCGTTGGCAAATCGTGTAGGTTTTTTAAAAATAAAAAATATTTTCGTTTCAGTGTAGGTACTATTTTTAGATTCGTCAAAGTTGTACACGTGTATAACCTATATCAAAAATTTAGGTTTGGAGATCGGTTGTCCTCTCATTTTGAATATTTTGTCATCATTCAATTACAAAACATCATATCGACTCTGGTTGGGACGCCATTTCCGGATGGTCAAATACAACTTCAACTACTCCCCGATACTTAATTGTCAATTCAATCAGTATTATTAGGTTGGGCCACACCCCCATGACCAATTTTCTTCATCATTACCCATACCCTATTCGTACAGAACTAAATCTGTAACCTGCAAATAGGGTGGGTAGAGTACAGTCACAGGCAATTATAAAGTGGCTTTTTTGGGTGGGCAGAGGTCAATGACCAATATATAGTTGATACGACACTTATAATGGGAGCAAGTGAGACGTCAAAATCCGATGGGTTATCCCACATATTTACTAAATCGTCCATTGTAATCTACAGCCGTCTCAACGTAACGTATATCAAGGTTTGATTGTACACATCTGGTTCGATGGCAAACGAAATTAACCATAATGTAAAGGGTTGTACAACAGACATTGTAAACCCTCATCTCTAACCCTAAAACCTGATTTGGTGCAACCGTTGGAACTATAATGGTGCAACTTGCACAGTATTTGAGATGTAAACACATGACATTTGGGTTGGTTTTTTTTGGGTCCAATAGCATTACTCTTTTTTTAAACATCTCAAACCCGTTCGATAATCCAATATTTTATTAAATATGGGCCAAACTGTATATAAGTCAAACTTTAGGGATGAAATAATAAACAAAAGTTAATGCCATTCTTCTGGCAACAGAAGACTGTTGCGCCAGGGTTCCCTTTAGACTGTGTATGAAGCTGGAATTAAGCGCATACTATTTACGCTTGGATGGAAACCAATTGTTGGTCTATGTTATGTTTGAAGAATGTTGTATTTTGCCTATGGGTTTGAGAAATCCACCCTGAACAAACCTTCGGACATATTCCCACTTATACATATGGAGTGAGAATTTTTGGATTTCATCGAGATTTAAACGGCTATAGTCTATAGATAATAATTAACCTTATTCTGAAGCAAAATAAAGTTAAGCTACCTTGTTTTATGCGTCTGAATGGGAGCATTTTTATCAACATCGACAGTTCTCGACACCTCCCTCAATTTACAAGTGAAGTTGGGGAATGGTGTTCTTTTACATGTTAAAGTTAACAGGACAATTAGCGTTCAAACTAAGAATGGTGTTGACTGTTTGAAACAAATAATAGCACGGTGTGTATAAAGCTATCTAGAGGGGGGGTGAATAGATTTTACGCTTTTTACCCAATTTTTCGTGTTAGTCAAAATTACGAAAATACCCTCAAGATAATATAAACAAGCAAGTGTAATATGGTGCGGAAATTAAAACAACACTTGGTTTTTACGTGGAAACCCTCACGGGAAAAACCACGGGCTATGTAAGTAAGCCACACTCGAACCTTGAATCCACTAAATGTGCAAACGATTACAACCTAATCCCGGAAGTAATCACACACCTACCTAATCCCGGTATGAGTGAACCTAGTCCAATTTGCTTGCGTTCTAAGCAACCTAATCCCGGATGCTACACACAAGACTTACTTTCTCTATGAAGAGAATATACAACCTATGTGAATATATAAAATATCCAAAATGCAATTAAGAGCTAGGTTACTCTATATGCTTATCTAGGATAGTGAATATGCAATTAATTCAATCCTAGATATTAAAAGCTAGATGACATGTCAAATAGCTTAGCTAAACATAGATTAACAAAACCTAGATAGCTATCAAAAATACAACACTCAATCATGTCAACACAACAATCTCTAATTTGTATCTAGAATATATTCAAGAGCATACAAATAATATAAGAGATGTCAATGATAAATCAAACACTAATTATGTATGATAATAGTGAAGAACTTACCAAAGAATATGTGTTGACCAAAACCCATGCAAGCAAGCATCCTAACTAAGCTAGAAAATGCTAGATGATATTTTGATGCATATGAGAATGGTTTTTGAGTGTTAAAAAGGTGTTCTTGATTTGATTTTCTCTCAAATGTCTCTCTTTTAAGTTTAGGGTTCTTAGAGTTAAAGAACATTAAATCTGAAAATGAGAAAGTGTGATATTTATAGGCATCAAGAACAGGGCATGAGAAAAGACAAGTTTGCCCTTGAAACGCACCGTTCGGCGGTTTCAATCGGTGGCCAGGCCGCCGATCATGACCGCCGAATTGAGCTCGTGAAGAACAGAGCATAAACGGCGGTTAATTCGGCGGTTTAGTGACCGCCGATCCCAACCGCCGAATCAGACCCGAGAGATCGAAATCGATCAGGTATGAACGGCGGTTTCGAACGGCGGTCGTGACCGCCGATCGTGACCGTAGAATTGCTCCTAGAAGCAAACGGCGGTTCCATTCGGCGGCCAGGCCGCCGATAATAACCGCCGATCACCAACAGAGGTGAAAACCAAGGAGAAGCCAAGGGTATTCTCCGTGGGCGGTCTTCGCGCAAAACCAAGCACATTCTAGTGCATGCGCGGACGTTTCCGAACACTATCGAGAAACGAATTACAAGACACATAAATACACAACAAGATATAACAATCAAAGTGCTGGTGTGTAATGTGACATATGAAGAGAATGCACACAAAAGTAAGAATGCAAAGTGTGTGTGTGCTTCTAAATCTTTTCAAAGAAAGTTAAGCACTAGAAGTATACCTTTGGAGTGCTCGTCCCTTGAGGTCTTGAAAGGGCCTTTGAGAATGATTCTCAATCATCTAAACTACTCATCTAAACTACCCTTACATACAAACCCCAACACATGGTTTGTCCACGAAATAAGCCAATCAAAGAATGGGAATCCTTAAACTGTTGAGTACATCTCAAAATTAACTGTGTCTTAGGGTTGTTCGAATAGTTTGATAACTGTAGTGAAATGTGAAAACGTACAAGGTTTTTTCTGAATTTGAACTCCAAGGTTAGTTTCCGATTGTAGCTTAGGAAACCCTTCAGAAGGGACATAAGTTGTTAAGATTTTACAACACAAAATCGTCAGATGATTACACACACAAACGAGGTATGTCTGGAAGTTTTTAACATGGGTTATCTAAATCCAATTACAAAAACAACAGGCGTTTTTGAAAACATAAAACAAATGGCAACAGCAAACCTAAGTACCTTATGTCAAACGGTATTTGCAAGTCCTGAAATGGATTCTAGGAACAAAACAAACATCACTTGCAAAAACATGTTTGGTGGCGCTATGGCGTTGACTCGGTGAGTGTGAACGTATTAATGCCTTAAGCACGAAGGGTGATTCTTAAATAATGTACAGCCCTCTTGACGCCGAAGACGGTCGATGAGAGACGTCGACTTGGTATTCTTTAACCTGTAAACATCCCTCTCCAGTTCCGCGACGCCAGATTCAACAACTGTTGATCTAGAACGGGACCGTGCTTCGTTTCTTTCCACAACTTTCTTGTATTCAATTGTAACATCCAGGAGGTCTTTCAGAGAGTCGAAGCACCTGCTTACGCAGAAAATTAGTCGATCCAATATGGTGGATTCGTTCTCATCATCGGACTCCATCTCTACAATCATAAGTATTTTTTTTTCCAAGCTCTACAGACCGAAGTTACCTGTTAACGAAATATGACTCTGAACATATGTTTTTATAGGGGGACACACTGCGGCACAGGCGCACAGCCCACTCATCTGCGGAAACATATAACACATCCTTGTCCTTTTCCCTAAGTTTAAATTCTAGTATAATGGTCAAATAGAAATCATCAATTTATTATGTATATAACAATATCATCGATCAAGTAAACGAAATATATTTATTGGTTGTCCACATGATGTCCCTAATTTTAGATGGTATTACATGTCCATAATTGAGTTATTATGTATTTATTGTTTTTCATGTTTTAGTATAATTATCTCATATTATTTTTTTGAATTATATATATAATATTACATATATTATTATATTAATATATTAATTTATTATATATCTATATATAATATTGCACAAATTTGTGAAAATTTTCAGATTTAAGGTTTAAAAGGTCTTTTGAGTCTTGTCCGACGCATGGGGACTCAAATAAGCTGTCAATTTTTGGTGTCCCAATTTGTGTGTAACCAACCAAATTGGGACATGTGTGCACATTTATGACACATTTCTGGAAGAAGTTGAAAAAATTCATAAATGTGCACACATGTCCCAATTTGGTTGGTTGGACACAAAATGGGACACCAAAATTTGACAGCTGATTTGAGTCCCACGCATGGGACAAGTCTAGCCTTGCGTCTTGGGTGGGACACAATTTGGTGATTTTTTAAACCACCTTGTCCCATTCTGTCCCATGCTAAAGTCGTACCAAACGTGGGACAAGAATAATCTGGCCAACGTTTGGTGCGACCGTGTCCCGCGTACCAAACACACCCTTTTGAAAGACCTTTTTACCCTTAAATCTTATTTTAAATCAAAAACTTGTGCAATATTATATAAATTTAATTATAACATATATATGTTATGCAATCTTTATTCTATCGGCATGCCTTTCCAATTGATTACATATGATTTTATGATATTATAGGTATATCAAATAGGCAAAACGTGTCATGGGCCGTATCAACGCAGATAGATGTGTAAGGATTCCCGTTTTGTTGATTGGCTTATTTCGTGGTCAAACCACATGTTGGGGTTTTGAATCTAAGGGTAGTCTAAGTGTTGGTGTTGAAGATCAAAGGCCCTTCCATGACCTCAAGATACAAGCACGCCAAAGGTATAATCTCTTGTGCTTGTTTTTCTTTGAAGAGATTTAGTAGCACACACACACTTAGCATTCTTGCTATGATTGCATACTTGCTTATTTTTATGTGCATCTCTTCACATGTCACTTTACACACTAGCACTTTGGTTGATATATCTTGTTGTGTGTATATGTGCCTTATAATTCGTTTCCCGACATTGTTCGGAAACGTCCGCGCTTGCACTAATTAGTGCTTGGTTTCGCGCGAAGACCGCCTATGGAGAATGCCCTTGGCTTCTCCTTGGTTTTCACCATTGTTGGTGATCGGCGGTTATTATCGGCGGCCTGGCCGCCGAATGAAACCGCCGTTTCAGTCCAGATTGGTCTGAAGCAATTATGCGGTCCAGATCGGCGGTCACGACCGCCGTTCGAAACCGCCGTTCATACCTGATCGATTTTAATCTCTCGGGTTTGATTCGGCGGTTGGATCGGCGGTCACGAAACCGCCGAATGAAACCGCCGTTAATGCTCTGTTCTTCACGAGCTCAATTCGGCGGTCGTCATCGGCGGCCAGGCCGCCGATTGAAACCGCCGAACGGTGCGTTTCAGGGGCAAAATTGTCTTTTCACTTGCCCTGTTCTTGATGTCTATAAATATCACACTTTCTCATTATCTGAATCAGTTCTTGACTCTTAAAAACCCTAATCTTCAAAGATAGATTTTGAGAGAAAATCAAATCAAGAACTCATCTTTAACCACTCAAATCAAACCCCTTTTGCATCAAATTTCATATTGCATCTCCTATGTCTATATAGAGTGCATCCATGTATGGGTTTGCATCATCACAACTTGCTTGGTAAGATTTTGATTAATTTCATCTTATTGTAGTATTTTAAATACCAAGCCATCTCTTTTAAATTACTTGTATGTTTTTGATCATATGCTAAATACAAGAAAAGAGATTATTTGTGATGAATTGATTGAGTGTTGTTTTGATAGATATCTAGGTTTTTATAATCTATGATCATCTATGCTATTTGACATGTCATTTAGCAATTGATATCTAGGGTTGATTTAAATTGAATATATCATCATCCTAGATAAGCATTTAGAGTACCCTAGCTCTTATTGCATTTATTGAATATTTATATATATTCACATAGGGTTGTATTCTCTTCAAAGAGAAAGTAAGTCTTGTGTGTAGCATCCGGGATTAGGTTGCTTAGAACGCAAGCAAATTGGACTAGAGCCGCTGTAAAAGGCCCGCATGGTAGATTAGAGGGTGCTCACGCCAAGAGTAGTGTATCAGGGGATATCACTAGGGATTGAACCAAGAGTGGCGATTGGTAGTGTCCATAGCCTGAGGTTATCTAGGGTGAGAGTCCGAGAATCACTTGAGGGTGTAACCGTCTTTTCATATAGTGGATTTCGAGGTCCGAGTGTGGCACACTTAACAGCCCGTGGTTTTTCCCAGTGGTTGGGTTTCCACGTATACATCAAGTGTTATTTAAATTCCGCACTATATACACTTGTATGTATTTTTGACTAGTAGGGGCATTTTCGTAAAATTGACTTGCATGCGAAAATTGGGTAACAATTAGATAAAATCTATTCACCCCCCCTCTAGCTTTATATTGATACACACCTCGAGTATTTAATGAACTTTCAAGATGGATGAGCTATTACAAGCAGATTGAATCTCGAGTCAATGTATCGAATCCTACAAATTGGTTGATGTTATTATATAAAACACCTGGTTTATAACGGTGAATACATAGATACCGTCAATAAATATGTGCTGGGAGATTTTGACAAACTCCGAAATTATAGTTTAGCGTTCGGTTTTGGAACCATGAGGGTAATAAGGATTACAGCAACTCAAAAGTTTCACAGCCAAATGATGAGACTTGATTCGCAATTTAAATAGCATGTTTTGGAAATATGCACCGACACCAAATGTGAATACATTCTGACGAGATCACTTAAGTCGTGTGGTTAACCCCTCACATATGCACCGAAAATGTTAGGGCTAAACTCCTCCGCTCCCCCAAAAGAACTCGACAGCTTTTTAATAGTGTAAAACAACAAGAAGGTATATTTCAACCACTATTAAAAGTTTGTTGAGTTATATATATTTCTCCAATTTAACAAAATTGGTATACTTAGTTGTAATGCTTTAAAATTTATCAAATTTGATTTATTGGTTTATATTAGAATGAACTTATCATATAAATCGATGTGATTTCATGAAGGTGTGGACAGAACTTGAAGTGATGGATCCCTTAGTTGACGGTTAATCTAATACAATTGGAATTATGGATGGCAATTAAACCCGAGCCCATGGGACCTGCCCGAACCCAACCTGCTTGACGAGGGTTTGGGTTGGGATAAGTCTACCCATGGGCGGGTTTGGGTTTAAAAATCATACCCGTCATGATTTCCGGTTCAGGTATAGATTTGGAAAAAATTCTATACCCGAACCCGCATACCCGTGAACAATAAAATTTATATAATATTTTATTATTTAAAATATTATAAATTTAAACCCCAATAAAAACTTTTTAATTATGTAGAGAATAAAATGTAAACATTTCAATATATTAAGTGTTTTTATTCTTTAAAATTATAATATTACATATATTAAATAGGGGAAAATAGGGGGAATTACAGTTTAGTCCTTATCTTTTAAGGAAACATCACTTTTTTACCCGGCTTACGTGTATTAGGGTCTTTAGTCCTCATCTTTTTGGAAATGCATCAAAAAGGTCCCTCCGTCAGTCAATGGTTAGTCAAAGTTAACTGGTCCATGGGTAAAACGGTACTTTTAGTAATGGAAGTGTTAGAAAGACAGTTTTACCCATAAGGATGCGAAAAGTCTGAAATGCCCCTTTAACAATTACTCTTAAACCTATTTAAATAAAAAATGCATCCATCAAGGATTGAACCTTCAACCTTGTGGATAAAAATAACAATAATGCTACACATCCCACCTAAAATCCCACTTTTTCATCCCACTACATGTGGCATGTGAGGTGTCAAATTGTGAGTGGATACATGGGGTAGGTGTCATTAATGTGTATCCACTCACAATTTGACACCTCACATGCCACATGTAGTGGGATGAAAAATGTGGGATTGTAGGTGGGATGTTTAGCATTATTGTAAAAATAATAGGTTCTAACCAGTTGAGCTACTACAACTCATTGTTGAAGGTTTATTGATTTAAATGTATATATAGTTATATAATATGTTTAAAATAATTTAAATATATTTATATAATTTAAAATAAACTCATATATATAATTTGAAATATATTTAATAATAATATATCAAAACATATTTAAGAAAAAGAAAAAGAAAATAAGAAAACAAAAGTAAAAAAAATCAAAAAAAAAAGAAGGGAAATTTTTTCTTTCTTTCTTTCTTTCTTTTTTATTTTATTTTTTATTTTATTTTTTTCCCTTTTTAATTTATGAGTTTTGATTTTATGGGTTTCTTTATCAAATGGAAATAAGAAAACAAAAAGAAACCCAGAAAATCAAAGCCTGTAGATTTTTTTTTTTTTTTTTTTAATTTTTTTCCTTTACAAAAAATATTTTATTTCAATTTGATAAAAAAAAAACCCAGAAAATCAAAGCCTATCAATTGAAAAGGGAAAAAAAATAAAAAATAAAAAGAATTTTTTTTCCATTTCCCTTTTTTTTTCCTTATTTTCCTTTCCATAAATCTGTTTTGATATATTATTATTAAATATGAGTTTATTTCAAATTATATATATATATATATATATATATATATATATATGAGTTTATTTTAAATTATATAAACATATTTTAAATTATTTTAAACAAATTATATAACTATATATACATTTAAATCAACAAGCCTCCAACAATGAGTTGGAGTAGTTGAATTGGTTAGAGCTTGTTGCTTTTAACCATGAAGTTGAAGGTTCAATCCTTGATGGATGCATTTTTAAATTCCTAATATTAAATGGGTTTAAGAGTAATTGTTAGAGGGGCATTTCCGTCTTTTTGACCGTCTTTTTGACACTTCTATTAACGTTGACTGTCAACTTTTTGGTCAGAGGGACTTTTTGGATGTATTTCCAAAAAGATGAGGAGCAAAAACCCTAATAAGCATAAGTCAAGTAAAAAAGTGACGTTTCCTTAAAAGATAAGGACCAAACTGTAATTCTCCCCTGGGAAAATAATATAGAAATAATTTCTTTAAAAAAAAAATTGATGGGTTCACGGGTTCACGGGTTCATGGGCGGGTTTGGGTGTCCCCCAAACCCGCATGTAACACCCAAACCCGAACCCGTTTATTTTCGCGGGTTCACGGGCGGGTTTGGTAGACATAAAATTTCACGGGTTTGGGTTTGGGTTTTGCCAAACCTGCCCGAACTCGCCCCATTGCCATTCCTAATTGGAATGCACTAGATTTGGTCAACGTAGAACCTTCCATAGAAACAAAAATAAAATTCAATAATGTTGTGATTTGTATGGAGAATTCTACTGGCATGTAAATACATGTACATAATTCTTGAACATTGTAGATACATATAATAAAATATATGAATTCTATAGTAATTATAACTTTTTAAACCTAATACAATACAACTTCTTAGCTACCCACAAATTATTGTTACTTAATTTTGTTTGAATTTATATTAAATAATTTATTATTATTTTAAACTTATATTATTTGTAATAGTTTTAGTTTGCCATACCAAACATATCACATTAATAAACCATTAAATCTCAAATTTCCAACTATGTATTAAAATAGTCCTTTTATTAATATGATTCATTTTATTTTATCCTTACTATTTTTCTTTATTTTATATGTTTAATTTATTTAGATTCATTAAATCAATAATTTTCTTTAATTAGAATAATAACAAATTCAATATCATGTCTAGTAATATTTATTAATCAATTATTCTGTATTAAATTAAAATAAAATAAAGATATATGAAAGCTTGAATTGTTTCGACTATATTCGATTAAACTCAGATTTTTTTCTACGACTAATTAAAGAATTAAGGTTCTCTAGGCAATCACATACCTACAAGTAACAAAATCGATTTTCATATTTTGAATTTTTTTAATATTTTATTTTAAAAACAAGGTACTTGTGTTTTCTGTTTTTTTATTCATTTATTTAAAATATTTATTTATTTATATACATACACATGGGGTTTTTGTGTTGCTTCAGAAAGAATGGAGATAGATAAGTACAGATATTTATTGGAGGATATAGAGGTTATTATGGTAATTAAAAATTTAGGAGAGTATTTCATATGTAATAATTTATCTAATTATTTAGGAGAGATAATTTATTTACTTAATAATTTAATTCAAATAAGATAAAAAATAAATTATTGTAACAACATTAACCGTCTTTAGAATTTTTCTAAATTTTAATTATGGGAATGGAGATTTCATAGAAAACAATGTGGTAGAATAAAAAATTGGATTGTCAAAAAAGCTCTCCTGATTAAAATAGAACTAATTGTCAAAATTTTCATCGTCTAAATTATTATTATTATTATTATTATTATTATTATTATTTTTATAATACAACAACTGCCAAGACTGGCGCCAATGGGCTCTACAAACGCAGCTCGGACTACAGGTCCCACAACGGGGAGACGGAAGCTCCCGGAATCTGGAGAGAACTATAATTTTGAACTTCGTTTTTGCGTGTGAAAAAACCCATCCAATACCCGTACATAAATAACATATATTAAGTTCATGTTTCCGGGTCAATTCTGCAGTGCCTACGTTGCCAATGTATTTTGTCGATATTGGCTTGCAATATGAAATTGTTGCCTACATAATAAACCCATCTTCTTAATATTATTATTTATTTTTAAATATTACATTAGGACTGTTGGGATTTGCCGAGATCAAACAATACATGTGTTGCCCAGATATCTACTCCCATAACAGTAGATAACTACTTCCCAAAACCCGGCAGAAAAACTCCTCACACCTGCTTCTAAATGTGCATGGTGGATCATATACACTAAACCACATATGTGGAAGAGGTGCACTACCAGCTTTGCTAAGAGGTGATGTGCACTCCTGAACATTATTCGTGATGGTATCTTTTGAACCATTTAATCTACTAATGTTTATATTTGCCTGTAAAGATGTGTGGTATACTGGTATGCTGTGGCGGACCCAGGAATTTTACACTCTTAGGGTATTTGAATAAATTAAAATCGCAATTATATGATAAACGTTTGAACAATTAACATCATAGTAAAATAGTTTTTTTTTAATCTTTAATTTTTGTATTTTTTATTTTTATAGATAGAACACTTACTCAAATGAATTAATCTTACTTAATAAAAACATTCATTCATTAAAAAAAACAATGAATTCAATTTAATAACAAAATTTATTAATAACTATTACTGACATGTTTTTAATATTTAACTATTAACTATTGGTAAATTATTGATTTATTGATTTATTCTAATAAATTGCAACTATAAAATAAAGAAAATACTAAGGATAAAAAAATATGAATCATAGTAATAGATTGACCATTTGATTCAATAAAGTAAAAATGATATTTTAAAGGTTTATTGATTGGGCATTTGGGCATGTTAGTTATGTCAAATTAAAACTATTGAAAATAGTAAAAATCGAAAATAACAATATATAATTATATAAAATAAATTGAATTAAATAACACACAATAATAAGAAATTGACAACGACGGAATAGAGAAAATGAATCGGAAAAGATGATAAAATAAATAACATAAAAATTGGAAGATAAACTTGAATTAAAAAAGGCACATAAAAAATATTAGAACAAAAAATTGAATTAAAAAAGTACCCTTGAGATGAGACTCGAACCAAGCACCTAAGTCTAAAATTAAGATCCACCACCCGCCATACCATCAACAACTTGTTGTTAACGATTTTTAATTAAAATGTATATATACAATGTAAACATAATCATTTTTTTTTAAATATTGAGGTAGGGCACGGGCCCCACCTGGTCTCCACGTGGGTCCGCTGGTATGTACGTCCTTTGGGACTGGATCGTGTAATCTTGTAAGGTTTATAGTTGTGGTGGCATTAATTCCATATCATGTAATGATGTTGCCCCTACCAGAAACCTGTCAATCAATCAGTTCAGTTGAAAATCAGTCGATGACGGAAAATCAATCGGTTCCCTATTCACACTGACCGAAGAACTGATCCTGACATTTGTACTCGATGGATGTGCCGACCCAGTCCATCGCATTTTCATTATTACTGTCCATTGGGTGGTCACATCAAGGAACTGTTCTCACTGTTTTACAATGGGTGCATTCAGTTTATTAAACATTTTTGGATTAGGATAATTATTAGTAACTTATTTAAGTTTTAATATAACAGGGGGAATTATAGCCTACAAGGTTATCGAAAATGGGCTTACTTTAAATCTTCGTGTTTATCGAGTATTTTTAATATTCAATATAGAGCATCTCCAATGCTATTATGCATTTGGAGAAAATGGAGTGTCACATAGGATATATATTAAAAAAGTTAGAAAAACTCTCCGAAGCTGTTATCTAAGTTCAATATGGAGATGATGTGGCCAAAAAAAAAAGTTTTATGGAGTTGGGTTTCTAATTCTAGAAACTCTCCTAGAAATGCTAACTAGGATTTCTAACTATTTCCACCAATAAGATTAAAGTTTTCAACTCTTTCCACCACAAGATTATATCTCGTTTAATTGTAAAATTAAAGAGGAGAGAGAGTGTAATAATTGTTTTATTATGAATGGACATAAAATGGATTTTATTTGACTTTAGATAATTGCTTTGGAGATGTGAATATGCATTTCTTTAAAAAAAATTCAAAAGTGGGCCCTAATAAATAAAAAATGCTGATGTGGCACTATTTAGAAACTCAAAAACATTTTTTTCATTGAAGATGCTTACTATTACACTTTCATGGGAGTACAAATGGGTATTTATTTGGTTTATTTATTTATTTATTTTTAAATATACAACAACTGCTGGGACCGGCAGAGTAGGCTGTACTAGAGCAACCCGGACTGCAGCTCCCATAAGCGCCGCCGGCGAGAGAGCACCCACAATCGGTGGGACAACACCCCACTTGGAATTAATGGCCAAGGGAGACAAATATATATTATATACCACATGTACACACCTGGTGTTGAACCGTGGTGGTGGAGGCTCCCAAGGGAGGTCCAACCACATTGGAAGGGGCGCGACTGATCTTCAAAAAAATTATCCAAAATAAATTTAAGGGCCGCGACTGTCTAGTAATCAACACCTTCGAACGGTAATGCCTTCATTGCTATTATAGATATCAAAACCAACGATGGAAAGCAAGTGTATCAAAACTAACGACCATACTATGGCGACTGTAGGTGAGTGGACAGCAATGGGAGAATGGTAAAATTTACCCAGTTCTCGCTGCCATGTCGACACACATCCGAAAGTCGAAGCACTCAGAGATGCCATCAGAAACAATGAAAGTAGTCGGAGATGTTATCACAAAAGGTACAAGCAATGCTCCGGCGGGAGACACCGAGTTTACGCGATTGTCCGATGGACATTGCTTGGTTACGTTTACAATTATTCGAAGTCACTGAAGAGGCACCCGGCTTTTTAGCAGATCTCGATGTAGAGTTCGGTCTCCTCCAGGACGTCATCCCTTCCGGCAAACTGATCAAACAAGTCCTACATCTTGTTTCAATGATCCGTGCACATATTCGTTTTTTTAGCTTTCATCATATGCTTGGTTTTAATGTCTTGAAGTTAACGAAGGGTATTTTCATCCACTAAATCTTAACTCCGTTTCAGGTGTTAACTATATCTTAGGGTAGCCATCAGTCGTCGGACACATCATGATTGTACTTACCTTTGTTTCAATTATATTAATTATATGATTAGTTCATGAAATGATAGATTCTTAACAAATGGGTTTGTTTTAAGTCTTCTTACCCGTATCCATCATTCATCTTTCTAAATTGATGTTGTGTTTTGCATTAATAATTCATTTAAGAAAAACCCAATCAACGAAAAAAAAAAAATTATCCACTTGCACCGTGTATTAATCCAATAATCACAAGCTTATAATAACATAGGGTACCCTATCAAATCTCGTTCCCACGTGGATGTCAGATATACACACTCATGAGGATATTGAATGTGAGCCACTGTTTGATAAGTGCATACAACTGGAGTACAAATAATCTGTAAAACTCGTGGCCCCTTACATTCAGATCCTCGTGAGTTATTTTAGGACGTCCTCATTTGGAAAAAAGTCCTTATCGCAATATGCTAGGTAACCCAGCCCCCAGTCTCCATTGTTTGAGTTGTCAAGCAAATAGGTTTTGTGATGCTGTAGTTGTTTACGATGAGAAGAACAAATACAGTATTAATACGATTAGGCCATTAGGGTTTCAATAGAAGACACAATTTGAAATAAGTTATTTATTTAGGGGAAATTATTAGTCTCCCCCGTAGTTTGCCGTATTCTCCAGTCCCTTATTAGTTTCAAAATTCTCCAATTCCCTCTCCCCGCACAAATAAACCATTCTCACCATATAAAAATTAAAAAATAGGCATGGGAGGGGAAAATGGAGAATTTTGAAACTAGAGAGGGAGACTGGAATACGGAAAATTACAGGGGGGAGAATGATAATTTCCCTTTATTTATTTGTGAGCAACCAGGTATATTTTATTATTATTTTTTACAATAAATTGAACTTGAAGTAAAAAATTTCTAATACACGGTATTTAAGTAAAGTAATTCCAACAGGCAACGTTGGCAAATCGTGTAGGTTTTTTAAAAATAAAAAATATTTTCGTTTCAGTGTAGGTACTATTTTTAGATTCGTCAAAGTTGTACACGTGTATAAACCTATATCAAAAATTAGGTTTGGAGATCGGTTGTCCTCTCATTTTGAATATTTTGTCATCATTCAATTACAAACATCATATCGACTCTGGTTGGGACGCCATTTCCGGATGGTCAAATACAACTTCAACTACTCCCCGATACTTAATTGTCAATTCAATCAGTATTATTAGGTTGGGCCCACACCCCATGACCAATTTTCTTCATCATTACCCATACCCTATTCGTACAGACTAAATCTGTAACCTGCAAATAGGTGGGTAGAGTACAGTCACAGGCAATTATAAAGTGGCTTTTTTGGGTGGGCAGAGGTCAATGACCAATATATGTTGATACGACACTTATAATGGGAGCAAGTGAGACGTCAAAATCCGATGGGTTATCCCACATATTTACTAAATCGTCCATTGTAATCTACAGCCGTCTCAACGTAACGTATATCAAGGTTTGATTGTACACATCTGGTTCGATGGCAAACGAAATTAACCATAATGTAAAGGGTTGTACAACAGACATTGTAAACCCTCATCTCTAACCCTAAAACCTGATTTGGTGCAACCGTTGGAACTATAATGGTGCAACTTGCACATATTTGAGATGTAAACACATGACATTTGGGTTGGTTTTTTTTGGGTCCAATAGCATTACTCTTTTTTTAAACATCTCAAACCGTTCGATAATCCAATATTTTATTAAATATGGGCCAAACGGTATATAAGTCAAACTTTAGGGATGAAATAATAAACAAAAGTTAATGCCATTCTTCTGGCAACAGAAGACTGTTGCGCCAGGGTTCCCTTTAGACTGTGTATGAAGCTGGAATTAAGCGCATACTATTTACGCTTGGATGGAAACCAATTGTTGGTCTATGTTATGTTTGAAGAATGTTGTATTTTGCCTATGGGTTTGAGAAATCCACCCTGAACAAACCTTCGACATATTCCCACTTAACATATGGAGTGAGAATTTTGGATTTCATCGAGATTTAAACGGCTATAGTCTATAGATAATAATTAACCTTATTCTGAAGCAAAATAAAAAGTTAAGCTACCTTGTTTTATGGTCTGAATGGGAGCATTTTTATTCAACATCGACAGTTCTCGACACTCCCTCATTTACAAGTGAGTTGGGAATGGTGTTCTTTTACATGTTAAAGTTAACAGGACAATTAGCGTTCAAACTAAGAATGGTGTTGACTGTTTGAAAACAAATAATAGCACGGTGTGTATAAAGCTATCTAGAGGGGGGGGTGAAAGATTTTTACGCTTTTTACCCAATTTTTCGTGTTAGTCAAAATTACGAAAATACCCTCAAGATAATATAAACAAGCAAGTGTAATATGGTGCGAAATAAAACAACACTTGGTTTTTACGTGGAAACCCTCAGGGAAAACCACGGGCTATGTAAGTAAGCCACACTCGAACCTTGAATCCACTAAATGTGCAAACGATTACAACCTAATCCCGGAAGTAATCACACACCTACCTAATCCCGGTATGAGTGAACCTAGTCCAATTTGCTTGCGTTCTAAGCAACCTAATCCCGGATGCTACACACAAGACTTACTTTCTCTATGAAGAGAATATACAACCTATGTGAATATATAAAATATCCAAAATGCAATTAAGAGCTAGGTTACTCTATATGCTTATCTAGGATAGTGAATATGCAATTAATTCAATCCTAGATATTAAAAGCTAGATGACATGTCAAATAGCTTAGCTAAACATAGATTAACAAAACCTAGATAGCTATCAAAAACAACACTCAATCATGTCAACACAACAATCTCTAATTTGTATCTAGAATATATTCAAGAGCATACAAATAATATAAGAGATGTCAATGATAAATCAAACACTAATTATGTATGATAATAGTGAAGAACTTACCAAAGAATATGTGTTGACCAAAACCCATGCAAGCAAGCATCCTAACTAAGCTAGAAAATGCTAGATGATATTTTGATGCATATGAGAATGGTTTTTGAGTGTTAAAAAGGTGTTCTTGATTTGATTTTCTCTCAAATGTCTCTCTTTTAAGTTTAGGGTTCTTAGAGTTAAAGAACATTAAATCTGAAAATGAGAAAGTGTGATATTATAGGCATCAAGAACAGGGCATGAGAAAAGACAAGTTTGCCCTTGAAACGCACCGTTCGGCGTTTCAATCGGTGGCCAGGCCGCCGATCATGACCGCCGAATTGAGCTCGTGAAGAACAGAGCATAACGGCGGTTAATTCGGCGGTTTAGTGACCGCCGATCCACCGCCGAATCAGACCCGAGAGATCGAAATCGATCAGGTATGAACGGCGGTTTCGAACGGCGGTCGTGACCGCCGATCGTGACCGTAGAATTGCTCCTAGAAGCAAACGGCGGTTCCATTCGGCGGCCAGGCCGCCGATAATAACCGCCGATCACCAACAGAGGTGAAAACCAAGGAGAAGCCAAGGGTATTCTCCGTGGGCGGTCTTCGCGCAAAACCAAGCACATTCTAGTGCATGCGCGGACGTTTCCGAACACTATCGAGAAACGAATTACAAGACACATAAATACACAACAAGATATAACAATCAAAGTGCTGGTGTGTAATGTGACATATGAAGAGAATGCACACAAAAGTAAGAATGCAAAGTGTGTGTGTGCTTCTAAATCTTTTCAAAGAAAGTTAAGCACTAGAAGTATACCTTTGGAGTGCTCGTCCCTTGAGGTCTTGAAAGGGCCTTTGAGAATGATTCTCAATCATCTAAACTACTCATCTAAACTACCCTTACATACAAACCCCAACACATGGTTTGTCCACGAAATAAGCCAATCAAAGAATGGGAATCCTTAAACTGTTGAGTACATCTCAAAATTAACTGTGTCTTAGGGTTGTTCGAATAGTTTGATAACTGTAGTGAAATGTGAAAACGTACAAGGTTTTTTCTGAATTTGAACTCCAAGGTTAGTTTCCGATTGTAGCTTAGGAAACCCTTCAGAAGGGACATAAGTTGTTAAGATTTTACAACACAAAATCGTCAGATGATTACACACACAAACGAGGTATGTCTGGAAGTTTTTAACATGGGTTATCTAAATCCAATTACAAAAACAACAGGCGTTTTTGAAAACATAAAACAAATGGCAACAGCAAACCTAAGTACCTTATGTCAAACGGTATTTGCAAGTCCTGAAATGGATTCTAGGAACAAAACAAACATCACTTGCAAAAAATGTGTTGGTGGCGCTATGGCGTTGACTCGGTGAGTGTGAACGTATTAATGCCTTAAGCACGAAGGGTGATTCTTAAATAATGTACAGCCCTCTTGACGCCGAAGACGGTCGATGAGAGACGTCGACTTGGTATTCTTTAACCTGTAAACATCCCTCTCCAGTTCCGCGACGCCAGATTCAACAACTGTTGATCTAGAACGGGACCGTGCTCGTTTCTTTCCACAACTTTCTTGTATTCAATTGTAACATCCAGGAGGTCTTTCAGAGAGTCGAAGCACCTGCTTACGCAGAAAATTAGTCGATCCAATATGGTGGATTCGTTCTCATCATCGGACTCCATCTCTACAATCATAAGTATTTTTTTTTCCAAGCTCTACAGACCGAAGTTACCTGTTACGAAATATGACTCTGAACATATGTTTTTATAGGGGGACACACTGCGGCACAGGCGCACAGCCCACTCATCTGCGGAAACATATAACACATCCTTGTCCTTTTCCCTAAGTTTAAATTCTAGTATAATGGTCAAATAGAAATCATCAATTTATTATGTATATAACAATATCATCGATCAAGTAAACGAAATATATTTATTGGTTGTCCACATGATGTCCCTAATTTTAGATGGTATTACATGTCCATAATTGAGTTATTATGTATTTATTGTTTTTCATGTTTTAGTATAATTATCTCATATTATTTTTTTGAATTATATATATAATATTACATATATTATTATATTAATATATTAATTTATTATATATCTATATATAATATTGCACAAATTTGTGAAAATTTTCAGATTTAAGGTTTAAAAGGTCTTTTTGAGTCTTGTCCGACGCATGGGGACTCAAATAAGCTGTCAATTTTTGGTGTCCCAATTTGTGTGTAACCAACCAAATTGGGACATGTGTGCACATTTATGACACATTTCTGGAAGAAGTTGAAAAAATTCATAAATGTGCACACATGTCCCAATTTGGTTGGTTGGACACAAAATGGGACACCAAAATTTGACAGCTGATTTGAGTCCCACGCATGGGACAAGTCTAGCCTTGCGTCTTGGGTGGGACACAATTTGGTGATTTTTTAAACCACCTTGTCCCATTCTGTCCCATGCTAAAGTCGTACCAAACGTGGGACAAGAATAATCTGGCCAACGTTTGGTGCGACCGTGTCCCGCGTACCAAACACACCCTTTTGAAAGACCTTTTTACCCTTAAATCTTATTTTAAATCAAAAACTTGTGCAATATTATATAAATTTAATTATAACATATATATGTTATGCAATCTTTATTCTATCGGCATGCCTTTCCAATTGATTACATATGATTTTATGATATTATAGGTATATCAAATAGGCAAAACGTGTCATGGGCCGTATCAACGCAGATAGATGTGTAAGGATTCCCGTTTTGTTGATTGGCTTATTTCGTGGTCAAACCACATGTTGGGGTTTTGAATCTAAGGGTAGTCTAAGTGTTTGGTGTTGAAGATCAAAGGCCCTTCCATGACCTCAAGATACAAGCACGCCAAAGGTATAATCTCTTGTGCTTGTTTTTCTTTGAAGAGATTTAGTAGCACACACACACTTAGCATTCTTGCTATGATTGCATACTTGCTTATTTTTATGTGCATCTCTTCACATGTCACTTTACACACTAGCACTTTGGTTGATATATCTTGTTGTGTGTATATGTGCCTTATAATTCGTTTCCCGACATTGTTCGGAAACGTCCGCGCTTGCACTAATTAGTGCTTGGTTTCGCGCGAAGACCGCCTATGGAGAATGCCCTTGGCTTCTCCTTGGTTTTCACCATTGTTGGTGATCGGCGGTTATTATCGGCGGCCTGGCCGCCGAATGAAACCGCCGTTTCAGTCCAGATTGGTCTGAAGCAATTATGCGGTCCAGATCGGCGGTCACGACCGCCGTTCGAAACCGCCGTTCATACCTGATCGATTTTAATCTCTCGGGTTTGATTCGGCGGTTGGATCGGCGGTCACGAAACCGCCGAATGAAACCGCCGTTAATGCTCTGTTCTTCACGAGCTCAATTCGGCGGTCGTCATCGGCGGCCAGGCCGCCGATTGAAACCGCCGAACGGTGCGTTTCAGGGGCAAAATTGTCTTTTCACTTGCCCTGTTCTTGATGTCTATAAATATCACACTTTCTCATTATCTGAATCAGTTCTTTGACTCTTAAAAACCCTAATCTTCAAAGATAGATTTTGAGAGAAAATCAAATCAAGAACTCATCTTTAACCACTCAAATCAAACCCCTTTTGCATCAAATTTCATATTGCATCTCCTATGTCTATATAGAGTGCATCCATGTATGGGTTTGCATCATCACAACTTGCTTGGTAAGATTTTGATTAATTTCATCTTATTGTAGTATTTTAAATACCAAGCCATCTCTTTTAAATTACTTGTATGTTTTTGATCATATGCTAAATACAAGAAAAGAGATTATTTGTGATGAATTGATTGAGTGTTGTTTTTGATAGATATCTAGGTTTTTATAATCTATGATCATCTATGCTATTTGACATGTCATTTAGCAATTGATATCTAGGGTTGATTTAAATTGAATATATCATCATCCTAGATAAGCATTTAGAGTACCCTAGCTCTTATTGCATTTATTGAATATTTATATATATTCACATAGGGTTGTATTCTCTTCAAAGAGAAAGTAAGTCTTGTGTGTAGCATCCGGGATTAGGTTGCTTAGAACGCAAGCAAATTGGACTAGAGCCGCTGTAAAAGGCCCGCATGGTAGATTAGAGGGTGCTCACGCCAAGAGTAGTGTATCAGGGGATATCACTAGGGATTGAACCAAGAGTGGCGATTGGTAGTGTCCATAGCCTGAGGTTATCTAGGGTGAGAGTCCGAGAATCACTTGAGGGTGTAACCGTCTTTTCATATAGTGGATTTCGAGGTCCGAGTGTGGCACACTTAACAGCCCGTGGTTTTTCCCAGTGGTTGGGTTTCCACGTATACATCAAGTGTTATTTAAATTCCGCACTATATTACACTTGTATGTATTTTTGACTAGTAGGGGCATTTTCGTAAAATTGACTTGCATGCGAAAATTGGGTAACAATTAGATAAAATCTATTCACCCCCCCTCTAGCTTTATATTGATACACACCTCGAGTATTTAATGAACTTTCAAGATGGATGAGCTATTACAAGCAGATTGAATCTCGAGTCAATGTATCGAATCCTACAAATTGGTTGATGTTATTATATAAAACACCTGGTTTATAACGGTGAATACATAGATACCGTCAATAAATATGTGCTGGGAGATTTTGACAAACTCCGAAATTATAGTTTAGCGTTCGGTTTTGGAACCATGAGGGTAATAAGGATTACAGCAACTCAAAAGTTTCACAGCCAAATGATGAGACTTGATTCGCAATTTAAATAGCATGTTTTGGAAATATGCACCGACACCAAATGTGAATACATTCTGACGAGATCACTTAAGTCGTGTGGTTAACCCTCACATATGCACCGAAAATGTTAGGGCTAAACTCCTCCGCTCCCCCAAAGAACTCGACAGCTTTTTAATAGTGTAAAACAACAAGAAGGTATATTTCAACCACTATTAAAAGTTTGTTGAGTTATATATTTTCTCCAATTTAACAAAATTGGTATACTTAGTTGTAATGCTTTAAAATTTATCAAATTTGATTTATTGGTTTATATTAGAATGAACTTATCATATAATCGATGTGATTTCATGAAGGTGTGGACAGAACTTGAAGTGATGGATCCCTTAGTTGACGGTTAATCTAATACAATTGGAATTATGGATGGCAATTAAACCCGAGCCCATGGGACCTGCCCGAACCCAACCTGCTTGACGAGGGTTTGGGTTGGGATAAGTCTACCCATGGGCGGGTTTGGGTTTAAAAATCATACCCGTCATGATTTCCGGTTCAGGTATAGATTTGGAAAAAATTCTATACCCGAACCCGCATACCCGTGAACAATAAAATTTATATAATATTTTATTATTTAAAATATTATAAATTTAAACCCCAATAAAAACTTTTTAATTATGTAGAGAATAAAATGTAAACATTTCAATATATTAAGTGTTTTTATTCTTTAAAATTATAATATTACATATATTTAAATAGGGGAAAATAGGGGGAATTACAGTTTAGTCCTTATCTTTTAAGGAAACATCACTTTTTTACCCGGCTTACGTGTATTAGGGTCTTTAGTCCTCATCTTTTTGGAAATGCATCAAAAAGGTCCCTCCGTCAGTCAATGGTTAGTCAAAGTTAACTGGTCCATGGGTAAAACGGTACTTTTAGTAATGGAAGTGTTAGAAAGACAGTTTTACCCATAAGGATGCGAAAAGTCTGAAATGCCCCTTTAACAATTACTCTTAAACCCTATTTAAATAAAAAATGCATCCATCAAGGATTGAACCTTCAACCTTGTGGATAAAAATAACAATAATGCTACACATCCCACCTAAAATCCCACTTTTTTCATCCCACTACATGTGGCATGTGAGGTGTCAAATTGTGAGTGGATACATGGGGTAGGTGTCATTAATGTGTATCCACTCACAATTTGACACCTCACATGCCACATGTAGTGGGATGAAAAATGTGGGATTGTAGGTGGGATGTTTAGCATTATTGTAAAAATAATAGGCTCTAACCAGTTGAGCTACTACAACTCATTGTTGAAGGTTTATTGATTTAAATTTATATATAGTTATATAATATGTTTAAAATAATTTAAATATATTTATATAATTTAAAATAAACTCATATATATAATTTGAAATATATTTAATAATAATATATCAAAACATATTTAAGAAAAAGAAAAAGAAAATAAGAAAACAAAAGGAAAAAAAATCAAAAAAAAAAAGAAGGGAAATTTTTTCTTTCTTTCTTTCTTTCTTTTTTATTTTATTTTTTATTTTATTTTTTTTCCCTTTTTAATTTATGAGTTTTGATTTTATGGGTTTCTTTATCAAATGGAAATAAGAAAACAAAAAGAAATCCAGAAAATCAAAGCCCGTAGATTTTTTTCTTTTTTTTTTTTTTAAAATTTTTTTTTCCTTTACAAAAAATATTTTATTTCAATTTGATAAAAAAAAAAAACCCAGAAAATCAAATCCTATCAATTGAAAAGGGAAAAAAAATAAAAAAATAAAAAGAATTTTTTTTCCGTTTTTTTTTCCTTTTTTTTTCCTTATTTTCCTTTCCATAAATCTGTTTTGATATATTATTATTAAATATGAGTTTATTTCAAATTATATATATATATATATATATATATATATATATATATGAGTTTATTTTAAATTATATAAACATATTTTAAATTATTTTAAACAAATTATATAACTATATATACATTTAAATCAACAAGCCTCCAACAATGAGTTGGAGTAGTTGAATTGGTTAGAGCTTGTTGCTTTTAACCATGAAGTTGAAGGTTCAATCCTTGATGGATGCATTTTTAAATTCCTAATATTAAATGGGTTTAAGAGTAATTGTTAGAGGGGCATTTCCGTCTTTTTGACCGTCTTTTTGACACTTCTATTAACGTTGACTGTCAACTTTTTGGTCAGAGGGACTTTTTGGATGTATTTCCAAAAGATGAGGAGCAAAAACCCTAATAAGCATAAGTCAAGTAAAAAAGTGACGTTTCCTTAAAAGATAAGGACCAAACTGTAATTCTCCCCTGGGAAAATAATATAGAAATAATTTCTTTAAAAAAAAAATTGATGGGTTCACGGGTTCACGGGTTCATGGGCGGGTTTGGGTGTCCCCCAAACCCGCATGTAACACCCAAACCCGAACCCGTTTATTTTCGCGGGTTCACGGGCGGGTTTGGTAGACATAAAATTTCACGGGTTTGGGTTTGGGTTTTGCCAAACCTGCCCGAACTCGCCCCATTGCCATTCCTAATTGGAATGCACTAGATTTGGTCAACGTAGAACCTTCCATAGAAACAAAAATAAAATTCAATAATGTTGTGATTTGTATGGAGAATTCTACTGGCATGTAAATACATGTACATAATTCTTGAACATTGTAGATACATATAATAAAATATATGAATTCTATAGTAATTATAACTTTTTAAACCTAATACAATACAACTTCTTAGCTACCCACAAATTATTGTTACTTAATTTTGTTTGAATTTATATTAAATAATTTATTATTATTTTAAACTTATATTATTTGTAATAGTTTTAGTTTGCCATACCAAACATATCACATTAATAAACCATTAAATCTCAAATTTCCAACTATGTATTAAAATAGTCCTTTTATTAATATGATTCATTTTATTTTATCCTTACTATTTTTCTTTATTTTATATGTTTAATTTATTTAGATTCATTAAATCAATAATTTTCTTTAATTAGAATAATAACAAATTCAATATCATGTCTAGTAATATTTATTAATCAATTATTCTGTATTAAATTAAAATAAAATAAAGATATATGAAAGCTTGAATTGTTTCGACTATATTCGATTAAACTCAGATTTTTTTCTACGACTAATTAAAGAATTAAGGTTCTCTAGGCAATCACATACCTACAAGTAACAAAATCGATTTTCATATTTTGAATTTTTTTAATATTTTATTTTAAAAACAAGGTACTTGTGTTTTCTGTTTTTTTATTCATTTATTTAAAAATATTTATTTATTTATATACATACACATGGGGTTTTTGTGTTGCTTCATAAAGAATGGAGATAGATAAATACAGATATTTATTGGAGGATATAGAGGTTAATATGGTAATTAAAAATTTAGGAGAGTATTTCATATGTAATAATTTATCTAATTATTTAGGAGAGATAATTTATTTACTTAATAATTTAATTCAAATAAGATAAAAAATAAATTATTGTAACAACATTAACCGTCTTTAGAATTTTTCTAAATTTTAATTATGGGAATGGAGATTTCATAGAAAAAAATGTGGTAGAATAAAAAATTGGATTGTCAAAAAAGCTCTCCTGATTAAAATAGAACTAATTGTCAAAATTTTCCTCGTCTAAATTATTTTATTTTTTATGTTATTTTATTTTATTTTTTATAATACAACAACTGCCGAGACCGGCGAGAATGGCCTCTACAAACGCAGCTCAAACTACAGCTCCCACAACGGGGAGACGGAAGCTCCCAGAATCTGGAGAGAACTATAATTTTGAACTTCATTTTTGCGTGTGAAAAAACCCATCCAATACCCGTACATAAATAACATATATTAAGTTCATGTTTCCGGGTCAATTCTGCAGTGCCTACGTGGCCAATGTATTTTGTCGATATTGGCTTGCAATCTGAAATTGTTGCCTACATAATAAACCCATCTTCTTAATATTATTATTTATTTTTAAATATTACATTAGGACTGTCGGGATTTGCCGAAATCAAACAATACATGTGCGGCCTAGATATCTACTCCCATAACAGTAGATAACTACTTCCCAAAACCCGGGCAGAAAAACTCCTCACACCTGCTTCTAAAATGTGCATGGTGGATCATATACACTAAACCACATATGTGGAAGAGGTGCACTACCAGCTTTGCTAAGAGGTGATGTGCACTCCTGAACATTATTCGTGATGGTATCTTTTGAACCATTTAATCTACTAATGTTTATATTTGCCTGTAAAGATGTGTGGTATACTGGTATGCTGTGGCGGACCCAGGAATTTTACACTCTTAGGGTATTTGAATAAATTAAAATCGCAATTATATGATAAACGTTTGAACAATTAACATCATAGTAAAATAGTTTTTTTTTAATCTTTAATTTTTGTATTTTTTATTTTTATAGATAGAACACTTACTCAAATGAATTAAATAATCTTACATTCAAAAGAAAATAAAAACAAGAAAAAATATTTAAAATTAAATAATAACAAGAAAAAATATTTACAAAAAAAATAATAACAAGAAAAACAACATAAATAATGAAAACAATTAAAAGAATAAATTACAATCTAAATTTATAATAAGATATTTTGTTTTGCATTATAATGAATTCAATTTAAATTTATACAAAAATTATTTATTAATAACTATTACTAGACATGTTTTTAAATTTTTTATTCTTCAAACTATTGGTAAATTATTGATTTATTGATTATAAATAAATTACAACTATAAAATAAAGAAAAATACTAAGGATAAAAAATAAATATGAATCATAGTAATAGATTGACCATTTTAATTCAATAAAGTAAAATATGATATTTTAAGGTTTATTGATTGGGCATTTGGGCATGTTAGTTATGTCAAATTAAAACTATTCGAAATAGTAAAAATCAAAAATAATAATATATAATTTAATATAAAATAAAATTGAATTAAATAAACACACAGTAATAGTAGTTAAGAAATTGACAACGACGGAATAGAGAAAATGAATCGGAAAAGATGATAAAATAAATAAGACATAAAAAATTGGAAGATAAACTTGAATTAAAAAAGGCACATAAAAAATATTAGAACAAAAAATTGAATTAACAAAAGTACCCTTGAGATGAGACTCGAACCAAGCACCTAAGTCTAAAATTAAGATCCACCACCCGACATACCACCAACAACTTGTTGTTAACGATTTTTAATTAATATGTATATATACAATGTAAACAGAATCAAATTTTTTTTTTTAAATATTGATGTAGGGCACGGGCCCCACCTGGTCTCCACGTGGGTCCGCCCTTGGTATGTACGTCCTTTGGGACTGGATCGTGTAATCTTCTAGTTTAATTCTCATCGTGTCATCATCCAGAGTATTCCTATCATGTAATGATGTTGCCCCTAGCAGAAACCTGTCAATCAATCAGTTCAGTTGAAATCAGTCGATGACGGAAAATCAATTCGGTTCCCTATTCACACTGACCGAAGAACTGATCCTGACATTTGTACTCGATGGATGTGCCGACCCAGTCCATCGCATTTTCATTATTACTGTCCATTGGGTGGTCACATCAAGGAACTGTTCTCACTGTTTTACAATGGGTGCATTCAGTTTAATTAAACATTTTTGGATTAGGATAATATTTAGTAACTTATTTAAGTTTTAATATAACAGGGGGAATTATAGCCTACAAGGTTATCGAAAATGGTCTTACTTTAAATTCTTCGTGTTTATCGAGTATTTTTAATATTCAATATAGAGCATCTCCAATGCTATTACGCATTTGGAGAAAATGGAGTGCCACATAGGATATATATTAAAAAAGTTAGAAAAACTCTCCGAAGCTGTTATTTAAGTTCAATATGGAGATGATGTGGCCAAAAAAAAAGTTATATGGAGTTGGGTTTCTAATTCTAGAAACTCTCCTAGAAATGCTGACTAGGATTTCTAACTATTTCCACCAATAAGATTAAAGCTTTCAACTCTTTCCACCAACAAGATTATATCTCGTTTAATTGTAAAATTAAAGAGGAGAGAGAGTGTAATAATTGTTTTATTATGAATGGACATAAAATGGATTTTATTTGACTTTAGATAATTGCTTTGGAGATGTGAATATGCATTTCTTTAAAAAAAATTCAAAAGTGGGCCCATAATAAATAAAAATGCTGATGTGGCACTATTTAGAAACTCAAAAATACATTTTTTTCATTGAAGATGCTCTTACTATTACACTTTCATGTGGAGTACAATGGGTATTTATTTGGTTTATTTATTTATTTATTTTTAAATATACAACAACTGCTGGGACCGGCAAGAGTAGGCTGTACTAGAGCAACCCGGACTGCAGCTCCCATAAGCGCCGGCCGGCGAGAGAGCACCCACAATCGGTGGGACAACACCCACACTTGGAATTAATGGCCAAGGGAGACAAATAATATATATATATATACACACATGTACACACCTGGTGTTGAACCGTGGTGGTGGAGGCTCCCAAGGGAGGGTCCAACCACATTGGAAGGGGCGCGACTGATCTTCAAAAAAATTATCCAAAATAAATTTAAGGGCCGCGACTGTCTAGTAATCAACACCTTCGAACGGTAATGCCTTCATTGCTATTATAGATATCAAAACCAACGATGGAAAGCAAGTGTATCAAAACTAACGACCATACTATGGCGACTGTAGGTGAAGTGGACAGCAATGGGGAGAATGGTAAAATTTACCCAGTTCTCGCTGCCATGTCGACACACATCCGGAAAGTCGAAGCACTCAGAGATGCCATCAGAAAAATGAAAGTAGTCGGAGATGTTATCACAAAAGGTACAAGCAATGCTCCGGCGGGGAGACACCGAGTTTACGGCGATTGTCCGATGGACATTGCTTGGTTACGTTTACAATTATTCGAAGTCACTGAAGAGGCACACCGGCTTTTAGCAGATCTCGATGTAGAGTTCGGTTCTCCTCCAGGACCGTCATCCCTTCCGGCAAACTGATCAAACAAGTCCTACATCTTGTTTCAATGATCCGTGCACATATTCGTTTTTTTAGCTTTCATCATGATGCTTGGTTTTAATGTCTTGAAGTTAACGAAGGGTATTTTCATCCACTAAATCTTAACTCCGTTTCAGGTGTTAACTATATCTTAGGGTAGCCAATCAGTCGTCGGACACATCAGGATTGTACTTACCTTTTTTTCAATTATATTAATATATGATTAGTTCATGAAATGATAAGATTCTTAACAAAATGGGTTGGTTTTAAGTCTTCTTACCCGTATCCATCATTTCATCTTTCTAGATGATGTTGTGTTTTGCATTATATATTCATTTTAAGAAAAAACCCAAAATAAAACAGAAAAAAAAAAAATTAATCCACTTGCACCGTGTTAATCAAATAAAACAAGACTTATAATAACATAAGGGTACCCTTAATCAATGATCTTAAATAATTAAATAAGAAATATTTAGAGCATCTTCAAAAGATTATATTTTCACTCTTCAAATGTTTATTTGCTTACCTATGTGTCAATTTGAATCAAATAAAACAAGATTTATAATAACATAAGGGTACCCTTAATCAATGATCTTAAATAGTTAAAAATAAGACATATTTAGAGCTTCTTCAAAATATTATATTTTCACTCTTCAAATGTCTATTTGCTTACTTATGTGTCAATTTGAAGAGTGAAAAAAAAGGAGCTACTCCAAAAGACTCTTCAATTAGAAATAGAGTTATAGTATTTTAATGAAAGCACTCAAATTCCTCCCCTAACAAATGTAATCACCCTCCAATTTTATCAAGTTAGAAATAATAATATGTTATTATTAAGTATTCAATATTAGTCTCATTTTAAAGATTTAGATGAGACCCTTCTAATGGTATAATTTTTATGATGATAAAATTTATAAATTAAAACTTTGACAGTTGATTTGAGTCCTTTTATAATTAACACCTTTTAACTTTTGTTTTCAATATTGGGGTTTCACCCTTGAAATAGTGTCTTCCCCTCTTCCCAGTTCCCAATCACCCTTGAAATATTATCTTCCTCACTCTCAGTCTCACACCCTCACACCCTCCTTATATAACTCCACCTGTGTTTATTGTAATTCCACCCTTGAATCTCCTGTTTCCGTTTTTCACACCCAACTGTTTTGTTTGCCTCTAGTCAACATGCTTCCTTCCTCACGTAGTGTAAAGTGTTTGCTTCCATGCTACATCTCTTCCCAATCACCCTCCACCCGTGTTTTACTTTTGGTTCTGGTTTAGATTGTTTGTTTTACCTTTGAATATTGAGTTAGGTTTCTTCGATTGGCGAAGTAATGGAGCATAAATTGTCATTGGAAGATACTGCGGTTCCTATTTCTTGGAAAGGAAGAAGACCTCCAGGGAGGCCACGGTATAAAACTATGGCCAAAAAGTGCGTATTCATAGCGAAACCCCTTTCTTGTTCAAGTGGCGAACAGAGACATCCATCACTATGATGTTCGGTGGATGAGACATTGATATTTCTGATGAAAGCACTAGGTGACGACGGGGTCAATTGCGTGGAGAAGGTTTGGAGCATCCAAAGCATTCCATTGATGCTAGTGTATCTGCCGAATTTTTGGTAGATATGTTGGAGTATGAAATGAGTTCACTATGAGCCACTAGTAATGAAAATAATGTATTGATCGTGTGAGGGTTATGTTCAGAAAGCTATTATATATTAATTTTCTGATGAAGTTTTCGAATTGAATATACATGGTTGCACATTACAAAGAACTACCATTGCACATTATACCATTCAAATTATTTATTTTAATTTTTCATTCATACAATATATCCCATACATTATCCCACACTTAAAAGTTGGTGTTCGGTCGTTTGAATCCCCACTGTGAGTAAATGAAATGAATACTTACATATGTATATCTGTTATTGGGTTACCGTAAATGTCGCAAATGAATTTTCATCACATTCAAACAATTGTCATTATCACTTTCATTAAGATGTTTGTTGTATATATAATTTCGCCAAACAACCACGTCATCAAAGGAATCAATAAATGTCGAAGAACAGGTTGCCCCATCACTCATCAACCAAGTCAAAGGAGAAAACGTGGACCAGTCAGTATGTAAAACGTCAAGTCAATAAAGTCAAAGGTGTGGTCGCCAGAACTAGATATGTACTCGCCAAAGATAGAAACATGGTCGCCGAAGGGTAATACCCAGGAGGAGAGATGTTCGCCGCATCAGCATACTAGGTACAAACCGACTCGGCAGAAACACGAAAATAAACCCTAAACTCCCAGAAGACTCACGATAACCAGGAGTCATAGGAAAGGGCAGAGAGAACAAATCCTAATCCAATACAACATGAGACTCCCAATGCAAATCCAAGAGGAAGTCCTACTACCAACACGACAAGGATCGAGGGAAAAACCCTAATTAACATGTATAAATAGAACCATCTATCCCATGAGGAAGGGGTTCGAAAACCTAAAGAGAGAAAAACAATAATTCGAGAGATTTGAGTGTGTAACCGAAATAAAGGAACTATAGTGATATTTTCTTGTCCTCCGGGACAACGTGGTTTTTTCCCATTCAAGGGTTTTCCACGTAAATTGGTCTCTTGCATGCATTGATTTTCTTTCTTAATTGACGATTGTTTTGATTTAATTGTTGGTCGCGTGGTAATCCAAATTTCACCATCAACAATTGGCGCTAGAAGGAGGGGGTGATTGAACATAAACTTCGAAGAACCCTTGCGACTTGAAAACATGAACATCGACAAGAATGGCAACTCCAGCGGAGATCAGATTGTTAAGGCAACTGCACCAACATGCGATGGGGTGACGACAATCGGGGAACAATCGGTGGCAACACCAAGAGCTAGGGCAACCGACCCAGGAACTCTGCAGCACTTCCAAACTGCGTTGATGAATTTGATCAACGAGGCTAACAAAATAGGACTCTCACTTCCCATAGGCCCGGGAATCTCTTCTCCCTACGAATTAGTCACACCTGGAATCCAGCCACTCGGGAGATTACGGCCAGAAATCCACATTGCAACCCCTGATGCTCAAGTGAGGCAGACCCTCGAAGAAACTCCGCAGGATCACCCAGAAGGTTTCGAGGAAAGAAGATATGGAAAGAGAAAAGGTGTGGCGAATGATGAAACCCCGGAGAGGCAAGATCACGGACAGATACATGGGACAAATTCCAATGACACACACCAAAGGAGACGGCGGAGACACCACTCAATCTCATCTGAAGACAGAAGTCCCCGACAAAGAAGAGAATTACCATCCAAAAGGGTACGGCGAAGAAGGTCTGAGAGCGCGGAAGAATAGATTGGTAGGAATTCAAATGATAAGGATAACTATGGGAGAATGACAATCAAGAGCAGACTCGATCCAGCCGGAGAACCAACTGGCCATCGAGATGTCATTTTGCAAGAGCTGTCGAGAAAGGTTTCAGTAATGGCACAGAGATATGGTCGCAACGTGTCTTCAGATGATGAGTCAGAGAGTCCATTCGTCGATCACATTGCTCGCACCCAGTTCCCAGATAGATTCAGAATGCCAACCATTGAACAGTATAAGGAAAGCAGAGATCCGAAGGAGCATGTTCGTCGATTCCGCAATATTATGGCCCAGTATTCATCCAATGACGGACTGCTATGCCTCACCTTCCCGTAAACATTCGGTGACCTCGCCTCCAGGTGGTTTGGAAGACTTCCACTCGGAAGTGTAAGCAATTTCTTAAACCTCAGCAAAGGGTTCATAAGACAATTCATGGGGAGGCGAAGGAAGTCACTCGCCCATCTATCAAATCTAAAGCAGGAGCGCAATGAGTCGATCAAGAAGTATCTAGCAAGATTCGGGAAGGAGGTTGCCCAAATTGAGGACGCCAGTGATATAGCTGTTATCGCCGCTTTCACCAATGGGTTGCAAAGTGGGCAACTATCCTTTAATCTGCGAAGGGATAGGCCAAAAACTTATGAGGAGATGATGGAAATAGCTGGCGATTATGCATTGGCAGAAGAGGAAGAAGTAGCGCAAGGGGGTAGCTACGTACATGGCCACAAGCCTGACTCAAAATCAGAGCATAAGGATAACAAGAAGACGCAGTCGCGTGATCGCCAGAGAGACGAAAAGGGCCAAAAGGGACATCCAAGGGAAAACAAGGGAAATAACCGAGCCAGTAGGTTTCAAGGAAGGTATAACCATTACACCCCCTTAGCTGGCGATCAAGAGGAAATACTTTCTGTGGTAGAAGATAAAGGACTTGCTAAATACCCTCGGCAATAATCAGCTAATGCCAGGAGAGATACAACCAAATACTGCCGATTTCATAAAGATCATGGGCATGAAACTTCAAAGTGTTTCCAGTTGCGTGATCATATTGAGAGCTTGATCAGAGATGGGCACCTGAAAGATTTTACTTTGAAAGGTGACAAGCAAGGTGGTCATCAAGACAACCGCCAAGGGAACGGGTAGGAAAGGAGGAGTCCGAGGAGAAACAGCCCTAACGCCACTATAAACACCATCTTTGGCGGGCCCCATACTGGGAAAAGCAATCGAGAAAGGATGTCAGAAGTCCGAGAGGTAATGCAAGACAGCAGAAACATGGAGATTAATTTTGTGCAGAGGAACCCCAAGAAAGGAAGAGAAGGACATGACCCTATAACATTCACAGCAGAAGACTTCGACGGAATTGATGCAAAACCTAATGATGCAATCGTAGTGGGAGTTCAAATTGCACATAGGGATGTCCTTCGGGTAATGATTGACAACAGAAGTTCAGCAGATATTTTAAGTGCTAGAGTGTATGATGAGCTGCGATTGGATAGGAAAGATCTACAACCCTTTCATGTACCGCTAAAAGGTTTTGGGGGCGTAGAAGTGAGATCTTTGGGAACTGTGAAACTGCCGGTGAGGTTTGGTACAGCACCATGCCGGTGAACAATCCTGTTTGATTTTGTTGTAGTCGACATCTATAATTGGTCGTATAATGCTTTGCTTGGCCGACCGTTTCTTAACAAAGCCCGAGCTGTCACTTCAACCCACGCGTTGAAGGTAAAGTTCCCCACAGAATTTGGAGTCAGAGAACTGAAAGGGTCACAGGAGATGGCTCGCCGCGCCAACCTTTCAATCTTTAAAGATAAGGTAGGGATGGAGACCTTAAATATATTCGAGGTAAATAAAGAAGTACAGGAAGAAAATCCGGAAGCATTCGAATTGGACCCAAGGGACAAAGCGAGCAGAGAGAAGGAAGAGCCAACTGAGTCAATTGTTCTAAATGAAGCAGAATCGGATAAAACAGTCAGGATCGGAGCAAGGTTGGCTGAACGAGTCAAGAGAGATGTGACAAGCTTGCTAAAAGAGTACAAGGGGATTTTCGCTTGGAGCCATGAGGACATGCCGGGAATTGATAGAGGCGTTATTTCACACAACCTGGCTGTGAACGAAAAATGCAAACCGGTGGTGCAAAAAAGGAGAAGCTTCAACCCAGAGAGAAGTGTGGCGATAAAAGAGGAGGTGTCCAAGCTGCTCGCCGCAGGGTCAATCAGAGAAGTTAAGTACCCGGAATGGGTGGCGAATGTAGTTCTAGTGAAGAAGAAGAATAGCCAATGGAGGATGTGCGTCGACTTTACCGACCTAAACAAGGCCTGCCCCAAGGATAGCTTCCCGCTACCAAGAATTGACCAATTGGTCGATGCAACAGCCGGACATGAGACATTGAGCTTCATGGATGCTTACTCAGGTTATAACCAGATAAAAATGCATAAGCCAGATGAGGAGAAGACAGCATTCACCATGGACCAAGGGTTATACTGTTACACAGTCATGTCGTTTAGCCTGAAAAATGCTGGAGCAACTTACCAGCGCTTAGTCAACAAGATGTTCGCCAGACAGATAGGAAGAAATATGGAGGTTTACGTTGACGACATGCTGACAAAAAGCATCACAGCAGAAAAACATGTAGATGACTTGAGGGAGACATTTGATGTGTTGGTGAAATATGGAATGAAGTTGAATCCAGCAAAATGCGTGTTCGGCGTACCATCAGGAAGATTTCTCGGATATCAAGTACATCTAAGAGGAATTGAGGTGAACCCTGAAAAAATCCAAGCATTGGCAAAAATGGTCTCGCCAAAAACTTTGAAGGATGTCCAAAGACTCACGGGGTGTCTGGCATCGCTGAGCAAGTTCATAGCTAAATTGACGGATCGATGCCTACCATTCTTCAAAGCTCTAAAGAAGGGTAAGGGAGTCGAGTGGAGCGAAGACTGTGAAAGGGCTTTCCAGGCCTTAAAAGATTACCTCAGGCAAGCACTACTGCTATCAAAACCAGAAACGGGAGAAACACTGTACATATACTTATCCGTTTCTGAAGCGGCCATAAGTTCCGTGCTGGTAAGACAGGAGGATGGGGTCCAGAAACCAATATACTACACCAGCAAAGCACTGTTACCAGCTGAGACCAGATACTCACCAGCCGAAAAAATGGCACTCGCTCTAATAACAGTAGTAAGGAAGCCCATTAAAATTAATTCTGCAGAGACCAGAAGTATCCGGCCGATTAACGAAGTGGGCGATCGAGTTAAGTGAATTCGATTTGGAGTATCTTCCAAGGACAGCAATTAAAGCCCAGGCAATGGCAGACTTTGTAGCAGAGTTCACCGAGCCAAGTGTAGAAGTGGAGAGAATGATGGCGGAGCAAAATAAGAAAGTATTCAAATGGCAACTCCGTGTTAACGGATCGTCAAACACGCACGGCAGCGGGGCAGGGATAATGGTGTCAACCCCAGAAGGAGATTCAGTCGAATGTGCCTTGCGTTTTGACTTCAAAGCTACTAACAACCAAGCTGAATACGAGGCACTCATAGCAAGAGTAAAGGTTTACACAATTCTAGGAGCAGATGAGGTGGAAATCTTCAGTGACTCTCAAGTTGTTGTCAATCAGGTGCTAGATGAGTACCAGGTGAGAGATGAAAACATGATCGCTTACCTAGAATTAGTAAAGGAGCTGCTGGGAAGATTTAAAGAATACAGAATTGTCCAGGTCCCCAAAGAAGAAAACGAGTAAGCTGATGCCTTGGCCAAATTGGCATCCGCCACAATCAACATCTGGCCCAGAACTATTTTTATGATCCACCTACTACAACCGAGTATAGTCAGATTGAAGGAAGTCGGGCAATCTTTGGCGAGAAAGGTTACTGGATTACACCAATCAAAGAATACCTCGTAAATGATGTACTCCCAAGTGATCCGTTAGAGGCAAAACGATTAAAGTACAGAGCTACGAGATATTCAGTACTCAATGGAGAACTGTACAAAAGGGGGTACTCAAGGGCACTGCAGAGATATGTCGGACCAGAAGAAGCCGAAGGTATCCTAAGGAGTATACATAGTGGAAATTGTGGGAATCACGCTAGGGGTGCCAGCCTAGCCCACAAAACATTAAGGCATGGTTTCTACTGGCCAACACTGTTCGCCGATGCTAAAAGGGTGGCGGCAAGGTGTGAGGCGTGTCAAAAAATTGCAAACAACATCTGCCAACCACCTGAATTCTTGCAAAACATTACCTCGCCTTGGCCATTCGCCATGTGGGGAATTGACTTGATCGGCCCAATGCCAACAGCATCCGGAGGAGCAAAACACGCTATTGTAGCAGTGGATTATTTTACCAAATGGGTAGAAGTCGAACCATTGGTGCACATAACGGAAGCAAACACTATAAGCTTTGTGAAGAAAAATATCCTGTACAGATTCGGGATACCAAACACCATCATCACCGACAATGGGACCCAATTCGATGGTAATAAATTTAGGGAGCTATGTGACAAGTATGGTATCAACAACTACTACGCCTCCCCAGCACATCCGTAGACAAATGGCCAAACTGAAGCGGTGAACAAAATCATAAAACACAACCTGAAAGCCAAATTGGCAGCTCATCATATATGTTTATATCAATAATGTTAGAGGACCCAAAAAAAAAAGACCCAAATTTAGGACCCAAACCTATGTGGCAACATCATATGGGATCTTTGGGAAGAGTGACGTGGACCCATGTTGTATGTGATGTTGCCACATAGATTTGGGTCCAAAATTTGGGTCACTTTTTTTTGGGTCCTTTAGCATTATTGATATTATATTATAGAGGAAATATATATGGCAGTCTATAATGGTAGAGTTTCACAGCTCCACTTAATAATGAATTTACAATTTCAAAAAAAGCCTTAATTATTATTATTATTATTATTTTTAATAAAATTGGACTGATCTAAAGGGAAAAAGCATCACAAGCGATCATATGCTGAAAAACCCCTAGACAGTATCCATATATATATAAAAGATAAAAGAAAAGAAAAAAGAGATAAAAAGCAACAAAGCGCAAAGACCCGGTGGGAAAACAACCCCAAACAAAAAGAGGCACGCAGGCCACACCAAAAAGAAAAAGAAAACATCAAGAAAAACGAAAAGACTCCCGACCAATGCAGTCATTGCCAACGGAAGAAGAACAGAACGGTGGGGCAGAGAACCACCAAGAATCAGCCTGAAGCTCCAAAGCATGCTTAGAAAGCTTATCTGCAACCTGATTCCCCTCCCTAAAAATATGGGAAACCTGAAAATCCATATGCGAGATCTGGAAGATGCAGCGCTGCCACGCCTGACGAACCCTCTAAGGAACCATGTCAGAACGAGAAGAAAGAAGATGAACCATATAAGAAGAATCGCTCTCAAGCCAGATTCGATGCCACCCATACTTCCAAGCAAAATTAATGGCCAATGAGGCTGCCAGAAGCTCAGCCTCAAACGCGAAAACTTGACCAAGAGGAATAGCAAAGCAACCCTTCACAAAGGATCTACAGTTCCGAAAGATACCACCACAACCACCAACCCCCGAAGAGCCCATAGCAGCGCCATCTGTATTCACTTTGATCCAACCAGAGGCCGGAGGCGACCAAACCACACTCTTGATCACCGGGGCTTTAGAAGGGCGACCCCAAAGACCAAAACGACGAAGAATCAAAAGGTCGTCCATACAATTACGCATACAACCAATCTCCAGGCGATTAGCCTCTGAAACCGCACGCCAAACCAAAGAAAGGACTGATCTAAAGTCCACCGACTTCCCTTCAAAAAACCACTGATTACGGGCAGTCCACACCCCCATATCACTGCATGGATAGCCGCTTTCCATAAAATCCTGACCTGCTCACTAAAGGGAATCGACATGGCTTGCAAGAAGAAGGATTGCCAAGTATCGGTAGAGACACGACGCTGGAACGTCGAGAAAACCGCCTCCCAAAGAGCAACCGCCAGGGGACAATGAAGAAAAAGATGATCGGCAGATTCACTACTAACCCCACAAATACTGCAACGAGAAGCCAACTGGAACCCAAACCTGCAAAGGCGATCCTCAGTAGGAAGCCTATTCAACATCAGACGCCAGGTCAAAGCTGAGCGAGAGGGGGGAATAAAACGGGACCAAACATCTCTCCACCAAACAACATGAGGAATATCACGAAGAAACTGGGAATAAGCAGCCTTGCAAGAAACACGACCATCCCGAGAATTAGCCCAAACCAGAGAATCCACAACAGGAGAAATAGCAATCCGATCAATCCGAAAACACAGATCTGGGAAGCGTGCTCGGAAAGAATCGTCCAGCACCCATCTACCCTCATGAATAAAATCCGAGACCCTCGCCCGGAGCGGATTAGCTAAATAATCTGGAATCCCCAAAAGCTCCAAAATGGGAACCCCTAACCAATTATCCCGCCAAAAGTCCCGCTGAGAGTTCTCGCCAATCAGCCAGATACCTTCCTTAAGAAGGGAACTATAATTTGTCCGAAGAGAAGACCAAATCGAGGAGGTGACATACCCTCCACGAGGCTTCTGCAAATGCCTGAGATACCTCTCCCGAAGAAAAGTGAAAGCAAAACCATCAGAGGTCATAAACTTCCAAGTGAATTTCCGTAACAGAGAGTCATTAAACAACCCAAGATCTTTCAGGCCAAGACCACCCTGAGAGTAAGGCCTACAACAACGATCGCAAGCGACCCGAACCAACTTAGTCTCCTCACAGGAACTAGTCCATAAAAAGTTTCTCAACTTGCGGTTAATCAGAGACAGTAAAGAAACAGGCCACTTGTAAATCATGAAAGAGTGCACAAATGAACCGGTGATGACCGACTTGATCAAAGTAGCACGACCGGCCAGAGAGAGGGACTTGCCCTTCCATTTAGCGAATTTAGACAAGATCTTATCCGCGATAGGTCGTAACACCGCTTTTCGAGGCTTACCCCGAAACAAAGGGACTCCCAAATAAGAAAACGGAAGCTGCCCAATCTGCATACCAACCAGAGATTGCAAACTACCAATCCGAGAGGGGGAGATAGAAGATCCGAAATAAATCGAAGACTTACCCCAGTTAACCAACTGGCCTGAAATATCACCATAATCCCCAAAAGCACCCATGATATGTTTCAAATTCTTTTTAGTGCCTCTGCAAAAGATCAGAACATCATCTGCATAGAGTAAATGAGTTGGAGCTAAAAAACCCCTTGGGGAAGAAATCGGCAGAATTTGAGAAGAATCCACCAACCTCGTCAATAATCTACTAAGAAAGTCCTCTGCAATACCAAACAAAAGCGAAGAGAGCGGATCTCCCTGACGAACCCCTCTTGAGCAATAGAAATATCCCTCTGGGACCCCATTCAAAAGAACTGAAAGCCTAGAGGAATGAAGGATGCCATCTATCCAATCCACAAAAACAGAAGAAAACCCAAAAGCCTGAAGCACTCTACAAAGGAAAGACCACTCCAGGGTGTCAAAAGCCTTACGGATATCAATCTTCATGGCCAAGTTACCCCCATAGCACTTCTTCTGCAACACATTCACACAGTTAGAAGCCAAAGCAATACAATCCTCGATATGCCGGTCTCGAATGAAACCGAACTGCTGAGGATAAATAATCCTGGAGGCAACCCGAGCTAAACGATCAGCCAAAATCTTTGAAGAAATTTTAAATAGAAAGTTACTAAGAACAATCGGTCGAAACTGATCAACCGAAATCGATTCCCTCAGCTTCGGAAGAAGAACAATGAAGCTGGAATTGAGACCCGGGAAAATAACGCCAGTGATGAAAAAATCCTGAACAGCGAGGACCATATCACTACCTATAACATCCCAACATCTTTGATAAAATCTACCAGAAAATCCATCTGGCCTAGGGGCAGAAGCAGCATCCATAGCAAAGACTGCATCGTGAATATCATCTGCAGAAGGAATGCTAGTCAAGAAAGCATTCTCTACGGCAGTTACCAAGGAAGGAATCACATCATCTACAATAGATAAATCTCTCCCAACTCGAGAAGCATCAGAGGAAAAGAGGTTAGAATAATAACTAATGATATGATCCCTGATGGTATGCCGATCCTCCGAGAGAACCCCATTAATTGAAAGGGTTGATATAGCGTTAAGCCTTAATTATATCAATGCATGCACTTAATTAATAACTAATGAACTTACAATTTCATAAAACTTGAGAACTTGAAAAGCCTTGATTTATAAATTATAAATTCTAACCCAACTTTAAAGTTCAAATACATTCACAACACTAAACCCACGGTTGTGCACATATTCATTTTTCGGAATGGATAGGAATTTCCAAGGCGAAGCAGGGGTCAGCCGAGATTGAATATACTCCTTTCTTGACGCGATTTTACAAGTATTCAGTGAATTGGAGGAAGTGCGAACTCACTTTTCTGGGCATTTAAATACATACGTGGTTTTGTTATGGACAAAATTCATCCAAGTAATTGATGACACACAGAGACTGATCGCGGACTTTGAGAGGGAGATGGGTCGTCCTTTATCACCGTCTCATCCTCCCCATTAGGTCATTAAAAGTACTGTAAACGAACACATGTAGGCTGTTTGTCTTTACCTTATCAAATTTTACGTATGGACATTTTGACTAGTGGGTTCAGCTACTGTATATTGCAAGTTAGGATGCAATGTTTTTAAGTTTGGAATATGTAAACAAAAATCTTCACCTTGTGTTTTCTATGTTTTTATCTTTAAATGTGGTGCAGTGGTTTGCAAATGAAAAGTCGTAGATAAATTTCTACATCCCTAGTGAAGTTCTTTTATGAGTTTCCCCATCACATGGGGAAGACGAACCAAATCACGCGACGCATGCATTTCAAGTGTCTTCATGCATCCATTTACCACCAAAATGAGTTAAAACTTTATTATTTTAACCGAAAATTCAAGCCAATTACCCATTTTGTGTTCAGGTGACCTGCAACACAAAATCCGTTGTTTCACACTGTTATTAGTTTACCGATTACAAATTGTGTCTAATGTCTTTTCAACTCTTATCGTGATAGAATAAACGTTCAACCTATGGGAGAAAAGGGTTAGAGCATCTCCAATGGTATCCTCAAAAGTGAGAGAGTAATGACACACTGGCCCTATGCCTTGGTGGCCTAGAGTCTTTCCTAAGTCTCTCACCACAAAGGTTCGATTCATGGCTGGTATGTATATAGGGAAGTTTTCCCACCTTGTGTGTGTGTAGGTCTTGTCCCACCTTCGTGTGGGTGAGCTCTCCCCTCATGGGAGTTGTGTGTCCGGGCCGTGATTGTAGAGCCCCCATCTCGTTGGTCCCGGTTGTTGTTGATGTAATAAAAAAAAAAAAAAGTGAGAGAGTAATGAACATTTGCCCAGAAAAACATTCCAACCAAGTCAATAATCAAATTGCCTGTTCACTTGGTATCGGCCAATCATTAGTACATACCCACAGTACATGTCATCGTCAAGCGTAATCCTTTACAGCGTAATGTATTAATCGTGTTTGCGTAATAACTAAGAACGTTGGTGGTCGATCGAATGTAATTTTACCGCCTATTAATATTTCTGTATATACCTTCAAAATACATATATACGAAGATTATGTATTAGTATTGGTTAGTAATAAGATTATTATATTAGTTTTACAATCAACGATAGAATCTTCTGGTTTTGTAAATTATTGTTAAACGATAGAATCTTCTGGTTTTGTTAATTATTGTTAACAATAAAATACTAATTTTTGTACATCAGTTTTTTAAAATTCAAATTGAGCTGTAAATACAAAGGAGTATAAATAAATTAGGGGTGCCCTAGCTTTTTTTATGGGTGCAAATATCTGCACTGTTTTTTAAATATATCACAATCACCTCAACAAAACAACAAACCACAAAACGACCCGGTTTTACCAATTTGGACACGCGGAGATCGCAAATGGGTTTTGGATTGGATGTGAATTTTTTTCCGTCTATTTGAAAATCACCATACTACCTCATGTCAAAAAAAAATTAGAGTTTCACAGCACCACATGTCGCCGTGAGGGAGTTTTTGTATTAAATTATATATTTATATTTAACTTTAAAATATTTTATCAATTAATTAAAATGATTTTGATTTTAGTTGAATCATATAATAATTGTTATTCTTCCTATGAAGCTCTTAGTTATCCAATGCCATTATAATTGTTATCAACTCTTGGAAGCTCTTAGGTATCCAATGCCTTCAAGAATAAACTCTTAGGTAAGACCAATCTCCAAGGGGCTCCCTAAATGAGCTCCTTAGCTAAAATAGGGAGCCTATTTAACTTTTTTGCACTCCAAGGGGGCTCCCTAAATGGCTCCCTATTTTAGAGAGCCTCTTGGTGGCTCTCCAAATGTAAGGAGCTCCCTATCTTCTATTTCCTAACTTTTTAATATTTTAAAATTCATTTTGTTATTAAAAAAATGAAATCAATTTTGTATTTTTATTTATTAAAAGTTTGAAGGTTGTTGACAATTTGTCAACTGATTTTTCACACGGAGAGTTGTCAACGGCAACTTTTATTTTTTACATGGAGAGTGCAACTTTTGTTATTTATTTTAAATGTAAAAAATAATAAAATATTAATGATTAGCTATAATAGGGAGCATGGTTGGAGTGACTTCATGAAAAGTGGCTCCCTAAAATAAATTTCTAGCTAAAATAGCTAAAATTTAACTAAAATTTAGGGAGCGTGGTTGGAGATGCTAAGAATAAACAAGGCTCTTCATTTCCACCACTACCAATAATTGATTCATTGGTTATAAGTTGTAACCACCGACTCAAATTCTGTTAATGTTGGATACATCATGGTAATTAATAATTAAAAGAAATCTTTTTTATTTATATAAATTCTCATGCCTCAGAACGTTTGGCAATTAATTCATTAATTTGGTTTTTAATATGTTATTGCTCCCATTTTAAAAAATTATTAGTAATTGTCGCATTCAATTCATCCTTATTGTCCATTAATAATTCTTGATTCGTTATCTCTAAATACTCTTCCATTCAATTTATTATTAATTTTTTGAGATAATTATTCCTTATCTCTACGGACTCTTCACTTCCTCTGTAATGATAATAGCAAATTTATCCTATTTAATAATTTTCTAAGATCAACTTAATGTGAGGAATGTACCGGATTCAATGGTTGTACAATTTGAAACATCTAAATTATTAAGATTATTAGGTAATACTTACTGAATCTAAAAAAAACCATCGAGTACACTTGGCACAAAAATTGATAGGTGAATGGTCTCTATAAATTATCCAAAATTGAGCTAAATAATAATCTAAATAGCTGAATTATATTATGAAATGAGATATTAGGAGATAATTTAATAAAAAAGCTCCAGTTGAAAAAAATAAAACAAAGCCTGTGCATCGCACATGTTGACATACTACTATACTAGTTACATATAATAATAACATCATTTTTTTCAAATAGAAGATTCAAATCAAAAGTAATTCTTGGCCATTGATTTGATGCCAAAGGAATTTCAGTAATTGTGATGGCAAAGGAATTTCAAAAGTAACTGTGATAATTATATTAGTTGTACACGAATGTACCAAGTCAGTTACACGAATATAACAGACTTAGTTTATTCGTGTATATGTATAGTCTGTTATATTCGTGTATACGTACTTACTCCACAACTTCTACCGTGTAAGCATTCAGAACATGTATTTGTGAATCTGGCACCTGGAAGGCTGGAAGAACATCTGTAACACTTAAACTCCAGAGTGCATTTTTGCTCACCCACGGTGAACCATTACCACACACTATAGGTGTTGACACGTGTCCTAAACTCAACCCAAAGTCTAAAGTTAAACCAAAGTTTGGGACACGTGTCAAACACCTGGAGTGGGTGGTAATGGTTCACCCTAGTTAGTGTGTTCTAAGTTTGACCGCTATTGCAGTGGGTGTTAACTGTTTTATGATAAAGTTATGTCTGGGTATAAGAGGGGTTCTGTGCAGCGCAATGCATGATGCTGCCACGTCAGCACATTTTCTGATGTGGCAGGATGAGGATGGGGGAGGCACCGTGCATCCGATGCAACCAGGTTTTAGACAATTGACCAACTTTGATTAGTCGACCTTACACATCACATCAATACTTTGCATTTAATGGATGCCATAATTACATTTAATAATAAAATCAATATTTTTTATATATTTATTTAATTTAAAGGAATTCTTGGCCATTGATCTGGTGTCAATGCCAATTTTATAGCAAATCCAAACGGTCAATTGGATTTTGTTAATAGTTTTTATATCTAAATTTGAATTTATCAAAACTTGAACGATATTTATTTTTTAATTGTAATTAAACCATATTTATTTGAACATTGCAATTAAACCAAAAAGGTTAATTGCAATTTATTTGTGAAAGAGCAAACCTCAGAGGGGTTGGTTGCAATTTGGTCATAAATCCGGTAAACAGTCTTATTTTCTTCGTGTATATTAGCTTACTCGAAGAACTTACACCGTGTAAGCATCAAAAGGAGGAACTATTCCGATTCTTCTGGAAGTACTTCTTTAATCGACGGCGCAACCATTCGTGTCGACGGTATGGCGTTCTTTGTTTTGATCCTAATTTTGTTTCTTATCATAAGTTTGCTTGTTTCAATTTCATTATTACAACTGGGTATGTATTAATTGGTAATGGGTTTCAGTCTGGATATGTCGTTTAGAACATGCAAGGAATAAGCTATACCCAATTTGTGTTTTCTCGATGGGTTTCAGTCTGTAATTGTTACTACAAGGAAGATGATTGAAACGAAATCCAAATTACTCACAGGGATGACGGTTCGGATTATTCTATGAATGTTTATGCAGTGTTCGACTTAAATACTGTATATGGACTCAATGTTTATCCAGTGTTCGAACTTCGAACAAGCGATTTCATTGGAGATGGGTGGAGTTGCATTTTATCCTAACTCTAGATTTTATATTTTTCGTCTTTACCGCTATAAAATATAAAGATTTCTAGGATGGGTTTTGTTCTGTTTAATTCTTACTGTGGATATATGTTCATGCTGCCTCAATGCTTAGTTAGATTACTCTTGCAATTTTATATTTTTTTTTACAGATGGCTGAGGAGGAAAATTTGGATCATTTGTTAGTACACCCGAGGGCCACTTGGAATTATAACATCACCATCAACACACACTGTTTCCACAAATTGATTTCCGATATAGACAAGATTCTTGACCGTGCCGGTGAAAGGGTAGAATTTGAGTCAGGATGCTTGGGCCACTACTTGGATTTCCCTAAAGGGGGTTATTTTCAGGCATAGTTCATTCACAGCTTGCTGCTGAGACAGATATTCTTTCCTGGAGGTAGTGAGGACAAGTTATGGTTTGCCTTAGGAAAAGCTAAGGCGAGATTTGGGAAGAGGGAGTTCTGTCTGTGCACGGGCCTGAAATTTGGCCGTCTATCCGACATACCTTCAAGAGAGTATGAGGTTGTCCCGGGTGGTATTCACGCAAGGTACTTTTAGGGAAGGAAAAAAGTTGTGATCGCAGATTTGAAAGCTCCATTCATGGCGGAGGATTTTGACCGGCCTCACGACGCACTTAAGTTGGCATTGCTTCTGTTTGCCAACAGGGTCCTCTTCGGTCAGGACGACCGGAACCAGGTGGCGTACTGGATGTTCTCTCTAGTGGAGGATGTTCAAGCGTTTAACAACTTCGCCTGGGGTCACTACGTTTTCAAGATGACCCTCCACTACATCCGTCAAGGTTTTAAGGTACCGGCAGACCCTCTCGGGCCGACTACGAGATACAACCTATACGGATTCATTTGGGGATTACAGGTTATTTTTTAAATCCTTAATCCCTTTTGACCTTAATTTGACATTGACATATGTTTGTAATTAAGATTATTCATTTTTCCATGATACATAATGCTAATTACACCCTCTAAAACCGTTTCCCGGGTTTGATACAGTATAGTTTTGGGCTGCGGAGGCTATACCTGTGATGCGCAACAAATACGGTAAGCTAATAGGGGATCCCAACGGAGCGCCACGGTTTAGGAAGTACTGTTTCAAACAGAGGGGATCGGACATGGTCAACGCCTGGACCGAAGCTGAGACAAGCGGGAAGGTAATTTACAAATATCTCATTTGTGCTATAATTTAATATTATTTATGTTCTTTAGATATTGGACAATTATATTAGTTCCATAATCCTTCAGCTTACTGGGCTTCCGAAGCTTGTACCCACCGAACATGAGTTGCAGAAACATTACTGGAGGGATATTGATGTGGACCTGTCTGAGGGACCCCAGTGGAAGCCGAGTGGGAGTAACGAGGATGAGGAACCCACCAAGTGGAAGCGCAGGCCGAGGGAGAAAACTAATGGCGGGCGGAGAGTACGTGCCCGTGTTGATACAATGGACCGTACAGTTACGGTTCTTCCGGATATACAACGATCCAACGATGGACAGGGATCTTTCCCTCCACTGGCTGACCACCCGGTTCATTCACTTTACCAAGGTGCAGCAGGCCCGGTTGATGATGCCAGGCAAGAAGACTTCTGTCAAAGGGAAGGATCAAATGGCCGTGGGCGACATTTGGTTGGTCACACAACCGATGAGGTAACCTGGCCTAGTATTATTGGATCAATGGTTTTTTTTCGAAATGTTGTTGATTGCCCAATTTGTGGCTGGATCTATTGTTTGTTTCACACTGTGGTAAACGTTTTGGTGTTTTACGTATAGCATTTTACATAAACAGTTGGAGGTACCTCGACAGTTTGTGGGACTCGAAGTTCTCGAAAGAGTTCTGAACGCGGTGAATGCCATACCGAAACGCGTACGCAGTATCGTCCATGAGGAAATGGGGGCGGACCGTGTACGCAATATAGTCAATGAGGGTTTGAGGCGGGAGATCGAAGGGCTACGACGGATGCTCGGGTTTCAAGTACGTATATATCCACACATGTCACCTGTGTATCAAGTGTTCTTTATTTTATTTAAATAATGATCATTATATATTCGGAAACGTAACACTGTGACACTGTCATCCCCAAGGGAAATGTAGGGGACGATAATTCAGGAGATCAGCCGCAGCGTGTGGGGAGTGGGGAGCACGTGGAAGAAGGCTTGGGTGGCGATCAGGCTACCTACAATGACGGAGCCGGTTATGAAGAGGGCGACGATGATGAAAGGCAAGACGACCAAGATTGGTAGGATGATAGTGGATGCGTTTATGACAGGGTCAATGATGATCAACTGCATTATGAAAAACATATCTGTGTTGATGACATATCGGACCTTGATGAATCAAACCTTCCCTTAGTGTTGTGCGAGGATTTATCGTCCTTGGAACAGGCAGGTGGTCTGGAGGTGGCAGCAACCCCTTCGTTGGCTTTGCGATCACAGTTTGGGGTTGACAAGTTATTTTCTCAGATGCCGTTATACCTGTGGCCCTGAGAAGCAGGTATATTGTCTATGTTTGGTATACCAGGTTTAGTACATCCAGGAGTACTTGGAGCAAAGGACCCCGATGTAACTCAATGGTCGCTGGCTTCAGCAAGTCCTTTTAGCAACCGAGAAACATGTCTGATGTTGGTTGCACCATAAAATAAAGATTCATGTCCAGTTTCTGATGAAGGGAAGACAGATACCGGTTGCCAAGAGGAGGAGATACCAAAAGAAGATGAATCCTTGCTTCCATTAGTGTTGTCGCAAGATCCTTCGGCGCACTATCGTCCTTGTCCAGTGGAAGGAAGACATTCAGGCCCAGATTATCCGTCTGAGGATCAATCATGTCCGATGTTACTGGCAGCATAAAATACAGAGTCATGTCCAGTTTCCGACGAAGGGAAATTGCAAATAAATGGCGAGGATGAGGACATACCGAAAGAAGATGAGTCATTGCTTGCGTTAGTGTTGTGGCAAGATCCTTCATCCAAATATCTGCCTCGTCCAGTAGCGGTTAGACAATCTGGTCATGATGATCCGTCTGAGGATCAAACATGTGCGACGTTGCTAGCATCCCAAAATACACAGTTGTCTCCAGTTTCGGATGAAATGGGAAGTGAAAAAAAGGGCGAGGATGAGGACATACCTGACGCGTCTAAGGTATCATCTACTGCGGTAAAGAGTCCGCCTTCACATCCAGTGTCACCATCACATTCACATTCACATTCACATCCATCTGTGGTGATTAGGTCAGACTCAGATGTTGAAATTCCTACTGGTTCACCTCCACGTCCATGTCCACGTAACAGAGTGAAACATACCTATCGCAAAACACCATGTCGGTTAAGGAGAGTGTCACAGATAGTATCTCCGACCCTTCGAGTTGATGAAACAAGTTCAGAACGAATGTCTGGGCCAGCTCCATGTTCTTCGGGAGAGCAATCGACTTGTGCATCGATAAATCAACGAAAACGGAGACTATCTGCGATAATCTCTGAACCACTTCCGAACTGGGAACCACCTGTAATTGAAGTGCATACCGATGACATACGTGCTTCGAGCCAGCAGGTATTAGATGAAACCGCTTTAGCAAGCCAGCGTCAAAGGGAGTTATGGGTACGCAGTCCCTACACCAACCCGTTAGGTAGAGGAAATCTTTCCACTGGCCCCAGCGAGGAGGCGTACACGCATTTCAAGCTTGATTCGAAGAAATATAGTAAGATGATTACTAACTATGCATTTTAGATTACATCGCCCGTATACAATCAATTAACAGTAATATCATTCTTTTAATATGTTGGGTGCAGCCGTAACGTTGGACTAGAGGTGATGCAGACACAGGATTTTTTCATATCATTAGAGGACAATGATAGCCTTCTGTTGGACACACATGTTGATGCCTACCTGAATTTGTTAAACAAGATGAGAGGGAGTAAGACCAGCCCTTACAAGTTCAAGGATAGAATAGGCATCGTTGATTGCAACATTTTTGTAAGTACAGCGTTAACTTTGAGGATATGTTTATACGAGGAATTGTGCACTTAGATAAAATGCAAATGTGATGTGCAGGACGAACTGGCAACGGTGTGGGCAGGCAGGCTGGCAGCCGAATTTACACAAACGTTTAGTACGACCTTTCAGCGTCAAAGAATTCATCGTTCGTTCGGAATGGAAACAATATTGTGACGGCCGTCGAACAGACTGGGGCAGTCCATGGGATTCCTGTGACAAGGTTAGTAACGTTCTGGTGCGCAGACATGGGTTCCAGCTTGATTTGGTTATAAATATTTGAGTGTAGAATTTTTTGTTTACAGGTGGTGGTCCCCTGTAAGGTTGAAGACGGCCATAGGGTTGTTTGCGTCGTTGATCTTTTGTTATGGCAGATCCAGGTATATGATCCCAAGGCATACTGGGTACCCCAAGGCGGTACATCGATCTGCCAGCAAATTCTACCACTCCGACGTCTGTTCCCTGTTATTTGCTTGCAGGCAGGTTTTTTTAATAGAACGGGGAGGCGAACATATGATATCACTCCTATGAAGGCTCGTCGGATGAATGAAAAACAAGTTCCAAAACAATTAAGTCCGAAAAGTAATAGAGTCTTTGTCTTGTTGATGATACGTTCCCTTCTCAGAGGTTTGAAAAGCGTGAAGACCGTTGAAACGGATATACAGAGCCATAGACAGGATATCGCGTATGAAATTTTTACAAACAGCTTACCTGAGGAATGTTAATTAACACAATGTTTAATGTTTATGTCATTAACCTGGTTATGAAATATGCCGGTGTTTGCCATATTTGAATACCGATTAATTTCCTTGTATATTTCACATGTAAAACTCGTGCATATTATATTATACTATAGATTTAAGGGTAGGAGCTTTTTATTTATTTATTTATTTATTTTTAAATACCTGCCTCCAACTATGAAGTTTAAATATATAAAAAGCTGAACTTCGGTCCTATTACAAGCAGACAATGAAATTACTGTAAACCTCATACGAGTAGATGGAAAATATTCACGATAAAATGGATTTTGTTCTTTTTACCTCGCTGGCAGCCACTTCATTAATGAGACTTCCATGTGTCAGTACTTGTTATACGATAAGTACAAAAAATCAGGTAAACTATACATTTTTAAATAAAATACATGCCTCAAAACATAAAAGTTAAGAGTAATGCTAGATAACCCAAAAAAGTGACCCAAATTTTTGACCCAAACCTATGTGGCAACATCACATGGGATCTTTGGGAAAAGTGACGTGGGCCCGTGTTGTGTGTGATGTTGCCACATAGATTTGGGTCCAAAATTTGGGTCAATTTTTTGGGTCCTCTGGCATTACTCTAAAAGGTTAAAATTCTAAAAAAACTCAACTTCATTACTATTATAAGCAGACAATTTACAAATCTTCCTTCAAATTAATACACGGTTATATGGATATTAAACTTGTAGTTCATACACGATTTTCATTTCGCTTTATGGTCCTTCACTTCAACGTTTCCTGGTGTCGGGGATTTGGAATGACCTTCAGAGGCGAGAGTCCATTTTTGCTCACCCCCCCTTTTAGGGGGGTGAGCATTACCCTCCTCCCTAATACATGACATGTGTCCAGAGAGGGGGTATTTTTGTCTAAACACATGACAGTGTTTGGACAAAAATACCCCTCCCTTGACACTTGTCAAGTGTTGGAGAGGGAGGTAATACTCACCCCCCTTCAAGGGGGGTGAGCAATAGTAATCTCCAGAGGCGAATGTCACCATTTGGGTTCCGGTGGCCCCGCCAACCATTAAAAACAAAAGTTCTATTATAATTATAAGGGATTATAATTAAAATGTGAACCCATTAAAAAAGAAATGTACATACAAAGTGATATATATACAAAGGTAACCGATGATCATATTATGTTGTCCCTCTATTATTAGTTAATAATATAAACAAGGCAAAATTCCCTCATTTGACTCAAAATTTACCGTGTAATCATTGACCAGTTGCATGTTGAACCATTAGTAATGCAATTACACGTTGGAAAGTAATCATCCTTACACGATACATTAACCATCATTTATGTTTTATGTATTTTTTGTTTTCAGATTGCAAAATGCAAAGTAATTAAGTGCCACGTTGGAATTGCTGTTAGGGTATACTTGTCCAAGAAATATTTCTCTTGGATAAAAAAAGAAAACTTATTGAGATTTAACAGTTTTGCAAAGCCCCATAATTTCTGGGCTACTTATGAATTTTGCTCAAATTACAATTAACTGGTAATTTTTGTTTCCATAATTATATTGGACACGAAAATATGAAACAAAAACGATCCATTTTGTAAGGATTCCCATTCTTTGATTGGCTTATTTCGTGGACAAACCACGTGTTGGGGTTTGTTTGTAAGGGTAGTTTAGATGATTGATGATCATATTCATAGGCCCTTTCAAGACCTCAAGGGACAAGCACTCCAAAGGTATACTTCTAGTGCTTAACTTTCTTTGAAGAGATTTAGAAGCACAGACACACTCTGCATTCCTTCATTTGTGTGCATTCTCTTTATATGTCACATTACACACTAGCACTTTGATTGTTATATCTTGTTGTGTATTTATGTGTCTTGTAATTCGTTTCCCGATAGTGTTCGGAAATGTCCGCGCATGCACTAGAATGTGCTTGGTTTTACGCGAAGACCGCCTACGGAGAATGCCCTTGACTTCTCCTTGGTTTTCACCTATGTTGGTGATCGGCGGTTATGATCGGCGGCCTGGCCGCCAAATGAAACCGCCGTTTGCTTCTAGAAGTGTCTAGAACAATTATGCGGTCACGATCGGCGGTCACGACCGCCGTTCAAAACCGTCGTTCATACCTGATCGATTTAATATCTCGGGTTTGATTCGGCGGTTGGATCGGAGGTCGGATCGGAGGTCACAAAACTGCCGAATGAAACCGCCGTTGATGCTCTGTTCTTCATGGGCTTAATTCGGCGGTCGTGATCGGCGGCCTGGCCGCCAATTGAAACCACCGAATGGTGCGTTTCAAGGGCAAACTTGTCTTTTCACATGCCCTGTTCTTGATGTCTATAAATATCACACTTTCTCATTTTCAGAATTAATGTTCTTTAACTCTAAGAACCCTAAACTTCAAAGAGAGATATTTGAGAGAAAATAAAATCAAGAACACCTTTTTTTAACACTCAAAAACTATTCTCATATGCATCAAATTATCATCTAAGCATTTTCTAGCATAGTTAGGATGCTTGCTTGCATGGGTTTTGGTCAACACACTTTCTTTGGTAAGTTATTCACTATTAACATATATAATTAGTGTTTTATTTATCATTGACATCTCTTATATTATTTGTATGCTTTTAGAATATATTCTAGATACAAAATAGAGATTGTTGTGTTGACATGATTGAGTGTTGTATTTTGATAGCTATCTAGGTTTTCATAATCTATGTTTAGCTAAGCTATTTGACATGTCATCTGGCTTTTAATATCTAGGATTGAATTTATTGCAAAATCATCATTCTAGATAAGCATATAGAGTAACCTAGCTCTAAATTGCATTTTGGATATTTTACATATTCACTTAGGTTGTAATATCTTCTTAGAGAATTAAGTCTTGTGTTGTGACCGGGATTAGGTTACTTAATTCGCAAGCAATCGAACTAGGTCCACTTATACCGGGATTAGGTAGTTGTGATGATTATTGATCGGGATTAGATCATTAAACCGGGATTAGGTTGTAATCATTTCAATTAGTGGATTCGAGGTTCGTGTATGGCGCACATAAAAGCCCGTGGTTTTTCCTGTGAGGGTTTCCACGTAAATATCTTATGTCATTTATAATTCCGCACTTATTACACTTGATATTTATATTGACTAGTTAGGGGCATTTTCGTAATATTGACATACATGCGAAAATTGGGTAATAACGATTAAAATCTATTCACCCCCCCTCTAGATAGTTTTATACACACCGTGCTATAATTTGTTTCAATTGGTATCAGAGCACGAGCACTTCAATGACTTCCAAGTGAGACTAATGGACATTGTGAACCAAAGTCACCAACTTGGTGATCCTTACTCGGATAGAAGAATCAAGCAAAAGATCATGCGATCACTTCCCGAGAGGTTCGAACCCAAAGTGACGGCTTTAGAAGAAAATGGCACCTACAAGGATATGAAGCCGAGTGAAGTCATTGGAAGACTTCTAGCCTATGAATCAAGAAAGGCTACCATCTCACCTCCTAAAAAGAAAAAGAATCTTGCTTTGAAAACTTCAAGGTGGAAGAGGATGAGGATGACTCAAATGAAGACATGGCACTCATTGCCAAGGGATTCAAAAAGTTCTTGAATCTACAAAAGAGTGGTTATGGCTCAAAGGGGAATGACTTCAAGAAGAAGAAGACCACTATCAAGAATGTCAAGCCATACCATGAGATGTCTTCAAAAGAGAAGATTCAATGCTACGAATGTGGAGGATTCAGGCATATCTCTAAGGATTGTGCTAACTTGGAAGATGAAGGAGAGGAGGCCGCCACTTCAAGTGATAGTGATGAAGAGGTTGTGGCAAAATTTTTGGTATTAGGTTGCTCTCACAAGCGGGACAACAAAGTGAAAGTTGTTGAAGGAAGTCCCTCAAGCTTAAATGATTGTGAGAACAACTATTTTGCCTTTCCGATCTCCTACAATGAAGAAGAGAATGAGAGTAAAAAAGAAAGTGACTCTATTGAAGATGACTCTTCATCTAACTCCACACATGGATATGTGGAGAAAAAGGTTCTAGATGAATTCCTCGCTGAGTTTAAAGACTTAGAAATGAAGACCAAGGAAAAGATGCTAAGATTGAGGGAAGAAAATCTAGACCTTTTGGCTCATGTTGACCACTTAAGTGAACAAGTGGATAGATCCAAAAATATTGAAGATAAGCTAAGAAAGGAGTTAGACTTATCTAAGAGGAATGAAGAAGGATTAAAAAGAGAGCTTAATGAGGCTAAATGGTCAAGGACTAGGATAGTTTCTAGCACCGAAAAACTTGACCACATGTTAAGTGTTGGAAAGAGTCCTTGTGACAAGAGAGGTCTTGGGTTTGAAGATGGTAAGGAGTCCTCCACTCCTAACAAGACCGTGTTTGTCAAGAGCTTGAACTACAAAGAAGCTTCACCGGTGTAAACTCCTAGGAAGAAGATTGATCTAGGATAATGCTCTCATAGTGCACAAGTGAAGGTAGCTCCAAGAAGACAACCTCAAGCTCAACCTTCAAGAGTTCCTCATGCTAACTTCCCTCAAACTCAACTCCATCAAGGGAAGAGACCAATCATGCAAACTCAACCAAGGAAGCAACCAAGTCTTGGTCAATAACAAAGAAGGAGAGATCCTATCTAACAACCAAGACAACCACAAAGACATGGGAAGGCTCCTATGCATGCACAAGGACATGGTATGATTCCTAACTTTGTCCCTACATGTCATTTTTGTGGTGTTGATGGTCATATTAGACCAAAGTGCTTTCGTTACATTAAAATGTGTAGAGTTAAAAGCATGATTGAGAAGAAGAAAGCTAGAGCTAGTATGCATGCTCATAGGAAGGAAGAAATTCATTTACATGATCCTATGACATCTAGATCTCTAGAACTTTTGACCACTAAGAAGAAAATTGTTTCACCTAAGTGGATAAGAAAAGATGAACCCGCTTGCTATGAGACAAACTTGTCTCTAATAGGTTCAACTAAGTCTAATGGACTTAGTAGGTCCATAGGACCTCATGACCTTCAATGTTGAAGGATAATTTTGACCCCATATAGGGAACTCAAGCAAAGAGAGCTATTTTTGCATTCTTGTCACTTGCAAAAAATTTAAAATATCTTATGCCTCTTCTTTTAATTGCTTGAGTAAGCTTGGCTGCATATATGTATATATGTTTTCAATCCAATAAGTGTGAACCTTGCTTGTTTACAATCCATGTCATATTTATGTTCAAACATGCATTTTTGGACTAGGAGATGTATATAGGAAGTATGATTTGAATGACCTATGGTTATCTCCATGACATGATGATTCTTTAATAACATGCTAATGAATATTGAAAAGCATGAAATTCATATGACATGCTCAAATGAAAAAGCATGAATTGATGATTGCATACTCTTAAAATACAAAACTTGTGTGAAAAAGCTTATGAGACTCAAAATGAATAAAGGATCTTGTATCCGTTCAAAGGAATTTAAATTCCAAATGTCTGTCCTTCTTTATTAGTTGAACATGGCTACTATCATACGGGTTTCTCACCCGGAAAAATCAAATAGGGTGTAAAGTCGCTCATGCCTTGTTTTGCTTATAAAGTTGGATATAGTTGTTCTTAAATTGAAATCAATATATTCTATATCCTTGCTTTACTCATGACATTGGTGAAATTGGTTTGAATTCTTATTAGAAACCTTTGTCATTTGCTTTGCCAAATACCATTGTATTTTGGACTTGAATGCTACATGTCTTGTATGCGAAGCATGTTTGATTCACACAATTTCTATCAAATAAATCTCCTTGTTTCTCTCCAATTAATTGAGATGCATAAAGTGACTTATATTGATTATGCAAATATCTTGCATGCTACTATCTCTCGTTGCTATGAGTGACCCGGTTGGGGTCTACTCCTTTGCCTATATCATGACAAAAAGGGGGAGTAGAATATGGTAAGGGGAGTTGCAAATTGTAGTGGCAATTGTGCATATTGGGGAGAATATACATTAAGGGGGAGTAACCCGTTGAGGGGGAGCATTGCATACACATACATTGCATGATGTTGTGCTTAAAATTCTTATATGCAAATGCTTGTTTTATTCTCACTTGATCATCTCACATACTCTTGCTTTGGAAAGTATAATATTTTGTTTTGAAGGGTTGATAGTTCTACAAGAGATTGAAGACTTGAATTTTTTTTAGAATGGTGGTAAGGGGAGTTGTAATTATGCATGTTGGGGAGACAATACATTGAGGGGGAGTAACCCATTAAGGGAGAGCATTGCATTCACAATTATTGCATGATGTTGTAGTTGTGCTTAAATTCTTAGAATGCAAATGCTTGTTCTAATTCTCACTTGATTCATCTCACTTTTTACTTGAATTGGAAAGTATAGAAACTTTGCTTTCAGGGATTGATTGTTCTACTTGAGATTGAAGACTTCAAGATTATTTTTACATATCTCTTTGTTAAGTAGAAAATCATAGTAGACCCGTAGTTTCTATTATGTTGTGAGGAATCAGTGTGAGTGGTGGTTTTTGTCACGAAATAGCCAAAGGGGGAGATTGTAAGGATTCCCATATATTGATTGGCTTATTTCATGGACAAACCACAGTTTGGGGTTGATAATGTAAGGGTAATTTAGATGTTTGAACTTCAAGCTCGAAGGCCCTTTCAAGACCTCAAGGGACAAGCACGCCAAAGGTATAATTTCTTGTGCTTGGTTTTTCTTTGAAGAGATTTAGTAAGCACACACACACTTAACATACTTGCATTTGTGTGCATACTCTTCACATGTCACTTTACACACTAGCACTTTGTTTTATATCTTGTTGTGTGTATATGTGCTTAGTAATTCGTTTCCCGATAGTGTTTGGAAACGTCCGCGCTCACACGTATGTGTGCTTGGTTTTACGCGAAGACCGCCCATGGAGAATGCCCTTGGCTTCTCCTTGGTTTTCACCATTGTTGGTGATCGACGGTTATGATCGACGGCCTGGCCGCCGAATGAAACCGCCGTTTTAGTTTAGAAAGGTCTGAAGCAATTCTGCGGTCACGATCGGCGGTCATGACAGCCGTTCGAAACCGCCGTTCATACCTGATCAATTTTAATCTCTCGGTTTCATTCGGCGGTTTCGTTATCTTTCAAAAAAACAAAAGACATTCTAATCTATGATCTTAATTAATTTGGAAGCATTTTTCTAAGATGATGAATATTGGGATTTTATTTTGTTCAAGTGCCGCACCCGATTACAATTCCCCTGGTCCGCTTGAAATGACCTTCAACTTCATACTATTAGATGGAAAATCCTCCTTCAATTTAATACATGATTATATGGATATAAAACTAGGACATCATATCTTACACGATCAGGGAGAAATCGACCTTGGACTGAACATACGATTACACGAATAGATGGAAAGCAAACATTACATTAATACACGATTGTATGGCAGATTCCGCTCACCTGCTTTTAACAATACATTGGGGAAATTTTATGAGTCGTTGTTGGTGTCGGTGTCGGTGTTGGTGTCGGTGTTGGTGTAAGCCGAAGCCTCAGAGGTTAGGTCAGTGGATGGCCTTTCTTGGCACGTCTGTCTGTTGTGTCCCTCTTTGTGGCATACACTGCAACCGCGAGGACGCTTGGTTTTGTTAGAAGCATCAGACGATGTTTTCCTGCAGCTCCTCTTGTTGTGTCCCTTTAGGCTGCACTTAGAACACTTCTTTTGCTTAGCCTTCTCGACGCATGAATGGTACCTTGACTTTTTCGGTCTTCCTGGCAGAAAATGCACCTTCCAAGGACGAACAACTAGATTCCGGACATGATCGGGTACGACCTAGTTCTGTGCATATGGAACCGGGTTGATTTCTCCCCGATATGCCTCTCGCATCCAATCAGATCTGTAGTAGTCTCAGCATATTTCAGGAACCGGAATTGATGTGTATTTGGTAAAAAAATTAATTATTGGATGTTAGACCCCTAAATATGGATATTGTAATTAATGACGAACTCACGATAGTATACTTTGATTACATACCTGGCGCAAGCAAGGGCATGTCGACAAGGTAATTTTTGAAGATCCCACTCGCGACAGGCACATGTCTTTGCTTGAATGTCGACAATGGAATTAATTTGATTTTCGGTGACGTTGTACTTGTGGTATGAGATAGGACGAAGGATGCATTTATAAGAAGGTTCAACCCCTTTAAGTATGTGATTGTCGGCTGCTGGAGTCAGATCAGACCTAATACGATCTGCAATAGTATGACGTTTGTGGAATCACCTCTGTATCATATCCCGAATCTGCTCTGCAATGGCTGTGATAGGCAGCTTCCGGAGATCTAGAAGAGCTGAGTTCATAGACTCGGCTAATTGGGGCAGTAAGCATTTGTGAACTTATCTACCCCAATTTTCATGATGTCGTTGTAGTACCTCTGGTTGCAAGCAACCATCTGTTGAAGGTCGATATCACACTCATCGCGATGGTGTTTGTAACATGCATTGTAAAAGAATTCTCTTGCAAGACTTCGATTCTTGGATGAGCGTCTAAATTTCTGTGCAATGTGGAAGACACAGAATGCGTGCTATGCATCTGGGAAAACCTTTTTCATCGCTGCTTACATTCTGAGGCTGCGAAACCAAATGCCAATGGGTATATTTTTGAGTCTCCGTCTTTGGCCGAGGCTATAAGAAGCACCCCTTTGACAGATCCCGTCAAGTGGGTTACATTGATGGAAACGACGGGTCTGATAACACGGATAAACCCTTGTAGACAGACACCGATTGCCATGAAGCCATACTTGAACCGGTCTTTCGAGTCTGTCTCGATGTTTGTTAGGGTACCGGGATTGGCTTGCTTCAGCATGTAAAAGTACGCCGGCAACGTTTGAAAAGAATTCAACGGATCCCCGTACTGTATTTTCAGAGCATGGAGTCTGGCCGGGTTAGCTTTGTTATACAAAAGGTGCACCCCGTGCTGAGACCCCATTTCCGCTATGATAACTTTAGCTCGGATTTTGCATCCCGGAACTGCGAATTTTGGGGCATACAGTACCCCAACGACATAGGCACTGACTTAGTTAAAGTGAAGACCATAGTTTTGGACTTTGCATGTGTGTGTATCTCAATATACATTGACGTACCAGTGAGTTGCATGGCGCTTCTTCACTGCACGTACCAACCATTGACAATTGAGGTCGGTACACGATGCCTCATACTGCGTTGTGGTCGACCCCGTAACCCTGTACCAGAAATGGTTTTCCATTGCATACACACCTAACACCTTCTTCATTTCATCCTTGTGTTTGAATATCTTGCCTTTATGAATGGATGTATGGTCCGGTTGGGATTTTAATGCGCTGCATTCTTTTACATTTTCAAAACAGACATGGTCAAACCCTTGCACTTTATGCCTAGACAGATTATGATCTGGAGGGGTGTGAACGTAAGTGGTGTTATCCTGGTCAGCAAGTGGTACATTGTTTGTAATACATGATACAAAAATGTTATTCGTGTTAGAACCGGGCATGGGATGGACCTCTCTATATGCAACATGTATCTGATGATGTTGTAAAGGCTGTCGATGTGTTTCCTGTTCATTACTGGGAACCGATGATGCCCTGCAATGTGTTCCACAACCTATGGCATCATCTTCAGCAGTGTGTACATTCGTACAATCGACATCATGGATTGTAGAATGCTTTGACTCGGACTAAACATCCTTTGCATTATTTTTAGATCGACCTCCGCAAGACTCCAAAGGATGTACGCTATCATTAACACCCATTCGGTTGGTTCCGGTTGAAAATGTGTTGGAACCTATGACCAGTGGCATATTGTCAAAAAGCAACCGCTTGATTGATATATGCGACAAGGACTCATCACCGGGTGTTTGGTTCGGAATAAAATTTGTGTTGGGAGAATCGGATATACATGTTACCGGTGAACAACCGCTTAGGGTAACTGTATATTTTGCTTTCTTCTTTAACTGTGGCGTTACCGACTGATTCACCGTTGACAATGGCGTGCTGATGTAAATAGGTCGACTGTTGGGTTGATTTTGATCAACCGGAGGTTTTACAGTTGAATCTTTATTCTGGCTGAGTACCTCTGCGATATGTCCCGGTACAGGATTGTGAAACACCGAAACATAACATTTATGATTCTTTTTGTTATGCGAAATGAAGATTTGAAAATCAGCGTCAAAACTCATTTCAACAACGGTGCCTGAAAGTAAGGTACTGAACTTCATATCGACTGCATCACAGTTCAACCCAAACCGATTGCATATCTTATCTGACAACGTTTTCAATGTATCCTTCGGTGTCACAGCCAACAAGAAAATAGTTTTTGGGTTGAAAGCAACATCTTCCCAGACTCCATCATAGTTCACTATCAATATAACCATTTCAGAAACAATCCAAACGGTCAAGTATGCACACCGGAAAATCTTTAACCGGATACGGTGGTTGTGGTATTGTATGAAATGGCGGTAAAAATATTAGGAATGACGGTGAAATCAAGTCTTAGCAAATATTATCAAGGAGCAGAGTACCAACTGTTTGGGTGTTTTCCAATGTCTGAACACACATTGAGTTCTAATAAACTGAAATACGCTTTTTTTAATCCCCGTACTGTATTACGTACGCCTAAGTCTTACCTTTCGGCTTTACCTAAATATAACAAAAACCACAACATATCAACAGGACGTAAATAATTTCAAGGCATAAAATATCACCTAAGCATAATAATATAATATATTATTATGCTGAATATGTTTTTTAAAATATTTAGCTAAATTTGTAGAATGAATAGACATAAATGTTCTTCTGTTACAAAAACTATTCAACGTAAAATGTGTTCAAATTTTAACATTGAATAAGATATGAATTATTCTTCTGTAATTAAAATTAGGGTGGTGTGTGTTTTTTTTATTTTTTATTAACCTGTGGATTTTTTTTGTAACGGGGGATACGGTGGGCTTGAGCCCCCCACCTATCCCCACACAGGTGGCCCCATGGTCATATCATGCACTGGTTTTTAATTATAATTCATTCACCTTCCCCATGGTGATTAGATGTTTCTTCACTATTAACAATCTTAAGTAGGAGTTGGAATCTAACCGGCCATGTCCAGCATTCGTCAATATTGGTACACAAATAGCGGTAATGGTTCAATGTCAATGCATGATATCGTTGCTCGTTGGATAGAGATTAATGCATGCAACCGGTGCATTACACCCATCCAATGGGTACATGCCATGTGGCAAGATATACTATTTCCGGTCAGGTGGCATGCAAACATTGGTTAGAGTGTAGTGCACCCTGTGCATGCAAGGTTTTCTCCTCGCATGAACTCCCTTACAGAAATCTTAAAATGGATAGTACAATCTGATTTCGTAACTCCATATTTAATTGTCAAATCTAGGACTGGAGAAAATATTGCGTGGGACTGGCACGTGGTGAGAACATGAGACAATCCAATGACATTGCAACAATTAAAATTATATAATTATTTTTATGTTCCCCATATAAACGGTGCAATCTCATTGGATGGTTTCACGGTCTCTTAATGTCGCAGTCCCATGCTAGATTTCGTCTCACGACGGACCCCATTTGTGTAAAAGTGTGCACATTAAAGTCTTTTTAATTTATTCAATATTGTACAAGCAATGATGGTCATGCAATATGGGAGTGGATGGGTTTCCTGTCAATGACGGACTTCCCGTCAATGTCAAAGTCCGTAAGGCTTATGACGATTTCATCGGGTTATTTGCTGACGTACTCTACTTTGTTGAACAGTTAGGTGAGGGAAATACGCTTTTGTGGTTCAAAGCCATTTCCAACCCTAATCCTTAATTTTGTGGAAGTTTTGAAGTAAATTGGTGGGACTATTAGCATACACTAATCTCATTTTCCAAATCCAACCCATTAAAACCTATGTTACCCTTAACCGAATATTCCCTACAATATTATCTGTGTTCCTATTTATCAAATGTCTCAGAACAATTAAAATTTGACCCCATAATATACATAATATTGCAACATGTTAATAAATGTTTGAAATTGATCAAGATGCTCATTAACAAACACCCCAAGCCCCGTTAGTGTAATCAATTAAGTGATTTTCTGTAAATAACAATTTCTAAATGTTATGTAGTATACACATAATTATAGTTGAATAAAAAGGTTTTGATATATATATATGGGATATATAATAACGAAAAAAAGGTAAAAAAGAAGCTTTCATTTTTAAAACCATACGATTGGAATACATTTAATTGGTTACGGGTATATTTCGTAATTCGAAAAACCATAAAATAAGGGATACAATAAAACAATACGATGACAAATATTTCATACAATATAATGGTTGAACTTTGATTCAGTTAAACTTGAGGGTTTTCCCATATTGTGAATTGTTTGCTTACTTTAGCACTGTTGTGCCAGTCACGGGGGATTGCACAACACTGTTCATATGCAGCCAATTCGCCGAATTTGAGGACCGCTGGTTTGAGAGGTTTTGTTGCTCAAATTGGATGATTTGCTCAAAGTTACAGCTGGGTTGGAGACGTCGGGCTTTATGCACTCTTAATTAGAAGTTAGAGCATGGGATTCACCGTGATATCAGCAATTAAAAGAAAAACAGACTTTTCATAGCAGTTGATCACTAGCAAAAACACAACGGAACATTAACACACTACGCTAACTGGTACAAAGACCTTTAATTACCCATAATTACAACACAAAACATGAAAGTCAAGGATCAACTCATAAAAACCTAATCCATATAATACATATAAGTTGAACTACTTGTGCTCTACACGATCCACTGTATGGACACACCCCTCTTGCTAGACCACGTTTCGCCTGTCCATGTAGGTGGACCACAAATACAACCCAATGACTGTTATTAAAAAGGCTTCGCAGACAGTTCCGACGAACAGTACGGCAAGCCATAGCCCCTTGGTATCGGTAGGCTTGGGAGATGTTACCTGGGAGGTTTTCGTGTCAGCGGAAAATTTATTAGGATCCAGTGGTTGTGAATGCATCCAATGTGGCTGTTGTATGTATAAATTCGCCAAGCAGACACGTCACCAAAGGAGTCAATAAATGATGAAGAAAAGGTTGCCACGTCACTCGTTGACCGGGTCAAGGGAGAAAATGTGGCCAGTCAGAATGTCAACGCCTTAAATCAATAGTCAAAGGTGTGGTCGCTAGAGCTAGATATATACTCGCCAAAGGTAGAAACGTGGTCGTCGAAGGATAATACCCAGGAGTGAAGGTGCTCGCTGCATCAGCATGCTGGGCCCAAAGCGACTCGGCAGAAACACAGAAATGAAACCCTAACCTCTAGAAGACCCATGGCAACAAGGAATCATAAAAAATAAAAGAGACAGAGCATATCCGGATCCGTGACAACATGAGAATCCTAGTACGAATCAAAGGGGGAATCCTACCACCAACACGGTAAAAAACAAGGGGAAACCCTAATTAACATATATAAATAGAACCATCTATCCCATGAGGAAAGGGTTCGAAAACCTAGAGAGAAAAGAGCAATTGTATGAGAGATTTGAGTGTGTAACAAAGCAATAGAATCGAGTATTATCTTTCTGCCCTCTGGGGCGCCGTGGTTTTTTCCCATTCAAGGGTTTTCCACGTAAAAACTGTCTCTTGCATGCATTCTTGATTTTCTCGTTTTAAACTGAATTAATATAACTATTGAGTGCGTGGCAATCCAAATTTGACCGTCAACAATTGGCGCTAGAAGGAGGGGGTTATAGAACAGAAACTTCAAGGAACCCTTACGAATTGAAGAATATGAACAACGACAGTGACAGAGATGGTAACTCCAGCGGAGATCTAATTGTTGATCCAACCGCACCGACGGGAGATAGGGCGGTGGCGATCGGGAACAATCGGCAGCAATACCAGGAACTAGGGCAGCCGACCTCGGGGTTCTGCAGCACTTTCAAACTGCTTTGATAAACCTAATCAGCGAGGCTAGCAAAATAGGGCTTTCGCTGCCCTTAGGGTTGGGAATTTCTTCTCCTTACGAGTTAACCACTCCCGGAATCCGTCCACCCGGAAGACTGCGGTCGGAAGTTCACATTGCAACCCCTGATGCTCAAGCAAGATAATCCACTGAAGAGACTCCCCAGGATCACCCTGAGGATTTCGAAGGGGGAAAACAAAGGAAGGGAAAAGGTGTGATGAATGAAGAATCTAGGGAGGAACGAGACCAGATACGAACACATGGGGTCAATTCTAGCGACACTTACCAAAGGAACCGGCGGAGACACCGTTCTATCTCGTTTGAAGATAAGAGTCCTCGTCCACGAAGGGAATTACGATCCAAAAGAGCACGGCGAAGGAGATCCGAAAGCACAGAAGATCGAAGGAGCCCGGATGATAGATGCAATCATGGGAGAATGACAATAAAAAGCAGACTTGATCCAGAAGAAGAACCAACTGGCCAGCGAGATGTCACCCTACAAGAGCTATCAAGAAAGGTTTCAGCGATGGCATGAAAATATGGTCGTAACGTATCTTCGGATGATGAATCAGATAGCCCATTCATCGATAACATTGCTCGCACCCAATTTCCAGACAGATTTAGAATACCAACCATTGAGCAGTATAAAGAGAACAGGGATCCGAAGGAACATGTTCGCCGATTCCGTAATATCATGGCCCAGTATTTATCTAATGACGGGCTGTTGTGCCTGACCTTCCCGTAAACATTTGGCGGCCTCGCCTCCAAGTGGTTTGGAAGACTCCCAAACGGAAGTATAAGCAGTTTTTCGAACCTCAGCAAAGCATTCATAAGGCAATTCATGGGAAGCGTCCAGAGAAGAAAATCACTCGCTCACCTATCAAACTTGAAGCAGGAGCGCAATGAGTCAATCAAGAAATACCTGGCAAGATTCGGGAAGGAGGTTGCTCAAATTGAGGACGCTAGTGATGTAACTGTGATTGCCGCTTTCACCAATGGGTTACAAAGTGGGCGATTATCTTTTGACCTGCGAAGAGAGAGACCGAAAACTTATGAGGAAATGATGGAGATAGTTGGCAACTATGCATTGGCAGAAGAAGAAGAAGTAGCACAAGGGGGTAGCTACGTACACGGACACAAGCCCGACTCAAAATCAGATCACAAGGATGATAAAAAGACGCAATCACGCGATCGCCAGAGAGACGAGAAAGGCCAAAAGGGACATCCAAGAGAAAGCAAAGGAAACGCTCGAGCCAATAGGTTTTGAGGAAGGTACAACCATTACACCCCTTTAACCGGCGATCAGGAAGAAATACTTTATGTGGTAGAAGACAAAGGACTTGCTAAATACCCTCGATAGCAATCAGCAAATGCCAGGAAAGATACTACCAAATACTGTCGATTTCACAAAGATCATGGGCATGAAACTTCAAAATGTTTCCAGCTGCGTGATCACATTGAAAGCTTGATCAGAGATGGGCACCTGAAGGACTTTGCTTTGAGAGGGGACAACTAGGGTGGTCGCCAGAATAACCGCCAAGGAAATGGGCAGGAAAGGAAGAGTCCAAGAAGAAACAGCCCTAACGCCACTATAAACACCATTTTTGGCGGACCTCATACTGGGAGAAGCAATTGAGAAAGGATGTCAGAAGTCCGAGAAGTAATGTATGAAAGCAGAAGCATGGAGATTAATTCTGTGCAAAGAAACCCCAAGAAAGGAAGAGAAGGGCATGATCCCATAACATTTACAGCAGAAGACTCAGACGGAATTGATGGAAAGCCTAACGATGCAATCCTAGTGGGGGTTCGAATAGCCCATAGGGATGTCCTCCGAGTAATGATTGACAACGGAAGTTCAGCTGATATTTTAAGTGCTAGGGTATACGATGAGTTACGGTTGGACAGAAAAGATCTTGAACCTTTCCATGTGCCATTAAAAGGTTTCGGGGGTGCAGAAGTGAGATCATTAGGAACTGTGAAGCTGCCGGTGAGGCTCGGTACAGCACCATGCCGGCGAACAATCCTGCTGGACTTTGTTGTAGTCGACATCCATAATTGGCTGTATAATGCTTTGTTTGGCCGACCGTTTCTCAACAAAGCTTGAGCCGTCACTTCAACCCACGCGTTAAAAGTAAAATTCCCCATAGAATTTGGAGTTGGAGAATTGAAAGGGTCACAAGAGATGGCACGCAGCGCCAACCTATCAATCTTTAAGGATAAGGCCGGGATGGAGACCTTAAGCATATTCGAGGTGGACAAAGAAGTGCAGAAGGATAATCCAGAAACTTTTGAATTGGACCCAAGGGACAAAACGAGCAGAGAAAATGAGGAGCCAACTGAGTCGATTGTTTTAAACAAAGCTGAACCGGACAAAACAGTCAAGATTAGGGCAAGACTGACCGAACAAGTTAAGAGAGATGTGACAAGCTTGTTAAGAGAATACAAGGAGATTTTTGCTTGGAGCCATGAAGACATGCCAGGGATTGAAAGAAACGTGATTTCACACAACCTGGCTACAAACGAAAAAGGCAAACCAGTAGTGCAAAAGAGGAGAAGCTTTAACCCAGAGAAAAGTGCGGCAATAAAAGAGGAGGTGTCTAAGTTACTCGTCGCAGGATCAATCAGAGAGGTTAAGTATCCGGAATGGGTAGCGAATGTAGTTCTGGTGAAAAAGAAGAACAGCCAATGGAGGATGTGCGTCGACTTCACCGATTTGAACAAAGCCTGCCCCAAGGACAGTTTCCCACTACCAAGAATTGACCAGCTGGTCGATGCAACATCTGGACATGAAACGTTGAGCTTCATGGACGCATATTTAGGATACAACCAGATAAAAATGCACAAGCCAGATGAGGAAAAAATAGCATTCACCACAGATCAAAGATTATACTGTTACACAGTCATGCCATTCGGTTTGAAAAACGCTGGAGCAACTTACCAGCGCTTAGTCAACAAAATGTTCGCCAGGCAAATAGGAAGAAATATGGAGGTGTATGTCGACGATATGCTGACAAAAAGTATCACAGCGGATAAGCATATAGATGACCTAAGAGAGACATTCGAGGTGTTGGTGAGGTATGGAATGAAATTGAATCCGGCAAAATGTGTGTTCGGCGTACCATCTGGAAGATTTCTAGGATATCAAGTGCATCAAAGAGGAATAGAGGTGAATCCCGAAAAAATCCAAGCGCTGGCAGAAATGGTCTCTCCAAAAACTTTGAAAGACGTCCAAAGACTCACGGGATGCCTGGCATCGCTGAGCAGGTTCATAGCTAAATCAACGGATCGATGCCTACCATTTTTTAGAGACTTAAAGAAAGGAAAGGGAGTCGAGTGGAATGAGGATTGTGAAAGAGCTTTCCAGGCATTGAAAGATTACCTTGGGCGGGCACCGCTGTTATCAAAGCCAGAAATAGGAGAAACACTGTATATGTACTTGTGCGTTTCTGAGGCAGCCACAAGCTCCGTACTGGTAAAGCAGGAAGAGGGGATCCAGAAACCAATATACTACACCAGCAAAGCACTGTTACCAACCGAAATAAGGTACTCGCCGGCCGAAAAAATGGCACTCGCTCTAATAACAGCGGCAAGGAAGTTAAGGCCATATTTCCAAGCTCATAAAATCGGAATATACACCAATTGCCCACTGAAACTAATCCTGCAGAAACCAGAAGTATCTGGTCGATTAATGAAGTGGGCGATCGAGTTAAGTGAATTCGATATAGAGTATCTCCCAAGGACGGCAATTAAAGCTCAAGCAGTGGCAGACTTTGTAGCAGAGTTCACCGAGCCAAGTATAGAGGTGGTGAGAATGATGGTGGAGCAAAATAAGAAAGTATTCAAATGGAAACTCCGCGTTGATGGCTCGTCAAACACGCACGGCAGCGGGGCAGGGGTAGTAGTGTCAACTCCGGAAGGAGATTCAGTCGAATGTGCCTTGCGTTTTGACTTCAAAGCTACTAATAATCAAGCTGAATACGAGGCACTCATAGCAGGCTTAAAAGTTTGCACTGTCATAGGAGCAAATGAGGTAGAAATCTTCAGCGACTCTCAAGTTGTTGTTAATCAGGTGCTAGATGAATACCAGGCGAGAGATGAAAGCATGATCACCTACCTAGAGCTACCAAGGGAGCTACTAGAAAGATTTAAAGAATACAGAATTATTCATGTCCCCAAAGAAGAAAACGAGCAGGCTGACGCCTTGGCCAAGTTAGCATCCGCCACAATCAACATCTAGCCCAAAACGATCTCTATGATCCGCCTATTACAGCCGAGTATAGTCAGATCAAAGGAAGTAGGGGCAGTCTTTGGTGAGAGGAACAGCTGGGTCACACCAATCCAAGAATATCTCGTCAATGATGTACTCCCAAATCACCCATTGGAAGCAAAATGGTTGAAGTACAGAGCTACAAGGTGTTCAGTGCTCAATGGAGAACTGTACAAAATGGGGTACTCAAGGGCACTGCAGAGATGTATCGGGCCTGAAGAAGCAGAAGGTATCCTAAGAAGCATACATAGTGGAAACTGTGGGAACCACGCTGGGGGTGTCAGCTTAGCCCACAAAAGACATGCTGCTGGTTTGGCCAAGCAGGGAATTGCTAGCCTGGATGGCGAAGATCCCTCGGATGGCGAGGGGGCTGGTGATATTCCTGAGGGTGGGGTCGAATCGGGACAACCCCTTGTGTATACAGAGGCTGCTGTGAACATTCCTGCGGTGACTACTGCTGCTACGACCACTCCTGCAACTACCTCCAACCATAAGGGAAAAGAGAAATTTAGAGTTTCAGGGTCAGTTAGTGATACTCTTATTTTTGACGCGGATGTCCCTGAAACTCCCCTTGATCCTGCGAATGATCTAACCCCTAGGACTGGTAGAGGCAAACGCCCGGCTGAGGGCACCCTTGATCACACTGCTCGACCTTTGAAGCGGGCATCAAGAGTTGTGCAGTATGTTGTTTCTTCGGACGAGGAGGGTGCTGATGAACCTGTATTCACCGAAACTCCTTCTGCTCAAACACCGGTTCCTGAGGCTCCTGCTGGTGGGGTGAGTGCGGTGGTGTCCTCACCTTCTGAAGGAGTTAATAGGTCGAATATTCCTACTTCCTCCCCTACTGGTGCAGCTTCTCCTCCGGCGGCTGTGGGTGAGCCGAACGTATCTTCTGCTAATCAACCTGGGCCATCTGGTCAGCTAGGGCCAGCTGATAAACCGAAGCCATCAAAGCAAACTGGGGCTTCTGCATCAGGTTCGGGTATTGCCCGTGAAGTTCCTCCCGTGGATCCAACCGAAGTTGGTGAGGGAAAAGGGTCTGTTTCCCTTTCAGACTTCATGGCTGCGGAGATTTGCTCACATATAATGAACAACAACATTTATGTTGGTCAGGGTTGGGAGCACGTGAAGAGCAGGTCTTGTAATAAGAAAATGGATTTTTTCTTTAATTGCCACTCCTTGGTGAGTCTCTTGCAGTATTCGTGTTGTATTTTTTGTTCGCATGTTTCCTGACTTGACTGTTTTTCCTTTCAGATGATGTCTGAGTTGACTGACACCTATAGGCGAGGAATTTCCTACCTAGGGATGTGAAACGCCTGCGGGAGCAAACTTCTATTTTGACAGCTGAGAAACTCTCTGCTGAGGAAGTCCATACTCAGCAACTTGCTCAGTTGAGGGAATCTGTAGATGGTTATCTTTCAGCTCAACTAGTTGCTGAAGATAAATTGGCTGCTGCTGAGGAAGAGATTCGTTCGCTGCGAGAGCAACTCTCCGCTAATCAAGAATCACTCGCAGCACGTTTTGAGGCTGAGCGACTAGCTGAGGAGGCAAAAGAGAGAGCTAAGCGTGAGGCTTTGGACCTGCGCAACCAGTTGTCCTCGCATGAAGTTATCTTGAATGATCTCAAGGCCGTGCTGGAGGTTGAAGCAGTTGATCGTTTTAAGAGATCCCCTGCCTATGATGCGCTTTTGCTACGTGAATTTGAACGGGGCATGAGGCAGTCGAAGAAGTTCTTCGCCATGAAGGACCATTCGAATGAAAAGGCTTTAAATCGCTTTGACAGGTCTCTCAAACAGCATATGGCCAGCGGAGTGGGTTCGATTAAAGATCAGATAAAACGATGGAAAGCCCACTGCCATTATAACAGGACTGAGCCTCATCCTATGCATTTAGAAATTCCCAGTAGGCGTGTTTTCAACACTTACTACTCCGGCCAGAAGGGTAACTTTTCTGGTTTTGGTTCTAGTGCTGAACCTGATTTGGGTCCTGTTACCGGTAGGGATTATGGACCTTTTATGCCGGATGGGGACGAAGAGATTACCTGGCCTTCTAAAGAGGAGATCGAAGATGAGGAAGACAGCGAGGGTCCTCCTGCAGCTAGTTGAGATTAGGTCTTCAATTGTAAATATTTATATCTTTCTTGAACCTTCGAGTGTAAATGACTTTTTGATTCTATAAATTATTTTACAACTCCTCTAGCTCTTTTTTTGTTCAGCTGCCTTTGCTGAGTTTTCGGCTCACTTGGTGTTTCACCAAGTTTTTAGCATATTTTACAGCTTTATTCAGCTGCCATTGCTGAGTTTTCGGCTTACTTGGTGTTTCACCAAGTTTTTAGCATATTTTACAGCTTTATTCAGCTGCCATTGCTGAGTTTCGGCGTATTTGGTGTTTCACCAAGTTTTTAGCATATTTTACAGCTTTATTCAGCTGCCATTGCTGAGTTTCGGCGTACTCAGTGTTTGTCAGGACGTATCCGACCATACACTAAGTTTTTAACATGTTTATTTATTTGTTCAGCTGCCATTGCTGAGTTTTAGCATATGGTTGGGACGTCTCCCATTTGCTTTTTGCTTATCTTTTTTGTTTTCAGCTGGCTTTCTTGCTTCTCTAGGGATTTTATTTCCCTTTGACGGCGATCGCTGATTTTTGCAACTTGGGATTTTATTTTTCCTCGCCAGGTCTCATTGCTGCGAGTATGAAACTCTTCTTTACGCAATGATGGTGGTGTACGATGGCGAGTGCCCCTTGTGACCAGCGAGTGAAATCATGATTTTTTAGTAATAAATTACTCTTTATTGAATACCTCCTACAACTTTTGTTAACATAGTCACAGAAAAAATGCTAAAACTTTAAAACTATCTAAGAAATAAAAATGGGTGAAATGAATCCTAAAAGCAATGAAAAAATCAAGGGTAATATATCTTCAAGTACTGCGTATTGCATGGACGAGGTAGTTCGCCTAAACCCTCTCGAGTAATGCGATATGCCCCGTGACCAGCTATGCCTGTAATTTGGTAAGGCCCTTCCCATTTGTCTGCGAGTGACCCTACAGTTTTGTCTCTTGTTCCTGGGTTCACCATTTTCAGCACTAAGTCGCCAAGCGAGAACCTTCTTTCACGCACATGTGAGTTGTAGTATCTGGCTACCCTCTGTTGGTATGCAGTATTCCTTATTTGTGCACGCTCTCTTCTTTCTTCTAACTTATCCAGACCGCATTTTAGCATATCAATGTTGAGTTCTGGTTGAAAGAGCTGTAACCTTGGTGAAGAGAATGCTGTTTCCACGGGAATGACAGCTTCAGCCCCATATGCCATGGAATATGGGGTCTCACCTGTTGAACCCCTTTCTGTGGTTCGATATGCCCAGAGTACCTATGGTAATTTATCTGCCCAGCTCCCCTTTTTTACTACCAACTTAGCTTTCAGGTTGTGTTTTATGATCTTGTTCATTGCTTCAGTCTGGCCATTCGTCTGTGGATGTGCTGGGGAGGCGTAGTAGTTGTTGATGCCGTACCTGTCGCACAGCTCCCTGAATTTCTTACCGTCGAATTGGGTCCCATTGTCAGTGATGATGGTGTTTGGTATCCCGAATCTGTACAGGATATTTTTCTTCACAAAGCTTATAGTGTTTGCTTCTGTTATATGTACCAATGGTTCAGCTTCTACCCACTTCGTAAAATAATCCACAGCTACAATAGCGTGCTTTGCTCCTCCAGTTGCTATTGGCATTGGGCCGATCAAGTCAATTCCCCACATGGCGAATGGCCAAGGCGAGGTAATACTCTTCAGGAGTTCAGGTGGTTGGCGGATGTTATTGCCAATCTTTTGACACGCCTCACATCTCGCTGCCACTATTTTGGCTTCGGCGAATAGTGTTGGTCAATAAAAACCCTGTCTTAATGTTTCGGTGAATACAGGTTCATCAGCACCCTCCTCGTCCGAAGAAACAACATACTGCACAACTCTTGATGCCCGCTTCAAAGGTCGAGCAGTGTGATCAGGGGTGCCCTCAGCCGGGCATTTTCCTCTACCGGTCTTAGGGGTTAGATCATTCGCAGGATCAAGGGGAGTTTCAGGGACATCTGCGTCAAAAATAGGAGTATCACTGACTAACCCTGAAACTCCAACTTTCTCTTTTCCCTTACGGTTGGAGGTAGTTGCAGGAGTGGTCGTAGCAGCAGTAGTCGCCGCAGGAATGTTCACAGCAGCCTCTGTATACACAGAGGGTTGTCCCGATTCGACCCCACCCTCAGGAATATCACCAGCCTTCTCGCCATCCGAGGGATCTTCGCCATCCGGGCTAGCAATTCCCTCCTTGGCCAAACCAGCAGCATGTCTTTTATTGGCAGCCTCGGAATTCTTTACTGCCCGGGCTTGTAGATCGCAATCTGTGTCAAAGTCACTCACTGCAAGAAAAATAGACCAAGTATCACTAGCAGGATAAAAATAAGCAGTAATACAAAAGGAAAAAAGAACGGACAAACTTACAACGAGGTAGCCTAGCAGGTAGGCGTGGGAAAATCCGTTGAGCGATCATTTTTTCCTTATCCAAGAGGAATGACCTATCCCTCGAGTCTAAAGGAAGGACGGCCGCCGCGGTGAGGTGAGAGATCTCCCCATTTAGCAGAACAGGGATAGCTTTCGACCAGGCTTCAGGAGATGTGAAGTGCCTGGGAACTTTCTTCGCCGAAAGATTATGGCGACTGCTGGCTGGCACATCTCGGCCCCACTCGCCACCAGCAAAACACCAACTGTTTTTCCACCTCTTGTTTGAAGTGGGAAAGCCCCATATAAAACCCTTCTTCTTCTCGTCACCTGAGATCTCCACCTGACCTGGGTTCACCGCACCCTCAGGGATCCAGCTCTCTACAGGTGAAGAGAGAAGGAAATACGTGCCGCAATTGCCCGCCTGTCTTAGCGTGTAAAAATGACGGATCTCGCGAGGTGTAGGGGGCCCATAACTTTTCAACTTCCACATTAGGCACAGGCACATCAATATCCTATAACTATTTGGGGCGAGTTATGTCGGCGCAATTCGGGCCTCTGCGAGGAACCTGGCAATGAAAGGCTGAAGAGGAAGGGTTACCCCACAGCTGAGCATAGCGCCATAAATAGCAACCGCATTCTCAGGGGGATTCCAGACGGCTCGATCACCAGGTAGCATCAAGGTCACCGAATCTGGAATATCGAAGCGACTCTTGTACTTGAGGAGCTCGCCCTCGCCAACCACATTAACTTCCGTATCGAAAGAGCATGGACGATCTAACAAAAAATGCAGCCTATCTCGTTGATGGGCTTCAACGTCAGAATCAATAGTCGTCTGCGTATCCAGTAAGGACTCACGAGGAGCCCTAGAGGCGCGTCGTTTGCTGCCACTTGGTTTAGAAGACCTCGGCATCGCTGGAGAATCACTAAAGGAGGACGAAGGAGACATATTAGGGATAAAATTATCTTCAGAAGATGGAACGAAAACAGAAAGTGGAACCGGAGAATCCGGGTGAAAATTGCGAATCAAAGATTCAATTTTGTCCGCAGTACATTTATCACCAAGCTCTATAGCTTGCATCATCTAATTAAAAAGAGCAGAACGCAAGGAGGGATCCATGAAAACTCACCAGAAAAACCCTAGGTTCGAAGGATGAGCAAGAAGATTGGGAACGTCGAGTTGTAAGCACGATCGATTTCAAGGCAAGTCGTCCGACAGGGAAACGAAATGGAAGAAATTCGTGGCAGAAATTTCTGAGGGAGATGAAGGAACTCTGTTTTGAGAGAAGGAGAAAATAGAAAAATAAATGGAGAGAGCAAAGTGGGGAAGAAGAAGCGACCGGGCCTTAAAAAGAGGGAATTTTGAAATTAAAAAAGAATCAAAAAAGGGGAGAGAAAATCAAATAAGAGATATGCAATTAATGTGAGTGATGGCCACAGTAACCAGCCGCAACAATCACCACCAAATATTGGACAGGTGGCGTCTCAGGGATCACCAAGCAGTCAGAATGTCCCTTCACCTGTCAAGTAAGTGGAAGCGTTGAAAGTTGTGTGGCTAAAATTAAAAACTTACACAGGAAGAATCAACCAATCAATGCAACGCGTGGTGAAAAGAAGAAAGAAGGAGTTAATTACAAAAGGCGCTGAAATCTTAAAGGTATAGATATAAATACTGCTCGCAGAGGCAAACGAAGTAAAAAGAGCAAGTCATTCGCCCAGCTCGAAGTATTTATGGGGGTATTGTTGTATGTATAAATTTGCCAAGCAGACACGTCACCAAAGGAGTCAATAAATGATGAAGAAAAGGTTGCCACGTCACTCGTTGACCGGGTCAAGGGAGAAAATGTGGCCAGTCAGAATGTCAACGCCTTAAATCAATAGTCAAATGTGTGGTCGCCAGAGCTAGATATATACTCGCCAAAGGTAGAAACGTGGTCGCCGAAGGATAATACCCAGGAGTGAAGGTGCTCGCTGCATCAGCATATTGGGCCCAAAGCGACTCGGCAGAAACACAGAAATGAAACCCTAACCTCTAGAAGACCCATGGCAACAAGGAATCATAAAAAGGAAAAAAGACAGAGCATATCCGGATCCGTGACAACATGAGAATCCTAGTACGAATCAAAGGGGGAATCCTACCACCAACACGACAAAAAACAAGGGGAAACCCTAATTAACATGTATAAATAGAACCATTTATCCTATGAGGAAGGGGTTCGAAAACCTAGAGAGAAAAGAGCAATTATATGAGAGATTTGAGTGTGTAACAAAGCAATAGAATCGAGTATTATCTTTCTGCCCTCTGGGGCGCCGTGGTTTTTTCCCATTCAAGGGTTTTCCACGTAAAAACTGTCTCTTGCATGCATTCTTGATTTTCTCATTTTAAACTGAATTAATATAACTGTTGAGTGCGTGGTAATCCAAATTTCACCGTCAACAGTGGCAAAAACATGGACTTAAAGGTCCACGAATAGATAGAACACGTCTGCGTAGTGTTGCCATTTGAAGAGGTCAATCCCACAAACACGTCGGTGTCAGGCCATATTTTCGACAAGTCAATTGAGTAAGAGAGGAGAGGATTCACAGGTTTTATATTACCAGAATGACACAACCTAACCTCTAAACTCTTTGCACTAGCATCATAATCGATCCATGAATCCAATTTCTTACCACTGTTAAGGAACATATTCTGAGATGAAATATTGCATAACTTAACAGATAATAGACTGTCAACGTCAATGCTGACGTGATTTCCATTCAAATCACCATACTCGATATCGAAAGAGGTGTCAAATTCAACAACCACCACCCTAAACTTGGTTTTGTGCAAACCCATCTTAGAGAGACCAAATGAGCTCTTACCCACATCAGTAAAACGATAACCCTTCGGAACCATAAAAAAAGCCAAACTATCACCACTCTGGTTGGACATTGAAAAAGAGAAAATCGTAGAGAAAGAAGGAAATGTCGGAGGATTACCTTCCACGAGCTTAATGGGTTTTTTGTACGTCAGTCGCCCATCACTTGATCGATCCGAGGTTGTGAGCTGAACAGAAGACCCACCATTGACAGCCATTGCAGCTCCATAGAAACAAATTTCGGACCGGCACCTTGGAAATCCATCAAAGCTGTTGAGGACAACAGGACAACTTGGCTCAACATAAAGGACTTTCAAGCTGCAAATGAACAGAATAACGGTTGTAAGGTAATTTGTTATGGAAAGTTTGGCCATATCTGGAATGGGTTTTTGACTGTTTGAGTGTATCTGGAGTTTGTCTCACCTTTTAAATGAAGGATTCAAATCGGCTAAGTGGTTGACCAGATAAGCCCTACATCCCCAACCATGCTCCCTAAATTTTTATATTTTAGCTTAAATGTTATTTTACCTAGCAACTATTCATGAGATCACTCCAACCATGCTCCCTAAATTTTTGCTAAACTTTTGTTTTAAATTGTATTTAATAACCAAGCTCTCATGATATCATTTTTTTAATAACAAAATCAATTTAAAAATATTAAAAACATAAGAGAGAGAAGATAGGGAGCTCCCTACATTTGGAGAGCCATCAATAGGCTCTGTAAAATAGGGAGCTATTTAGGGAGCCCCTTGGAGTGCAAAAAAGGTAAATTGGCTCCCTATTGTTGCTAACGAGGCCATTTAGGGAGCCCATTGGAGATGCTCATGACGTTTGCCGTCAAAATCAACATTCACAGTTAAACACATCGAGAAATACAACAGAAAACCGTCAACTGCCTATCGCAATTATGTAGGCGTATGGGCGTTGGTGTAGAAAAGAAATCTAAAAAGGCTTTTTTTTTTGCAGAATTTCACATAAGTCCTACATTTTTGGTGATTTGTCACCTTTATAAATGTCTTTTCAAATTCATCACTTTAATCCTTACTTTTTCCAAAACTTATCACTTTAGTCTATTTGACCAAATATGTAAAAGTCAACTATTTTAAAACCTGTGAAAGTACATTTTTATCCCTATTACTATTTAATTTAGATAAAATGATTATCTTAGCTTTAAATTAAAATGAAAAACAATAAAATTCTCAATAATAAAATCTTAAATAAATATATTACAAAAAAAAAAAAGAGCTTAAATAAATAATTAAAAAATCCATTAATTTTTTCTTATTTTGTATTTTTTTCATATTGTATTTTTATTAGCTAAAATGATTATCTTAGCTTTAAATTAAATTGAAAAACAATAAAATTCTCAATAATAAAATCTTAAATAAATAGATTAAAAAAAATTATGAAAAAAAATCATTTAAAGCTAAGATAATCATTTTAGCTAAATTAATATCCATTATGAAAAAAACAATAATGGATTTTATTATTATTATTTATTTAAGATTTTTTTGTAATATATTTATTTAAGATTTTATTATTGAGAATTTTATTATTTTACATTTTAATTTAAAGCCTATATAATCATTTAAGCTAAATTAAATAGTAATAAGGGCAAAAGTGTACTTTCACATGTTTTAAAATAGTTGACTTTCACATATTTGATCAAATGGACTAAAGTGATGAGTTTTGGAAAAAGTAAGGACTAAAGTAATGAATTTGAAAAGAATTTTATAAAGGTGACAAATCACCAAAAAGGTAGGACTTATGTGAAATTCTGTCATTTTTTTTTATTGGAATACGACAACAACAGGATTACAGATCCAGAACATGATTACATGATTACAACAACCGGGACCCATCGAGAATTAATTTCCAAGTGCAGCCCAGACTGGAGGTCCCACGAACGGGGAGAGAGAACCCACACGAAGGAGGGACAACCACCCACACAAATTGACAGTTTATTTGAATCCGCATTTTTAATATGTGCCGGTCACCCCCCATTTTCGATTTATGTGTATAAAACTATTTATAAAACAATGTCACAATTCAAAACCCTGGGACGTGGCCATGTTTGGAGCCCTGTATCGGAGTGTACAACGATTATGAATGTTGTAGTGTTTAAAAAGGGAAGGGAAAGGGGGGGGCACACCATATTCTGAAATAATGCAAGTTCCACTTATTTTCTGTAAATTGCTACAACTGCTTTATGTGAAATATTCATGTCCATTTGCATCAAAGTTATAACAAACAGACATATTGACACACCAAAGCATAACATATTAACTAGCGTCAACATCTTTATGCCACTTACACTAGTTTCCAAATTCTGCATTCGTCCATTTAAATATGTTTCCAGGTTGTGCATGTTTGCATGTAGCATTTCCACTTCTTCGTCGGTAGATGTAGTATGTCCACCGTTAGATGTAGAATCTCTACCGCCTTCAGCGGTGCTTAGGAAACGTCCCTGTAAATTTGCACAATTGGGCTCCCACCAACTAAAAAATTTGCATTGTCGTTGCGCACAAATAAAATACAGCTTACCTGGATTATCTTTCGATTCAGATATTTTCATAGCAGCCTTCTTCCCACATCTGCATGATTTGTTCCTAAATGAAAGTAATTAAATACTCGAGGTGTGTTTATCAATATAAAGCTAGAGGGGGGGTGAATAGATTTTATCTAATTATTACCCAATTTTCGCATGCAAGTCAATTTTACGAAAATACCCCTAGCAAGTCAAAAATACATACAAGTGTAATAAGATGCGGAAATAGTAAATGACACTTGATGTATACGTGGAAAACCCAACCACTGGGAAAAACCACGGGCTGTATAGTTCGCCACACTCGGAACTCGAAATCACTAATTGAAATGAAGTTTACAACCTATGTAGACCTCGTCTAACACTCCGGTCTGTAACCCCTCACTTCTACCCAGCGGGCCTTTATTAGCAACCCTATTCCAATTTGCTTGATCCTCGAAGTCACTACTTGTAATGATGTTTACAGCCAATCCCGGTCTGTAACCCACCACTACTACCCAGCGGGCCTGTAATAGCAACCCTAGACCAAGACTTGAATCTCTCAAAAGAGATGCACAACCCTATGTGAATATGTATGAATATTCAATTAATGCAATAAGAGCTAGGGTACTCTAAATGCTTATCTAGGATGATGATATATTCAATTTAAATCAACCCTAGATATCAATAGCTAAATGACATGTCAAATAGCATAGATAATCATAGATTATAAAAACCTAGATATCTATCAAAAACAACACTCAATCAATTCATCACAAATAATCTCTTTTCTTGTATTTAGCATATGATCTAAAACATACAAGTAATTTAAAAGAGATGGCTTGGTATTTAAAATACTACAATAAGATGAAATTAATCAAAATCTTACCAAGCAAGTTGTGATGATGCAAACCCATACATGGATGCACTCTATATAGACATAGGAGATGCAATATGAAATTTGATGCAAAAGGGGTTTGATTTGAGTGGTTAAAGTTGAGTTCTTGATTTGATTTTCTCTCAAAATCTATCTTTGAAGATTAGGGTTTTTAAGAGTCAAAGAACTGATTCAGATAATGAGAAAGTGTGATATTTATAGACATCAAGAACAGGGCAAGTGAAAAGACAATTTTGCCCCTGAAACGCACCGTTCGGCGGTTTCAATCGGCGGCCAGGCCGCCGATGACGACCGCCGAAATGAGCTCGTGAAGAACAGAGCATTAACGGCGGTTTCATTCGGCGGTTTCGTGACCGCCGATCCAACCGCCGAATCAAACCCGAGGGATTAAAATCGATCAGGTATGAACGGCGGTTTCGAACGGCGGTCGTGACCGCCGATCGTGACCGCATAATTGCTTCAGACCAATCTGGACTGAAACGGCGGTTTCATTCGGCGGCCGGGCCGCTGATCATAACCGCCGATCACCAACAATGGTGAAAACCAAGGAGAAGCCAAGGGCATTCTCCATAGGCGGTCTTCGCGCGAAACCAAGCACTCATTAGTGCAAGCGCGGACGTTTCCGAACAATGTCGGGAAATGAATTATAAGGCACATATACACACAACAAGATATATCAACCAAAGTGCTAGTGTGTAAAGTGACATGTGAAGAGATGCACATAAAAAATAAGCAAGTATGCAATCATAGCAAGAATGCTAAGTGTGTGTGTGCTACTAAATCTCTTCAAAGAAAAACAAGCACAAGAGATTATACCTTTGGCGTGCTTGTATCTTGAGGTCATGGAAGGGCCTTTGATCTTCAACACTAATCACTTAGACTACCCTTACATTCAAAACCCCAACATGTGGTTTGACCACAAAATAAGCCAATCAACAAAACGGGAATCCTTACACTAAACATTCCCAAGCCACCATTAATGTTGCTTGCTGAGCCTGAACTTCCTTCCATGGTTGTTGAATGTAAGAGAATTGTGTGTGATTGTTTAATAGGAAACAGATAGGGAACCCATACAATGTACGATTGAGGAGAGTAGCAGAATATAAGTTGTGTAAGAACGTGAACATCCAATTTACAGACACCAGGTTTATATTGCCGTAAATATAGCCGTTGGAGACCAACGGTTGTATTCAGGGGTTCAAATTGTAGTTGCAACAATGCCAACACGTGTTCAACTCAGAAAAGTGTCTTAAAAAAATGAAAAGGACAGTGTACTTAGCTAATGACCAGTCAGTACCCAATGGAGTGACCCCTCCACTTAGGTGTTGCCACGTGTCCTTTTTGTTGAAGATTGGTAGCCATGTGGTAATACAACATTCGGGGGTCAGTGCCTTTGGTATTGACTGGTTAGAACCCAATTATTTTCCATATAAATAACTTTCGTCATTGACATTGGAATTTGCTCCAATACACGATTTGTACAGGGCAGAGTAAGCAATACATGAATAAAAGGCTGATCTCACGTGTAAACGTCCCATCTAGTCATTAAGTACCACCCATCCTCTAAAATCATGTTTCCAAGACAATTTTAGAGGATTTTGGAGGATTAGTTGCTCCCACCCACCCTCTAAATTGTTGTTTCGAAGAAAAAAATAGGAGAACCTCCAATCCATTCTCTGAATTTAGAGAACCATTTCCCATCCTCTAAACCACTTTTTAAATTTTTTTATTCCGATTATATCCTTTTAACTTTTGCATTAAATTCAATTAATGTGTAATAAAATTTAATTTATACATTTTATTAACCTAAAAAATATAACATTAGAAATGTCTCATCTAGATCTTTAAAATGAGTCCAATATTGAATATTAATTAATAATTTTTTATTTACCATACTTTACCATTTGGGCACTATCTTATTACAAATTGATAATTATAAGTTAGTAATAAAATAAAAACCGAAACATAGTATTAAAATGATAAATATTAATATTAAAAATTACAATAACATAAAAACATTAAAATAAAGAATAATGAAAATATAAGTTATTTTAAGATACAAAGAAATAGGGATAGAGATAGAGATAAGGATAGAGAGTGTGGTGGGCGTGCAATATTTTTAGAGATGGAGTTATGGGAGGAATATTCCCTTATAGTTCTCTATTTTAGAGATAGAGATAGAGAGTGGGTGGGAGATGTAACCGATACATGGATAGTCAAATCAATCACGATAATTTTTATGCTAATCAATTTTTTATTTTCCAAATTATTATACTTGTTAGGCTCGTTTGGCGCACCGTATTGGACCGTATTGTATTGGACTGTATTATAATTAATTAATTCAAACCATTGTTTGGTAATGCACTCGCCTCTCCCTATTAGGTTATTTCTATATGACTTTATTGTTTTATATTATATTATAAAAAAATAATAATTTAAAACAAATATTTTATAATTAATTTAAAATATCCTGACCATGAATAAATCAATAAATAATGATATTAATTGGTGATGCAAGTATGATGATAAATGGAATATAAATGGAGTATGAGACTTGATACAAGGCCATGTTTTATTTGGATCCTGTAATATGTTATACATTGTTATGACTTATGTACTTATGTGACATATTTTAGTTGTATACCGAATATGTTTTTATTTTGAATGAACTATGAAATATGTTTTCATATATTATTATGATTTTTAAAATATAAATATATATTATTTTATTCGCCGTATCCGTATCCTAGTTTATGAAGATTTACCGTATCCCCGTATCGTGCCATATCCGTATCCCGTACCCGTATTCGTATCCGTATGTGTGCTACGTAGATATTTTTTTGAAGAGTTATGCTACTCCACACAAAAATCCCATCCACATTCCAACCCAAAAGTGAGGTGGCATCATCACACACTGTTGGAGTAGAATTATGAGGTTTTTTAAAGGCTGAAGTCAGACATTTATAAGAGTAAAACTGTTGGACCTAAAAAACCAACCCAAATTTTTAACCCAAACCTAAAGTACTTTCTGTGACCAGTTAGAAAAGCACAAGGGTATTGTTGTAAAAAAGTATAAAAACATGTCTAGTCTATATCAAACATTTAAATTTTAATTTAGGGATTCGATACGGCTGTGACCCTCAACAGGTTATAAATGTTCACTGATCGGTGGGTTAAGTATACATTCACGAACTCGTAAAGACTCAATTGAAAGACATGGAGGATAATGTCGGTTTGGATGTCGAAGTCGAAGGAGAAAGCAGTAGCACCACAACTAACGAATTTTGGTCGATTCAGACGTCTCCTCGCTTTTCTGATCTGGCAAAGGTGGAGTCCGTGTATCATGCGAGAGAGAACACGATGAAGAATGAGATCGCCCAGTTGAAGAATGAGCGGAAGGATCTGGTGAAGGAGGTCGCTAGATGGAAGAAGATGTACAGCTAGGTGGATGGTCGGATTTCGGTGTTGGAGGCGTTGGCCGTTGAATTAAAAAAAGGACAGCCTGTCGTCGGGGTTCCGACGGCATGCAACGGCCAGATCTCCGATGATACATCATGAATCTTGTGAGATTAATGTCTAAACTGTTCTATGTGTTATCATGTTCGAGTTTTGTTTTACTTGGGGTAGATTGAGGTGACATGTAAGTTTCCTGGTTTGATATGTCGTCAAGTTGAAGATTGTTTTTATTGTTTTTATGAATGATGCAGATTTTGCAACAGCCAATGCAGGGTTAAAGTTGAATGTTGGTTTGAACTCTTAAGTTTTCTGTTGTGAATTGATAGGAATGAAACTATCTTTCTGGTATATTGTTAGTTATGAATAATTAGACAGGTTCAATAGTTGAATGATGTGTTGACTTTCCATTTTTTATAAAAAGTAATGAGAATTGGTTAGGAATACTGTCACGGAGGTATTACGTTATTATGACAAATTTCTTCATGAATTATTTTGCATTAAAATACTTGAAGCCAATATTTACTAATCACTAAGTGGGTAGAATGAGGAAGTAAACAATGCTATTTCACACTCTTTTTCACTTTAACTTTATTCTCGATAGAGATACAGATTCACCTATCTAAATTTTAGCACATTTTTCAAAGATTTTTTTTAATGGCACAACGAAAAATCAATTTTAAATATCATAAAACTATTGGTATCTTTTATTTGTTTGAGGAAATATGTTTGTCCACGTGCAAAGCACGGGTACTGACTAGTTATAACTATGCAGACAACCGTTTCAATTTTTAAGAAATGTAACCTTTTACACTGACTAGTTATAACAATGCAGACAACCGTTTCAATTTTTAATAAATGTAACATTTTACAAAAAATTTGAATGTGTTGTTTTTATTTTTTTGGAGGAACACCAATTTAATAAATACGTAAGATTATTAATTTAATTATATTTTAAAGAAGACGAATACCAACACCTCTTCATAGCAATCTTTTCGAATCTCACACCACTATAGTAACACAAAAATATTGTTTAAGTAAAGCATAATTAAAATGAATATAAATAACTAATTACTAGGTTTATTATTTCCCCCCCTGTAATTCGTTCCTCGAAGTGTCTCATCCGGAGACAGTCTAAAATTTGAATTATTTTAACACTTGGTAGTTTATCATCTTAACCTGATTTTCGACAATTGGAATTTTTTACGTGCCACGTGTTTTTTATTTATTTTTTTCCAAAAAAATACAAAAAACAATGTAACAATCAATTAGCATTAATAAAGCTCTTCTTCTCCCAAAGTATCGTTTGCAAAAGGGTCGTTTTAATTAAGCCACCTGGGACAAAAAAGTAAACATGTAGCAAAAACCGAGAGCTTTTTATTAAATGAAGAGGTGTACACGTGTCAAGCAATAACTGGGAAAGGTAAATGGGGAAGGCAAATGGTAAAGGTAGATAGCATTCCCCTTTAATTAGAGTGAGTGGTTAGAGAAGTAAATGTGTGTTTTGTGAAACGAAAAGGTCTGGTTCATTAATTAGTTGTATTTGAATTCATTGTATTAAAACAATTTTTTGTGTTACCAAGAGATGAATAGAGTGGTGTGAGAATCGAAAAGACTGATGTGAAGATTTTTTGGTATTCTTCTGCTGAAACTAATTTAATATATAATTAAATTAATAATAATTTTATATTCATTTGGTATTCCTCGGGAAAAAACAATACAACACATTACAGAGAGTGCATTTTTGCTCACCCTCACTAACTAGGGTGAACCATTACCCCCAACCTCAAGTGTTGACACCTGTCCTAAACTTTGGGTTAAGTTTGGGTTAACTTTGGACTTTGGGTTAAGTTTGGGACACGTGTCAACACTTGGAGTGGGAGGTAATGGTTACCTCTAGTTAGTGTGGGTGAGCAAAGTTGCACTCCATTACAGATAGTGTAAAAGGTTGCATTTATTAAAAATGAAACGGTTGCCTGCAGAATTATAATTTTGATTCCACATGGTGACCGTTCTATGTTCAATGGCACCGCCCGGCCACCCCTTTATATAAGGGTGGACACCTGAAATATTTATTCTCATCAATTTACATTTTCAAATACCATATACCTTACAATATCTGTCTTTCATAAACAAACTCTATCACACACTGGTGCATTTTTTTTCTTGAACATCTCTCCCCAATATCCCTTGAAATTGTCTCTTCCCACCCTATTTAGATTGTTTGTGTTACCTTTGAATATTGAGTTAGGTTTCTTCGATTAGGTATCTTCGATTAGACAGGTAATGGAGCAGAAATTGTCGTTTGAAGAGACTGTGGTTCCTATGTATTCAAAAGGAAGAAGACCTCCGGGGCGGACAGGCTATGAAACAATGGGAAAAAAGTACGTATTCAAGGCGAACCTCTTTCTTGTTCAAGTGGCGAACAGAGACATCCATCGTTATGATGTTCGGTGGATGAGACATTGATATATCTGATGAAACTCTTAGGTGACGACGTGGTGAATTACGTCAGAATTAGAAACGACAGAAGGTTTGAACATATGATTTGCAGAGGCAAGAATTGGTTCCATCCAGAAGGCTTTGGGTCCCTTCTGTTAGCATCTCAAGTCGGTTCACGTTACAACCAAAAGGAGACCATCTTGCATGTATCTTTTTTTTTTTTTTTTTTAAATCACATAATCCACTTCTACCTAGAAACTGCAATTATAACAAACAATGCATGGAGAATACTCTCCTTAACATGGGTTACATTGTTTACAAATCCCAAAAGTTAGCACAACAATAATAATTCCTCTGGAAAGTGCCTTTCATTAGTTTTGTTAGACACAGTAATTCAAACTTTCGTTCAAGAAGGACAAATCCTGACTCCAATGACGAATTGTTAATACTACCTGGTGTATTAAATTCTCTTACGAAATTTACCCAACTAAATATTTAACAGATGGTGTAGACATGTACCGTCAACATGTGCACACCCCACAACAAATAACACGATATGGGTGTACAAAAGAGTAAAGTAGGTAACCAATCTTCTCCGGGTGACATAGACATTAGATATCAAGTATTAGGATTAGGTTCGAACCAGATCTGTTGAATCCGGTTTCATGTTCGACATCAGTCATTTTATTTCGTTCAATCTCAATGGGCGATCGAGTAATATCCTAATGCTTTGTTTTAATCTTTCTATGTTCGTGCCTTAATCAGATAGGGGTTAACGTACCGAATCTAATTTGATGCTGACAAAATTGATTTTGCCTGCTTGTAATGACGTTTGATGTGATGGGCCAGTGGGATATTCACAGCCCAAAAACCAGTGGACACGCTATTGTGAGGATACGCAATGGCGAAATGCCGGTCCACAAATGTACTCATTACCTATTCGTGTAGCATAGCAAAACAGAAATTGACGGTTGTATCTTGAATATGTGTTACGCAATATAAATTACGTCAGCAAATCTTTATGTTCCCAACGCAATATTTTGTAATAATTTCTCCGGTGCACTACTACAGTTCATCCACCCCCAAACTGTTCATATGGTAATAGGTCCGATAACGCGATGGGACTATAATAACGGCCATGAGGCCATCAAGTTTTGCAGTATTGGACATGTTCATTTTAATATTATGAAAAAAAGAAAATGAATTATTAACTTAATTATGATGATATACGTTAATTACATATAAAATACGAGGATGATTTCAAAATAGTAACTTTCCTTTCTTCTAAACGAATGGATTATAATTTGACCAGATCTTTTGGGCACCAGTTCTACGCAAGGTGTTTATGAATAAAGATACTTAATGTATATTCATTAGCTAAAGTCTACATTGCATATTTGCATCATTCGGGGAGTTCGAGTAATATTACGAACAGTAATTTGTATTTTTTTATTGGAATATTGGATTGACTGTAATTTAAAAATTCCAATACAAATTTAAAGTTCAAGATTCAAATACATTCATCTTTAACGGCAACGGTGTGGGCCGGCTAATGACCAGTCAGTAACCAAGGGACTAACCCCTGCAATGGGGTGTTGCCACATGGCTTTTTAAAATTGCAAGCTACGTGGCAATACCCCATTCAGGGTCAGTGCCTTTGGTACTGACTGGTCAATACCCAAGTAAGTGGTGACCTTTTCATTATCAATAAAAGTTCGTCATTCATCATTTGATGCTATTTATTGAAACCATTACATTGAATTTCAATAGTACAACGGAAACTGCAATCAACTGCAATCACTTTTATCAATGCATCAACTCAATTTTGGAGAAATGTTGTTAACAGAAATAAAAAATTAAACTACAATATGAAAAAAAAAATTTTGTCTCTCTCTCTCTCTCTCCCTGTCGGACTATCATCTGCCATCTTCTTCTTCTTGGGTTCTATATAAATCTAACCCTTTTAGGGGTTGTTGGGAGATTATCGTGTTATAATCTTTCATCTATCGTGTAAGGAGTTGTAACCAATGTTTTATATTAGAACTAAGGGTAAATTTATAAGGGTAAATAGGTAAATTTAAAAATAAATAGATTTTTTTACAAGAGTGGTGCTGTTGGCACACCTTTTCTATAAAGCTTGATATTCAACGAAGATTTTATAATCACTGAATCATTTGTTTATATTTGTTCGTTTGTTTTGTTTCGAAATATATTTCTGCTCGGTTAATAACATGTGGGAACATGTTCTGTTCTTGTCGTGTTTTAGGGAACTTGTTGTCTAACCAGCAGTTTAACTCTATGTTGTAATGTTATTAATGTTTTTTTTTCCTGAAGATTATAACAAAAAGTTCAATAAATTATTACATGTTGTTCTGTGTTGTTTTGTGACGGTGTTAACAAATTCCAGGTTTTTTTTGGGGGTGACAAGACAGAAATATCTGGCCAACTATCGAAGAATTCATCGACACTAGTCGACTTGACCCTGATTGTTCTGTCCAATTATAAGGAAATGTGTAGAGGAGGCAGTGGCGGTGACGGCGTCTAGTTGATAATCGGAGAGATCAACCTTCTCCATGGAAGCACGGAGGAGATGACTATATGACTGGTAATATAATTATTACTAGGTGTGTTGGTTGAGTTGGCTGAGCAACAAACACTCACTCAACCATGGAATCATATTTTCCATTTACTGATGAATCAGAGTGAGAGTTGAGAGCACAAACAGCCTTCAAAAACGGTTCATCATCTTTTCCAAGTGAAAGAATGACGTCTAATTCATACTCCCATTTTTTATCGATTTGCTGCCGTTCATCTTCCTAACATTGCCATCTTCTTAATTATATGCCCTTATAATTACTAGGTTTATATACTGAAATGTATAGATTTTGGGTGACTTTTTATGTCATGGAAGCACTGAGAAGATGATTTTATGTCCCTGTTGGTATGTATGTTATATGTTTTTGGATTTGATAATTCCACATTTCCACCGACCACCATTGATGTAGCTGCTTGATGTGGTGGAAGTTCCTTCCATGTTAAAAATCAAATTTTCTATGTAAAAAAACAAAACATTAACATCAAGAATGAAATGTAAAGACAATATTAGGCTCACGAACACTAATATCGCAAACGACGAACCCGATGATTGGTGGCCTTCCGGTCGTGGAAAACAACATTTTCTATCGGACAAATAATTAAAAAGGTCATAAAAATAAAAGTAAATTTAATAAAAAACACAACCATCACATCCCGAGATTCAAAATAAGTTCAGGGCCTTATAACTTTATTTCACGGGTACAAAAATGTATTCTCGGCTTATGATATTAAACAACTTTTACACAACGGAAAGTGTAATTCTAACCTCTTCACATTTTTTGATACACATTTTATAATCAACTGTCGTTTTTTACAATGGTTTTCGAGTGTATGGCAATGAGACCGATTTGATGTATAGGTGGCTTTCGTACCATTATAATCAAACAGTAATGCTACAAATCCCAGCTAAAATACCATATTTTTCATCCCGCTTTTCTTCGTGTATTGTTTACTCTGCTATGCACACATCGTGTATTATACAAAATTACAAATATCCCAGTATAATTTAGAATTTGCGCCGATGTCATCATTACCTGTATCCTATTTTGACGAGAGCAACTTTGCTCACCCCCATTCACTGAGTGCAATTTTGCTCACCTCCTTTAACTGGAGGTAACCATAACCCCCCACCCCTACCCCAAGTGTTGACACGTGTCCGAAACTTAACCCAAAGTCCAGAGTTAAATCAAGGTTTGGGCCACGTGTTAACACTTGGGGTGGGGGGTAATGGTTACCGCCAGTTAAAGGAGGATTGCAAAGTTGTACTCCCATTAACTAGAGGTGTAATGTAACCATTACTTTAAAAAAAAATTAATAATTTTAATTTATTTCATTTATTTATTTTTTTATTTAAACCATTTATTTATTTAATTTTTTAAAACTATATATTTATTTGATTTTTTAAATTTATTTATTTATTTATTTTTAAAATTATTTATTTATTTATTTTTTTTTTTTTGTAAACTATTCATTTATATTTTTAAAATTTTTTTATTCTATTCAAGTTTATAAAGTTTTTGATTAAAAGGTAAAAAAAAAATATATATAAAAGAATATAACTAGAGGCATTTTAGTTATTTTGAAAGTCAAATTTAAGTATTGGGGTTGCTTGTGCATAATAACAAAACATTTCCAACTAAGTGTAACTTGCCCTAAAAATTGAACAAATTTGGTAGGGAAAATTGAGATTGAAACGAAAACACTTTTGCTCACCCACCCTTAGACACATGTCATCTTTTTGGGAGGGAGGTAATGTTTACCCCCCTTGTAGGGTGGTGAGCAAAAATGGACTAGATTGAAACAGTAATTGCAAAACAATCAATGCTGCCACGTGTTATGTCTGAAGTTTTTTTTTTTTTTTTTTTTTTTTTTTTTTTTTTTTAATATATCGATACGCGATGTCAATGGCGTAGCGGTTGACATTTTCATAAGTTTTACCGGAGGATAGTTAGGGGATACTTGGGGATACTTAGGCCTTAGGGATGCTTGGGGGATGCGTATAAAATAGTGTCGTAAATGTTAGCTTTTAATTTGTCATTGGTTTTTACCTTTTTTATCTTCAGATGTTAAAAGTCTGACAAAAAACAAACAAAAAATCTTAAAAGGAAATTACGTTCATAATCATATAAGTTTAATAAACACAGCGGGAACAGTCGACATATTTAAAAGTTGTACTAACGGTGGGACAAAAAAACACACAAAATAGTGAAAAGAAGTAATACTGGAAAGTAACGAAGAAGCTTTCTTTAGTGGGTATTTTATTCAGAGAGAGGCCCCACTACTTTTGTTGCCTTATTAGGATCAACCTTTTCCCATTTTCCTTCCGGGAAAACTTTTTTCGCGTATTTCCTCATCAGGTTGAAGCCAGCAGTATAACCGACCTTATATCCGGACTCGACAGCTTTATGTCCATAATTTGTAGATCTTGATACGTCATTTTTAACAACCTTTATTTGCTCTAGGTTATAAATCCGTTCCTCCAAAAGGCGGATTTTCTCTACAACTTCCTTGCTACCCGAATTTGGTGAAAAGGAAGCGGTTTTCTTCCCAGATTTCTGAGCTTTATCCATCTGTAACAGAGAGCAATTTATCAGTTACTTACTTTTAAATGTTTATGTAAGAATGGACAGAGACAGAAAAAGAGAGAGATAGCAAGGATCATTGTCATTCCAATCTGTAGAAGATAATGACCCTTTCCCTTGACAAAAGATGACAGAAAATTCGAAGAACTGGCTATAGTCATTTTGAGAAATATAAAGCACTGAAACTTACAACTGGTGGTGGTGGTGGTGGTGGTGCATGGCGTTGGCGTTGGCGTTGGCGACGGCGGAGGTGGTGTGAAGAAAAACCTGATAATTTAAAAGTAAGAAACGAGAACAATGGAACTCAATAGAGAGGTACGACTTACGAGACATATATATATAAGAGAACCGATTCGATTGGCATTTTAGTATTAATTGTTTTCAGGCGGAATTTCACATAAATGATCCAACGCGATGGTCATATCACTGTCCACGCTCGCTCGATGCGGTGTTTTAAATCTTTGCATACTCGCCAAACCCCTTCAGCCAATCAGCCCCCTAAATAGATAAAGAAACCCCTCATCTTACAATAGTGGGAAATGATGTGGATTTATTTTGGGGAGAAGGGAATTGTTTTGGAGGTGCCCACTTTACCTTAGACATACACTTGCAAAGGACTCCATGTGTGTTTTAGGAAACGAAAAAGGTATGGTTCATTGATTTGTTTTTTTGAAAATTCAATTTATTTATGGTTTAATTAAAAAAAATTTGTGTTACCGAGAGATAAATAGAGTGGTGTGAGAATCGAAAAGATTGCTGTGAATACTTCTTCTTCTGAAACTAATTAAATATATAATTAAATTCATTATTATTTTAAATTCATTTGGTATTCCTCCAAAAAAAAAACAATACAAGACATTCCAATTATGTGTGAAGTTTTCATGTATTAATCTGGAAACGGTTGGCTGCAGAGTTATATAATTTTGATTCCACATGGTGACCATTCTGTGTTCAATGCACTTATATAGTTATGTACAATAGGTTGGACCAGCCCTATATATTAGGGTGGACACCTGGAATATTTCTTCACCTTGAACAATCCTATAAATAATTTTTTTTTTGTTTATAATTGTTTATTATTATTGTTAAACAGATTTTCTATTATCAGTTCGTCCTGACAATAAATATATCAGGACGAAGAATGTGAACCACTAGATTTATATACTTTGACTCAAAGTGCATGCACTTGTCAAAACTTCTTCATAATCTATGGTCCACATTTTTCATCCTGATATATTTATTGTCAGGACGAACTGACAATAGAAAGACTGTATTGTTAAGATACATATATATATATATATATATATATATATATATATATATATATATATATATATATATTATATAATAATATCGGGTAAGTTTAGAAGTAGAATTATAAATTATAATTTATTTATGAAGTTGGCTCTTCATCTATATTAATTATCCATTAATATTGGGATTGACTCTTGGTTTTTTTATACAAATTGAAATTTTTGTAGTTATTAATTGTAATAATTAATTTATAATTTGCATATAGAATTTTGATGTAAAAATTCTATAGCTAATCAATACGCAATCCAGTAATTAATGGGATAGTGAAACATTATCTTAACGAATATCATGATTGATTTTTAATATTCAATTATTTAGGCCAATCCCATATTGCACCAATGGGAAAGACTACAATTAATCGAATAATGTCTTAAAAATAGTCCAATCCTATGCCGCGCACCAAACGTAACCTAATTCAGTAATTGATGTGACTACTGATGTCATGGGTGCATAGACGCATCAAAAAATAGAAATGACAAAATCAAAGAAGAATAACGTGTTATTACAGAGATCTTGCCCATATTTACATGCGTGATGTGCTAGCCACGTGATGCGATACACCACGGGATTTGGATTCTGTAAGGTTCCCATTTGTTGATTGGCTCATTTCGTGGACAAACCACATATTGGGGTTCTTTGTAAGGGTAGCCTAGGTATCGGGTTTATTGTTCGAAGCCCTTTTGAAGACCTCGTGTTGATAAGCACCGAAGGTATATTTCTTTGTGCTTACTTGTCTTGAAGAGATAGTTGCACACACTCACAACTCATGCATATGTTTAATACTTGTATGTTGTGTGTCTTATTTTTTGTGCATTAATGTCCATTAACATCTCTTCTTGCATGTTAGTTTGATTGCATCTTGCATATCCAATTGCATTGTCATGCTTAGACTTAGGATTGCATTTTTGCATTGGGCGCTCCCAAAAGCGCTCTATAAAAGCGCTGTACGAACAGCGCCCATTGAGCGCTGTTCAGACTTGATCGATTTAATTCGGTCGCTGTTGGGTCGCTGTACAGGCGCTGTACAAAGCGCTGTACAAAGCGCTCTACGTACAGCGCCACTCTATTTTCCCGTGAGAACAGAGTTGGGGCGCTGTACAAGCGCTGTACAAGAGGCGCTCTACGTACAGCGCCCAAGGCAATTTTGAGGCAAACTTATCAAAACGACCACACTTTGTTTTGGCCTCCTATATATATGCCACTTTGACTTTAGGTCAATTACAAGAGTTCATATTCAGATTCCATACTTAGGAGATTTTTCAAAGAGAAGAAAAATTCCAAAGAACTCAATTTTAGTTCACTCAAACACTTTTCCATGATCATCAATCATCATCTAGCATCATCCCTGATCATCTAGATGACATCTTGCATGGATTCTTCATCATACTTTGCTTGGTAAGCTTTTCACTAATATCTTACATATTTTGTGTTTCTCTTAACAAGCAATCTCAATTAATTGCTTGTATGTTATTTTATATACTTTGAATATAAGTTTGAGGTTAGTATGATGTATGTTTGAGAAGTTGTATTGTGATAGCTAATTAGGTTTTGTGCTTAATCTTGATTAGCTAAACTATTTGATTTGACATGTCATTTAGTTTTGATATCTAGGATTGCTCTAATTGCATATTAATCATCTTAGATAAGCATATAGGGTTTCCCTTGCTCTATGTTGCATTTTGAATATTCATATATTCACTTAGGGTTGTTATTCTCTTCATAGAGAAAGTAAGTCTTGTGTGTAGCATCCGGGATTAGGTTGCTTAGATCGCAAGCAAATTGGACTAGGTTCACTCATACCGGGATTAGGTAGGTGTGTGATTACTACCGGGATTAGGTTGTAATCGTTTTACACATTTCGTGGATTCGAGGTTCGAGTGTGGCTTACTTACTAGCCCGTGGTTTTTCCCGTGAGGGTTTCCACGTAAAAATCAAGTCTTATTTAATTTCCGCATTTTATACTTGATTTATTGCTTTATCTATTTAGGGGTAAATTCGTAATTTTGACTAACACGAAAAATTGGGTAAAAAGCTTAAAATCTATTCACCCTCCCTCTAGATAGTTTTATACACACCGTGCTATTATTTGTTTCAATTGGTATCAGAGCGGGTTCCTAGACATACTTAGGTGATCCTTGCTTTTTTAGGTGTGTTTTGCATTTTGTGTGATTTTTGATCATTCATACATTTGCATTCATTTCATTCATTCATAAACACTATGAGTGGAAACGGTGGAAATGGTGGTGGCCACGAAGGTGCTTCTAGCACAAGGCCTCCACTTCTTACCGGTTTAAATTATTCCCAATGGAAAGGGAAGATGGAATCCTACATATGCCAAATTCATGTCCGTGCATGGATGGCGGTGGAAGACGGATATGATCTACCCAAGATGACTCCCGGTGGTGGAGGAGAAGAAGTTTTGAAGCATAAGGCGCAATGGAACGCGCAAGAGTTTAAGGCTTCTAAGTGGAATAGGAAGGCTATGCATGCCATCATGTGTGCAATGGATGAGAATCAATACAAGCTTATTCAGAATACTCAGATTGCAAAAGTGGCATGGGACATCCTTCAAGTTGCACATGAGGGAACCGAGGTGGTGAAGGAGTCCAAGCTTCAAGTCCTCCAAACTCAATTTGAGCTACTTAGGATGGGAGAGGATGAATGCTTCAATGACTTCGAAATCAAATTGATGGACATTGTAAATCAAAGCCATCAACTCGGAGACCCGTATTCGGATAGGAGAGTCAAGCAAAAAATTATGAGATCTCTCCCCGATAGGTTTGAATCAAAGGTGACGGCCATAGAAGAAAATAGTGGCTACATGGATATGAAGCCAAGTGAGGTTATTGGACGTCTCCTTGCATATGAGTCTAGGAAGGCTCCTAGCACCACTACTCCTCCTAAAAAGTCTAAAGGAATAGCTTTGAAAGCTTCTAAGGATGCAAAGGAGGCAAAGCATGACTCGGATGAAGACCTTGCCTTATTCGTGAAAAGGTTTAATAAGGTTATGGGGTTCAAGAAGAAGAAGGGATTTGGGTCAAGAGGACAAGACTTGAAGAAAAAAGGTTCCTTCAAGAAGTTTGAGTCTAGACAAGAGAGGACCGAAAGGAAAGGGGTCCGATGCTTTGAATGTGGTGGGATTGGTCACTTTGCCCCCGAATGTGCTAATCACAATGAAAAGAAGAAGGACAAAGTGATGGCCGCCACTTGGAGTGGGAGTAGTGATGGCTCCAATGAGGAAGATGAGACTTCAAGTGAAGAAGAGCTCATGGCTAACTTCCTAGCGTTTGCCTCATCTCACAAGAGCAAAAGTGCTAGTGAGAGAGAGGAAATGAGTCAAGAGGAAATTGACTCTAGTGAAGAAGGAAGTGACTCCTCTTCTAATTCCATAAAGAAATTTATGGAGCAAAAGGTGCTTGCTAAATACCATGCCGAGTTCAATGATTTAGCAATTAAAAGCACAAGAAAGATTGAGAGGTTGAGAGAAGAGAACCTTGAACTTTCGGCTCACAATGACCACTTAAGTGAACAAGTGGAAAGATTGAAGAGGGGAGAGGATAAGTTAATTGAGGAGTTAGACTTATCCAAGAGAAGTGAAGAAGGCTTGAAGAGGGAACTTGTAGAAGTTAAAGGGTCCTTGGCTAGGATAGGTTCTAGCACCAAGAAGCTTGATCATTTACTTTGTGTTGGAAAGAGTCCAAGTGACAAGAGAGGTCTCGGGTTTGAAGATGATATGGAGACTTCCACTTCCAAGAAGACCATTTTTGTTAAGAGTTTGGGGAGTAAAGAAGCTTCATTGGTGCAAGCTCCTAAGAAGAAATTAGAAGTAGGACAATGCTCTAATGCACAAGTGAAGATGGGGCCAAGAAGGCAACCTCAAGCTCATCCCCCTAGGGTCCCTCAAGCCAACATTCCTCCACAAATGGCTCACAAAGGAAAGAGACCTATTATGCAACCTCAAGCTTGGAAGCAACCTAGACCGGTTTAACAACGAAGATGGATTGAACCCACTTATCCACAAAAACATGGACAAGCTCCCATACATGCACAAAGACGAGGTATGATTCCTTTTTTCATCCCTATTTGTCACTATTATGGTTGTGATGGTCATATTAGACCAAACTGCTTTCAATTTATTAAAATGTGTAGAACACGAAGCATGATAGAAAAGAGAAAGAATAGAGCCAAGATGCATGTTCCTAGGAATAACAATATTGATTTGCATGATCCTAGGAATAGTAGAGCACATGTACCAAAGACCACTAAGAAATCTAAAATTGTTGCTAAGTGGATTAGAAAGAATAAAAATGTTTGCCATGTTGCACAAATAGCCTTGAAGGCAAATTCTTCTAATTTTTGGTATTTGGATAGTGGGTGCTCTAGGCACATGATGGGAAACAAGAGTTTCTTCGAGACTCTTGTTATGGAGGAAGGTGGAAATGTCACTTTTGGTGATGGATCCAAAAGAAATATTGTAGGGAAAGAAACCATTTCCGTTCCCGGATTACCCTCATTATCCAATGCTTTATTTGTTGATGGCTTGAAAGCCAATTTAATAAGCATTTCACATCTTAGTGATGAAGGATATTTCGTCTTGTTTTCTAAAGATTATTGCTCTATCCTAAAACCCGATGGACAAACCTTGTTGAAGGGCATGAGATCTAGCGACAATTGTTATTGTCTTGAAGCTAGTATTGTATCTAATCATGTGTCCATGGATGAGCAAATTGAGTTGTGGCATGAAAGACTTGGCCACATGAACTTTAGGGATCTACGGACCCTTGGAAAGTTCAATTGTGTACGTGGCCTCCCTAAGTTTGGGAAGAAAGCCAATGGTGTTTGTGGACCTTGCCAACAAGGAAAGCAAACTAAAAGCATGCACAAAAAGGGTAAGTATCTCACCACCAATGAGCCTCTTGAGCTTCTCCACATGGACCTTATGGGTCCCATGCAAACCAAAAGTTTGGGTGGAAAGAGATACATTTTTGTTTGTGTTGATGATTTCTCTAGGTTCACATGGACATATTTTCTTAGAGAAAAATCCGAAACTTTTGATAAGTTTAAAATGCTTTGTAATAAAATACAAAATGAGATGAATTCTAATATTAAAAGCATAAAACAGATTAGAAGTGACCATGGGAGGGAATTTGAGAATGCCTCATTTGAAAGCTATTGCAATAGCTTAATAGCTTAGGCATCTCCCATGAGTTCTCGGCTCCTAGGACACCTCAATAAAATGGAGTTGTTGAGAGGAAGAATAGGGTCCTTCAAGAGATGGCCCATGTGATGTTGCTTAGCAACAATGTCCCTAGGAACCTATGGGCCGAAGCCGTCAATACGGCTTGCTATATAGGGAATCGTGTTTTCCTAAGGCTCGGTACTAGAAATACCTCCTATGAGTTATGGAAAGGCAAGAGGCCAAATGTTAGCTACTTCCACACTTTTGGAAGCAAATGCTACATTTTAAATGACCGTGATCAACTTGGCAAATTCGATGCTAAGAGTGATGAGGGTATTTTTATTGGCTATGCCTTGAATAGTAGAGCCTATAGAGTTTTCAATTTAAAAACTCTAAGTGTTATGGAATCATCCAATGTCGTATTTGATGATACTAGGCTCAAGTCTCATGATCATGAGGAGGAGGTTGTTTTTAGTGATGTTTCTCCTTTGGAGAGGGTTGTGGTGACTCCTAATGTTGGGACATCTAATGAAAATGATGAAGTCACACAACCCACTACTAGAGTCCCTATCTTAGACTCTAATGAACCCGCTCCATGAGTTAGAAGACTCCATAACAAAGAGGATGTTATTGGAGATGTAAATGAGGGTGTTAGGACTAGACGTCAACTTGCTAATCTTATTAGCTACACATGCTACACCTCTCAAATTGAACCCAAAAAGGTTGAAGAAGCCTTAAATGATGAATTTTGGGTTCTTGCCATGCAAGAAGAGCTAAACCAATTCGAAAGGAATGAGGTTTGGACTCTAGTTCCTAGGCCTAAGACCACTAATGTCATAGGCACTAAATGGATATTTAGGAACAAATCCGATGAGGATGGCAACATAGTGCAGAACAAGGCTAGACTTGTAGCACAAGGGTACTCTCAAATTGAGGGTATTGACTTTGAGGAGACATTTGCTCCCGTTGCCCGTTTAGAGTCCATTAGGCTTCTCTTGTCCATTTCTTGTGTGCACAAGATCAAATTGCATCAAATGGATGTCAATAGTGCTTTCTTCAATGGCTTCTTGCAAGAGGAAGTGTTTGTTTAACAACCCAAGGGGTTTGTGGATGCACACCACCCCAACCATGTCTATCGCCTCAAGAAGGCACTATATGGGTTGAAACAAGCACCGAGGGCTTTGTATGAGCGCCTCACTCAATTTCTTGTTGACAATGACTACACAAGAGGTAGTGTTGACAAGACCTTGTTCATCAAGAGAAACAAAGATGAGTTATTTATAGCTCAAATCTATGTTGATGACATTGTATTTGGCTCCACCAACAACACCAAGGTCCAACAATTTGTTGATGTCATGTCTCATGAATTTGAGACGAGTCTTGTTGGTGAGCTTAGTTACTTCCTAGGTTTGCAAATTAGGCAATTAGATGATGGGATTTTCATAACCCAAGCCAAATATGCCAAAAACCTAGTGAAGAAGTTTGGTTTAGAGAATGCCAAACATTGTAATACACCCATGAGTACCACTTTGAAGCTAAGCAAGGATGCTAGTGGTAAAAGTGTGGAACAAACGTTATATCGTGGCATGATAGGTAGCTTGCTCTATTTGACCGCAAGTAGGCCCGATATCTCCTTTAGTGTGGGTGTGTGTGCTAGGTACCAAGCGGATCCTAAGGAGTCCCATCTCTCTTCCGTAAAGAGAATCATTTGCTATGTGAATAGGACATCCAACTATGGGATTTGGTACTCTTTTGACACTAATCCTAGTCTTGTAGGATATAGTGATGCGGATTGGGCAGGAAATTGTGAAGATAGGAAGAGCACATCGGGCGGTTGCTTCTTTCTAGGCAACAACTTGGTGTCTTGGTTTTGCAAGAAGCAAAACTCGATTTCCTTGTCCACGGCCGAGGCCGAATACATAGCCGCGGGGAGTGGATGCACACAACTCCTATGGATGAAGCAAATGCTAGTAGACTACAGATTCAACCAAGGTACTCTCACTCTTTTTTGTGATAACATGAGTGCTATTAATATTTCCAAGAATCCGGTACAACATTCTAGAACTAAGCATATTGACATCCGCCATCACTTCATTAGAGAGCTTGTTGAAAATAAATGCATAGTACTTGAACATGTAGGTACTAATGATCAACTTGCGGACTTATTTACTAAACCCTTAGATGCTACTCGATTAAAAACTCTTAGTAGATCTATTGGGATATGTCTTGTGGAGTGATGTTCTATGATTGACCCCATATGGGGAACTCAAGCAAAGAGAGCTATCTTGCATTCTTGTCACTTGCAAAAAAATTGAAATAACTTATGCCTCTTCTTTTAATTGTTTGAGTAAGCTTGGTTGCACATATGTATATATGTTTTCAATTCAATAAGTGTGAACCTTGCTTGTTTACAATCCATGTCATATTTATGTTCAAACATGCATTTTTGGACTAGGAGATGTATATAGGAAGTATGATTTGAATGACCTATGATTATCTCCATGACATGATGATTCTTTAATAACATGCTCATGTCAAATGAAAAAGCATGAAATTCATATCACATGCTCACATGAAAAGCATGAATTGATGATTGCATATTCTTAAAATGCAAAACCTTGTGTGAAAGCTTATGAGACTCAAAATGAATAAAGGATCTTGTATCCGTTCAAAGGAATTCACATTCCAAATGTCTCTCTTTCTTTATTGGTTGAACATGGCTACTATCATACGGATATCTTATCCGAAAAAATCAAAAAGGGTGCAAAGTCGCTCATGCCATGTTTCGCTTATAAAGTTGGATATAGTTGTTCTTAAATTGAAATCAATATATTCTATATCCTTGCTTTACTCATGACATTGGTGAAATTGGTTTGAATTCTTATTAGAAACCTCTGTCATTTGCTTTGCCAAATACCATTGTATTTTGGACTTGAATGCTACATGTCTTGTATGCAAAGCATGTTTGATTCACACATTTTCTTTCAAATAAATCTCCTTGTTTCTCTTCAATTAATTGAGGTGCATAAAGTGACTAATATATATATGCAAATATCTTGCATGCTTCTATCTCTCGTTGCTATGAGTGACCCGGTTGGGGACTACTCCTTTGCCTATATCATGACAAAAAGGGGGAGTAGGATATGGTACGGGGAGATGCAAATTGGTGTTACAATTGTGCACTTTGGGGAGTTAACACATTGAGGGGGAGTAACCCTTTGAGGGGGAGCATTGCATACACATACATTTCATAATGTTGTGCCTTAAACTTTTAAAATGCAAATGCTTGTTATTGTTCTCACTTTATTAATCTCACACTTTACTTGTATTGGAAATGTTAGAAACTTATTTTCAGGGATTGGTTATTCTACAAGAGGTTGAAGACTTCAAGTTTCATTTTCTTTTCTCTTTGTAATGTAGAATATCATTGTAGTCCCGTAGTTTCTATTTCTTTGTGAGGAATTGATACTCACTTTTTCCGTCGTTAAGAAATCGCAAGGATCAAAAGATTAATTCATTTAAAAAGGGGTTTCCTACGCAATGTGCTCTAAACTAGCAAAAGACTAGTAAAGCGGCAAGCGAGGGTATCGTTCCGCAGGGAGGTGTGATTCGTCAACCGTATCAAGTTCTAGAGTTTATTGTAAGCATGTAAATAGAATGTGGAAAGGTAAGAATGATGTGTGTGAAATGTATGTACAATGCGGTGTGTGTGTGTAGAAAATGAAAATGAAAATAAATAAAAACAAAGAGAATATGGAAGGGTGAGAATGATGTTTAAAGTGATAAATAAAATGGTGGATAGGAGAGATGCATGAAAATGGCCACACAAGGTTCAACAAGTTCACCATACATAAGTGCACAAATAGTTGGTTGTTAGACATTAAGGACATCCAATTTTAGTTAAGGGTTCGTTCTTGCCTCAATCCGATTTATACCCACTCATAGAGCTAACGGTTGAAGAGTGTGTCGAGAGCCCCTCGTACACGAAACCGCAACCAACATTTGTGAACCGATTCTACAAACAAAACTACATTGAGCCCCAATGATTGCTTCGTAATGTAAAATGGCAACGTGAAAGTCTAATGAGTGTGGAAAGAGTGATTGTATCTCCGACCATAACTCACCTAGAGTCCCTAGCATGAGAAATAGCCAAAGACCAATAATTGTAACTCTAACCATGACTCACCTAGAGCCCCTAGAGTGAGAAATAGCTAAAGTCCAATTGTTTACAAGAACAATGAACCAAACCCTTCTAATTTGACAATTTATAGGTTCACCCACTCTTCCTAGCTAATTGGCCAAAACTATGCCTGGAGAGCCCCTCCAAAAGCACAATCCTAACTCTAATTCACTCAAACCAATTCATGACATGCAATTTCGACCTTCCAAAGACATACATACATAAATGGGATATTTGATTACAACTACTCCTACAATTAAGTTAATCTACTCCTAATCCCATCCATGAACACATATCAATTTCCAATCATCCATAAACATGCATTTCAAGATAAGAGATATATTCAATAACAATCAAGAATGAATCAAAACACAAATTGAATATAAAAACAACCATATATATATTGAGCACAAAATAGGTTTACAAATATTCCCAAGTGGGGATTACACATTTAAGAAAACAAGAAATACAAAGAGATGAGTTAAAAGAGACAACCCTTGAAGAAAACCTCCTCCAAGTCCTCCATGAAACCCTAGCTCGAAATTGGTCCAAAGACCCTCCTTTCTCCTTGCAATCTACTCCTAAATGGGTGGATGATGGGTAGAAGATGAAGTGGGGAGCATCCATGGAGGAAAAACCTCCATGGATGCTCTAGAAAGCTTCTCTCTCTCTTATTAGGTGAAGAAGATGAAGATGAAGAAGAAGAAGAGGAAGTGGTGGGAAGTGTGGATTCTGAAAGAATGAGGCAAAAAGGGTGTTTATATAGTGTTGGGAGTTTTAGGGCTGAAATGGGGATGAATTGACGAGTTTGCCCCTCTCATTTCGCCCAAAATCGGCCTCTCGCTGGGCGATCGGCGGTTTAATCGGCGGCCTGGCCGCAGATTCCAACCGCAGAATGGAAAAGTAACATTCTGGAATTGATCGGCGGTTGAATCGTGGCCGCCGAATTTGCTTCTGGACTCACTGATGTTGATCGGCGGTTTCAATTCTGCGGCCTGGCCGCAGATGTTGACCGCCGAATTTGGATTTTTCTACCCTTCATCCGTAAGCTGCTGGAATGCCGAGGGGGTTCTGCCGCAGTCTCGTTGTCGCATTCTATCTCGACGACGGATCAACCGTGGGTACGGCTAGGCTTAGATCACGTCGTTGTCTGTGTCGACGGAGAGGCACGACACTCAACATATACTCCATTTGATCCGTTTTTGGCTCATTTTGCTTCCCTAACGTTCATTTATGCTCAAACACCTATTGTAGGGAATATGTACCTACACATAGCTCAAACAAAACATTATATACAAAAATACGCTCGAAAACGAGATAAACGATCGGAAATGGGGGACCTCAAATAGGTATAAAATAGTCCGATCAGGAATCAATGTGAGTGGTGGTTTTGTCACGAAATAGCCAAAGGGGGAGATTGTAAGGTTCCCATTTGTTGATTGGCTCATTTCGTGGACAAACCACATATTGGGGTTCTTTGTAAGGGTAGCCTAGGTATCTGGTTTATTGTTCGAAGCCCTTTTGAAGACCTCGTGTTGATAAGCACCGAAGGTATATTTCTTTGTGCTTACTTGTCTTGAAGAGATAGTTGCACACACTCACAACTCATGCATATGTTTAATACTTGTATGTTGTGTGTCTTATTTTTTGTGCATTAATGTTCATTAACATCTCTTCTTGCATGTTAGTTTAATTGCATCTTCCATATCCAATTGCATTGTCATGCTTAGACTTAGGATTGCATTTTTGCATTGGGCGCTCCCAAAAGCGCTCTACAGAAGCGCTGTACGAACAGCGCCCATTGAGTGCTGTTTAGACCTGATCGATTTGATTCGGTCGCTGTACAGGCGCTGTACAAAGCGCTCTACGTACAGCGGCACTCTGTTTTCCCGTGAGAACAGAGTTGGGGCGCTGTACAAGCGCTGTACAAGAGGCGCTGTACGTACAGCGCCCAAGGCAATTTTGAGGCAAACTTATCAAAACGACCACACTTTGTTTTGGCCTCCTATATATATGCTACTTTGACTTTAGGTCAATTACAAGAGTTCATATTCAGATTCCATACTTAGGAGATTTTTCAAAGAGAAGAAAAATTCCAAAGAACTTAATTTTAGTTCACTCAAACACTTTTCCATGATCATCAATCATCATCTAGCATCATCCCTGATCATCTAGATGACATCTTGCATGGATTCTTCATCATACTTTGCTTGGTAAGCTTTTCACTAATATCTTACATATTTTGTGTTTCTCTTAACAAGCAATCTCAATTAATTGCTTGTATGTTATTTTATATACTTTGAATATAAGTTTAAGGTTAGTATGATGTATGTTTGAGAAGTTGTATTGTGATAGCTAATTAGGTTTTGTGCTTAATCTTGATTAGCTAAACTATTTGATTTGACATGTCATTTAGTTTTGATATCTAGGATTGCTCTAATTGCATATTAATCATCTTAGATAAGCATATAGGGTTTCCCTTGCTCTATGTTGCATTTTGAATATTCATATATTCACTTAGGGTTGTTATTCTCTTCATAGAGAAAGTAAGTCTTGTGTGTAGCATCCGGGATTAGGTTGCTTAGATCGCAAGCAAATTGGACTAGGTTCACTCATACCGGGATTAGGTAGGTGTGTGATTACTACCGGGATTAGGTTGTAATCGTTTTACACATTTAGTGGATTCGAGGTTCGAGTGTGGCTTACTTACTAGCCCGTGGTTTTTCCCGTGAGAGTTTCCACGTAAAAATCAAGTCTTATTTAATTTCCGCATTTTATACTTGATTTATTGCTTTATCTATTTAGGGGTAAATTCGTAATTTTGACTAACACGAAAAATTGGGTAAAAAGCTTAAAATCTATTCACCCCCCCTCTAGATAGTTTTATACACACCGTGCTATTATTTGTTTCAGATTCCATAAGCAATAAATGAGAGTTTAGGGGGTTTTAAAAGAAAAGCCAAAGGGGCAAGATGTGAATTCGGGTATACTTCAGGGGGATGGATTGCTATTACTTTAACCAGAGGTTGGGATTACCTTCAAGTTAATACACAAGTAAATGAAATTCAATCTTCAATAAAATACACGATATTGTATGGATATCAAGTATCAAGCGTGAAGTTAAATACACGTTCAGATTTGGCCGAAGGAACCTTTAGTGTAATAGACGAATGCGATATGAAAATCAACGTTGAAGGTAATACACGATAAAATAAATAAAATAAACATTCACTTGAATACACGATTAAATAAATACTCTTTTCGAATACTTTATCGAAAATGTTGCAGACTGATCACCCAATGGGGAGTTGCCACGTGCCTCACACTTTTCTGATTATAGATTTTTATCCTTGCTTTGTGTTACGTGACAACCAACCTTTAGTTGGACAGTAACTCAGTATGCCTGGGAGCTGACCGGTGAGGCATTATTACACCTAATAAAGATTGAGTACCTTATGCCCCTAATCCATATGCAGTACTAAATGCATATTGACCCTTACGGGGTTGAGTTTGGGACACGTGTCAACACCTGGAGTGGGTGGTAATGGTTCACCCTAGTTAGTGTGGGTGAGGAAAAATGCACTCCTAATATAAGTAACATAAAACCGAATGTGTCCACACACTTGAGTCAAAACATGTAAAACTAGCAGTTCACATTCAACATCCTAGAGTTATATGTGGACGTCCTCATTTGAAAATTCCTGTAAATATATATATCTAGTCCCGATTTGGTCAGTGCATCATGATAACACTTTATCAGGATATTGAATGTGAGCCACTAGTTTTGACAAGTGCATACACACTTGAGTGAAAGTATGTTAAACGAGTGGCTCACATTCAATATCCTCACGAAGTTATATCAGGATGCACTGACATGAAATTTTTTCTAGATATATATATATATATATATATATGTTTTTGGTCTTTCTATTATCGGTTCGAACTGATATAAAATATATGAGTAATGCTAGAGGACCCAAAAAACTAACCCAAATTTTGAAAACAAATATGTGGCAACATCACACACAACATGGGCCCACGTCACTCTTCCCAAAGATCCCATGTGATGTTGCCACATGGGGTTGGGTTCAAAATTTGGGTTAGTTTTTTGGGTCCTCTAGCATTACTCAAAATATATTAGTTCCTTGCATGTGGGCTATTGGATTTAAAAGATGCTTTGACAAGTGCATGCAACCAAGTCAAAGTATTTAAATCCGATGGCCCACATGCAAGGAACTGATATTTATTTTGTCGGTTCAAACTGATAATAGAAAAATTGGTTATATATTTATATGAACTAACCGCATAAATGGATTATATAACGGAAAACAACCTAACACGAAATATGACAAACAACTGGTTTGATTACAATTAATCCAACCTAAAGCCAAATAAACAGTCTAGGTACAATAACAAAACAAAACGGAGGTCAAAAGGACCCGTCACTATTTGTGTCCTTTTGCTTAATATGTGGTTGCTGTGTACATTTCTTTGAACAACATATTCGTGAAGGGCCAATGTCCCCTTGCCAAGATGGTTGGACCCTCCTTTCGAGCCCTCCACCATCACCACCAAGGTTCAAGTGCCAAGGCATGCATGGATATATGCAATTTTTCTTTGGCCCTCCTAGTTTGGATGTTGTCCCACCTTTGTGGGTGTTGTCCCACCCTTGTGTGGGTGCTCTCTCCCCGTTTGTGAGAGCGTCTGTCTGGGCTGTGCTTATAGTTGTGTCTTATCCTCGCAGGGTCCCAGTGGTTGTATTCCAATAAAAAAAATATATAAAAAAACATAATCGTGAAGGGAAATTAGTTAAATGGTTACAGAATATATCCAGCTATATGTTCCCCAAATTTTGGTAAATAAAATATGTTGTGCAATAAAGAGTGGTAAAGCAATACCTTCATGTTCTGATGCTCTATACGTTGCGTCAGGTGTTTTGGACAGTGGAAGTGGTCCGGATTAGGGTGTCGCAAAATCGGTTTAAAAGCAAAAAACAATAAACGATCAACGACGACATCGCTATGGGAAAAGTAAACACTTTCACCGTACGCTAACTTCAGATATTCCAATGCCTCGTCATCGTAACTGATGCTACAATTAAATCGTGATGAGACATTGAAATTTCTGAAGCGTGAGTTCGATGAATGAAAAACGTAGGAAAGGATGTCAAGGAAAAAAGAGCATGTCCAAGTGCGGACATGACCACCAAACAGCCCTAAAACGGGAGTGAAAGCATTTCCAAGAGTCTCCTCTGGAGACCCGTTTGCTTAATTAAGGGAGGAGTTTCATTTTTGCAAATTGAAGAGATGCCCAGAAAAAGATTTTGGTTAAGCTCACTGATATGCTGAGTGCTGAATCCCTTAATAAAGGGGTGCATTGAATATTTTCTCGTGGATTCAACCCCTATAAGTGGGCTCCACGGACCACGGTTAAACAAAGTATTGACCGTTTGTTCAAGAGTGCAATTTTGCTCACCCCTTTAACTAGAGGTAAGCACTACCCCCACATCAGGTGTTGCCACGTGTCCCAAACCTTGGGTTAACTTTGGAATTTGGGTTAAGTTTAGGACACGTGGCAACACCTGAGGTCCGGAGTAATGCTTACCTCTAGTTAATGTGGGTGAGCAAAGTTGCACTCTTGTTTTAAAGGAGTTTCGATAGTTTTTTTAATTTTTTTGATTGGAATACAACAACAACAGGAATACAGGAATACAGGATTACAGATCCAGAACATGATGACATGATTACAACAACTGGGACCCATCGAGAATCGATTTCCAAGCGAAGCCCAGACCGGAGCTCCCACGGACGGGGAAAGTCGGAGAGAGAACCCACACGAAGGATTTTTCAACCACCCACACAAAGTGGGACAACACCCATGTTTTTAAATGGGCCAAGGAAAATTTGCATAATTCTATGCACACACTATGTCTTCAACCTTGGTGGTTGGGGGTTCCCAAAGGAAGGCCCACCACCATGGCAAGGGACCATGTGTGAGTTTCAATAGTTAAATAAGCTTGATTAGTGGCCTGTACACATCACATCAACACATTACAGTAATGCATTGGATAATTACATATAATAAAATCAATATTGTTGCAATATTTTATTTTTAATCAAAAGTAACTCTTGCCCATTGATTTGCTGGCAGATGCATATTTATAGGCAATGCGGACGGTCAATTGGATTTTGTAAATAGTTTTCTTTAATTGGAATTTATTTTATTTAAACTTTAAGGATGTTTTTATTATTTTGTTTATTATTCCATAACGGAAAGTAGGTGCTCACAACTGAGAAGTGAGAACTGACTAACGGGTAATTGAGTCATTATACAAATTTTATATGGTTGATGTTTGGAGTTAACTGACATTATTTTAGTGGAGGGAGGCGATTGTTTATTTTTCAGAAAAGTGATTTGTAGTTGTCTAAAGAGCAAACCTCAGGGTCCTTGGTTGCAATTTGCGATTTTAATCCTAATATAACAGACTTAGAATATTCGTGTATACTTACTGAAGAACATCTACCGTGTAAGCATCAAAGGAGGGACTGTTATGCCGTACCTAGAACAACTTCTTTAATCGACGGCGTACCCATTCTAGTCGAAGGTATGGCGTTGTCTGTTTTGATCCTAATTTTGGTTTTGATCATATTTTTGTTTGTTTCGATTTCATTATTAAGGCTTCGTATGTATCCATAGGTAATGGGTTTCAGTCTGGCTATGGAGTGTCAAACATACAATGAATATTCTATACCCAATTTGCTTGTTGCTGGAACTAGTGATATTGTTGTACTTTGCATGTTGGCTCTAAATATTTTTGGTTGTGTACGATTTATGTTTTTAGGGCTAATTTCATTGTTTTGTTTTCGTTTCACCTAACAGTGAGAAATGAGTTTTTTTTACAAGAGATTGTGCAATTCGCGACCCGTTTGAATGATATGGTTTAGTGTGATGCTGATAAGTGATCACACTACTTCATACCATGGTTCTGTTTTATTGTGTGTGTTATTGCTAGTTATAGGCCTCTTTTTTGTTAGATGCTGAACTTTAGAATTTGGTTATGATTATGTGTTATTGGTAGCGCAAGAAATTTTTAGAATTTTATGGTTAGTAAACCTATTCTCAAACCGGTGGTCTTTTAGGCTGTTATGTAAATTTAAAATTTTAGTGTGCTAAAATGAAATACGCAGCTCATAAACTCAAAAAATCGTTCCTTCCAAAACTATGCAGCTTATCACTTTTTTCTTTATGACGAGTACCGGAGCTGATCCCGTCAGTAATGAGGACGACGTTATTAATGTCTTACTGGACCAGGTGCATAGGCACATCAAACTAGCCGAGTTTTTTTCCAAGTTACTTGAAGGGAAGCTTGCGTCAATGTCTTTCCGTGGGTCGTCACTTGCGTCTAGCGCGGATATACATAAGATTAGGAAGACGTATACGGTGATAAAGCGGAATGGGGAACGACTTATTAATGACCTACAGAAGGTGAACAGATGTAGCAACTGACAGTCACAAAAAATAAAAAGAACGGGAATGGAAAGTTGTATTAGGAAATCTGTTGGCGTCTTATTAGTTATATAGCTTTTATTTTGTAGTATGTTGCAGTAAAGAAAATAGTGTGGATGGCGATTGCATGATCAAATTGTGGCCGTGTTCCCGTCACCATTCGATGACAGTATAGTAAAGTATGGTATATGATTTTTTTGTTTTTTTGTGTTCCTTAAAGAAGAGAATGATGTATGGATCATGTCATTTCAGTTCTGCCCAGCTTTGTCTAGTAAACATATACTAATTGATATATATCCTAATGCTGATCGTAAAATGACAATATGAAATGTACTTCACATGGGTGGAAAACCCTATCCGGATGATGCGATGAATGTAATAGTCATAAAAAAACACCACGCTTTATTGATTGCGAGACATCACCGAAATCAATTTTATAAGATTTCATCATTACCTCATTCCTATGTCTACTGACAAAAACCTTTATTACTATAATCCTCCGATCTAATACTGCAAGCCCTGTTGATTGCCTTTGAAATTGGCTTCAAGTTGACGTAGCACTGACACATAACACTTTGCATTTAAAATTATAACACGAATTTAAATTTTGACATGAATCTTTACAGAGAAAGCAATACTCGAGTTCAAGTTCCTAATGTAATCCCAACGGACACATATTGCTGTGATAAGATAATCTTTTATAATATAGGTTGTCACCTGACGTGTGGGCCGATCACAATGCAATCAATCAATCAGAGGGATATTTTGACAGGGAAAATTCAGGAAATTAATGGTTTTAAATGGCCTGACGGAAGATTGCGTTGGAAACAGAAGGATATTCTGACGGGTGGAGTGTTGGACATAGAAATAAAAAATTAAACTACAATCAGAAATAAAATTGTGTCTCTCTGTCTCTCTCCCTCGGACTATCTTGTGCAATCTTCTTCTTCTTGGTTTCATATTGTGACTCTTTCCAGGCGTTATTCGGATATTGGGAGATTATCGTGTAATAATCTTTCACGTATCGTGTAAGGAGTAGTAACTAATGTTTTATATTATAAATAAGGGTAAATAGGCATTTAAAATTATAACACGAATTTAAAATTTTAACACGAATCATTACAGAAAGCAATACACGAGTTCAAGTTCCTAATGTAATCCCAATGGACACATATTGCTGTGATAAGATAATCTTTTATAATATAGGTTGTCACCTGACGTGTGGGCCGATCACGCTGCAATCAATCAATCAGAAGGATATTTTGACAGGGAAAATTCAGGCAATTAATGGTTTTAAATGGCCTGACGGAAGATTGCGTTGGGAACAGAAGGATATTCTGACGGGTGGAGTGTTGGACATAGAAATAAAAAATTAAACTACAATCAGAAATAAAATTGTGTCTCTCTCTCTCTGTCCCTTGGACTTTCTTGTGCAATCTTCTTCTTCTTGGTTTCATATTGTGACTCTTTCCAAGCGTTATTCGGATAATGGGAGATTATCGTGTAATAATCTTTCACGTATCGTGTAAGGAGTAGTAACTAATGTTTTATATTATAACTAAGGGTAAATAGGCATTTAAAATTATAACACAAATTTAAAATTTTAACACGAATCTTTACAGAGAAAGCAATACACGAGTTCAAGTTCCTAATGTAATCCCAATGGACACATATTGCTGTGATAAGATAATCTTTTATAATATAGGTTGTCACCTGACGTGTGGGCCGATCACGATGCAATCAATCAATCAGAAGGATATTTTGACAGGGAAAATTTAGGCAATTAATGGTTTTAAATGGCCTGACGGAAGATTGCGTTAGGAACAGAAGGATATTATGACGGGTGGAGTGTTGGACATAGAAATAAAAAATTAAACTACAATCAGAAATAAAATTGTGTCTCTCTCTCTCTCTCTCCCTCGGACTATCTTGTGCAATCTTCTTCTTCTTGGTTTCATATTGTGACTCTTTCCAGGCGTTATTCGGATATTGGGAGATTATCGTGTAATAATCTTTCACGTATCGTGTAAGGAGTAGTAACTAATGTTTTATATTATAACTAAGGGTAAATAGGTAAATTTAAAATTATAACACGAATTTAAAATTTTAACACGAATCTTTACAGAGAAAGCCATACACGAGTTCAAGTTCCTAATGTAATCCCAATGGACACATATTGCTGTGATAAGATAATCTTTTATAATATAGGTTGTCACCTGACGTGTGGGCCGATCACGATGCAATCAATCAATCAGAAGGATATTTTGACAGGGAAAATTCAGGCAATTAATGGTTTTAAATGGCCTGACGGAAGATTGCGTTGGGAACAGAAGTATATTCTGACGGGTGGAGTGTTGGACATAGAAATAAAAAATTAAACTACAATCAGAAATAAAATTGTGTCTCTCTCTCTCTCTCTCTCTCTCTCTCTCTCTCTCTCTCTCTCTCTCTCTCTCTCTCTCTCTCTCTCTCTCTCTCTCTCTCTCCCTCGGACTATCTTGTGCAATCTTCTTCTTCTTGGTTTCATATTGTGACTCTTTCCAAGCGTTATTCGGATAATGGGAGATTATCGTGTAATAATCTTTCACGTATCGTGTAAGGAGTAGTAACTAATGTTTTATATTATAACTAAGGGTAAATAGGCATTTAAAATTATAACACGAATTTAAAATTTTAACACGAATTTTTACAGAGAAAGCAATACACGAGTTCAAGTTCCTAATGTAATCCCAATGGACACATATTGCTGTGATAAGATAATCTTTTATAATATAGGTTGTCACCTGACGTGTGGGCCGATCACGCTGCAATCAATCAATCAGAAGGATATTTTGACAGGGAAAATTTAGGCAATTAATGGTTTTAAATGGCCTGACGGAAGATTGCGTTAGGAACAGAAGGATATTATGACGGGTGGAGTGTTGGACATAGAAATAAAAAATTAAACTACAATCAGAAATAAAATTGTGTGTCTCTCTCTCTCTCTCCCTCGGACTATCTTATGCAATCTTCTTCTTCTTGGTTTCATATTGTGACTCTTTCCAGGCGTTATTCGGATATTGGGAGATTATCGTGTAATAATCTTTCACGTATCGTGTAAGGAGTAGTAACTAATGTTTTATATTATAACTAAGGGTAAATAGGTAAATTTAAAATTATAACATGAATTTAAAATTTTAACACGAATCTTTACAGAGAAAGCCATACACGAATTCAAGTTCCTAATGTAATCCCAATGGACACATATTGCTGTGATAAGATAATCTTTTATAATATAGGTTGTCACCGGACGTGTGGGCCGATCACGATGCAATCAATCAATCAGAAGGATATTTTGACAGGGAAAATTTAGGCAATTAATGGTTTTAAATGGCGTGACAGAAGATTGCGTTGGGAACAGAAGGATATTCTGACGGGTGGAGTGTTGGACATAGAAATAAAAAATTAAACTACAATCAGAAATAAAATTGTGTCTCTCTCTCTCTCTCTCCCTCGGACTATCTTGTGCAATCTTCTTCTTCTTGGTTTCTTATTGTGACTCTTTCTAGGCGTTATTCGGATATTGGGAGATTATCCTGTCATAATCTTTCACGTATCGTGTAAGGAGTAGTAACTAATGTTTTATATTATAACTAAGGGTAAATAGGTAAATTTAAAAAAAAAATTGTAAAATTTTTAACAATTCTTATTCAAAGATTTAATTCAGTCTCTCGATTTCCTCTCACCCTATCTCAGACTTCCTCTCTCCCTATCTCCGACTTTCTTCTGTCATCGTCTTCTGGTTCCTTTACGTCAACTGCAAATCGAAAAACAGACGGGGAATTGGACTCTGTGTGGAGATTGTGGTTTTGGAGTTGGTTGTAATTATTACGGTTTCGGAATTGGATTTGACATAAAATGGGGTCAAAGAAAGGTACATCAGTTTCATTATGAAAACCAATAAAAATTGGTTGTCTTCTAAACTTAAAGTTGTTCAGAAAGGAACCTTATATCGATCAAAATTTGGGATTCATGGATTGGAGAAGCCATTTACACAAAATTCTTGATCCGAACCTCCACCTACCTGTTATTGACTAAAAAATTCAGTTTGAAATTGTAACCCAAAAAGATGTAAGGTGGAGACTGGGATCCTATTATTTTTTGATTTGATTTTACAGAAACAAGGGGTTGAGTGGTTGTGAGGTGGACGGTTGGGATAATTTTCTGGGTTTTTTATGTATGTTTCAAGTGTTCTTATGTTTAGATTACAAAAAGTTATGTTATAACGAGGTTAATTACTTACCGGGGATGGGGTAATGCTCATCCCCCTTAGATAAGGGGTGACTGGGTCACCAAAAATTAGCTCAGTCTTATATTTTGGAAGGTATCATCAGAAAATATGTGACACGGTGATCAATTGTATTGTGTATATATTACGTCCAACGTTGTTGGTTGCGTTGACATGGTGGATTTGAAATCTCTTGCCACCGTGTTATCTACGACAATTTTTTTATCGTGTAATATGGGTATTAAATGTTAAGCATGGCAAAGAGGATTGCCCAAGGAATCGTCAAATCGTTTGTAAAGGTTAATTGTTGATTACTTTACACTGACGTAATGAATATGACGCAACCGTTTCTATTTAGTGAGGTATTAATCAAAATCATATTAATATAAAGATTGTTTAAGGTGTTCGGCCAAAACATAAAGGGATAAATAGCATAGACAATAAATAGCATGTACAAAAACAGTTATAATTACCAGGTTGGAGAACGGCACCGAGACGCTCCTCATTTCCAGAAAATGTTGCCGAGTAAATCGCTCTTCTTGACCCACGTAAAGACGGTGGTACAACACGAAACGTATTAGATGCAATTAAAAAAGATAGATAATAAGAGGATGAAGAGGTTAGAAAAATTAAAGTTTAAATTTACAAAATATTATTGCCGGTGTTTGTCAAGAAAGCGGCATATTGAGTGTCGAGTAAATCGTCATCATCACTGATATCAAGGAGCTGTGGCATTTTTCATCGCTTTCGCTTCTTCCTTGTCTCGGGATCGATCCACTGTTTGTTCAGAAATTTGGATCTCTTCCGCTTCCTCGCGGTTTCTAAATCCCTTTCCGGGTAGTTGTCTGGTCTTTTTTCCAACAGAGTTATACTTTGTTCCACTGTCGGGACCTTCAAGTTGGGAATCGGGGATCTGTAAGGTTCAAGATCAATCGTACGTTTGCAGACTATAGGGGACCCTGTACGAGCCTGTGACGCAACTAATGCAATTAAAAGCATTGCTATATGATCAAAGAACTTCAAAGAGTGACTAAACCGTAACTTGTATGTACCCTTTTGGATAACGCGGAATAGGTAATAAGAAAGCCAAAAATAATAAATGGGTAACGCGGAATAGGTATTAAGAAAGCCAAATAGTATTGTGTACCTCAACTGCAACTTCAAATTCATCGACTTTGGGAGGATGTTCATCCGGTTTTGGGGCCTCAGAGATCTTATTATCAACTTCCTCAAGTTTGTCTTTTTTTTCGGCAGGGTTGGAGGCAGTGACATGCACATTATACCGATTCTGTTCAGATTCATTGACTTTGGGAGGATGTCCATCCGGTTTTGCGCCCTCGGAGTCCTTATTATCATTTGCCACAGTTTTGTCTTTTTTGTTGGCAGAGTCGAAGGCATTCCCATGCACATTGTACAAATTGTCATGCATCGCCTTCTCCAGATAAGCAGGCATCAACTTCGGAAGAATGTCATTCAGTGCTTGAGGGAGGACCTTAGGGAGCACATCATTAAGTGCCTGAGGAAGCACCTTAGGTAGAACGTCATACAGCACCTTTGTTATCACCTCAGAAGTATTTTTTTTCCGTAACCTCATTAGGCAACACATCCTTCACCGCTGCCTGGGGAAGCACCCTGGGAAGAACGTCAAACAAGACCTTTGTCATCATCCCACACATACTTTTATATGTAACCTCCTTTGGGTCAAGGTCATCCATGCCGTTTGGATTGGGTGTAGTCTCAAGAGATTCGTTGTTGGTAAACAGTGTCCTCTGAACCGAAGGTGGACACGATTTGTGATGGGAATGGATTTGTTCCTTTTTATTCTTGGTTTCCTGGTTGTCCAAATCCGGAATACCACCAGGCAATTCACACCCTACTTTATCACTAATAGACTCACTTCGATACGGTTGGGCAGGGCATCCCAGATGAACAAATCTGTCATAGACGAAGTCCATGTCGATTGATTTGAAGTAGGTTTGCTGTATTTCGGCTGGAGTAGGTTTTAAGTCCACTGTTACCAATTACACATATCACAGGATTACTGTTAATGTTAAAGTGAGATAAAAATCTAACATGAAAATTATGTATATACACACATACATTGCATCTGTCGAAAAACAATTCATCGAACCCAGTCGAAGTGTTCAAAAACTCCCAGTTTTTGAACCGTGGATAACTCCACTCGCGACGAATGCCAATTAAGCCGGTCAGACAAGGAAATCTTTCAACGGCCCAAACCTATTAACGTTTTCATTAAGTAGCGTTATAAACATGTGTCAGGAAATGGATCCAGTCAATCGGTATTGCATAGTGGTCGATGTACATACCTGAAAAGAGAGAAGAAACCCGGAAAGGTTGTAAGTGATGGAAGCATTTCCTTTTGAAGGACCTACGTTCTGTGATTCTTGTTTACCTTCTCCTTCAACACCTGATTTGATTGTTTTGGAGTATGACTCATTCTTGTCTGCTTCGGGTTTGCTTTTAGTCTTTTTAATTCTTCTTCTTTTTGCATTTCCTTTGGAAGGACCTGTGTCCTGTGATTCTTGTTTACCTTCTCTTTCAACACCTGATTCGATTGTTTTGGGTCTCAGATTGTCAACGTTGTTGTGTATAGCATTTTTCAGCCGGTTCAAAGTATAACTATACACGTATGAACCCCATGGAAAACCTTCGAAAGCGACGTCGTCATCCAATAATGCAAACATCCATAGCGGTACACGGTCACGTGGGTCGACAGTGTATAAGACATATCCTATAACCAACAGATTTGCCATCTTCAGGCCATCTTCACCTTGATCGTCGGTCAGTCGTTTAAAAGTTTGGAACAAAGAATAGTACGAAGGTTGGTTCTGGAAATGTCTTGCATATAGGCTGTTCTTCGTTGGAGTAATTGCATTTAGTACTCCTTCTGGCAATTTACCCATTTTTAGCCCAAAACATAGGCAAAACTCAACTTGACCGAAACGATGTTGTTGCCTACCCAGCCCAAACCACATTTCGTCATCTCGAGGTGGTGATGCATTTTCAGACCTACTGGTATATTCGATCTGCCTTTTCAGAATAGAATGCAAAACCTTTCCATGTGTAGTGACAGGCAAATGCAGACCAAGGTAATGACCGAAAGGTCCTTGCTTAAACTGCTCTAAAACGTGTAATTTACCTAATACGTTGCCAATGTCAACAAGAATGTTACAGTGCTGCCGACTTCTCGAGTTTATCCTTGAATTGATCCATCTCTCATGATCCAGATATAAGAAGGTTCTCGCGTTTGGGTCCAAAGCCATCTGAAAATAATAGGGGGAATATATATGAAATAATGCCAGGTCATGTAAAAACCATAGGCAATTCATGAAAGCATAGAAAAACAGAATTATAGGAGGCTAACATGAAAAGGTAATGAAAAGTAATTAAAATCCATGGGAGATGATTGTGATGGCATCATGGAAAGTCATATAAACATCATGGAATCGAAAGCATCATGGAATGTTAGCCTTCGTCATGGCATCATGGAAAGAAAGTCATGTTAACATCATGGAAAGTATTGCAACGTCATGGAAGGTCATGTAAAGTCATATAAACATCATGGAATCGAAAACATCATGGAATGTTAGCCTTCGTCATGCGGGCATCATGGAAAGAAAGTCATGGCATCATGGAAAGTATGCAACGTCATGAAAGGTCATGTAAACATCATTGAATGTCATGGAAACGTCATGAAATGCCATGTCCAGAATCATGAGTGCTTCATGGAACGTTAATCTTGGACATGAAATCATTGAATGTCATGGCAACGTCATGAAAAATCATATTAACGTCATAAAATGTCATGGAAACGTCATGGAATGTCATGTCAGAATCATGAATGTATCATGGAACTTTAATCTTGGACATGGCATCTTATTTGGCAACATCATGGAAATCAAGATCATGGAAAGCTTCATGTAAAGTCTAAGGGGATATGGCAACATCACGGAAAGCTTCATGTAAAGTGGTTTTTTTTTTTGGTGAACCATCGAAATCATGGAGACCGGTCTTGGGTCCTAAACGACTCTTGGGAAAATCATGGTAAAAATCAAGACCCAAATCGGGAATTAATTCAAGATTAAATCCAGATTTCAAGTAATTTCATATTTCCAAACAAACCCTAATATCAAATCAAATGTAATTAGGGATCGTGCCGATTAAGGGATACAGGATATCAAATCAAAGGAAATTATTAGGGATCGTGCCGATTAAGAACACACCTACTCCGATCCTACCTCGTCTCCACACACAGTGGTCGTTAGGGTATTTGGTGGTCACCTGCGGTCGTCGTTCTTTTCTAAGTATCCACACAATGTGGCTTTCCCATTTTCCCTCCCTTACGGCCTGCGGTCGTCATTCTTCAGTGTGGCTTTCTCACTTTTCAAGCTTTTGTTACTGGTGCCTTTCCGTTTCCGTTTTGTCTTTTGAACCAAGATTCTATAACAAGGGTAATTTAGTCTTTTAGTAGAACAATTACATGTCAGATCAGAAGAATTCGAATATGGGTAAAATTGTAAGATCAGGTATTTAAACCCACTAACTTCCACCATACAATTCATGATCCATGATCATATTGATTATATTTGGTTTTTTAAAAACTAGTGGCTATATGTGGTTTTGGCATCTTAACGGTGGCTATATTTGAAAACTCCCAAAAAAAAAATCTCATATTAATAAAAAACTAATAATAATAATAAAAAATACCTCATTAAATTAATGAACTAATATGCTCTGTCCACTCAAAGCGTATTTCATCTATCTCATCTTGGCTATATATGTTCTTACCATTAAACAAATTAAAATTTTACAAAGAACAACAAAATCAAAAAGAAAATTAAATTCAATCTAATTTTCAAATTGATATAAACCAAAAAAAAAAAAAAAAAAAAACACAGATAATTATCTCACCTTTTCACAAAGAACGTCATGTTTCTCAATTATTTCTTTCATGTACCTCATGACATAATATCCACATTCTACATTGCCAGGTTGGATGGGTGCCTGCAATGATAAAATAAAAATCACAAATAATTTTTTTTAATTAATTGTATTCATCATGTGGTAACATACAACTAGTGAACCTCACATTAAAATTACTCCATTTGAGATTCTTTCTTGAAGGTTGAGTTTTGGCTTGAGCTTGAAACATTCAAAAACCACTGCGTAAATCCATTCAATACATTAATATAAAGTAGTTCTTGAAAAGAAGATATATACTGTATACATACTTTATTTATTTTTATTTTTTTGTGAAACTGCCAGTTTATTAAAAAAGCCCCAAAAGGCCAGGCCAAACCAAACAATCCAATACAAACACGGAAGCTACCAAAAGCCCCAAAAGAAAACCCAACAAAACCTTACAAGAAGAAAGAACACAACAAGCTAAACAACAGAACACACCAGACATAGAAAAACAGAGCGCATGAGGAAAACAAATGGGAGCAGAACACGAAAACAACAGAAACTGTCCCCTAGCATCTCTAAGAACTCCACCTATGCCAGCCATACCCAGATTTCCTCTAATTATACAAATATATGTATATAGTATAATATAATATATATATATATATACATGTTTAATATATATTAATATAGTTAAATAGTTATTTTCCAAACAAAAATACTAAATTAAATATAATTCCTCTATACTATTAGTAGCAGTACATGAAGTTTTATAAATACATGACCCAAATAATTCATAACTGCAGTAAAAGCCACAATCCAACTTACTACAATCCAAATATATTTAAAAAGCTTGAAAGGAATATAATACAAGTTTATATTAAAAAAAAAAATACACTTACATGATTATAATTTTCTTGAGGTCTTCCACCATGTCTTTTCCAAGGGGATCTAAATAATAAATAGTCATCAATGACAAGTCAATGACAGCCAGCACCCAATGATATCTACATATTTAAACATGACGTGTTAGCATTAAGAAAGATTATCAAATATGTTTAATAAATATTAATAGATGCGAATAACTTAGGATTATATGGCATGAAGAGAATTTGGTTTTCCCCGGCCCTTTGCAAGCGATTAGCAATACAACGTGCTCTGCTTTTGCGTCTGGTGTTATTATCCGATCCCCCTGCCAGAGAGACCTCTGTAGGATTGAAGAAGCCAAATGTATCTACCATTGATCTGCCTTTAATTTTGTTACTGTATAAATGCCTACATACAATAACAATTAAAAACATGATAACAACTTTAGTGTTTCATTAAAAAGCTAAAATTCATACAATATAATAAAAATAAATTGTATTTAAATTAATGTTTTCTTACCTCATGTATAAACATATACTAGTTTGTTGAAGTTCTTTCATGTTGATCATGGTAGTGACTTCTTCCATTCCAAAAAAAAGCAGTAATATTCTAAGGAAAATATCCCCTCATCAAAATTGACCCTAACAACATCTCCGGGCGCAATAACCCGCCATGCTTTTTTTTGCAAAGTTTTCAATACCTAATGAAAATTTAGAAGGCCTCTTAACTTTTTCAGTTTCCTCAACCTTTTTCTTGACCTATAAATTAATATAAAAAAACGCATTCACTAGTTAAAATAGAAAAATCATAATGTTTAATCACATCAATAAGAAATTTACATACCACAATAACAAAATCCTCGACAAGTACGAGTTCTTTAGGCCAATTTATGTGATGACCCAAGGCATCCTTCACATAAAAAAGCTCACAATCCTCACTTGGGATAGGCAAAAGAGCATCTTCATTTAGTACTACATCAATAGAAACAAGAACTTCCGCAACATTGTGCTCTAAAATAGTTCCATTTGCAACTATGTTATCAATGGAATCCACCGCCAATTTACATAGTGTATGCCAATTATCAAGAAGTAGATTAGTACGTTATTCATTAAATTTCAAAACTTATAAATTGTGAATTTATCAATTATATACCTCAACTTTGTTCTTGGTAGTGATAGAATGACTTCCCTTCATTTGTCCTTCAGAAAACATTGTTGGAGTAAAATTGGAGCTATGATCTTCAAAGCGGGCAGCAGGTGATTGTTGATCATTGGCGCGTCCTAATAATTTTGCCTCTAAGTCTGCTAAACGCTGATCATAATCCATTTTTTGTTTCTCCCACTATTTCTTTTCTTTCTCCCACTCTTTTCTATCTCTCACCCAATTAGCACGTAGGTTTGGGGTGTGGAAGTAAGAAGTTGGAGTGACAAATTTCCCAACACCCCTAACTCGACCATTATGTTATTTACTGCCCAATGCTTGAGTAAGAATGTCTTCGTCACCGGAAAATGACACATTTCCCATTTCTACTTGTTTTTTTAACTCATCCTACAAACATCGAAAAATAATTTAAAGATAAACATATACCTAATAATGTCATTAAATGTTATCGATAAATATGAAGTTGAATTAATTTAAGATGAACGTATACTTACAATCTTCTTTACAACGGGTAATACTTCTGGGTCATATTCTTTATTTTCTTTTTCACGAGCTTTCATCCACAATTCACTTCTATCTATAACTGCATTCTCACCACGTTCTTTCTTCTATATAAAAGGAAATAGAAATAAGACGAAAAACCCATTAGACTAACAAAGTATTAAGATACCAAGAATATTAATTAAAATTAAAAAAAAAAAAAACATTTATACACTTACCAGTTTCTCACGTAAAGCTACGTAACCACCCCGACTTAGTCGATGATGATACTTATGTTTTTTTTGCCTGAGTTGTTGTTTCTTATAGAGTACCTACAAATTTGAAATATGATTTATCAACTTTACAAAATGATCATGATATAAAGAAAAAGGAAGTCAAGTTTGCATACTCTGAATTGTTCAGATCGGCGTATAGCAACAAATGAATCCCAGTCACTTTTTTGGATGAAATTGTAAACCAAAGGTGGATATTCTAAAGCTTCAGGTCTATTCATGAAAGGAATTATGTATTTTGTAGTAAGCGTATTCCTGAATGTCCGAAATTTCTCTCCAATTGATGAAATAATTTTCTTTTTAGCTCGAAGATCAAACTCAAAATTAGCTTGAAAATAATCAAATATTATTAGTTAGCAATTAAAAACATAAAAAATTAATAATTAAGCAATTAAAACAGTGTAATAAATAACTTACTATAATGCACTCCCATATCATCTCTTTCACATGATCCGGCACTTTTCTCCAATCAGTATAAGTTAGTGGTATCGTTGTACGTGCAAGGATACCAATAGCAGTGCTAAGTTTTTGCCCTTCATCACCAGTTGGAACTCCACTTTAATCAAATTGCACAACTATCTTCTTTTCATTGGCTCTATTTATAACCAATCTTGCCATTCCTCGTGCTTTCTTCGGAGATGTAGGTGTATAAATTTGTTCCGATCCATAACTACAATCCTGTAAGAAGAAAAAAAAATAGACATGAAATATAAAATTTAAGCACAAACAAAATACAAATTCAATAACTGAACACAATGTTTAAGTCAATCATGGAATACTACCTCTTGTATCTATGTCCTGAATTGTTTTTGAAACAAACAATAGTTTAACAACTAATGTGTATTTTTGTCATCAACCCAAATCGGCTCACAATCTTGTCGTACATAACTAATATTATCATCATGGCTCACATCAAGTGAATCAACTAATGGCAAGTCTTTAATAATAGGATCATGTTCCATTATATTGTCTTGCTCCTCATTATTTTCTCTGTGTCTAAAGTCCTTTTGGGGAGTAGAACACACAACCGACCATCTTGGATCCCCTTGGTCCGAGACATAGAAAACTTGTTTAGCTTGAGAAGCTAAAATAAAGCAATATTTTTGTGACCTACTCGATTGAGGTCCACCAAGGTGTAACCAAGATCGTCAACTTTAATGCCACCATTACTCTCAACCCAATCACATTTAAACACTGGAATCTTGAACATATGGTAATCGAGTTCCCAAATCTCTTCGATTACTCCATAGAATGATGTTTCTCCAAATACTGGATTTTTGTCCTTTGCATTTGCAATTTGCATCGTGGTTGCAAAAACAGTTACTCCACTATTTTGTCTAACTAGAGTATTATCACGATTGTATATGTGATAGCGATAATTGTTAATGTCATAACCAGAACATTTTATTACATGGTGACGAGGACCATGTGCTATCCACCTCAACGAAAATGAAATGACCTTTTGATTTTCAACTTCATTTGATACCTGAAATAATGAAAATATTACTAAATAGAACTTCAAAAGGTTATTTAAGCAATTAAAGGCATAAATAATACCTTCTGTTTCAACCAATTCATGAAGCTACAATATGTTCATCTTGCAACCATTTTTGATTTCTTGATTGGCAGGGATATTTAAATTTCAACCAAGCCATATGCTCACTGCAAGGTTTTGAAAAGGGCTGGTAAATTCGTAAAATACTAGGATTTGTGTAAATGTATGTATTCATAATAATAAAATAAATTTAACTAGGGAGAAAAAAATACATACTCAATGTATGATTGCACTTCAGTAGAATTTTGTAATACGTAATGATGTGCTTGTTGCAATTCTTGGATCTCAACTACAACAACACGACCACCAGGTAATGGATTTCCAACTTGAACATTGTCTTTTTCAATTGGAATACCAATTGCAGACATATCAGAGAGGAATTCTGTGCAATATTCAATTGCTTTTTCGGCAATATAACACTCAGCAATACATCCTTCTGGACGGTTACGATTACACACATATCCTTTTAGAGTTTTCATGAACCTTTCAAATGGATACATCCATCTAAGATATACCGGTCCACATAATCTGACTTCTCTAATGAGGTGCACTGTCAAATGAACCATCATATTGAAGAATGAAGGTGGGAAATATTTTTCCAACAAGCATAAAGAGACCACAAGATCACATTGTATGCGATTTAGTTTGGAAACATCAACCACCTTACTACAAAGGGCATTGAAGAAGAAGCATAATCTAATGATTGCATATCTTACATGCTTAGGCAAAATTAATCGTATAGCCAACTGTAATAGTTGTTGCTGACGCGCCTCGAAACGGTCTATACTTAAGTATCCCCGGCGGCGCCAACAACTTGGTCGGCGCACGCGGGACACATGATAGTTCTCTAAACTATCGTAAAATAAATGGGGCGCGTATGTTTTTCCGCAAGCGCATGGATCGTTACGATCGCATAGCTGCAAGTACGGTTCGTTCCACAAAGAGATGGATTCGTTAACTATATCTAGTTCTAGTGTTTATTAAAGCAATGTAAAAAGGAAAGCGGTGTGGTGTGTGCGGAAATGTAAACTAACTAACTAACTATGATAGAAATGTAGCCGGGTGTCTTGGCTATCTAATTAATCTACTCCTAATTAAGTTAATCTACTCCTAAAGGCAAGACACCCTAACTACGAAAACAAAGGTGGCTTGGAGATAAGCAAGATATATAACACATATGGGAAATCGGTTCACCAAACACACTATGCAAATCTATGTCGATTGTTTAACATGTGAATCCAATTAATTCAATAAAGGGTTCATTTTCTTGATTAAGGAAATTACCCCGGAATCTTGATTAGGGAATTCCCGAAATCATGTCATCACTTTCCAATCGGAAGAGTGATTGTGTCTAGGGTTTAGACCCATTAAGAACAAGAACTATGAACCAAAGCTAAAGTGGCATAATTATGCACACATAAGCTATTTCCATTCCATATAGCTAATAGCCGAATTTATACCCGGAATGGAAATCTGAGCACAAACTCAACTTTTAATCACTCTAATCACTCTAAACACATACATAGTAAATCATACATCAACATACATAAACAAATGAGATATTTGATTACAACTACTCCTAATCATTTAGTTAATCTACTCCTAATCTCATTCATCATACATATCAACACATAATCATCCATACATATGAATATCACAAAAAGAGCTTAATCAATAGACATCTAAGGAATGAATCAATACTAAATCAAAGCAAATGAACAATACATACATATATTAGCATAAGTGTTGGTTTATAATACTCCCAAATGGGTTATACATCAATAGAAATACAAGAGATGAGTAAATGAAGAAATAACCCTTGAAGACAAGCCTCCAATAGGTCTCCCTTTCTATGAAACTCCCTTGGCTCGGTTTTGACACCCAAGCCTCTCCTATCTCTGCATCTCTACTCTCCATGGAAGGCTTTCCATGGAGGAAAATCCCCCATGGAAAGCTTGGAGTTGCTCTCTCTCTTTTGTGATGATTAATCCAAGAAAAGTGGTTTCTTTGAGCAAAGTTGGATGGTGCACACTAAAAGAGAGGGAAATAGTGATGTATATATAGTGGGAAGTGTATAGGGCAAGAATGGGGATCAAAATATCCCAAAATATCTGAAAATCCTCTTGAGTCGGCCAGTTGGGCGAGCTTATTCACTCTGCCTCGCGGGCTTGTTCCCGCCGCCGGAAGTCGCCTTGGAAAAAATGACGTTTCCCGCGAGCTTGAACCTTCTGGACGGCTGGCTTCTTCCCGCTGCATAAAACCGCCGTCTCCCGGCGAGTTTGGACGTTCTGGAACGCGGGAAAGAAGCCGCTGAACCAAGCTTGCGAGCTTGCATGGCCATGGAGTTTGGAGGATTTGGTGGAGAGTGGAACCTTTGCATGGGAGGCTCAAAGTGGGTCCACCGTGACCGGGAGAAGACCGGCTACCGATCTGGGCGGAGAACGGTCGGAAAAACTGTCAGAAAATGGCTGGAATAGGTCGAGTTGAAGTCGGGTCACGACCGGGTCGAACGCGGGACGGGTCGGGTCCCCTGGCTGCAGCTTGAAGACGACGTGACGTCATCCAGACGTCACGCTGACGCACGCCCATGCCAAAACGATGCCGTTTCTCTGCTGACGTGGCGCTGGTGCTGTGCCTTGCACGGATAATTACAATATGCACCCCTGATCTTCTCCATATTCACAGATTATTCAGTATTTTCCCGAATATTGCACTTTGACCCCTGATTCTCCACAATGACATATTTGCCCCTGAATTCCCCTGTTTTCTTCCATTTAGGTTTTAACACCCACTTTGAGGGATATTTACCTACACATAGCTAAAACACATATTATATACACAAAAGTGCTCGGAAACAAACACAAAAGCTAGGAATAGGGAGCGCTAAATGTGAACATTTGGAGCGCGATCAAACCCCCAAACCTAACTTTTGCTCGTCCTCGAGCAAAATCAAAAACGAAAATCAAAATAAATTAACAAACTAAACACTAAAGCAATAAATATAGAAACTAATTAGTCCACTGTCGTGGGAGAAACGATGGCACTTAGCATGTGCCACAAGCCTTTTAAACCCCTAGGTGCCCCTAGTAGGAGGAGTGTAGTCTCCTGAGGGTTTACCAGATACGATACCCATAAACGCAACTCTACAAAGCAAAAGGTTGAGATGCCACCTTACAAACCAAGTAGAAACTACATGCATGCTAGAATTTCTGCATAAAGACTAACAATATGCCACTCAAATCAGTACATCACAGACATGCAAGTATGCCAATACTTAGGATGCTTTCGGTTTACAAAACAACTAAACTCGGATGCTTGGGCTAGAATTCGCCTCGACTCTAATCCTCACCAAATTTCAGTCATATTTTCACTCAGAATCCTAGGCTATCACTCTTTATCAAACATATGCGAATTGGAATTTATGTGTCGAAATCAAAATATAACGCATATGAGTATTTTCAAATAAAGCTCAATTTCTGAAAATGGATCTCATGGAAGGAATTGAAATACCATGAACGTGAAAAGAGCATGCATCAACTCATATTCCCAATATAGACTTCCTAAGAGATCAATTAGGCTTTCCCTAATTTGTATTGTGACCAAGGGTGATTTGTGGTGTATGGATGTTATGGTAGGAATGGCTAGATAAAGCTATTAATCATGCCAAAGTGTTTAAACATTACACTTTCAATATAATAAGCTCTATGTATTTTTCAGAATACAATTTAAGCGTCTAGGCTATAAACATTAAATTCAAAGTGTGCTAATTTTTGTACTCACATCTTGAGTAACTTTACATTGAAGATTGAAGGCTTAAGTGTTTTTTATTGACCACTTCTTTTTGAAAGCCTTTTTCTAGCACAATTTTTAAACATTTGCCTCAGTACACGCTTTTACACAATTTGGAGCTTACAATTGACTTCTATTAAGACATGCACCTTAACATGATTAGTAACTAGGGAGTGGTTAAGTGTTTGGATTGTGGGTGATGTGTGTAGGTTTAGTGTTTGGTCTCAATTTAAACAATGAAGTACACATATATGGACATGGAAGTGTTTAGGCTAGATTTGGAGTTTTGCTAACACTATAGCCCAAAATCATTTCTAAAAATCCATCTAGCAAGGGAATACAAATTTCAACAAGCAGTCCACATATATGTTCTATGGCAATCAATGCAAAATTGATGTACAATGAGATCACTAAAAATTAAGAAACAAAATTCGAAGAGTGTTTAATGAGTAGAAACAATTACCCTCTCAAATAAAAATGCTTATAGGCACAAATTCTCACAAGGGTAGTCTCCACTATTCTCCTAAGCTAAACAAGAATAGAGTTCTATCTACCTCAACATCAAAAGATTGGCACTGTACAAGCAAATTAATAGTGATGCAAAGATCATACATGGCATGAATGATAGTCAAGATATAGACCTAAAAGCATACATGACATGTCTCTATCGGCAAGCAAAGATATTATCTCAACAAAATGGACTTCAATTCCAAAATTTTCAATTTGAACAATTTGTAGAGATTTGAAAATTATCAACGACAAAACGTACAAAAATAAATAAAGACGACATCACGAAAGTTGTCCGCACCCCCAAACCTAAACTTAACATTGTCCTCAATGTAGCACAACGGAACCTTTTCCGTACATAATTTGGACAACGCTTAGCCAGATTCGGACATAAGAACAACAAAAATCACAAAGACTAAAAACAACAAAACAAAACAAAACAAATCCTAAGATCTAAGCACAAACAATCGCACTCTTAGATCTAGACAAAAACAAAAATAAAAATTACAAAAATAGACAAGCAATGCATTTATCTATGAAGCTCATTGGTGGAAAACTTACCACCATACTACAACGACACATATTACATTAAGCTCAACTCATGCATTCCACTAGAATTGTAGCACAAAACTAAGTCTCAATTCAGTGCTCACTAATCTCAACACGGAGGAATTGATTGGAGAGACTTATTTTTGGGAAAGCAAAGTGAAGAGGTTACCTCTTGTAGCGTGCGTCGTGGTCCAAGGATTGTGCGGTCATCGATTGTTGGGAATCGGCGGGGGTTGATTCCTCCAGATGGTGCGGCGGCTTTGTCTCTTCTGGACGGCGGGTTATGTCCCGCCGTTGTGAAGTCACCATGTTCCTTCCATCTGGATGGCGGGTTATGTCCCGCTGCATGAGGTCGCCGACTTCCTTCCATGGGTTCTGACCTTCTGGACGGCGGGTTATGTCCCACCGTTGTGTAGTCGCCGTAAGGTCCAGTGGGTTCCTTCCGTCTGGAAGGCAGGTTATGTCCCGCCGCTGTGTCTTGCCAAAGGTTCAAAAAGACCCCGGCGGCTTTGTTGGGCGGGCTCATTCCCGGGGACTTGACCCGCGGACTGAGGTCGCGGAAGGTCGTTTTTCTCATTTTGACCCTCTTCCTTGATTCCGGAACTAAGAATCCTGCACAACACCAATACTCAAACAAAATCAAACGCATTTGCTTGGTACGAAAATAAAAACAAATAAAACAAATAAACCTAACAAACTACATTATTTGCTAAAACTAAATACATTTAACGAAAACCATCCCCGGCAGCGGCGCCAAAAACTTGACGCGCCCCGAAACGGTCTATACTTAAGTATCCCCGGCGGCGCCAACAACTTGGTCGGCGCACGCGGGACACATGATAGTTCTCTAAACTATCGTACAATAAATGGGGCGCGTATGTTTTTCCGCAAGCGCACGGATCGTCACGATCGCATAGCGGCAAGTACGGTTCGTTCCACAAAGAGATGGATTCGTTAACTATATCTAGTTCTAGTGTTTATTAAAGCAATGTAAAAAGGAAAGCGGTGTGGTGTGTGCGGAAATGTAAACTAACTAACTAACTATGATAGAAATGTAGCCGGGTGTCTTGGCTATCTAATTAATCTACTCCTAATTAAGTTAATATACTCCTAAAGGCAAGACACCCTAACTACGAAAACAAAGGTGGCTTGGAGATAAGCAAGATATATAACACATATGGGAAATCGGTTCACCAAACACACTATGCAAATCTATGTCGATTGTTTAACATGTGAATCCAATTAATTCAGTAAAGGGTTCGTTTTCTTGATTAAGGAAATTACCCCGGAATCTTGATTAGGGAATTCTCGAAATCATGTCATCACTTTCCAATCGGAAGAGTGATTGTGTCTAGGGTTTAGACCCATTAAGCACAAGAACTATGAACCAAAGCTAAAGTGGCATAATTATGCACACATAAGCTATTTCCATTCCATATAGCTAATAGCCGAATTTATACCCGGAATGGAAATCTGAGCACAAACTCAACTCTTAATCACTCTAATCACTCTAAACACATACATAGTAAATCATACATCAACATACATAAACAAATGAGATATTTGATTACAACTACTCCTAATCATTTAGTTAATCTACTCCTAATCTCATTCATCATACATATCAACACATAATCATCCATACATATGAATATCACAAAAAGAGCTTAATCAATAGACATCTAAGGAATGAATCAATACTAAATCAAAGCAAATGAACAATACATACATATATTAGCATAAGTGTTGGTTTATAATACTCCCAAATGGGTTATACATCAATAGAAATACAAGAGATGAGTAAATGAAGAAATAACCCTTGAAGACAAGCCTCCAATAGGTCTTCCTTGCTATGAAACTCCCTCGGCTCGGTTTTGACACCCATGCCTCTCCTATCTCTACATCTCTACTCTCCATGGAAGGCTTTCCATGGAGGAAAATCCCCCATGGAAAGCTTGGAGTTGCTCTCTCTCTTTTGTGATGATCAATCCAAGAAAAGTGGTTTCTTTGAGCAAAGTTGGATGGTGCACACTAAAATAGAGGAAAATAGTGATGCATATATAGTGGGAAGTGTATAGGGCAAGAATGGGGATCAAAATATCCCAAAATATCTAAAAATCCTCTTGAGTCGGCCAGTTGGGCGAGCTCATTCACTCTGCCTCGCGGGCTTGTTCCCGCCGCCGGAAGTCGCCTTGGAAAAAATGATGTTTCCCGCGAGCTTGAACCTTCTGGACGGCTGGCTTCTTCCCGCTGCATAAAACCGCCGTCTCCCAGTGAGTTTGGACGTTCTGGACCGTGGGAAAAAAGCCGCTGAACCAAGCTTGCGAGCTTGCATGGCCATGGAGTTTGGAGGATTTGGTGGAGAGTGAAACCTTTGCATGGGATGCTCAAAGTGGGTCCACCGTGACCGGGAGAAGACCGACTACCGATCTAGGCGGAGAACGGCCGGAAAAACCATCGAAAAATGGCCGGAATAGGTCGAGTTGAAGTCGGGTCACGATCGGGTCGAACGTGGGTCGAACACGGGTCGGGTCTCCCGGCTGCAGCTTGAAGACGACGTGACGTCATTTAGACGTCAAGTTGACGCACGCCCATGCCAAAACGACGCCGTTTCTCTACTGACGTGGTGCTAGTGCTGTGCCTTGCACGGATAATTACAATATGCACCCCTGATCTTCTCCATATTCACAGATTATTCAGTATTTTCCTGAATATTGCACTTTGACCCCTGATTCTCCACAATGACATATTTGCCCCTTAATTCTCCTGTTTTCTTCCATTTAGGTTTTAATACCCACTCTGAGGGATATTTACCTACACATAACTAAAACACATATTATATACACAAAAGTGCTCGGAAACGAACACAAAAGCTAGGAATAGGGAGCGCTAAATGTGAACATTTGGAGCGCGATCAGTTGCATAAAAGCATGACAATCATGAGACTTAAGACCTTGTAGTTTCAAATCTTTCATGGAGACAAGGTTTCAAAAATTAGAACAATATCCGTCTGGAACCTTTAAATTATATAAAGTTTCACAAAACATTCTTTTCTCCACTCGACTTAGTGTGTAACATGCATGTGGCAAATAAGTACGATTCTTATTGGTATTAGGTGCCAGTTCCTTCCTCAATCCCAAAGCCATGAGGTCTAATCGAGAGTTAATACCATCACAAACATTTTTTTTCAATGTGCATAACATCCAACATGTGGCGGACAAGGAAATATTTCCAATATTCAAGATAAAAAAATATTGACTTTTTCTTCCAGCAATTTAGGACATTTGATTAAGTAGCTTTCCGCTTTCCATCCTTTTTCTTCCCCCCAAGAATTATTAATTCTATCAACCTTCATCAAGATTTGCTTTCCTTCCAATATTTTTGGAGCCTTTCCGGTCTCTTGTTTACCATTAAATGCTTTTTTCTGTTTTCTAAATGGATGATTTAGTGGAAGAAAACGTCTGTGGCCCATGTATGCATTCTTACTATTCTTACTACCATGCTTAAGTCTACAACTGTATGTGCATTCCCCACATATTGGACAAGCATATTTTCCTTTGACTACACAACCAGACAGGTTACCATATGCAGGAAAATCATTGATTGTCCACAACAATATAGCACGTAATGTGAATTTCTCTTGTTTATAAGCATCATAGGTCTCAACACCAACTTCCCATAGAGTTTTAAAGTCATCAATTAATGGTGCTAGGTAAACGTCAATGTCATTACTAGGTTGATTTGGACCGGAGATCAGTAGAGATAACATCATAAATTTTCTTTTCATACATAACCATGGTGGAAGATTATAAGTTACCAATATCACTGGCCAACAACTGTATTTACTACTAAGAGAATGGTGCGGATTTATACCATCAGCTGAGATGGCCAAACGTAAATTTCTAGATTCTGCAACAAAATCAGGCCATTTATGATCAACTAGCTTCTAGGAAGGTGAGTCAGCTGGATGACGAAGTTTTCCATCTACTTCTCTGCCATTAACATGCCAAGTCAAGTCCCTTGCAGTTTGTGAGGATTGAAACATTCTCTTGAATCTAGGAATAGGAGGAAAATACCACAAAACCTTAGCAGGAACCCCTAAACATTCTTTGTTTGATTTATCCTTCACCTTCCATCTTGATGTTTTACAAGTTGGACAAGCAAATAAACCATTGTACTCATTTCTATAAAGAATGCAATCATTAGGGCATGCATGTATTTTCTCGTACGCTAAACCTAATGCTGTCATTGTCTTCTTTGCCTCATACATGGAAGAAGGAATTTCGTTGCTATCTGGCAACATATCTGCCAAGGAACTTAGCAATTATGAGAAACTATTGTCCGACCACCCATATTTTCCTTTAATATTGTATAGTCTCATCAATGCAGATAACTTTGTAAAATTTTTACAACCAGGATACAAGGGCTTTTCGACATCTTCGAGTACAGTTTGAAACGATTTAGGATCATCCTTACTATACTCAAATGCATCATTAACCATCTCTATGGTATTAACAGCTTCATCATATTTAAATGATTCAACAAACCTATTTTTCCCAATTTTCTTACTGGTGGAAGCTCTAGTAAAATCCTCCTCCCCATGCCAAATCCATGTCTTGTACCTTTGATTAATTCCTTTGCTAAATAAATGATATCTAATTTCTTCCGAAGTTTGGAAAACTAAATTTCCACATGATCGACATGTACATCTCATGAGTTGAGGATTGCTAGTACGGGCTATTGCAAATTTAAGGAATTGATCAACTCCATCTTTATACTCCTTAGACAATCTACTATTTGACATCCAAGACTTATCCATTTAGAGAAAACTAACAACTGATCCTGAAAGTTTAACAGAAAAACTAATTAACATATTTAATGTAAACTGCTAATTGTTTAGCCACATACTCATTATAATCATTATTAATTAATTAGTTTTTTAATCGTCTTATGGATTAGATATTTGATTAATGTAAACTCATACATCAAAAATTTAACCGGACATCACCATCTTATTCTAACTTATTCTAACAGGGCAACATCATTATTCTAACTTACTCTAACAGGGCAGCAAAACAGCAATGGATGTGTGGTTCCAAGAAGTTGTGTCTAATGCAATAAGATATTTGATTATTGTAAACTCATACATAAAAAATTTAACCAAATAGCACCATTTTATTCTAACAGGGCAGCATCATCTTATTTTAACTTACTCTAATAGGGCAACAAAACAGCAAGTGATATGTGGTTCCAAGAAGTTGTGTCTAATGCAACAACAAAAAAATTAATTTTATTGTTTAATCTATTTTTTTTTTTTTTTTTAAAGAGGCAATTTATTAGCAACAACCAAGCCAACAAGCCAAAAGCAACCCAGGCAAAAAGCAACTGGGCAACACACGCCCAAAACAAAATAGCCAACACAGCAAACAACAGAGCACATAAACAACAAGCATCAAAAAGCCCCCCAAACAACCAAAACCCTACCAACAACCCAGAAACAAAACAAAAGAAAAAGAAAAAAGAAAATTAGCATTTTCCCTCCTATTTAGACTTGTTCTTACCAAAGGAATAAACCGTTTTAGCATCAAGCTAATTTCCAGAAAGAAAATAATCTAATATTTTATGTATAATTATTTATATATATAATTAAGGTGAATTATAGGAATTCATACAAAAGTCAAAGTAGGAATTCATCTTATAGTAGGAAAAGAATCAAATTACGAATAAAACCAATTGCAAAGTAGCAGAATTCAATTCAAATTATATAAAAACTAAAACAAAACAACAAAAGTTTCAGTCAATGAGGTTCTTACGAATCTACTAACATAGTAGTTCTCATTGAGGCAAATTATCGAACAAGTGGTAGGCACTATGTAGGTTGCTCTAGAAAGGTTATGCTCCAACATGGCTTAACCCATCAAACCCAGCCACCCTAAGCCTCCTGCTTATCCTTTGACTCTCTTGCCATACTAGGGCTGATGACCACCGCCACGTTCCCTTTGCTCCACACACAACTGTTTTCATGTTTGGAACACTACTTTTACTGTTTGGAACCAATCTCTGTGTCGTGAACATCCCCTCTCGTAAGAATCAAAATTTAAATTAGACTAAGTTCTTTTTGGGTTTAAGTTTCAAGTTTCAGACATGGACCTCTGAAATCGTTGGCTTTCAAGTTTCAGATATGAATAGAATGGAAAGCAGGGACTGAGTTCATGTTTGACTTGACTTTTGTAGTTTTGTGTTTGTCTTGTTTTGGTTGAGTAAAAGAAAAGAAAATTAACCTAATACTTTAAATTATTAATTTATTTATATTTACACAAAGTTTTTCAATGAGCCGTACGTAATTAGTTCTTATTAAAAAAAAAAACAAAACAGCCATTACTTTAAAAAAAAAAAAAAAAAACAGCCATAGCAGCAGTATATTGTATATAAGTTAAGAAATCAAAATTAAAACTGCAATCATAATTCATAAGAAAAGTAAAAAAAAAAAATTAATAAAATAACAACTAATCGAAGATGGAACTACTTTTAAATTGAATAATTAAAAACAACACATGATTCAGAGAATTCCATGAACAATAAACACATATAAATTGAATAATCTAGGCAATAAATTTGAATTTCTTAACCGTGTGCGTACCTGAAAATTCTTTGAATATTCGGCGAGTGTAAAATTCAGAGAATGGAATTTTTGAGAGATTCTTAAGTGTAAGAAAAAAAGTGCAACTCGGTGTGTATGATAAATAATTGATTTTATTTAATTGAGTTTGAAAGTAATACAATAACGCTCGGTGTGTATGATAAATATATCTAAAAGGGGGGTGAATAGATTTTAACTATTATTATCCAATTTTCGCATGCAAGTCAATTTTATGAAAATGCCCCTACTAGTCAAAAATACAAGCAAGTGTAATATAGTGCGGAATTTAAATAACACTTGATGTATACGTGGAAACCCAACCACTGGGAAAAACCACGGGCTGTTTAGTGCGCCACACTCGGATCTCGAAATCCACTAATTGAAATGGAGTTTACAACCTATGTAGACCTCGTCTAACACTCTGGTCAATAACCCCCCACTTCTACCACTCGAGTCTTTAAAAGTGGCTCTAGTTCAATTGCTTAAGGCCTAAGCAATCTTAGCCTCAAGACTTAATTCTCTATGAAGAGATTATGCAACCTATGTGAATATGTATAAATATTCAAATAACAAACAAGGCTAGGTAACCTTAGATGCTTATCTAGGATGATGATATAATCAATTTAAATCAACCCTAGATATCAATTGCCAAATGACATGTCAAATAGCTTAGCTAATCAAGATTAATCAAAAACCTAATTAGCTATCACAATATAACACTCAATCAATTCATCACAATTAATTCTCTATTCTTGTATTTATCATATGATCAAAAACATACAAGTAAATTAAAAGAGAATAGCTTGATAGTAACAATACTAAAATAAGATGAACTCAATCAAAATCTTACCAAGCAAGTTGTGATGATGTAAACCCAATCATGGATGCATTCTATATAGTCATAGAAGATGCAATATGAAATATGATGCAAAAAGGATTTGATTTGAGTGTTTAAAGGTGAGTTCTTGATTTGATTTTTTCTCAAAAATCTCTCTTTGAAGTTTAGGGTTCTAAGGACTCAAAGAACTTAATCAGAGAATGAGAAAGTAAGATATTTGTAGACATCAAGAATTGGGCATGTGAAAATATAATTTTGCCCCTGAAACGCACCAATCGGCGGTTTCATTCGGCGGCCAGGCCACCGTTTACAACCGTCGAATTGAACCTGAGAAGAACAGGGGAACAACGGCGGTTTCATTCGGCGGTTTCATAACCGTCGATTAAACCGCAGAATCAAACCCGAGAGATTTAAATCGATCAGGGATGAACGGCGGTTTTGATCGGCAGTCAGTGGCCGCCGATCAAAACCACAGAATCACTCTAGACCTTTTTAGACTGAAACGACGGTTTCAATTCGGCGGCCAGACCGCCGATCAAACCGTCGATTCACCAGTGATGGTGAATCTAAAGGAGAAGCCAAGAGCATTCTCCGAGGGCGGTCTTCGCGCAAAAGCAAGCACATTCTAGTGCATGCGCGGACGTTTCCGAATACTATCTGGAAACGAATTACTAAGCACATATACACACAACAAGATATCAAACAAAGTGCTAGTGTGTAAAGTGACATGTGAAGAGTATGCACACAAGAACAAGTATGCTAAGTGTGTGTGTGATAATGACAGGCCTGAACCGGTTCTACAAATGTCACTATAAATTAAACTATTCTACCTCGGTTATATTAAAGGGATGCGTGAGTCTGGTGACCCTATTGCAAGTGCACAACTCGTTAAACTAGTGTAGTGAGCAAGTAAGGGTATCGTTCCCACGAGGAAGGCAATATAAAGACGCTTAACTTCACTTAATTCTACAATTCTCTCATTACGCTAAAACAAGGTTGATTGGATTAACTAATGATTAACAAATTAACTATGCTAGGATTGAATGGCTAAATAACAATTACAACTACTTGATTCAAATTCTAGATTAGAAGTTGTTAAGGGAATAGATTCATTCAAGTATAATCCTAGTTTCTAATCAATCATTCATTAAGCTTAATCCTCAATTACTAACATGCATCTATTCATGTGAATTATTAAGCACTAAATTCTCAACTTAATCACAATGAAATCTAAGATTAGAGAGTGATTAAAGGAAAATTAGTCAAATGTTAGTAGAGAATTACAAGTTAGTAATCTCTACACATAGATGCTACACTAGTAATATGCAATAATTGGTCACATGCATACAATTTCATCAAGTTATTGCACCATAAAGAAGATAGGTGGTTGCAACCACCACTCATGCAAGCATTAAAGTACATATGCATAACTTAAGAGGATTGTTTCACTATGATTGATTAAATAACAAAGGAAATACAAGAACTACATCTAATCCCCTAACAAGAGGAATTAGTTACACATAGTATCACAATTACAAAGATATACAAACAAAGGAAACATCACCAATTGACAAGCTTGTGAAGTGGAAATGATCCTCCTTGCAATCCAAGCAACTAATTCTCCTATGGCAACTTGAAGTGATCACTCTAAGTAACCAACATATGGTGTTTGGCTACCTAAAAAGTGGACAAGAAAATAACTATCTCTCTTGATTGCTAAGAACAAAATATCTACTCAATATCTCCTTCTCTCTATCTTCTCTCTAACTTACTATATCTAAAAAGTAAAAACTAACTATATTCTAAGTTGAGAGCATTCCTTCATTAGCTTGTTGAATGCAAGTGTGTATGCATGAGAGAGAAGGCCTTCCAAGGACAATAGATGGAAAAATGGGCAGCTTTCATTGACTTTGGGGTGAGCTTTGACCATTTGCAGCTCGTCAGAGTTTCCGGCGGGTTTGTGCTGCGGCTTTGTGCCCACCGGATGAACCCGCCGGACTTGTTTTTCCTTCACTGCGGACTTGTTCCGCGGGACTTGTCTTGCCGTGGCTCATGCATGAACCCGCCAAAATTGACGGCGGCTTTGTGCCCGCCGGCCAGAGTGTCCAAACTCGCCAAATGACAAGATGCTCCTTCTAGTGGCTTCATGCAGCGGGACATGTCCCACCGGTCTGAGTGCAACTATCTATCATCGCCTGAGTACATGCCATTTACTGAATTTCGAGCTCTACTAATGCATCTATATCATGCATATCTTTTATCAAAATACAACATCATTCCAAGTGACATAAAAGGAATTTTTGGTGTGTGATGGAAAGAAAGGTTTGTGTTTGGCCTCAAAGTTGGTAGTTGGAGCACACATCACAACATGGACAGTGTTTGGACATTTTGTAGCTTAGCACACATGCCTAGAATCATTTCCAGAAGTCCGTCTAACTAGGGAATACAAGTCTAACAAGCAGTCCACAATTTTATTATTCATGGCATCCAATTATGCAATATGAGATCATGTATGATTTGGAAAAGTATTTACCCTCATAAGGTGAAATTTAAGGCTCTATTCCTTATGGGTAGTCTCCACTATTGGTTCATGCAATCTTGCGCTCAATTCTATTCACTAGGCACAAGAGAAAGGGACTATTACACCATGTGCAATGTCATCTCAAAATGCCATTGTGATAGCTACAATTTAGTGATCAATGCATGCACATTTCCTTAATCAACACATACCTCTTAGCATCTTTATTAAACACATATGTTCCCTTGGCTCAATCGGAATTCGTTTGAAAATTTAAACTAAGGAAAACAATATATACAAGACACTATATACATATATACAATCATGTGAAGGATTGGCAAGGTGTTAATGTGCCCACACCACCAAACCTAAACTCGACATTGTCCCCAATGTTTGCACACGGAAGACAATAAAAGAGTTCGTTGGTTTGGTTGTTTGGCCAACAAACAACTTATCAATCTCATGCAAAAAGGAATCCATATGTACAACACGTGATATCCTATCCATCTACTTTCAAAAATCCTAAGCACTATCAATCAATCATTCAAACTTTTCCACACTTAGATCTAAACATGTTACTAACTAAGAAAATATATACAAGTAAGCAATATAGATATATAATAATAAAACTAAAAAGACTATAACTATAATCCCCAAAAGTAAAGTACTGGGTATACAAAAATGCAGAATAATGCTCCACCCACAAAAAGTCCATGCGGCGTACCAATCCGCCTACATGAAAAAGTCATCGTCACTGAGGTCTAAAGGTGTGAAATGTACTCCTCTGATGGAGTAGCGGAAAATGGGCTCAGGAGGAGGTGGTGGTCCAACATAAGGAACGATGTACGTCGGGGACTCGGGCTCCTCTACAATGTACTCCATCGGATGAGTAGTCGTCTCCTCGTATCCATCCGGAATAAGCTCAATGTTCACTACATGGGACTCCACATACGCCACATGCTCCACCTGCTCAGGCATCTGCTCCTGGAATGGTTTCCGATCCTCTATCCCCTCCGGAAACAGTCCTCGCATCTCCTCCGTGTAAATCCCTCTTAATTGGTCCGGTAGACTCCTTTCTATCTCCGGTTTCCTTATCACCTGTTCTAAAATCTGCTGCTGCTCACATAGTAAGTCCATGAAGTTGAAATTCTGCTGATATAGGTCTGGTGGAGCCATTGGACTGAAAAATAAATCATCAACATCAATAAAAGTAAAAGGGGTAGGTATACTTGTCTCTGGCAAGGGTGGAATAGTTGATGTCTCTGGTGCGGCGGGTGTCTCATCGTGCCTGCGCTTCTGACGGCGCTCCTCCTCCCGATCACTCGAGTGATCACTCGGCTCACCCATCTGGTAGCCCATCAACTGTGCCACTACTCCAGTCAATCCTCTCACCTGCCTTGCAAGGCGGCGAACAGTCCGTGATAGGGCGGTATTAGACTCTATCATTTCCTTGTGGGACTGTATCATCCCCTTCGCCCACTCTGGTGCATCACCCTCTCGCTCAGACTCCGTCTCTTCAGATTCATCCTCATCAACTCCTACATCGGACTCCTCACGCCCCTGTGCTTCTATTCTCTCCTGCTCTTTCCTAGTGATTGACCTCCACTGGGCCAATCTCTTCTCCCTCTGCTCATGCAAACTGAGAAGCCTCTCTATACCTGGCTTTCCTTCAGCCGCTTCATTGTATACCCTTCTGCCTACAGTTCCCACAGGTGTCAGAATCCCATCTGCTGGCAAGTCCACTCTGAGGCCTGCCTTCCGTGCAAAATGGGTGATCAAACACGGAAAAAAGAGGCTCAGATTGCTTCGTCTCCCAGACTCTGCTATTCTCTTCACTATCGTACGCCCGACATCGAATTCCAACTGGTTCTTCATATGGTATAGGCGTATAGCATAATAGCTATCTTCTTCTTCAAGTCTGTCCGGTGTCCACTAGGCACAAGGGAGTAACTAAAGTAGATACTCCAAAAATGCTCCTCGAACCCTAGATCTCTCTGGTAGACCTTGCCGTCCCAAAGGATGTCTTCGTTCCTGGTGAGTGCAATAGCAAACTGTTGGTCATAATGCTTGTAAGGATTCCCGTTGTTTTTAATTGGCTTATTTCGTGATCAAACCATATGTGGGGGTTCTTTGTAAGGGTAGCCTAAGTATCGGTCTTGTTGTTCGAAGCCCTTTTGAAGACTCGTGTTGATAAGCACCGAAGGTAAATTTCTATGTGCTTACTTTTCTTTGAAGAGATTAGTTGCACACACACACTTAACATTCATTGCATATGTGTGCATTCTCTTCATTTGTCACATTTCACACTTGCACTTATTTATTATATTTTATGGTGTGTAATTGTGTCATGTTGTTGTATAATTCGTTTCCCGATAACTTTCGGAAACGTCCGCGCATGCACGAGAATGTGCTTGGTTTAGCGCGAGGACCGCCTATGGAGAATGCCCTTGGCTTCTCCTTGGTTTTCACCTATCTAGGTGATCGGCGGTTATGATCGGTGGCCTGGCCGCCGAATGAAACCGCAGTTTCAGTCCAGATTGGTCTGGAGCATTTCTGCGGTTACGATCGGCGGTCACGACCGCCGTTCGAAACCGCCGTTTCAAGACCTGATTGATTTATCTCTCAGTCTAATTCGGCGGTTGAAACGGCGGGCATGAAACCGCCGTTAATACCGCCGTTCATACCTGGTTGATTTTGATCTCTCTGTTCTGTTTCGGCGGTTGTAATCGGCGGTCACGAAACCGCCGAATGAACCGCCGTTTATGCTCTGTTCTCCACGAGCTCAATTCGGAGGTCATTAACGGCGGCCTGGCCGCCGATTGAAACCGCCGATTGGCGCGTTTCTTTGAAACTTACTTAAACGACCACACTTTGATTTGGCCCCCTATATATATGCCACTTTGACTTTAGGTCAATTAAGAGAGTTCATATTCAGAATTCATACTTAGGATATTTTTCAAAGAGAAGAAAAATTCCAAGAACTCCATTCTTGATTCTCAAACACTTTTCATGATCATCAATCATCATCTAGCATCATCTTAGATCATCTAGATGTCATCTAGCATGGAATCTTCATCATACTTTGCTTGGTAAGCTTTTCACTAATATCTTACATGTTTTGTGTTTCTCTTATCTAGCAATCTCAATTAATTACTTGTTTGTTATTTTGTATGCTTTAGATACAATATTGAGATGAGTATGATGTATGTTTGAGATTTTATATTGTGCTAGCATATTAGGTTTTGTGCTTAATATTGATTAGCTAAACTAATTGACATGTCATTTAGTTTTGATATCTAGGATTATTCTTAATTGCATATTAATCATCTTAGATAAGCATATAGGGTTTCCCTTGCTCTATGTTGCATTTTGGATATTTACATATATTCACTTAGGGTTGTATTCTCTTCATAGAGAAAGTAAGTCTTGTGTGTAGCATCCGGGATTAGGTTGCTTAGAACGCAAGCAAATTGGACTAGGTTCACTCATACCGGGATTAGGTAGGTGTGTGATTACTTCCGGGATTAGGTTGTAATCGTTTGCACATTTAGTGGATTCGAGGTTCGAGTGTGGCTTACTTACATAGCCCGTGGTTTTTCCCGTGAGGGTTTCCACGTAAAAACCAAGTGTTGTTTTAATTTCCGCACCATATTACAATTGCTTGGTTATATTATCTTGAGGGCATTTTCGTAATTTTGACTAACACGAAAAATTGGGTAAAAAGCGTAAAATCTATTCACCCCCCCTCTAGATAGCTTTATACACACCGTGCTATTATTTGTTTCAATTGGTATCAGAGCGGGTTCCTAGACATACATAGGTGATCCTTGCTCATTTTGGTGTGTTTTGCATTTTGTGTGATTTTTTGATTTATTCATACATTTTGCATTCATCTCATTTGCATTCATCCAAACACTATGAGTGGTTTCGGGATGAGCAAAGAGGGAGCGTCGAGCGTGAGGCCACCGTTGCTCACCGGCGATAATTACTCTTCATGGAAGGGGAAGATGGAAGCATACATATGCCAAATCCATGATAGGGCATGGATGGCGGTTGAAGATGGATATGCTCCACCTATGATGACTTCTACGGATGGAGGAGAAGAAGTTCTCAAGCCTAAGGCACAGTGGAGTCCTCAAGAATTTATTGACTCCATGTGGAACAACAAGGCTATTCATGCCATCCGATGTGCAGTGAGTGAAAATTAGTACAAACTGATTCAAATTACTAGGATTGCTAAAGAGGCATGGGACATCCTAGAAGTTGCACATGAAGGCACCGAGGTTGTCAAGGACTCAAAGCTTCAAGTCCTTCAAACTCGGTTTGAGACCATTAGGATGGAAGAGCACGAGCACTTCAATGACTTCCAAGTGAGACTAATGGACATTGTGAACCAAAGTCACCAACTTGGTGATCCTTACTCGGATAGAAGAATCAAGCAAAAGATCATGCGATCACTTCCCGAGAGGTTCGAACCCAAAGTGACGGCTTTAGAAGAAAATGACACTTACAAGGAAATGAAGCCAAGTGAAGTCATTGGAAGACTTCTAGCCTATGAATCAAGAAAGGCTACCACATCTCCTCCTAAGAAGAAAAAGGATATTGCCTTGAAGACATCCAAGATGGAAGAGGAGGAGGATGACTCATATGAAGACATGGCACTCATTGCCAAAGGATTCAAGAAGTTCTTGAATCTTCAAAAGAGTGATTATGGCTCAAAGGGGAATGACTTCAAGAAGAAGAAGTCCACTATTAAGAATGTCAAGCCATATCATGAGATGTCTTCAAGAGAGAAGATTCAATGCTACGAATGTGGAGGATTCGGGCATACCTCCAAGGAATGTGCTAACTTGGAAGATGAAAGAGAGGAGGTCGCCACTTCAAGTAATAGTGATGAAGAGATTGTGGCAAAATTCTTGGCATTAGGTTGCTCTCACAAGCGGGACAACAAAGTGAAAGTTGTTGAAGGAAGTCCCTCAAGCTTGAATGATTGTGAGAACAACTATTTTGCCTTTCCTATCTCCTACAATGAAGAAGAGAATGAGAGTCAAGAAGAAAGTGACTCTAATAAAGACGACTCTTCATCTAACTCCTCACATGGATATGTGAAGAAAAAGGTTCTAGATAAACACCTCACTGAGTTTAAAAGCTTAGCAATGAAGACCAAGGAAAAGATACGAAGATTGAGAGAAGAGAATCTAGACCTTGAAGCTCATGTTGACCACTTAAGTGAACAAGTGGATAGATCCAAGAATATTGAAGATAAGCTAAGAAAGGAGTTAGACTTATCTAAGAGGAATGAAGAAGAATTAAAAAGAGAGCTTGAAGAGGCTAAAGGATCAAGGACTAAGATAGTTTCTAGCACCGAAAAACTTGACCACATGTTAAGTGTTGGAAAGAGTCCGTGTGATAAGAGAGGTCTTGGGTTTGAAGATAGTAAGGAGTCCTCCACTCCTAACAAGACCATGTTTGTCAAAAGCTTGAGCTACAAAGAAGATTCACCGGTGCAAACTCCTAGGAAGAAGATTGAGCTAGGACAATGCTCTCATAGTGCACAAGTGAAGGTAGCTCCAAGAAGACAACCTCAAGCTCAACCTACAAGAGTTCCTCATGCTAACTTCCCTCAAACTCAAATCCATCAAGGGAAGAGACCAATCATGCAAACTCAACCGTGGAAGCAACCAAGTCTTGGTCAACAACAAAGAAGGAGAAATTCTATCCAACAACCAAGACAACCACAAAGACATGGGAAGGCTCCTATACATGCACAAGGACATGGTATGATTCCTAACTTTGTCCCTACATGTCATTTTTGTGGTGTTGATGGTCATATTAGACCAAAGTGCTTTCGTTACATTAAAATGTGTAGAGTTAAAAGCATGATTGAGAAAAAGAAAGCTAGAGCTAGAATGCATACTCATAGGAAGGAAGAAATTCATTTACATGATCCTATGACATCTAGATCTCTAGAACAATTGACCACTAGGAAGAAAAATGTCACACCTATGTGGATAAGGAAAAATGAACCCGCTTGCTACGAGACTATCAAGTCTCAAATAGGTTCATCCAAGTCAAATGGACTTGGGAGGTCTATAGGACCTCATGACCTTCATTGTTGAAGGTTGATGATTGACCCCATATGGGGAACTCAAGCAAAGAGAGCTATTTTGCATTCTTGTATCTTGCAAAAAATTTGAAATATCTTATGCCTCTTCTTTTGATTGCTTGAGTAAGCTTGGTTGTACATATGTATATATGTTTTAAAATTCCATAAGTGTGAACCTTGCTTGTCTACAATCCATGTCATATTTATGTTCAAACATGCATTTTTGGACTAGGAGATTTACATTGGAAGTATGATTTGAATGACCTATGATTATCTCCATGACATGATGATTCTTTAATAACATGCTAATGACAAATGAAAAAGCATGAAATTCATATAACATGCTCACACGAAAAGCATGAATTGATGATTGCATATTCTTAAAAATGCAAAACTTGTGTGAAAACTTATGAGACTCAAAATGAATAAAGGATCTTGTATCCATTCAAAGGAATTTACATTCCAAATGTCTCTCTTTCTTTATTAGTTGAACATGGTTACTATCATACGGATAATTTTATCCGGAAAAATCAAATAGGGTGCAAAGTCGCTCATGCCATGTTTCGCTTATAAAGTTGGATATAGTTGCTCTTAAATTGAAATCAATAATCTCTATATCCTTGCTTTTCCCATGACATTGGTGAAATTGGTTTGAATTCTTATTAGAAACCTTTGTCATTTGCTTTGCCAAATACCATTGTATTTTGGACTTGAATGCTATATGTCTTGTATGCAAAGCATGTTGGATTCACACATTTTCTCAAAATAAATCTCCTTGTTTCTCTCAAATTAATTGAAGTGCATAAAGTGACTTATATGTATATGCAAGTCTTGCATGCTTCTATCTCTCGTTGCTATGAGTGACCCGGTTGGGGACTACTCCTTTGCCTATATCATGACAAAAAGGGGGAGTAGGATATGGTAAGGGGAGGTGCAAAATATAGAAGCTATTGTACACTTTGGGGAGAACATACATTGAGGGGGAGTAACCCGTTGAGGGGGAGCATTGCATTTATCATACATTGCATACATTTGGTAATGTTGTGCCTAAATTCTAAAAATGCAAATGCTTGGTATTGTTCTCACATGATTAATCTCACACTTTTCTTGTATTAGAAATGTTAGAAACTCTTTTCAGGGATTGATTATTCTACAAGAGGATTGAAGACTTCAAGTTGCATTAGCTTATCTCTTTGTAATGTAGAATATCATTATAGTCCCGTAGTTTCTATTTTTTGTGAGGAATCATTGTGAGTGATGGTTTTGTCACGAAATAGCCAAAGGGGGAGATTGTAAGGATTCCCGTTGTTTTTAATTGGCTTATTTCGTGATCAAACCATATGTGGGGGTTCTTTGTAAGGGTAGCCTAAGTATCGGTCTTGTTGTTCAAAGCCCTTTTGAAGACCTCGTGTTGATAAGCACCGAAGGTAAATTTCTATGTGCTTACTTTTCTTTGAAGAGATTAGTTGCACACACACACTTAACATTCATTGCATATGTGTGCATTCTCTTCATTTGTCACATTTCACACTTGCACTTATTTATTATATTTTATGGTGTGTAATTGTGTCATGTTGTTGTATAATTCGTTTCCCGATAACTTTCGGAAACGTCCGCGCATGCACGAGAATGTGCTTGGTTTAGCGCGAGGACCGCCTATGGAGAATGCCCTTGGCTTCTCCTTGGTTTTCACCTATCTAGGTGATCGGCGGTTATGATCGGCGGCCTGGCCGCCGAATGAAACCGCCGTTTCAGTCCAGATTGGTCTGGAGCATTTCTGCGGTTAAGATCGGCGGTCACGACCGCCGTTCGAAACCGCCGTTTCAAGACCTGATTGATTTATCTCTCAGTCTAATTCGGCGGTTGAAACGGCGGGCATGAAACCGCCGTTTGAAACCGCCGTTCATACCTGGTTGATTTTGATCTCTCTGTTCTGTTTCGGCGGTTGGAATCGGCGGTCACGAAACCGCCGAATGAACCGCCGTTTATGCTCTGTTCTCCACGAGCTCAATTCGGCGGTCATTAACGGCGGCCTGGCCGCCGATTGAAACCGCCGATTGGCGCGTTTCTTTGAAACTTACTTAAACGACCACACTTTGTTTTGGCCCCCTATATATATGCCACTTTGACTTTAGGTCAATTAAGAGAGTTCATATTCAGAATTCATACTTAGGATATTTTTCAAAGAGAAGAAAAATTCCAAGAACTCCATTCTTGATTCTCAAACACTTTTCATGATCATCAATCATCATCTAGCATCATCTTAGATCATCTAGATGTCATCTAGCATGGAATCTTCATCATACTTTGCTTGGTAAGCTTTTCACTAATATCTTACATGTTTTGTGTTTCTCTTATCTAGCAATCTCAATTAATTACTTGTTTGTTATTTTGTATGCTTTAGATACAATATTGAGATGAGTATGATGTATATTTGAGATTTTATATTGTGCTAGCATATTAGGTTTTGTGCTTAATATTGATTAGCTAAACTAATTGGCATGTCATTTAGTTTTGATATCTAGGATTATTCTTAATTGCATATTAATCATCTTAGATAAGCATATAGGGTTTCCCTTGCTCTATGTTGCATTTTGGATATTCACATATATTCACTTAGGGTTGTATTCTCTTCAAAGAGAAAGTAAGTCTTGTGTGTAGCATCCGGGATTAGGTTGCTTAGAACGCAAGCAAATTGGACTAGGTTCACTCATACCGGGATTAGGTAGGTGTGTGATTACTTCCGGGATTAGGTTGTAATCGTTTGCACATTTAGTGGATTCGAGGTTCGAGTGTGGCTTACTTACATAGCCCGTGGTTTTTCCCGTGAGGGTTTCCACGTAAAAACCAAGTGTTGTTTTAATTTCCGCACCATATTACAATTGCTTGGTTATATTATCTTGAGGGCATTTTCGTAATTTTGACTAACACGAAAAATTGGGTAAAAAGCGTAAAATCTATTCACCCCCCCTCTAGATAGCTTTATACACACCGTGCTTTTATTTGTTTCACTCTATATTTTTGGCTAGAATATTGATTGATTAAATCTCATATATCTAGCATTTTATTGTAAGTTGATTGCATCTTGAACTTGTACTTCATGAATATATTTTGATTCAAGTGTTGTATATGTGAATGAGACTTTGAGCTTATGTGTTTGGTGTTACACATGCTTTAGGTTTTATTCTTGTATTTTGCATCTAGACTTTATTACTTGTGACATCACATGTTTGGTCTATTTGTACCGTAGAATGTATTGATCACATGTTCTATGTTGATTTGATTGTTTGCATCATTTGCATTCACATGATCACACTAGGAAGTCCTTGTAAAAGGCATGAAGTCTTGGTTAGAGTCGGGATGACTCGGATAGCCAAGCAAGAAGACTTGCCTAGAGTCGGGTTGACTCGGATAGGTAAGCAAGAAGTTATGGCTAGAGTCGGGAGGACTCGGATAGTCATGCATGGGAGGCTCCCTAGAAGCATGAGTGCCTTGGATAGGGAGTTGGCTATTGTATTGGTAGGCCTAGGCGTATGGTTAGACATAGACTCCGATAGAGCAGGGTACACGGGAGATGTATGCACGCTTGAGGAATTTCTAATCTACCATCGATGTTGGTTTTGTGTGGTGTCCAATATATGGTGGTTTCGCATCATTGAGGGATTTCACACTTTCCAATAGGGTTGGGTAGGCTTAGACTTCACTAGGTTGGGTGAGCTAAAGATTGGTCACTTTGTGAATGTTTTATGTTTACTTTCCAATAATATAGTACCCAATGGTTGTAGTTCAACCCGTGGATGTTTCCTCCTTGGAGGTTTTACCACGTTAAAAAATCTTTTGTGTTAATTCTTCCTATCTCTATCTCTTATATTTTATTTGTATATTTTTATTATCTTGTTTCATAACATTCACTTATGATATAATGTGAAGCAAGACTTTGTATAGTGTGATTAGTGAACTCATTTTATTGATCAATTTTATTTCTATGATTCTTTTGTATATTGTATTTGTGTATAGTGATATTTGATCACTCTTGTAACTCATTGAACATATAGTGAAATACAAGTATTTTTTGTTGTTATACTTATTTGTTTATTTACCTCATACAACTTGATGATGCATGTAGACCATGCTTATATGATTACCTATTCATATTATCTATGTATGTTGTCTTTTCTTAGTGTATTTGTTGTATGTAAGGCAACCTTGAGGGACAAACGAAAGTTTGTTCAAGGGATTCAAAAAGGCGTAAAAACCTATTCACCCCCCCCCCCCCCTCTAGGTATGCCTTAAGCAATTTAACTACGTTTGTATACTTTCATGTGTGTCTTGCATTTGTGTGCATCTTGATTGTTGCATTCACTTGCATTCAATTACCCAAGTACTATAAGTGAATTTGGGATGAGTAGAGAGGGAATTTTTGGAGATAGGAACGATTTCCTCTCTGTTGATGTTGAGGATGCTCCAACCCTTAGAGGTTCTATGTGCACTTGCTCCAACATCCTTTCTTCCACTTCATATAGTGACTCCGATGAGGAGAATGCCCTCATGGCAAATAAGTTTGGAAGGTTCTTGAAGCTTGAGAAGAAAAAGGTTAACTCAAGAAGAAATGACTTCAAGATGAAGACCTCAACAAGAGTGAAGAAGTCTCTTCCCATGATGAAGAGCATGTGCCTAACTTCATAGCTTATAGGGCTTCCTATGTGGAAGATGAAGGCAAAAAGTCCTTAAATATTAACTCAATTTATGAGTGTCAAGTGCTCCTTCTCAATGTTCTAAAGAAAAATGAATAGCTCTCCAAGGATAATGATTTTTTGAAGATGTGGAAGATTTCCCTAGTGGAAAAGATCCGTGCTCTTGAAGAAGGCAAGCAAATTTGTCATGTCAAGCTTCATCAGTCCAAGGAGATGATGTCTGAGCAATTGGAAGAACACTCCAATCTCATCTCTTTAATGAAGACCATGGAGATGAAGTCTTCTATTGATGACTCCTTAAAGACGAACATGATTGATATATCCAAGTATGAAAAGGAGATTGAAGATTGCCATTAAATGATAAAGGCAATAAAGGATGAACTTGCCAACAAAGATGATTCCTTAAAGATTCTAAAGGAAAGAGAAATGAGGTGCCTTAAAGAATTGAAGAATGCCAAGATCAAGCAACCTCAAGCTCAAAGCAAGAGCAATGCTTCATCTAAGCATCCTTTATCTCAAAGAAAGTCCACACAAGCCTTGTCAACTCATTCGATGCCTAAGCAATTCAAGAAAAATGGACAATTCCTTGAGAAGTCAATTACATCCCCCAACAAGCCAACTATCAAGAAAGAAGGTGACCACAAAAGACAACCTCATCATCATGAAATTCCTCGATGAGATCTAAATGCAATAGTATGAACTCTTTCTTTGTACCTACTTGTCATTATTGTGGTTTAATTGGTCACATAAGACCAAATTGCTTTAACTACATAAAGAGATATAGAATTGAGAACATAAGAGATAAACGGTTGAACCGTAGGGCTAATTTGCATAATCCTAGGAAACATGGAGAATTGAAGATTTTGACCACTAAGAATAAATAAGTGGAACCTAGGTGGGTTAGAAAAACTAAACCCAATTGTCATTGTGCTCATGCGTCTCCCATAGATGCTACTAGGTCTAACGGACTTGGTATGTCTATTGGGATTTCTCTCTTGCCTTGATATGGTAGGATATTGACCCCATGAGGGGAGCTCTAGCAAAGAGAGCGAACTTGCATGATTTGCTATGTGCAAAAAGTTGATTAATTTTATGCTTTTTTGATAATTGCTTGAGATTTTTGGTTGCATATATATGCAAAAAGTACATTTGAATGACCCATAACTTATCTCCATGACATAAGAAATTTTTATGACATGCTTAAAATGATATGCATGAAATATTTTTTGATTGCTTATATGCAATGCAAATGAGAAGACTAAAATCAATAAGGATCTAGTATCCATTTATTCAATAAGGATTTTATATCCAAATCAGTCTTCATTCTCTTCTTAATAGTTAAACAAGACTACTATCATACAGATATTTATCCGGAAAAATATAATAGGATCTCTTGATCCATTGTCTTGGTTTGCCTTTAAGGATTGGTATAGTTGCTCTTAACTCGAAAATATCTTTTGAAAATCTATATCTTATTTGCTCATGACAAAAGGGTATAAATTGGTTTGAATTCTTTTGGAAACCCTTTTGATGTTTGCTTTGCCAAATACCATTGCTTGAACTTCAACTATATGTCTTACATGCAAAGCGACAATTTCACACATTTTCTTTAAATAAAACTCCTTGAATCTCTCTCAATCACTTGAGTTGCATAAATTTGATTTATATGATTATGCGAATGTGATCTTACTAATAGTTCTCTTTGTTAAGCAACCCGAAAGAGGGAGCTCCTTTGCCTATCTCATGATAAAAATGGGGAGAAGTCTTGAGAAAAATATAGGGAGTATTTTTATGCTTTGAGGAGAAGCCTTGAGAGAGAGTAACTCATTTAAAGGGAGCATTGCATTGCACTTCATCATGTTGCTTGTTTTCTTTAATGCAAATGCTTATATTTATTTTTTTCACTTGATCACCTCACATACACTTGCCTTGGAAAGTGTAGCTATCTTGTTTTGTAGGGTTGCTTATTCTACAAAAGATCGAAGACTTGAAGATCTAGACTTTAGGTATCTCTTTGTAATGTTTCACCTTAACTTTAATTTTTTTTTTTTTTTTTTTTTGTGAGGATCAATTGTGAGTGGTGGATTTGTCACGAAATAGCCAATGGGGAGATTGTAAGTTCCTCATATTTTTTATTGGCTTATTTCGTTGACAAACCACATTTGGGGATGATTTTGTAATGGGTAGCTTAGGTTCACGTTGCCAAGCTTCCAACCATCTCCGTGACTTCAAGAGTAAGAGCGAAAGGTAAATCACTTGACTTACCTCTTGAAGAGATTAGTTGCACACACACTTTTCATGCATGTTTTATTCTCTTGCATTTGTGTTTAAATTCTTATATGTGTGTGTTCTTCACCTCCCACACGTGCACCTTGTTGTTAGAATCTAAGTGTGGTTTTGTGTGTTGTAATTCGTTTCCTAATGCTTGATCGGAAACGTCTGCGCATGAACGATTGTGTGTTTGATTCAGCGCGATGAGTGACCTAGGCCTCAGTGCGCTGGTACCTGCGCTGGTGCTACCCGCGCAGTGGCCTTGGATGGTTTTTCCAGGTCCCGGTGCACTGGTAGGTTGGCTGGCAATGCGCTGGTCCTACCAGCGCAGTGGCCTTGGGTTGATTTTCCAAGTCCATGTTCGTTAGTAAGTTTTCTGGTAGTGCGCTGGTACCTACCCGCGCACTGCACAGTTTTTAGCCTAAATTTCCAAAAAACGGCGTAGTTTCACTTAGGACCTATATATATATATACAATTTTACTATTATTAGTTTGAACTGACAAAAGATATATCAGTTCCTTACCTGTGGGCCATTAGATTTAAATACTTTGACTTGACTGTATGCACTTGTCAAAGCATCTTTTAAATCCAATGGTCCATATGTAAGGAACTGATATATTTTATATCAGTTCGAACTGATAATAGAAAGACTGTATATATATATATATATATATATATATATATATATATATATATATATATATATATATATATGTTGTCTTCTCTCTTGTATGTTTGAAGAGTCCAAAAAAACCTATCTTTGAAAGACTAAGTGATTTTCAAGATAGAGACTCCCAAGAACACTTTTTTACTCAACCAAACACATTCCCATGAACATCTAGCATCATTCAAGCATCATCCAAGCATGGGTCTTCTTTGTTTCTTTGACTACGTAATTTGAACATGCTCTAGAACTTCTTGTCTCATCTTTTGTTCATGTTTGCCTAGGTTTAGCATTTAGTTTGTGATTAAATGCATGACTCTTTACTTAATGTTGTTTATAACATGCTTGAGTCTTTGTTTGTTAATTACCCAAAAAAAAAAAAAGTCTTTGTTTGTTGGTTGAATTGTGTTGTTTATTGATAGCTAGCATTTATGACCATTTTGTCCTCTGGTTAAGTCTCTATGTATTGCATTTAGACATTGTTGATTAAGACTCATTGGTTGCATTCATTAATTGCATATTTATTGTCCTTGCCATATTGTGTGACAACTTGTGTTGATTTGGCTTTGTTTGATGACTAGGTCTTAGACTTGTATGTCTTCATCTAGTTAGGTCTTTGTGAACATTCATATAGACATATTGATATCTAGGATTGTTGTCATTGACATCTTGAATTCCTAGATAAGCATTTAGTGTAGCCTAGCATTATTTGCATTTAGAATATTGTCATATATTCACATAAGTTATTGATCTCTTCATTGAGAGTTAAGTCTTGTGACTACGGGTGTGTAGTGCACAAGCAATTTGGTATAGAATCACTATAAAAGGCCTACGGGTAGTAGTGGTGGGTTAGTGAACGAGAATGGTGTGACTAGAGGTCAACCTAGGTTGTAAATATCATTACATATAGTGGATTTGATGACCGTGTGTGGCTAGTAGAATAGCTCGTGAGTTTTTCCTAGTAGTGGGTTTCTCATGTAAATCAATCAACATTTTCCGCACTTTAATTACGTTGATTGTATTTTGATTATTTTGGGTTTATTTTTATAATATTGATTAATCCGAAAAGTTGGTAACTAATTGGATTAAGAACCCATTCACACCCTACCCCCTTCCCCACCCCCCTCTAGGTTGTTTAGACACACGCGTTTATATTTTCAGGACACATGGCTTTTTTCCATAATCCAAAAATCACCGTCAACATCTATAGCATATTAATCTTTTGAAAAAGCTAGATAATAAAATTTTGAAATGACAATATTTCATGAGTATGAGACAAGCCTATTATGTAATCATACTCGTGATATATCTTTGTAATTATAATAGGCTAATTGGCATTGATGCCCCATAAACACTTCTAAAATATGCACTATGCCTCCTATACTTTTTTTTTGCCACTAAACCCCCTGAACTTTCATAAATTGGCAATCGCTGAAGGATTTTGCCCACTAATATCATAACATATTTTTTGAACAACTACCATTGCGCTGGTAATTGAGATAATTCAAGAGTGAGATCCAACTTCTAGCATGACATCTTTTTGAACGATATAATATACTAACATGTTTTTAAGAAACTACCAATATGATGGTGGTTAATATAATCAAAGAGTGAGATCGAACGTTTATTATATAAGTTTATGTCAGTGGTTGAGGTAATTAAAGAGTGAGATCGAACTTCTGTTAGGGCCCGTTTGGCTGGTGGGAATGGAATGGGATTGGCTTATTTTTAATCCCTTTCCCATGTTTGGTTGAGCGGTGAGATTGGATTAATTTATCCCATCAAAAAAATTTATCCCATTAGTTTGGGATAAATTAGTCCCATACAAATTCATGGGATTCAATTTAGTCCCACTTTTTATTTTTATTTATTTTATTTTTTTTGAAAAATCGAAGTAAATGGTCAGAAGATGATGTTGATGAAGAGGAAGTAATATTGCTGGCACATCACATAAAATCAAACAAATCAATTCAAAATTTTGAAAATTCCAAAATTCCCAAAATAACAATATCAACCCAGATCGGCCGCCGTTGGTTGTCATCCACAATCTGGTCCAGATCGAGCGACCCAAACCCAGATCGACCACCATTAGTTTGATCAGTCGCTGTTCGTTCGATCGTTGTTGATTGATCGTCGGTCTTCGCTTCAGATCTGCGTTTGTGGGTCGTGCGTTGCATCGCCGATGCACTTCGTTGCCAAGCTTTGCTTTGGGGAAATGAGAGAGGGAAGGAGAGTTGAAGAAGACGAGAATATGAGGTAGGAAGAAAAAAAAATTGATGGTCTTCGGTAAATTTCACAAAGATTTATTTATTTATATATATATATTTAAATTAAGTTCATATAATTTACATCTCTATTTTAATCATGTCCTGTGTTGTACCAAACACATGATCACGCTATTTTAATCCTATTCTTTATTGCACCAAACATGAGATAACATTAAAATTAATTCCATCCAATCCAATCATATCCTATCCAGTAAAAATAATCCTATCATATCCCGCGTACCAAACAAGCCCTAAGACAAATATACGGTATAATATCATAACATATTTTTGAAGAAACGGTGGTGGTTGAGATAGCGAGATCTTTTTGAAGAAACTACCATTATGAGATCAGACTTCTACTATACAAGTATACGAATAATCAAAACATTCTATGTACACATCTTTACATATTGCATGTTAAAAAAAGTACACATCCTTTCTATGTATTTTAAGGAAAAAAAAAAAAAAATCAATCAAAAACATCTTAGAAGCTTTTCTAAATACTTGTAGAATGACTTTCCTCTTTGTAAATGTTTTTCACCAAATTGACAATAAAGAGGATAATTAATAGAATTCTCAAAATCAATCACTTCCTCTTTTCTACAACTTGTTTCCATCACTTTTTATTACCAAAGTCATTTAATGGAGGCTAACTTGATTTTTAAGCCAATTAGTGACTTAACAAGAAGAATAAACAGCAAAGAAAAATGAATGCTTTTGGTCATGCCAGTTCAAAAGTGAAGTTAAAATAGACAAAAAGGGGTGGCAGCTACCAAACCAAACTTAAAAAGCCTAAAATCACTTGATTCCATTCAATAAATATAAGGTTAGTTTCAACACATGAGCATGAGCATTGAGCAATCATATCTAACACTAATTTTGAATCTTTGATTATGATATAAAGCTTCTTATTTTAAGGAGAACAAAAAACTAAATGGATCCCACAAAAGAGTATGCATGCCTTTGGTTGCCATCATATATCATCTAGACATCTACATCCTACAATCCAACGATATAAATGCAAATTGAAATTTGAAAGAAAGAATTACCTAACTATTGTCTTGTATCAAGATCAATAAATGCAATTGCCAAGCCTACACAGGCATCAAATTAATACCACCAAGCACAATCACATTTACATAAATTCTACATTAACACAAACCATCTCTTTTCCTCTTTTCGGGAAAAAAAAAAACTTAAGTGGGAGAAACACATGTGCACCCGCCCACTCAAAACACGCCACGTGACGTTGGAGCGATATATGATTAGTTGGACAATTGTATGTACCAACATAACATATGATAGTTGGACAACTGTCTGTTCCAACATCGCGTATCATGTTGTGAGTGTGCGGACACATCCCACCCAAGTTTTTCTCCTCTTTTAGCAAAATGTTCCACAGAAGTTCAGCAAGCATACATTTTTCTCACATCAACCGTCAAGAATCTGTAACAGCATTGACTACTATTCTAGGAGCAAGTAAAATGAACTGTTTAGGAAACAATGCTCAATATGTGTTAAGTTGAGTTGCTAGAAGAATATTAGCAGCAGAGGGATTTTGTTATGTTTAAGAATATAGAAAACAACAAAATATGGTTTTTACATTGTTAATACAGGGTAAAAAATCACAAAAACAATCTTCGAATGCAGTTTAAAATCTAGTTCAACATCAATCATTTTAAAAACTCCACACTGTATCCTAATTTTTTGAAAGTATTTTTGGATAATGGATCAACAACTAGTACAACTACATTTTTGTGGGTTGATGTAGAAAAGGTTACTGAAAAATAGAGAACCAGAGTGTGTAGTGAAGAGAATATAAAATAAAGCAAAGGAAAACAGAAGCAAGTTTAAATATGATTCATGGCTGCTCGAACATAATAAGAGTCACAAAATCTAAAGATATACAAATGCCAACCGATAACATAAATTGTTCGAAAGTACAAGGCCGTAAATGGTTTCATACTATAGACATCCATGCAAAAAGAAAATATACAGTGCAAAACACCCCCACTAAAAGGTTCATACCACATTTCTCTCCACCTGCCTTAAATAGGTTCTTTTTTTTTTTTTTTTTGGTGCAAACAAATTAATAATTCTAATTCTGCGAAAAAAGACTTGCAACCCAACACAAAATTCACACTCATGTGCTGCTCCTCCCCAGCATTGCTCCGCAATGCAAAGAAACATGACCAAATACAGAGACTTACACAGAAACTACATAGAAATATATTGAATTTCCATATATAAAGCCTTAAATATGATGAAAACCTCAATCACAGTAGGGTTCGACCTTGAACCTGTAGAGAAATTTCTTCTTCTTTGAGGTTGGATTATCCACTGTGAGCAATACCTTACCCAACTCGCCAACTTTGAATCTGTTGCACACCACTGGTTCATCAGTTGGAGCTATCTTTGTAGGTTTCTGTATGATAATGGTATATCCATCTTTAGCATCAGGCACAAATTCAGCTCCATAGCTCACCTCCCATCCCACTACCCGGATCTCCCAAACAATAACACATTTCTGAAATTCACTAATTTCTAATTAGTACATGAACATCAACCTTTGACTCATCATTAATATAGGCAAATATATATATCTAATTAAACTACTGGTTCAGCCAAAGCAAAAAGAAGTCAATCACACCTCATAGATTATGATTTCCACAGTTTGCTTGGTTGCCGGCTTTACAATGATACCAGTAACAGGATCGGCAATGGTGAATTCAGGGTTGCAGTCACAATAGTCTACGCTCAGCCCACCATACTGAATCGGCACTTGTTCAGGCGATATGTATCTGTTTTAACCAATCAATCCACATCTTATAATGGAGTTGCAAAGAAAAACAAGTCTATTGAAAAACATAGAACAAGATTTATTCACTAACTTGAAAAGGGACTCAGCAGATTTGGATGGTCCTGCAAAAACAAACTTGCTCTTCGTCCTCTGAGTCATAAACGGACTAATCATCGAATAAAATGCAAGATACCACCAAGGAACATTGATAAACACCTAAACCCCAAAAAGCATTCATATCAACACAAAATCAAATCAGCCACATCAAGACAATGCATTTTATACCTGTTTTGCAACGAATTCAGGGTAATTGTCCTGAAGCAGCTGGAGAGCTTGTTTAGTAGCCAACCTGAGTTCACGCTTTCCAGGGCCTGGAGAGTTGTTGAGATCATTAACCTGGAAGATAGTGCACACTCTTCCAGGCTTGAAATCAAGATTCCTGATGCTCCTCTCCAGGAATTGAATCCTCCACCGGAGGAATTTCATCCGTTTTTCGTCATCCGAAAAGGTAGTATGATACAATACCTTGTTCTGAAACTCCCCATAAACATTATAACAAACCGGGTGGCCGTCCCTGTCGAATCCATGCATGAATACCACCTTCTCCAGATCATCTCCGAGGTCCTCATCGAGCAGAGAGTCGATTTTGAAATCTTTCCTCCACTGTATGGTGTTCTTGATCATGGTAAGAGCATCTCTCACTTTGAAGTCCCTGGCACGAAGAAATTTCAACAGAATCACGTCGGTCCTGTCGTCTTTCAGCAGAGGAACCCCCCAAATCGACACTCGTTCTTCCGGTGGGTTCTCATCGGGTTTCAGATCCTCTTCTTTGGTTTCCTCTTGTGGGGGCTTTATTTCGGTGCTGTGGTCGGATTCCTCTTCTGGTTTTGGAGTTTCTGAGGTGGGTTTGGGTTTCTCTTCTTCCTCTTCTGCTGCTTTAGATTGGGAAGCGAACTGCTTTTTGTTAAGCGCTTCCTGGACAAGCTGCTTCAGCTCCTGGAGAGCTTTTCTCTCGGTATCAGAGAGATCAGCCACCACGTTGCTCTCCTCCTTGAACGAAATCAAACTCCGAGGAACCTTTTTCTCCTCAGCCTCAGATACCACCACCTCCTCCTTCTCCTCAGCCACAGCCGCCTCCACCGCCGCCGCTGTTGGTGACGACGACGCTTCCTTCTCCATCATCGCCGCCAGCGACCTACTCTCCACAGCCGCCGTCGATGGTTCCTCCTCCTTTTCTTCCAACGCAGCTGGTGGTGGATCCACAGCCGTGGTTTCCGGTGGCTTCTGATCTTCCTTGTCCACTGGAGTAGGCGGCGGTGGGTCTTCCTTTTCTACTGGGGGTGGCTGTGGCGGTAGGTCAGAGGCGGATTCGAAGACCGGTTGCGGCGGTGGTGTTGTGTTGGGAGCTTCTTCAGCCATTTTTGGAAAGTAAAAGAAGAGAACGAGAGAGTTCCAAGTAAAGTGAGTTGAAGTCTTGAAGAGAGAAACAAAGGAAAGTGAATAAAAATTAATTTTTAAAACAAAAAATAATAATAAAGAGATTCATTCATTCATTCAAGTCACGCCAAGTGGAGACTTGTTTTTATACGGACGTTCTGAGAGTAGATTATTATAGACTTGTTTTTTGTGAAATATTTTGGAATCCTATGTTTGGAGATGAGGATGTCGCGTCTCTCATCTCTTTTATAGTTTTATCATACAAAAATAAAATACACTTTTTTATTGTCTTTATTTTTAAGCAAGAGGAAAATTATTTTATAGTAGATTATCATAGGATCTACAAAGCCTTTTTATGTCTCTCCTCTTTTCTCTCTGGGGAAAGGGTGTGAGTAGTTTCATCCTATAGGGTATCTGTCTTCTCCGACTAGAGGGAGTGGTCTCCGTCTAGATTTTCTCCCTTTGTGTTTTTTTCTCTTTTCTCTTTTCCCTCTCTTTCTTTTTTAGGTGTCCCAGTCATGAATGCTACGGAAATTTCAAGATTGTGTGAGAATCTCTCACTAACAGACGAAGATAGAGCTGTATTAGAACCTTCAGATGACGCCACTCTAGATGGGGTGGAGGATGTTGATAGATGTCTGGTTGGGAAGGTTTTAACGGGTAAGAAAGTCAATAAAGAGGCTTTCAAAGGACTAATTGAGCAGATCTGGAATCCTTTTGGCCAAGTAGAGGTGGAAATGGTAAGGGATAACATCTTCATGTTTTACTTCATTAACTAAGAAGATCGGAATCGAATCTGGCAGAGAGGTCCATGGCATTTTGGAAAGAGTCTAATAGCTCTGGAAAAACCAGAAGGTACTGGAAACATCTCAAAGTTGGGTTTTAACGGAGCGGATTTTTGGATCCAGATCCACGACATTCCCATTTTGTGTATGAATAGAAGAATAGCCAAATGGATGGCTGAACAGATAGGTGAGGTGGTAGAAATCCCGACGGAATCTAGGGAATGCTGGGGAAAGTATATGAGAGTGAAGGTCTGTATTGACATCTCAAAACCCCTGAAAAGATGGTTGAGATTAAAATTGGGAAAATCAGAGGAAGTCACAACAGTAGGTCTGAAATACGAGAGACTCCCATAGTTCTGCTACGCTTGTGGAAGGATTGGCCATGGAATCATGGAATGCTTGGATGTTGAGGCAAGGAAAACGGCTTTAGAAGGCAATCCAACCAAATATGGGTCCTGGTTGAAAGCAGTACATGTGGAGAAGTCAAAACCCAAAACAAATTCTCAAGGATATGGAAGCTCATCAGACAGAACAAGATCGATGGAAGGATCTCGTGAGGAGGAGGAGGAGGAGGAGGAGGAGGAGGAGGAGGAAGAGATGGGTCAGTTAGTTTGAAGCCCGGTTCTCTGGCTTCCCAAGAAGTTACTCCGGCTGCATTAGCGGCGACTACAGGAGAAATGAAGGAAGTTGCCCTAACAAAAAGTGGAGAAGTTGGGCCGGGTCATAGAGAAGATATGTGTCTTGATGGGCCGAGTATTGAACCAATAGGACCACTAACCAAAATGGACTGTATACAGTGTGATGAACCAATTATTCCCAAACCCAGTACCAGTAACATAAACCAAACCATTTTGATTACCCAAAAAAATGAAACCCGACCCATAGCTTTAATCCAGGAAGTTTCTAACCCAAACTCATCGCAACTACCACAAAATGAGAGTCAAAGAGCCCTCCATTCTCCAAAGAAAAAAACTTCCAGGAAATGGAAGAGGTCAACTAAAGAAGGGAAATTCCAATACAAACTAGGTTTACCTTCAAGCCCTCTCCAAAGAATGCTCGAGATTAGTAAGTCGCCGGGGAGGTCCCAACCAAGGTCGGCCACCTCTCCGCCGGTCAAAAAGAAAGGTATACTGTTATCCAAGGGAAAGAGCCCCGGGAAAACCCATCCCTCAAATCAGAGTCCCCAAAGTAAACAGAAGGTAACAAAAAACCCAAATCCTATGACGGAGAGTCTAGCATGTAAGAGGAAGGTAGTTTTTGAAGACTGTTAGGAAGATTTCAGGAATCCGAAAAAAGGAAAGAATGATTTCTCTGACTTGGACACAATTAGATCGACGGAGCCTGAGGTTCAGGCCCGCCGAGAACAATGATAGGCCTTAGTTGAAACATGCGGGGTTTGGGGAATCCTCGCTCGTTCACGGCCTTGAAGAGGCTGCTAAAAAAGCATTCCCATGAGTTAGTTTTTCTATTGGAGATGAAAACAAATGGTTCCAAGGCAAGTAGTGTAAGGGTTCAACTCGGGTATGACAGTTGTTTTTGTGTCGACAGTAAAGTTAGTGGTGGTGGTTTACTTTTGTTGTGGAAGGATAGTATTTCTGTTTCAGTTCTCTCTTTTTCCTCGAGTCACATTGATGCTTGGGTTCGCATGTGTGACGGGTTTTTATGGAGATTTTCAGGTTTTTATGGGGACCATATTGCCAACAAGCGTCCAGCTTCATGGTCTCTTCTCCGTCGGCTTAGGGACACCGATAATCTCCCATGGGTTTATGGAGGCGATTTCAACGAATTACTCTGTGTGAAAGACAAAGTTAATGGGTGTGGTACAAACATCTCGGGGGTTCTCCAGTTTAGGCAAGCTGTGGAAGATTGCAACCTCACCGACCTTGGTTTTTCGGGTCCTAGACTTACCTGGAATAACAAAAGGGATGGGAAAAACAATATTCAGGAAAGGCTGGACAGATTTTTAACCAACAACAAGTGCGCGAGACCAATTCTGGAATGCCCAAGTGACCCATCTGGGATTCTACTCATCAGACCACCGGCCCATCCTCCTAAATTATGCCCCGAATGTCCTATTCCTCGGAGGAAGAAACAAGACTTTTCGGTTTGAACCATTTTGGCTGAAAGAGGATGATTATAGCAGCGTTGTGAATTCGGCCAGGCCTGAGAAAGGTGACCAAGAACCGTTAAAAAACCTTTAGACAAAGCTGCAGTGGTGTTCCTCGGTTTTAAGTGACTGGAGTTACAAGAGATTCGGGAACCTCCGTAAGCAAATAGAGGTGAAGTACAGAGCTATTGAAAAATTGTGTGCCAAATGTGGCAAGCCTGGTGTGATGTCCATTATCAAGGGATTGGAAAGGGAAGTCAAAGGCCTAATTGAGCGTGAAAAGACGTATTGGAGACAACGCTCAAAGGTAGAATGGCTTCAATCGGGTGACCGGAACTCCAGGTTCTTTCACGCCTGAGCCACTGCGAAGAAAAAAAGAAACCATATCACAACCCTTCTTGACATACAAGGCAGGCATCAAACTTTAGAAGATGGTTTGGCTCGGGTTGTAGAAGGTTTCTTCACTTCTCTATTTTCTTCCTCGTCCCTTTCTGATTGCAATGTGCAGAATGCCTCTAAAAATATTAAATCCCATCTGAATGAGGATATGAAACAGGACCTTAGCTCAAGCTTTACAGCGGTGGAAGTAAAATCAGTTGTTTTTGACCTGAACCCAACTAACTCTCCGGGGCCAGACTATTTTCACGCCCTCTTTTTCAAAAAGCTTGGGGTGTGGTAGGTAGTGACGTTACAAGGGTCTGCTTGGGTGTGTTGAATGGAGAGAGGTCTGTTAAAGAATTCAACAGTACCAATGTTGTTCTAATTCCAAAGGTGAAAGACCCAGGTGAGATAAAGGACTTCTGCCCTATCTCTCTTTGCAGTGTGGTCTACAAAATAATCACAAAGGTCTTGGCAGCGAGATTAAAGGGAATTCTGCCCCATATAATTTGTCCAGCTCAGTCCGCCTTCATGCCGGGAAGACAGATTTTTGATAACGTGCTAGTGGCTTTCGAATCTCTTCACTCCCTGGAGCGTAAAAAATCAGAGAAGCACGGTCAAATGGCAATCAAACTTGACATGAGTAAAGCTTATGATCGAGTTGAGTGGAAGTTCTTGGTGGTAGTCATGGAGAAAATGGAATTCCCGCATCACTGGATCAGTTTGGTTTCAGACTGTATATCGACCTCATCGCTCTCTTTCTTGCTGAATGGTCAAGCAGTGTGTACTATCCCCCCTTCCAGAGGTTTGCGTCAAGGCTGCCCCCTCTCCCCTTACTTATTTATCTTATGTGCGAAAGCCTTCTCGAGCCTTCTTTCGATCTCGAAACGTAATGGCCATGTACTCGGTTCCAGATGTTGTAGAGGTGGACCACTCATTAGCCATATATTCTTTACGGATGATAGCTTCTTATTTGGCAGGGCTTCTTTGCAAAGCAGTGAGCGGGTGAGGACGATCTTGGATACATATGAGAAAGGGTCAGGGCAGCAAATAAATCTATCTAAATCAAAGATTACTTTCAGCCTCATGGTTCCATCGTCCACTAGAAGGCAAATTCAATGTGTGCTGGGTATAGAGGATTGCAACACCTAAGATAAATACCTAGGTCTCCCTTCTTTGGTTGGGAGAAACAAGAGGCGTCTCTTTGCTGATATTAGAGACAGGGTGTGGAAAAAAACTCCACAGTTGGAAGGGCAGTTAGTTTTATTTTGGCGGGAAGGAGATTCTTATCAAGGCTATAGCCCAAGCTATCCCTAGCTACTCTATGAGTATTTTCAAGCTTCCCTTGTCTTTGTGTAAAGAAATTAGCTCTATGACCTCAAAATTCTGGTGGGGCTCTAGAGATGGGAAAAGGAAGATAAGCTGGGTCAGTTGGAAGAACCTATGTTTAAATGCCTAGGTGGCTTGGGCCTAAAGGATCTTTCTCTCTTCAACCAAGCCATGCTTGCAAAGCAAGCCTGAAGGATCCTCTCAAGTCTGTCCTCTTTGGTAACATAAGTCCTTAAGGCGAAGTACTTCAGTAGAGTTGATTTTTTGGATGCACCTGTTAAAGAGGGCTGCTCTTATGCCTGGAGAAGTCTGGTTTGGGGCCGTGAACTACTCTCTAAAGGTTTCCGGTGGAATGTTGGGGATGGCCGCAGTATAATGTTTTCAAGGATAGATGAATTATACGTCCAAGTTCCTTCAAACTGGTCACTTTCGATCCGGGACTAAACCTAAAAGTTTCTGAGTTGATGGACAGGGATCAACGGGGTTGGGACCGAAATAAGCTTAATCATCTCCTTTTTCCGGTAGATAGGGAAGCTGTTCTTTCTATACCTGTCAGCTGGAGAGGTGGCAAGGGCTCCCTCAAATGGAATTGAAACAAATTAACGGTGTGTTCTAATATTAATCTAGAGGAGGGGGGGTGAATAGATTTTAATCGTTATTACCCAATTTTCGCATGTATGTCAATTTTACGAAAATGCCCCTAACTAGTCACAATAATATAACAAGTGTAATATGGTGCGGAATGTAAATAACACTTGATATTTACGTGGAAACCCTCACGGGAAAAACCACGGGCTATTATGTGCACCACACACGAACCTCGAATCCACTAATTGAAATGATTACAACCTAATCCCGGTTTAATGATCTAATCCCAATCAATAATCATCACAACTACCTAATCCCGGTATAATTGGACCTAGTCCAATTGCTTGCGAATTAAGTAACCTAATCCCGGTCACAACACAAGACTTAATTCTCTAAAAAGAGATAATACAACCTAAGTGAATATATAAAATATCCAAAAATGCAATTAGAGCTAGGTAACCCTATATGCTTATCTAGGATGATAATTTTTCAATTAATTCAATCCTAGATATCAAGAGCTAAATGACATGTCATAAAGCTTAGCTAATCAAAGATTAAACAACCTAGATATAGCTATCAAAATACAACACTCAATCATGTCAACACAACAATCTTTATTTTGTATCTAGAATATATTCTAAGAACATACAAATAATATAAGAGATGTCAATGATAAATAAAACACTAATTATATATGATAATAGTGAAGAACTTACCAAAGAATGTGTGTTGACCAAAACCCGTGCAAGCAAGCATCCTAACTATGCTAGATGATATTTTGATGCATATGAGAATGGTTTTTGAGTGTTAAAAATGTGTTCTTGATTTGATTTCATCTCAAATGTCTCTCTTTGAAGTTTAGGGTTCTTAGAGTTAAAGAACATGTATTCAGAAAATGAGAAAGTGTGATATTTATAGACATCAAGAACAGGGCATGTGAAAAGACAAGTTTGCCCCTGAAATGCACTGATCGGCGGTTTCAATCGGCGGCCAGGCTGCCAATTACAACCACCGAATTGAGACTATGAAGAACAGAGCATCAACAGCTGTTTCATTCGGCGGTTTCGTAACCGCCGATCCAACCGCAGAATCAAACCCCGAGAGAATAAATCGATCAGGTATGAACGGCGATCATGGCCGCTGATCATAACTGCCGATCACCAACAGAGGTGAAAACTATGGAGAAGCCAAGGGCATTCTCCGTAGGCGGTCTTCGCGCAAAACCAATCACATTCCAGTGCATGCGCGGACGTTTCCGAATAATATCGAGTAACAAATTACTAGGCACATATACACACAACAAGATATATCAATCAAAGTGCTAGTGTGTAAAGTGACATGTGAAGAGTATGCACATAAATGCAAGTATGCTAAGTGTGTGTGTGCATTCTAAGTCTCTTCAAAGGAAACTAATTGGAGTGCTTGTCCCTTGAGGTCTTGGAAGGGACTTCAAGCTTGAAGTTCAATCACCTAAACTATCCTTACACAATAAACCCCAACACGTGGTTTGTCCACGAAATAAGCCAATCAATAAAATAGGAATTGTAAGGTTCCCATTTGTTGATTGGCTTATTTTGTGGACAAACCACATATTGGGGTTCTTTGTAAGGGTAGCCTAGGTATTGGGTTTATTGTTCGAAGCCCTTTGAAGACCTTGTGTTGATAAGCACCGAAGGTATATTTCTTTGTGCTTACTTGTCTTGAAGAGATAGTTGCACACACTCACAACTCATGCATATGTTTAATACTTGTATGTTGTGTGTCTTATTTTTGTGCATTAATGTTCATTAACATCTCTTCTTGCATGTTAGTTTGATTGCATCTTGCATATCCAATTGCATTGTCATGCTTAGACTTAGGATTGCATTTTTGCATTGGGCGCTCCCAAAAGCGCTCTATAGAAGCGCTGTACGAACAACGCCCATTGAGTGCTGTTCAGACCTGATCGATTTAATTCGGTCACTGTTGGATCGCTGTACAAGCGCTGTACAAAGCGCTGTACAAAGTGCTCTACGTACAGCGCCACTCTGTTTTCCCGTGAGAACAGAGTAGGGGCGCTGTACAAGCGCTGTACAAGAGGCGTTCTACGTACAGCGCCCAAGACAATTTTGAGGCAAACTTATCAAAACGACCACACCTTGTTTTGGCCCCCTATATATATGCCTCTTTGACTTTATGTCAATCACAAGAGTTCATATTCAGATTCCATACTTAGGATATTTTTCAAAGAGAAGAAAAATTCCAAAGAACTCATTTTTAGTTTACTCAAACACTTTTTTATGATCATCAATCATCATCTAGCATCATCCTTGATCATCTAGATGTCATCTTGCATGGATTCTTCATCATACTTTGCTTGGTAAGCTTTTCACTAATATCTTACATATTTTGTGTTTCTCTTAACAAGCAATCTCATTTAATTACTTGTATGTTATTTTATATACTTTGAATACAAGTTTGAGATTAGTATGATGTATGTTTGAGAAGTTGTATTATGATAGCTAATTAGGTTTTGTGCTTAATCTTGATTAGCTAAACTATTTGATTTGACATGTCATTTAGTTTTGATATCTAGGATTGCTCTAATTGCATATTAATCATCTTAGATAAGCATATAGGGTTTCCCTTGCTTTATGTTGCATTTTGAATATTCATATATTCACTTAGGGTTGTTATTCTCTTCATAGAGAAAGTAAGTCTTGTGTGTAGCATCCGGGATTAGGTTGCTTAGATCGCAAGCAAATTGGACTAGGTTCACTCATACCGGGATTAGGTAGGTGTGTGATTACTTCCGGGATTAGGTTGTAATCGTTTTACACATTTAGTGGATTCGAGGTTCGAGTGTGGCTTACTTATTAGCCCGTGGTTTTTCCCGTGAGGGTTTCCACGTAAAAATCAAGTGTTATTTAATTTCCGCATTTTATACTTGATTTATTGCTTTTTCTATTTAGGGGTAAATTCGTAATTTTGACTAACACGAAAAATTGGGTAAAAAGCTTAAAATCTATTCACCCCCCCTCTAGATAGTTTTATACACACCGTGCTATAATTTGTTTCAATTAGAGAGCTTGTTGAAAATAAATGCATAGTACTTGAACATGTAGGTACTAATGATCAACTTGCGGACTTATTTACTAAACCCTTAGATGCTACTCGATTAAAAACTCTTAGTAGATCTATTGGGATATGTCTTGTGGAGTGATGTTCTATGATTGACCCCATATGGGGAACTCAAGCAAAGAGAGCTATTTTGCATTCTTGTCACTTGCAAAAAATTTGAAATAACTTATGCCTCTTCTTTTAATTGTTTGAGTAAGCTTGGTTGCACATATGTATATATGTTTTCAATTCAATAAGTGTGAACCTTGCTTGTTTACAATCCATGTCATATTTATGTTCAAACATGCATTTTTGGACTAGGAGATGTATGTAGGAAGTATGATTTGAATGACCTATGATTATCTCCATGACATGATGATTCTTTAATAACATGCTAATGTCAAATGAAAAAGCATGAAATTCATATCACATGCTCACATGAAAAGCATGAATTGATGATTGCATATTCTTAAAATGCAAAACCTTATGTGAAAGCTTATGAGACTCAAAATGAATAAAGGATCTTGTATCCGTTCAAAGGAATTTACATTCCAAATGTCTCTCTTTCTTTATTGGTTGAACATGGCTACTATCATACGGATATCTTATCCGGAAAAAAAAAAAAGGGTGCAAAGTCGCTCATGCCATGTTTCGCTTATAAAGTTGGATATAGTTGTTCTTAAATTGAAATCAATATACTCTATATCCTTGCTTTACTCATGACATTGGTGAAATTGGTTTGAATTCTTATTAGAAACCTTTGTCATTTGCTTTGCCAAATATCATTGTATTTTGGACTTGAATGCTACATGTCTTGTATGCAAAGCATGTTTGATTCACACATTTTCTTTCAAATAAATCTCCTTGTTTCTCTTCAATTAGTTGAGGTGCATAAAGTGACTTATATATATATATATATATGCAAATATCTTGCATGCTTCTATCTCTCGTTGCTATGAGTGACCCGGTTGGGGACTACTCCTTTGCCTATATCATGACAAAAAGGGGGAGTAGGATATGGTAAGGGGAGTTGCAAAATAGAGGCAATTGTGCATATTGGGGAGAACATTCGTTGAAGGGGAGTAACCCGTTGAAGGGGAGCATTGCATACACATACATTTCATAATGTTTTGCCTAATCTTTTAAAATGCAAATGCTTGTTTTTGTTCTCACTTGATTCATCTCACTTTTTACTTGTATTGGAAATGTTAGAACCTTTCTTTTCAGGGCTTGATTATTCTACAAGAGATTGAAGACTTAAAGTTTATTTTCTTATCTCTTTGTATTGTAGAAATTCTATATTATCCCATTGTTTCTAATTTAATGTGAGGAATCAATGTGAGTGGTGGTTTTGTCATGAAATAGCAAAAGGGGGAGATTGTAAGGTTCCCATTTGTTGATCGGCTTATTTCGTGGACAAACCACATATTGGGGTTCTTTGTAAGGGTAGCCTAGGTATTGGGTTTATTGTTTGAAGCCCTTTGAAGACCTCGTGTTGATAAGCACCAAAGGTATATTTCTTTGTGCTTACTTATCTTGAAGAGATAGTTGCACACACTCACAACTCATGCATATGTTTAATACTTGTATGTTGTATGTCTTATTTTTGTGCATTAATGTTCATTAACATCTCTTCTTGCATGTTAGTTTGATTGCATCTTGTATATCCAATTTCATTGTCATGCTTAGACTTAGGATTGCATTTTTGCATTGGGCGCTCCCAAAAGCGCTCTACAGAAGCGCTGTACGAATAGCGCCCATTGAGCGCTGTTCAGACCTGATCGATTTAATTCGGTCGCTGTTGGGTCGCTATACAGGCGCTGTACAAAGCGCTCTACGTACAGCGCCACTCTGTTTTCCCGTGAGAACAGAGTAGGGGCGCTGTACAAGCGCTGTACAAGAGGCGCTCTACGTACAGCGCCCAAGGCAATTTTGAGGCAAACTTATCAAAATGACCACACCTTGTTTTGGCCCCCTATATATATGCCTCTTTGACTTTATGTCAATCACAAGAGTTCATATTCAGATTCCATACTTAGGATATTTTTCAAAGAGAAGAAAAATTCCAAAGAACTCATTTTTAGTTTACTCAAACACTTTTTCATGATCATCAATCATCATCTAGCATCATCCTTGATCATCTAGATGTCATCTTGCATGGATTCTTCATCATACTTTGCTTGGTAAGCTTTTCACTAATATCTTACATATTTTGTGTTTCTCTTAACAAGCAATCTCATTTAATTACTTGTATGTTATTTTATATACTTTGAATACAAGTTTGAGATTAGTATGATGTATGTTTGAGAAGTTGTATTGTGATAGCTAATTAGGTTTTGTGCTTAATCTTGATTAGCTAAACTATTTGATTTGACATGTCATTTAGTTTTGATATCTAGGATTGCTCTAATTGCATATTAATCATCTTAGATAAGCATATAGGGTTTCTCTTGCTTTATGTTGCATTTTGAATATTCATATATTCACTTAGGGTTGTTATTCTCTTCATAGAGAAAGTAAGTCTTGTGTGTAGCATCCGGGATTAGGTTGCTTAGATCGCAAGCAAATTGGACTAGGTTCACTCATATCGGGATTAGGTAGGTGTGTGATTACTTCCGGGATTAGGTTGTAATCGTTTTACACATTTAGTGGATTCGAGGTTCGAGTGTGGCTTACTTACTAGCCCATGGTTTTTCCCGTGAGGGTTTCCACGTAAAAATCAAGTGTTATTTAATTTCCGCATTTTATACTTGATTTATTGCTTTATCTATTTAGGTGTAAATTCCTAATTTTGACTAACACGAAAAATTGGGTAAAAAGCTTAAAATCTATTCACCCCCCCCCCCCCCCCCCCCCCCCCCCCCCATAGATAGTTTTATACACACCGTGCTATAATTTGTTTCAGGAATCCTTACAATCTCCCCCTTTGGCTATTTCGTGACAAAACCACCACTCACATTGATCCTCACAACATAATTGAATCTACGGGATGACAAAGATATTCTACATTACAAAGAGATATAAAAATATAAAAAACTTCAAGTCTTCAATCTCTTGTAGAACTATCAACCTTTCAAAACAAAATATTATACTTTCTAAAGCAAGAGTATGTGAGATGATCAAGTGAGAATAAAATAAGCATTTGCATTTAAGAATTTAAGCACAACATCATGCAATGTATGTGTATGCAATGCTCCCCCTCAACGGGTTACTCCCCCTTAATGTATATTCTCCCCAACATGCACAATTACTACTACAATTAGCAACTCCCCTTACCACCATTCTACTCCCCTTTTTTGTCATGATATAGGCAAATGAGTAGTCCCCAACCGGGTCACTTTTAGCAAAGAGAGATAGTAGCATACAAGATATTTGCATAATCATATAAGTCACTTTATGCATCTCAATTAATTGGAGAGAAACAAGTAGATTTACTTAAAGAAAATGTGTGAATCAAACATGCTTTGCATACAAGACATGTAACATTCAAGTCCAAAATACAATGGTATTTGGCAAAGCAAATGACAAAGGTTTCAAATAAGAATTCAAACCAATTTCACCATTGTCATGAGTAAAGCAAAGATATAGATATTTCATTGATTTCAATTTAAGAACAACTATATCCAACTTTATAAGCGAAACATGGCATGAGCGACTTTGCACCCTATTTGATTTTTCCGAGAATGATACCCGTATGATAGTAACCATGTTCAACTAATAAAGAAAAAGAGACATTTAGAATTTAAATTCCTTTGAACGGATACAAGATCCTTTATTCATTTTGAGTCTCATAAGCTTTTTCACACGAGTTTTGCATTTTAAGAATATGCAATCATCAATTCATGCTTTTTCATTTGAGCATGTTATATGAATTTCATGCTTTTTCATTTGACATCAGCATGTTATAAAAGAATCATCATGTCATGGAGATAACTATAGGTCATTTAAATCATACTTCCTATGTAGATCTCCTAGTCCAAAAATGCATGTTTGAACATAAATATGACATGGATTGTAAACAAGCATGGTTCACACTTATTGAATTGAAAACATATATACATATGTGCAACCAAGCTTACTCAAGCAATTAAAAAGGAAGCATAAGATATTTCAAAATTTTGCAAGTGACAAGAATGCAAAATAGCTCTCTTTGCTTGAGTTCCCCATATGGGGTCATCACCATCCTTCATCATTGAAGGTCATGAGGTCCTATGGACCTACTAAGTCCATTGGACTTAGTTGAATCTATTAGAGACAAGTTTGTCTCGTAGCAAGCGGGTTCATCTTTTCTAATCCACTTAGGTGAAACAATTTTCTTCCTAGTGGTCAAAGGTTCTAGAGATCTAGATGTCATAGGATCATGTAAATGAATTTCTTCCTTCTTATGAGCATGCATTCTAGCTCTAGCCTTCTTCTTCTCAATCATGCTTTTATCTCTACACATTTTAATGTAATGAAAGCACTTTAGTCTAATATGACCATCAATACCACAAAAATGACATTAGGGATAAAGTTAGGAATCATACCATGTCCTTGTGCATGCATATGTGCCTTCCCATGTCTTTGTGGTTGTCTTGGTAGTTGGATGGGATCTCTCCTTTTTTGTTGTTGACCAAGACTTGGTTGCTTCCTCAGTTGAGTTTGCATGATTGGTCTCTTCCCTTGATGGATTTGAGGTTGAGGGAAGTTAGTATGAGGAACTTTTTGAGCTTGGGGTTGTCTTCTTGAAGCTACCTTCACTTGTGCACTATGAGAGCATTGACCTAGATCAATCTTCTTCTTAGGAGTTTGCACCGGTGAAGTCTCTTTTTTGCCTAAGCTCTTGACAAACATGGTCTAGATAGGAGTGGATGTCTCCTTACTATCTTCAAAGCTAAGACCTCTCTTGTCATAGGGGCTTTTTCCAATACTCAACAAGTGGTTGAGTTTTTCTGTACTAGAGTCCATTTTAGCCATAAACTCTCTAGCATATTTAAGCTCCCTTTTCAATCCTTCTTCCTTCCTCTTAGACAAAGCTAGCTCATCTTTTAGCTTGTCTTCAATCTTCTTGGATCTTTCCACTTGTTCACTTAAGTGATCAATATGAGCCAAAAGGTCTAGATTCTCTTCTCTCAATTTTTGAGTCTTTTCCCTGGTCTTCATTGCTATGCTTTTAAACTCAGTAAGGTATTCATCTAGAACCTTTTTCTCCACATATCCATGTGTGGAGTTAGATGAAGAGTCATCTTCACTAGAGTCAATTTCTTCTTGACTTTCATTTTCTTTTTCATTGTAGGAGATCGGAAAGGCAAAATAATTATTTTCACAATCATTCAAGCTCAAGGGACTTTCTTCAACAATCTTCACTTTGTTGTCCCGCTTGTGAGAGCTACATAAAACCAAAAATTTTGCCACAACCTCTTCATCATTATCACTTGAAGTGGCGGCAATTTCCTTTCATTCTCTTCCATCTTCCAAGTTTGCACATTCCTTGGAGATATGCCTGAATCCTCCACATTCGTAACATTGAATCTTCTTTCTTGAAGACATCTCATGATATGGCTTGACATTCTTGATTGTGGTATTCTTCTTCTTGAAGTCATCTTCCTTTGAGCCATAACCACTCTTTTGTAGATTCAAGAACTTCTTGAATCCCTTGGCAATGAGTGCCATGTCTTCATTTGAGTCATCTTCCTCCTCTTCCACCTTGGAAGTTTTCAAGGCTAGATTCTTTATCTTTTTAGGAGGTGAGGTGGTAGCCTTTTTTGATTCATAGGCTAGAAGTCTTCCAATGACTTCACTCGGCTTCATTTCCTTATAGGTGTCATTTTCTTCTAAAGCCGTCACTTTGGGTTCGAACCTCTCGGGAAGTGATCGCATGGTCTTTTGCTTTATTCTTCTATCCGAGTAAGGATCACCTAGTTGGTGACTTTGGTTCACAATATCCATTAGTCTCACTTGGAAGTCATTGAATTGCTTGTGCTCTTCCATCCTAATGGTCTCAAATCGAGTTTGAAGGACTTGAAGCTTTGAGTCCTTGACAACCTCGGTGCCTTCATATGCAACTTCTAGGATGTCCTGAAACAAATTAACGGTGTGATATAATATTAATCTAGATGGGGGGTGAATAGATTTTAATCGTTATTACCCAATTTTCGCATGTATGTCAATTTTACGAAAATGCCCCTAACTAGTCACAATAATATAACAACTGTAATAAGGTGCGGAATGTAAATAACACTTGATGTTTACGTGGAAACCCTCACGGGAAAAATCCACGGGCTGTTATGTGTGCCACACATGAACCTCGAATCCACTAATTAAAATGATTACAAACTAATCCCGGTTTAATGATCTAATCCCGATCAATAATCATCAGAACTACCTAATCCCGGTATAAGTGGACCTAGTCTAATTGCTTCTGATTTAAGCTACCTAATCCCGATAGCAACACAAGACTTAATTCTCTAAGAAGAGATAATACAACCTAAGTGAATATATAAAATATCCAAAATGCAATTTAGAGCTAGGTTACTCTATATGCTTATCTAGGATAATGATTTTGCAATAAATTCAATCCTAGATATTAAAAGCTAGATGATATGTCAAATAGCTTAGCTAAACATAGATTATGAAAACCTAGATAGCTATCAAAATACAATACTTAATCATGTCAACACAACAATCTCTATTTTGTATCTAGAATATATTCTAAGAGCATACAAATAATATAAGAGATGTCAATGATAATTAAAACACTAATTATATATAATAATAGTGAATAACTTACCAAAGAAAGTGTGTTGATCAAAACCCATGCAAGCAAGCATCCTAACTATGCTAGAAAATGCTTAGATGATAATTTGATGTATATGAGAATGGTTTTTTAGTGTTAAAAATGTGTTCTTGATTTGATTTTCTCTCAAATGTCTCTCTTTGAAGTTTAGGGTTCTTAGAGTTAAAGAACATGATTCAGAAAATGAGAAAGTGTGATATTTATAGACATCAAGAACAGGGCATGTGAAAAGAAAAGTTTGCCCCTGAAACGCACAGATCGGCGGTTTCAATCGGCGGCCAGGCCACCGATTATAACCGCCGAATTGAACCCGAGAAGAACAGGGGAACAACGGCGGTTTCATTCGGCGGTTTCGTAACCGCCGATTCAACCGTCGAATCAAACCGAGAGATTAAATCGATCAGGTATGAACGGTGGTTTCGAACGGCGGTCGTGGCCGCCGATCGTAACAGCAAAATTGCTCCAGACACTTCTGGATGCAAACGGCGGTTTCATTCGGCGCCAAGCCGCCAATCATAACTGCTGATCACCAACATAGGTGAAAACCAAGGAGAAGCCAAGGGCATTCTCCGTAGGCGGTCTTCACGTAAAACCAAGCACATTCTAGTGCATGCGCGGACGTTTCCGAATACTATCGGGAAACGAATTACCAGACACAAATACACACAACAAGATACAACATCAAAGTGCAAGTGTGAAAAGTGACATGTGAAGAGTATGCACACAAATGCAAGAATGCTAAGTGTGTGTGTGCAATCTAGATCTGATCAAAGAAAACCAAGCACTAGAGATTATACCTTTGGTGTGCTTGTCCCTTGAGATCTTGAAAGGGCCTTCGAGCTTAAAGTTCAATCACCTAAACTACCCTTACACAATAAACCCCAACACGTGGTTTGTCCACGAAATAAGTCAATCAAAGAATGGGAATCTTTACAATCTCCCTCTTTGGCTATTTCGTGACAAATCCACCACTCACATTGATCCTCACAAACATAATTGAATCTACGGGATAACAAAGATATGCTACATTACAAAGAGATATAAAAATATAAAAAACTTCAAGTCTTCAATCTCTTGTAGAACTATCAACCTTTCAAAACAAAAGATTATACTTTCCAAAGCAAGAGTATGTGAGATGATCAAGTGAGGATAAAACAAGCATTTGCATTTAAGAATTTAAGCACAACATCATGCAATGTATGTGTATGCAATGCTCCCCCTCAACGGGTTACTCCCCCTCAATGTATATTTTCCCCAACATGCACAATTGCTACTACAATTTGCAACTCCCCTTACCACATTCTACTCCCCCTTTTTGTCATGATATAGACAAAGGAGTAGTCCCCAACCGGGTCACTCTTAGCAAAGAGAGATAGTAGCATGCAAGATATTTGCATAATCATATAAGTCACTTTATGCATCCCAATTAATTGAAGAGAAACAAGGAGATTTATTTAAAGAAGATGTGTGAATCAAACATGCTTTGCATACAAGACATGTAGCATTCAAGTCCAAAATACAATGGTATTTGGCAAAACAAATGACAAAGGTTTCAAAAAGAATTCAAACCAATTTCACCATTGTCATGAGTAAAGCAAAGATATAGATATTTCATTGATTTCAATTTAAGAACAACTATATTCAACTTTATAAGCGAAACATGGCATGAGCGACTTTGCACCCTATTTGATTTTTTCGGGTGAGAAACCCGTATGATAGTAGCCATATTCAACTAATAAAGAAAGAGAGACAATTGGATTATACAATCCTTTGAACGGATACAAGATCCTTTATTCATTTTGAGTCTCATAAGCTTTTTCACACAAGTTTTGCATTTTAAGAATATGCAATCATCAATTCAAGCCTTTTCATTTGAGCATGTCATATGAATTTCATGCTTTTCAATATTCATTAGCATGTTATTAAAGAATCATCATGTCATGGAGATAACTATAGGTCATTCAAATCATACTTCCTATGTAGATCTCCTAGTCCAAAAATGCATGTTTGAACATAAATATGACATGGATTGTAAACAAGCAAGGTTCACACTTATTAAATTGAAAACATATATACATATGTGCAACCAAGCTTACTCAAGCAATTAAAAAGGAAGCATAAGATATTTCAAATTTTGCAAGTGACAAGAATGCAAACTAGCTCTCTTTGCTTGAGTTCCCCATATGGGGTCATCACCATCCTTCATCAATGAAGTTCATGAGGTCCTATGGACCTACTAAGTCCATTGGACTTAGTTGAACCTATTAGAGACAAGTTTGTCTCGTAGCAAGCGGGTTCATCTTTTCTAATCCACTTAGGTGAAACAATTTTCTTCCTAGTGGTCAAAGGTTCTAGAGATCTAGATATCATAGGATCATATAAATGAATTTCTTCCTTCCTATGAGCATGCATTCTAGCTTTAGCCTCTTTCTTCTCAATCATGCTTTTAGCTCTACAGAATTTAATGTAACGAAAGCACTTTGGTCTAATATGACCATCAATACCACAAAAATGACATGTAGGGATGAAATTAGAAGTCATACCATGTCCTTGTGCATGCATAGGAGCCTTCCCATGTCTTTGTGGTTGTCTTGGTAGTTGGATAGGATCTCTCTTTGTTATTGACTAAGACTTGATTGCTTCCTCGGTTTAGCTTGCACGTTTGGTCTCTTCCCTTGATGGATTTGAGGTTGAGGGAAGTTAGCATGAGGAACTCTTGTAGTTTGAGCTTGATGTTGTCTTCTTGGAGCTACATTCACTTGTGCACTATGAGAGCATTGTCCTAGATCAATCTTCTTCCTAGGAGTTTGCACTGGTGAAGCTTCTTTATAGCTTAAGCTCTTGACAAACACGGTCTTGTTAGGAGTGGAGGACTCCTTACCATTTTCTAACCTAAGACCTCTCTTGTCACAAGGACTCTTTCCAACACTTAACATGTGGTCAAGTTTTTCGGTGCTAGAAACTATCCTAGTCCTTGACCCTTTAGCCTCTTCAAGCTCTCTTTTTAAATTTTCTTCATTCCTCTGAGATAAGTCTAACTCCTTTTTTAGCTTATCTTCAATATTCTTGGATCTTTCCACTTGTTCACTTAAGTGGTCAATATGAGCCAAAAGGTCTAGATTCTCTTCTCTCAATCTTCGCATCTTTTCCTTGGTCTTCATTTCTAAGTTTTTAAACTCAGCGAGGAATTCATCTAGAACTTTTTTCTCCATATATCCATGTGTGGAGTTAGATGAAGAGTCATCTTCATTAGAGTCACTTTCTTCTTGACTCTCATTCTCTTCTTCATTGTAGGAGATCGGAAAGGCAAAATAGTTGTTCTCACAATCATTCAAGCTTGAGGGACTTCCTTCAACAACTTTCACTTTATTGTCCCGCTTGTGAGAGCAACCTAATGCCAAAAATTTTGCCATAACCTCTTTATCACTTGAAGTGGCGGCCTCCTCTTTTTCATCTTCTAAGTTAGCACATTCCTTAGAGATATGCCTGAATCCTCCACATTCGTAGCATTGAATCTTCTCTCTTGAAGAAATCTCATGATATGGCTTGACATTCTTGATTGTGGTCTTCTTCTTCTTGAAGTCATTCCCCTTTAAGCCATAACCACTCTTTTGTAGATTCAAGAACTTCTTGAATCCCTTGGCAATGAGTGCCATGTCTTTATTTGAGTCATCCTCCTCCTCTTCCATCTTGGATGTCTTCAAGGCAATATCCTTTTTCTTCTTAGGAGGTGATATGGTAGCCTTTCTTGATTCATAGGCTAGAAGTCTTCCAATGACTTCGCTCGGCTTTATTTCTTTGTAGGTGTCATTTTCTTCTAAAGCCGTCACTTTGGGCTTGAACTTCTCGGGAAATGATCGCATGATCTTTTGCTTGATTCTTCTATCCGAGTAAGGATCACCAAGTTGGTGACTTTGGTTCACAATGTCCATTAGTCTCACTTGGAAGTCATTGAAGTGCTCGTGCTCTTCCATTCTAATGGTCTCAAACCGAGTTTGAAGGACTTGAAGCTTTGAGTCCTTGACAACCTCGGTGCCTTCATGTGCAACTTCTAGGATGTCTCATGCCTTTTTAGCAATCCTAGTAATTTGAATTAGTTTGTACTGATTTTCACTCACTGCACATCAGATGGCATATATGGCCTTGTTGTTACACATGGAGTCAATAAATTCTTGAGGACTCTACTGTGCCTTAGGCTTGAGAACCTCTTCTCCTCCATCCGTAGGAGTCATCATTGGTGGAGCATATCCATCTTCAACCGCCATCCACGCCCTATCATGGATTTGGCATAATTATGCTTCCATCTTCCCCTTCCATGAGGAGTAATTATCGCCGGTGAGCAACGGTGGCCTCACACTCGATGCTCCCTCTTTGTTCATCCCGAAATCACTCATAGTGTTTGAATGAATGCAAATGAGATGATTGCAAAATGTATGAATAAATCAAAAATCACACACAATGCAAAACACACCAAAAATGAGCTAGGATCACCTAAGTATATCTAGGAACCCGCTCTGATACCAATTGAAACAAATTAACGGTGTGATCTAATATTAATCTAGAGGGGGGGTGAATAGATTTTAATCGTTATTACCCAATTTTCGCATGTATGTCAATTTTACGAAAATGCCCCTAACTAGTTACAATAATATAACAAGTGTAATAAGGTGCGGAATGTAAATAACACTTGATGTTTACGTGGAAACCCTCACGGGAAAAAACCACGGGCTGTTATGTGTGCCACACACGAACCTCGAATCCACTATGAAAGTAATACGAATAAACGCTTGGTGTGTATGATAAATATATCTAGAGGGGGGGGGGGGGGGTGAATAGATTTTAACTATTATTACCCAATTTTTGCATGCAAGTCAATATTACGAAAATACCCCTACTAGTCAAAAATACAAGCAAGTGTAATATAGTGCGGAATTTAAATAACACTTGATGTATACGTGGAACCCAACCACTGGGAAAAATCACGGGCTGTTTAGTGCGCCACACTCGAACCTCGAAATCTACTAATTGAAATGGAGTTTACATGTAAGGTTCCCATTTGTTGATTGGCTCATTTCGTGGACAAACCACATGTTGGGGGTCCTTTGTAAGGGTAGCTTAGGTGTTGTTGTTATTGCTTAAGCCCTTTGAAGACCTCGTCTTGATAAGCACTCCAAAGGTATATCTCTAGTGCTTATTTTTCTTTGAAGAGATTAGTTGCACACACACACTTAACATACATTGCATATGTGTGATTTCTCTTCACATGCCACATTTCACACTTGCACCTATATGTTATTGTTTGTTGTGTGAATTTGTGACTTGTAATTCATTTCCCGATAGTATTCGGAAACATCCGCGCATGCACTAGAATGTGCTTGGTTTTGGGCAAAGACCGCCTACGGAGAATACCATTGGCTTCTCCTTGGTTTTCACCTATGTTGGTGATCGGCGGTTATGATCGGTGGCCTGGCCGCCGAATAAAACCGCCGTTTGCTTCCAGAAGTGTCTGGAGCAATTCTGTGGTTACGATCGGTGGTCACGATCGCCGTTCAAGACCTGATTGATTTTATCTCTCGGTCTAATTCAGCGGTTGAATCAGCGGTCACGAAACCGCCGAATGAAACCGCCGTTCATACCTGATTGATTTTATCTCTCGGTTTGATTCGACGGTTATATCGGCGATCATGAAAACGGCGAATGAAACCGCCGTTGTTCCCCTGTTCCTCTCGGGTTCAATTCTGCGGTTAGAATCGGTGGCCTGGCCGCCGAATGAAACCGCTGATCGGTGCGTTTCAGGGGCAAACTTGTCTTTTCACATGCTCTGTTTTTCATGCCTATAAATACATCACTTTCTCTTGTTCTGAATGTGACTCTTTAATCATCAAGAACCCTACTTTCAAAAGAGAGAATTTGAAGAGAGAAAGCAACCAAGTTTGCTCATTAAACACTCAAACCAAAAATCCATTTGCATCAAAGTTCATCTAGCATTCTTTAGCATATCTAGGATGCTTGCTTGCATGGGTCTTTCATCATCACACTTGCTTTGGTAAATTTTTCACTATTATCATATATAATTAGTGTTCTATTTATTATGACATCTCTTTTATTACTTGATTGTTCTTAGATTATATTCTAATATTTAAGATAGAGATTGTTGTGTTGATTTGATTAAGTGTTGCTTTGTGATAGATATCTAGGTTTCTATAATCTATGATTATCTAAGCTAATTGACATGTCATTTAGCTTTAATATCTAGGATTGTTTTTAATTGCAAATTCATCATCTTAGATAAGCATATAGGGTTTCCCTTGCTCTATGTTGCATTTGAATATTCATATATTCACTTAGGGTGTTAATCTCTATTTAGAGAATTAAGTCTTGTGTTGTGACTGGGATTAGGTTGCTTAATTCGCAAGCAATCGGACTAGGTTCGCTTATACCAAGATTAGGTAGGTGTGTGATTACTTCCAGGATTAGGTTGTAATCGTTTTACACATTTAGTGGATTCGAGGTTCGAGTGTGGCTTACTTACTAGCCCGTGGTTTTTCCTGTGAGGGTTTCCACGTAAATATCAAGTGTTGTTTTAATTTCCGCACAATATTACACTTGCTATATTTTATTGACTATTAGGGGTATTTTCGTAATCTTGTCATTAAACGAAAATTGGGTAAAATTAGTTAAAATCTATTCACCGCCCCTCTAGATTAATAGTTTACACACCTTGAGTACTTTTAATTGGTATCAGAGCGGGTTCCTAAATATAATTAGGTGATCCTTGCTCACTTTGGTGTGTTTTGCATTTTGTGTGATTTTTTATCATTCATACATTTGCATTCATTTCATTCATTCATAAACACTATGAGTGGAAACGGTGGAAATGGTGGTGGCAATGAGGGTGCCTCAAGCACAAGGCCTCCACTTCTTACCAGGTTGAACTATTCCCAATGGAAAGGGAAGATGGAATCCTACATATGTCAAATTCATGACCGCGTGTGGATGGCGGTGGAAGATGGATATAATCTACCCAAGATGACTCCCGATGGTGGAGGAGAAGAAGTATTGAAGCCTAAGGCGCAATGGAGTCCGCAAGAGTTTGTGGCTTCAAAGTGGAATAGGAAGGCGATGCACGCCATCCTTTGTGCAATGGATGAAAATCAATATAAGCTTATTCAGAACACTCAAATCGCGAAAGTGACTTGGGATATCTTACAAGTTGCACATGAAGGAACCGAGGTGGTGAAGGAATCCAAGCTTCAAGTCCTCCAAACTCAATTCGAGTTACTTAGGATGGGAGAGGATGAATGCTTCAATGATTTCGAAATCAAATTGATGGATATCGTTAATCAAAGTCACCAACTCGGAGACCCGTATTCGGATAGGTGAGTCAAGCGGAAAATCATGAGATCTCTCCCCGATAGGTTCGAATCAAAGGTGACGGCTATAGAAGAAAATAGTGGTTATATGGATATGAAGCCGAGTGAGGTGATTGGGAGACTTCTAGCTTATGAGTCTAGGAAAGGTCCTATCTCCACACCCACTAAAAAGCAAAAAGTGATTGCCTTAAAAGCCTCCAAGGATGAAAAGGAGGCAAAGAAGATTGACTCGGATGAAGATCTTGCCTTGTTAGTAAAAAGGTTCAACAAAGTTATGAAGTTTAGGAGAAAGGGCTTTGGATCAAAAGGTTAAGATTCGAAGAAAATGGGTCCTTTCAAGAAGTTTGAACCTAGGCAAGAAAGGACCGAAAGGAAAGGGGTCCGATGCTTCGAGTGTGGTGGCATAGGTCACTTTACCCTCGAATGTGCTAATCACAATGACAAGAAGAAGGGTAAAGTGATAGCTGCCACATGGAGTGGTAGTAGTGATGACTCCATTGAGGGAGATGAGTCTTCAAGTGATGAAGAGCTCATGGCTAACCTTCTAGCTTTTGCCTCCTCCCATAAAAGCAAAAGTGCTAGTGAAAGAGAGGAAGAGAGTCAAGAGGAAAATGACTCAAGTGAAGAAGGAAGTGATTCCTCCTCTAACTCCATAAATGGATTTGTGGAGAAAAATGTGCTTGCTAAATACCATGCCGAGTTCAATGACTTAGCAATCAAGAGCACAAAAAAGATCAAGATGTTGAGAGAAGAAAATCTTGAGCTTTTATCTCAAAATGACCACTTAAGTGAACAAGTGGGAAAGTTTAAGAAGATAGATGATGAGCTAAGAAAGGACTTAGACTTATCTAGGAGGAATGAAGAAGGTCTAAAGAGGGAACTTGATGAAGCTTTAGAATCTTTATCTAGGATGGATTCTAGCACCAAGAAACTTGATCATATACTTGGTGTTGGAAAGAATCCGTGTGACAAAAGGGGTCTTGGGTATGAAGATGGCAAGAAGATCTCAACCGCTAACAAGACCGTGTTTGTCAAGAGTTTGAGGAACGAAGAAACTTCAATTGTGCAAATTCCTAGGAAGAAGTTAGAACTAGGACAATGTTCAAATGCACAAGTGAAGATGGTGCAAAGAAGGCAATCTCAAGCTCAACCCTCTAGGGTCCCTCAAGCCAACACTCCTCCACAATTGGCTCACAAAGGAAAGAGACCAATCATGCAACCTCAAGCTAGGAAGCAATCTAGACCGGTTCAACAACGAAGATGGATTGAACCCATTCATCCACAAAGACAAGGACAAGGTATGATTCCTTATTTTACTCCTATATGTTACTTTTGTGGATTTGATGGTCATATTAGACCACATTGCTTTCGATATATTAAAATGTGCAAAACTAGAAACATGATTGAGAAGAAAAAGAAAAGAGCCATGATGCATGTTTCTAGGAATGATGATATTGTTATGCATGATGCTAGAACATCTAAAGCCCATGTACCAAATACCACTAAGAAAGCTAAGGTTGTTTCTAGGTGGATTAGAAAGAATGAAAAAGTTTGTCATGTTGCTCAAATAGCCTTGAAGGCAAATTCTTCTAATTTTTGGTATTTAGATAGTGGGTGCTCTAGGCACATGACGGGAAACAAGAGTTTCTTCGAGACTCTTGTTATGGAGGAAGGTGGACATGTCACTTGTGGTGATGGATCCAAAAAGAAAGTTGTAGGGAAAGGAACCATTTCCGTTCCCGAATTACCCTCCTTATCCGATGCTTTATTTGTTGATGGCTTGAAAATCAATTTAATAAGCATTTCACATCTAAGTGATGAAGGATATTCTGTCTTGTTTTGTAAAGATGATTGCTCTATCCTAAAGCCCGATGGACAAATCTTGTTGAAAGGTATGAGATCCAGTGACAATTGCTATTGTCTTGAAGCTAGAATAGTCTCAAACAATGTGTCCATGGATGAGCAAATTGAGTTGTGGCATGAAAGACTTGGCCACATGAACTTTAGGGATTTACGAACCCTTGGAAAGTTCAATTGTATGCGTGGCCTCCCTAAGCTTGGGAAGAAAGCCAATGGTGTTTGTGGACCTTGCCAACAAGGAAAACAAACCAAAAGCATGCACAAAAAGGGCAAGTATCTCTCCACCAAAGAGCCCCTAGAGCTTCTCCACATGGATCTCATGGGTTCTATGCAAACCGAGAGTTTAGGTGGAAAGAGATACATTTTTGTTTGTGTTGATGATTTCTCTTGATTTACATGGACATATTTGCTTAGAGAAAAATTCGAAACTTTTGATAAGTTTAAAATGCTTTGTACTAAAATACAAAATGAAATGAATTCTAACATTAAAAGCATTAAACGGATTAGAAGTGACCATGGGAAGGAATTTGAGAATGCTTCATTTGAAAGCTATTGCAATAGCTTAGGCATCTCCCATGAGTTCTCGGCTCCTAGGACACCTTAACAAAATGGAGTTGTTGAGAGGAAGAATAGGGTCCTTCAAGAGATGGCCCGAGTGATGTTGCTTAGCAACAATGTCCCTAGGAACCTATGGGCCGAAGCCGTCAATACGGCTTGCTATATAGGAAATCGTGTTTTCCTAAGGCCCGAATCTAGAAACACCTCCTATGAGTTATGGAAGGGTAGGAAGCCAAATGTTAGCTACTTCCACACATTTGGAAGCAAATGCTACATTTTAAATGACCGTGATCAACTTGGCAAGTTTGATGCTAAGAGTGATGTGGGTATCTTTATTGGCTATGCCTTGAATAGTAGAGCCTATAGAGTTTTCAACTTGAAGACTTGAACTGTCATGGAATCATCGAATGTTGTTATTGATGATACAAGGCTCAAGTCTAATAACCATGAGGAAGAGGAAGTTTTAGATGATGACTCTCCTTTGGAGAGGGTTGGGGTGACTCCCAATGTTGGGACGTCCAATGACAATAATGAGGTCACACAACCTCTTACTAGAGTCCCTCTCTTGGACTCTAATGAACTCGCTCCATGGGTTAGAAGACTCCATAACATAGAGGATGTTATTGGAGATGTGAATGAGGGTGTTAGGACTAGGCGTCAAATAGCTAATCTTATTAGCTTTACATGCTACACCTCTCAAATTGAACCCAAAAAGGTTGATGAAGCCTTGAATGATGAATTTTGGGTTCTTGCCATGCAAGAAGAGCTAAACCAATTCAAAAGGAATGAGGTTTGGACTCTAGTTCCTAGGCCTAAAAGCACTAATGTGATAGGCACTAAGTGGATTTATAGGAACAAATCCGATGAGGATGGCAACATAGTGCGGAACAAGGCTAGACTTGTAGCACAAGGGTACTCTCAAATTGAGGGTATCGACTTTGAGGAGACATTTGCTCCCGTTGCCCGTTTAGAGTCCATTAGGCTTCTCTTGTCCATTTCTTGTGTGCACAAGTTCAAATTGCACCAAATGGATGTCAAGAGTGCCTTCCTTAATGGCTTCTTGCAAGAGGAAGTGTTTGTTGAACAACCCAAGGGGTTTGTGGATGCATACCACCCCAACCATGTCTATCGCCTCAAGAAATATCTATATGGGTTGAAACAAGCACCGAGGGCTTGGTATGAGCGCCTCACTCAATTTCTTGTTGACAATAACTACTCAAGGGGTAGTGTTGACAAGACACTATTCATCAAAAGAGACAATGATGAGCTTTTCATAGCTCAAATATATGTTGATGATATAGTTTTTGGCTCCATCAACAACACCAAGGTCCAACAATTTGTTGATGTCATGTCTCATGAATTTGAGATGAGTCTTGTTGGTGAGCTTAGTTACTTCATAGGTTTGCAAATTAGGCAATTAGATGATGGGATTTTCATAACCCAAGCCAAATATGCTAAAAACCTAGTGAAGAAGTTTGGTCTTGAAAATGCCAAACATTGTGATACACCCATGAGTACCACTTTGAAGCTAAGCAAGGATGCTAGTGGTAAAAGTGTGGAACAAACGTTATATCGTGGCATGATTGGTAGCTTGCTTTATTTGACCACAAGTAGGCCCGATATCTCTTTTAGTGTGGGTGTGTGTGCTAGGTACCAAGCGGATCCCAAGGAGTCCCATCTCTCTTCCGTAAAGAGAATCATTCGCTACGTGAATGGGACATCCAACTATGGGATTTGGTACTCTTTTGACACTAATGCTAGTCTTGTAGGCTTTAGTGATACGGATTGGGCAGGAAATTGTGAGGATAGGAAAAGCATATCGGGCGGTTGCTTCTTCCTGGGCAACAACTTGGTGTCTTTGTTTTGCGAGAAGCAAAACTCGATTTCCTTTTCCACGGCCGAGGCCGAGTACATAGCTACGAGGAGTGGATGCACACAACTCCTATGGATGAAGCAAATGCTAGTAGACTACGGATTCAACCAAGGTACTCTCACTCTCTTTTGTGATAACATGAGTGCCATTAATATTTCCAAGAATCCGGTGCAACATTCTAGAACTAAGCATATTGACATCCGCCATCACTTCATTAGAGAGCTTGTTGAAAATAAATGCATAGTACTTAAACATGTAGGTACTAATGATCAACTTGCGGACCTATTTACTAAACCCTTAGATTCTACTCGATTTAAAACACTAAGTAGATCTATTGGGATATGTCTTGTGGAGTGATGAGTTTTGTATTTGACCCCATATGGGGAACTCAAGCAAAGAGAGCTATTTTGCATTCTTGTATCTTGCAAAAAATTCGAAATAACTTATGCCTCTTCTTTTAATTGTTTGAGTAAGCTTGGTTGCACATATGTATATATGTTTTCAATTCAATAAGTGTGAACCTTGCTTGTTTACAATCCATGTCATATTTATGTTCAAACATGCATTTTTGGACTAGGAGATGTATATAAGAAGTATGATTTGAATGACCTATGGTTATCTCCATGACATGATGATTCTTTTATAACATGCTAATGTCAAGTGAAAAAACATGAAATTCATATAACATGCTCACATGAAAAGCATGAATTGATGATTGCATATTCTTAAAATGCAAAACTTGTGTGAAAGCTTATGAGACTCAAAATGAATAAAGGATCTAGTATTCGTTCAAAGGAATTTAAATTCCAAATGTCTCTCTTTCTTTATTAGTTGACCATGGCAACTATCATACGGATATCTTATCCGAAAAAATCAAATAGGGTGCAAAGTCACTCATGCCATGTTTCGCTTATAAAGTTGGATATAGTTGCTCTTAAATTGAAATCAATAAAATCTCTATATCCTTGCTTTTCTCATGACATTGGTGAAATTGGTTTGAATTCTTATTATAACCCTTTGTCATTTGCTTTGCCAAATACTATTGTATTTTGGACTTAAATGCTACATGTCTTGTATGCAAAGCATGTTTGATTCACACATTTTCTCAAATAAATCTCCTTGTTTCTCTCCAATTAATTGAGATGCATAAAGTGACTTATATTGATTATGCAAATATCTTGCATGCTACTATCTCTCGTTGCTATGAGTGACCCGGTTGGGGACTACTCCCTTGCCTATATCATGACAAAATGGGGGAGTAAGATATGGTAAGGGGAGTTGCAAATTGTAGTAGCAATTAGTAGCAATTGTGCATGATTGAGGAGAACATACATTGAGGGGGAGTAACCCGTTGAGGGGGAGCATTGCATACACATACATTGCATAATGTTGTGCCTAATCTTTTAAAAATGCAAATGCTTGTTTTTGTTCTCACTTGATTGATCTCACTTTTTACTTGTATTGGAATTGTTAGAAACTTTATTTTCAGGGTTGATTATTCTACAAGAGGTTGAAGACTTCAAGTTGCATTTTCTTATCTCTTTGAAATGTAGACTATCATTGTAGTCCCGTAGTTTCTATCTTTTTGTGAGGAATCAATGTGAGTGGTGGTTTTGTCACGAAATAGCCAAAGGGGGAGATTGTAAGGTTCCCATTTGCTGATTGGCTCATTTCGTGGACAAACCACATGTTGGGGTCCCTTGTAAGGGTAGCTTAGGTGTTGTTGTTATTGCTCAAGCCCTTTGAAGACCTCGTCTTGATAAGCACTCCAAAGGTATATCTCTAGTGCTTATTTTTCTTTGAAGAGATTAACTGCACACACACACTTAACATACATTGCATATGTGTGCTTTCTCTTCACATGCCACATTTTACACTTGCACCTATATGTTATTGTTTATTGTTTATTGTTTATTATGTGAATTTGTGACTTGTAATTCATTTCCCGATAGTATTCGGAAACGTCCGCGCATGCACTAGAATGTGCTTGGTTTTACGCAAAGACCGCCTACGGAGAATGCCCTTGGCTTCTCCTTGGTTTTCACCTATGTTGGTGATCGGCGGCCGCCGAATGAAACCGCCGTTTGCTTCCAGAAGTGTCTGGAGCAATTCTACGGTTACGATCAGCGATCATGACCGCTGTTCGAAACTGCCGTTCAAGACCTGATTGATTTTATCTCTCGGTCTAATTCGGCGGTTGAATCGGCGGTCACGAAACCGCCGTTCATACCTGATTGATTTTATCTCTCGGTTTGATTCGGCGGTTAGATCGGCGGTCACGAAACTGACAAATGAAACCGCCGTTGTTCCCCTGTTCCTCTCGGGTTCAATTCTGCAGTTAGAATCGGCGGCCTGGCCGCCGAATGAAACCGCCGATCGGTGCGTTTCAGGGGCAAACTTGTCTTTTCACATGCTCTGTTTTTCATGCCTATAAATACATCACTTTCTCTTGTTCTGAATGTGACTCTTTAATCATCAAGAACCCTACTTTCAAAAGAGAGAATTTGAAGAGAGAAAGCAACCAAGTTTGCTCATTAAACACTCAAACCAAAAATCCATTTGCATCAAAGTTCATCTAGCATTCTTTAGCATATCTAGGATGCTTGCTTGCATGGGTCTTTCATCATCACACTTGCTTTGGTAAGTTTTTCACTATTATCATATATAATTAGTGTTCTATTTATTATGGCATCTCTTTTATTACTTGATTGTTCTTAGATTATATTCTAATATTCAAGATAGAGATTGTTGTGTTGATTTGATTGAGTGTTGCTTTGTGATAGATATCTAGGTTTCTATAATCTATGATTATCTAAGCTAATTGACATGTCATTTAGCTTTATTATCTAGGATTGTTTTTAATTGCAAATTCATCATCTTAGATAATCATATAGGATTTCCCTTGCTCTATGTTGCATTTGAATATTCATATATTCACTTAGGGTGTTAATCTCTATTTAGAGAATTAAGTCTTGTGTTGTGACCGGGATTAGGTTGCTTAATTCGCAAGCAATCGGACTAGGTTCGCTTATACCGGGATTAGGTAGGTGTGTAATTACTTCCGGGATTAGGTGGTAATCGTTTTACACATTTAGTGGATTCGAGGTTCGAGTGTGGCTTACTTACTAGCCCGTGGTTTTTCCCGTGAGGGTTTCCATGTAAATATCAAGTGTTGTTTTAATTTCCGCACAATATTACACTTGCTATATTTTATTGACTATTAGGGGTATTTTCGTAATCTTGTCATGAAACGAAAATTGGGTAAAATTAGTTAAAATCTATTCACCCCCCCTCTAGATTAATAGTTTACACACCGTAAGTACTTTCAACAACCTATGTAGACCTCGTCTAACACTCCGGTCAATAACCCCCCACTTCTACCACTCAGGCCTTTAAAAGTGGCTCTATTCCAATTGCTTGAGGCCTAAGCAATCTTAGCCTTAAGACTTAATTCTCAATGAAGAGATTATGCAACCTATGTGAATATGTATAAATATTCAAATAACAAACAAGGCTAGGGAACCTTAGATGCTTATCTAGGATGATGATATAATCAATTAAATTAACCCTAGATATCAATAGCTAAATGACATGTCAAATAGCTTAGCTAATCAAGATTAATCAAAAAACTAATTAGCTATCACAATACAACACTCAATCAATTCATCACAATTAATTCTCTATTCTTGTATTTATCATATGATCAAAAACATACAAGTAAATTAAAAGAGAATAGCTTGATAGTAAAAATACTAAAATGAGATGAACTTAATCAAAATCTTACCAAGCAAGTTGTGATAATGCAAACCCATTCATGGATGAATGCAAGATGAATTTTGATGCACAAAGGAATGTAATCGAGTGTTTAAATGAGCAAACTTGGTTGCTTTTTCTCTCAAAATCTCTCTTTAAAATATAAGGTTCTTGATAATCAAAGAGTCATATTCAGAACAAGAGAAAGTGAGATATTTATAGGCATGAAAAACAGAGCATGTGAAAAGACAAGTTTGCCCCTGAAATCGCACGATCGGCGGTTTCATTCGGCGGCCAGGCCACCGTTTACAACCGCTGAATTGAACCCGAGAAGAACAGGGGAACAACGGAGGTTTCAATTGGTGGTTTCGAAACCACCGAACCAACCGCATAATCAAACCCGAGAAATAAATCAATCAGGTATGATCGGCGGTTTCGAACGGCGGTCGGCGGCTGCCGATCGTAACCGCAGAATCACTCCAGACCTTTTTGGACTGAAACGGCGGTTTCAATTCGGCAGCCAGGCCGCCGATCAAACCGCCGATTCACCAGTGAATGTGAATCTAAAGGAGAAGCCAAGAGCATTCTCTGTGGGCGGTCTTCGAGCAAAACCAAGCATATTCTAGTGCATGCGCGGACGTTTCCGAACGCTATCGGGAAACAAATTACTAAGCACATATACACACAACAAGATATCAATCAAAGTGCTAGTGTGTAAAGTGTCATGTGAAGAGTATGCACACAAATGCAAGTATACTAAGTGTGTGTGTGCATTCTAAGTCTCTTCAAAGAAAAACCAAGCACTAGAGATTATACTTTTGGCGTGCTTGTCTCTTGAGGTCTTGGAAGGGCCTTTGGGCTTGAAGTTCAATCACCTAAACTACCCTTACACAATCAACCTTGAAACAAATTATAGCACGGTGTGTAAAAAACTATCTAGATGGGAGGGGGGGGGGGGGGGGGGGGGGGGGTGAATAGATTTTAAGCTTTTTACCCAATTTTTCGTGTTAGTCAAAATTACGAAATTACCCCTAAATAGATAAAGCAATAAATCAAGTATAAAATGCGGAAATTAAATAACACTTGATTTTTACGTTGAAACCCTCACGGGAAAAACCACGGGGCTAGTAAGTAAGCCACACTCGAACCTCGAATCCACTAAATGTGTAAAACGATTACAACCTAATCCCGGAAGTAATCACACACCTACCTAATCCTGGTATGAGTGAACCTAGTCCAATTTGCTTTCGATCTAAGCAACCTAATCCCGGATGCTACACACAAGACTTACTTTCTCTATGAAGAGAATACAACCCTAAGTGAATATATGAATATCCAAATGCAACATAGAGCAAGGGAAACCCTATATGCTTATCTAAGATGATTAATATGCAATTAGAATAATCCTAGATATTAAAAACTAAATGACATGTTCAATCAAATAGTTTAGCTAATCAAGATTAAGCACAAAACCTAATTAGCTATCACAATACAACTTCTTAAACATACATCACACTAATCTCAATCTTGTATCAAAAGATATATGAAAATCATACAAGTAATAAATTGAGATTGCTTGTTAAGAAAAACACAAAATATGTAAGATATTAGTGAAAAGCTTACCAAGTAAAGTATGATGAAGAATCCATGCAAGATGTCATCTAGATGATCAAGGATGATGCTAGATGATGATTGATGATCATGAAAAAGTGTTTGGGTAAACTAAAAATGAGTTCTTTGGAATTTTTCTTCTCTTTGAAAAATATCCTAAGTATAGAATCTGAATATGAACTCTTGTAATTGACCTAAAGTCAAAATGGCATATATATAGGGGGCCAAAACAAGGTGTGGTCGTTTTGATAAGTTGGCCTCATATTTGCCTTGGGCGCTGTACGTAGAGCGCCTCTTGTACAGCGCTTGTACAGCGCCTGTACAGCGCCCCAACTCTGTTCTCACAGGAAAACAGAGTGGCGCTGTACGTAGAGCGCTTTGTACAGCGCCTGTACAGCGACCCAACAGTGACCGAATTAAATCGATTAGGTCTGAACAGCGCTCAATGGGCGCTGTTCGTACAACGCTTCTGTAGAGCGCTTTTGGGAGCGCCCAATGCAAAAATGCAATCCTAAGTCTAAGCATGACAAGGCAATTGGATATGCAAGATGCAATCAAACTAACATGCAAGAAGAGATGTTAATGAACATTAATGCATAAAAATAAGACACATAACATACAAGTATTAAACATATGCATGAGTTGTGAGTGTGTGTAACTATCTCTTCAAGACAAGTAAGCACAAAGAAATATACCTTCTGTGCTTATCAATACGAGGTATTCAAAGGGCTTCGAACAATAAACCCGATACCTAGGCTACCCTTACAAAGAACCCCAACATGTGGTTTGTCCATGAAATGAGCCAATCAACAAATGGGAACCTTACAATCTCCCCCTTTGGCTATTTCGTGACAAAAACCACCACTCACATTGATTCCTCACATTAAAATAGAAACAACGGGATAACTATGATATTCTATAGTACAAAGAGATAAGAAAATAAAACTTCAAGTTTTCAATCTCTTGTAGAATAATCAAGCCCTGAAAAGAAAGTTTCTAACATTTCCAATACAAGTAAAAAGTGAGATGAATCAAGTGAGAACAAAAACAAGCATTTGCATTTAAAAAAAATTAGGCACAACATTATGAAATGTATGTGTATGCAATGCTCCCCCTCAACAGGTTACTCCCCCTCAATGAATGTTCCCCCAATATGCAACTCCCCTTACCATATCCTACTCCCCCTTTTTGTCATGATATAGGCAAAGGAGTAGTCCCCAACCGGGTCACTCATAGCAACGAGAGATAGAAGCATGCAAGATATTTGCATATATATATATATAAGTCACTTTATGCACTTCAATTAATTGAAGAGAAACAAGGAGATTTATTTGAAAGAAAATGTGTGAATCAAACATGCTTTGCATACAAGACATGTAGCATTCAAGCCCAAAATACAATGGTATTTGGCAAAGCAAATGACAAAGGGTTCTAATAAGAATTCAAACCAATTTCACCAATGTCATGAGTAAAGCAAGGATATATTGATTTCAATTTAAGAACAACTATATCCAACTTTATAAGCGAAACATGGCATGAGCGACTTTGCACCCTATTTGATTTTTCCGGATAAGAAATCTATATGATAGTAGTCATGATCAACTAATAAAGAAGGAGAGACCTTTGGAATGTAAATTCCTTTGAACGGATACAAGATCCTTTATTCATTTTGAGTCTCATAAGCTTTCACACAAGGTTTTGCATTTTAAGAATATGCAATCATCAATTCATGCTTTTCATGTGAGCATGCTATATGAATTTCATGCTTTTTCATTTGACATTAGCATGTTATAAAAGAATCATCATGTCATGGAGATAACTATAGGTCATTCAAGTCATACTTCCTAAGAACATCTCCTAGTCCAAAAATGCATGTTTGAACTAAAATATGACATGGATTGTAGACAAGCATTTATCACACTTATTAGATAGAAACAAATATATACATATGTGCAACTAAGCTTACTCAAACAATTAAAAGAAGAGGCATAAGATATTTCAAATTTTTTGCAAGTGACAAGAATGCAAAATAGCTCTCTTTGCTTGAGTTCCCCATATGGGGTCAATCATAGAACATCACTCTACAAGACATATCCCAATAGATCTACTAAGAGTTTTTAATCAAGTAGCATCTAAGGGTTTAGTAAATAAGTCCGCAAGTTGATCATTAGTACCTACATGTTCAAGTACTATGCATTTATTTTCAACAAGCTCTCTAATGAAGTGATGGCGGATGTCAATATGCTTAGTTCTAGAATGTTGTACCGGATTCTTGGAAATATTAATAGCACTCATGTTATCACAAAAGAGAGTGAGAGTACCTTGGTTGAATCCGTAGTCTACTAGCATTTGCTTCATCCATAGGAGTTGTGTGCATCCACTCCCCGCGGCTATGTACTCGGCCTCGGCCGTGGACAAGGAAATCGAGTTTTGCTTCTTGCAAAACCAAGACACCAAGTTGTTGCCTAGAAAGAAGCAACCGTCCGATGTGCTCTTCCTATCATCGCAATTTCCTGCCCAATCCGCATCACTAAAGCCTACAAGACTAGCATTAGTGTCAAAAGAGTACCAAATCCCATAGTTGGATGTCCCATTCACATAGCGAATGATTCTCTTTACGGAAGAGAGATGTGACTCCTTAGGATCCGCTTGGTACCTAGCACACACACACACACCCACACTAAAGGAGATATCGGGCCTACTTGCAGTCAAATAAAGCAAGCTACCTATCATGCTACGATATAACGTTTGTTCCACACTTTTACCACTAGCATCCTTGCTTAGCTTCAAAGTGGTACTCATGGGTGTATCACAATGTTTGGCTTTTTCAAGACCAAACTTCTTCACTAGATTTTTGGCATATTTGGCATATTTGGCTTGGGTTATGAAAATCCCATCATCTAGTTGCCTAATTTGCAAACCTATGAAGTAACTAAGCTCACCAACAAGACTCATCTCAAATTCATGAGACATAACATCAACAAATTGTTGGACCTTGGTGTTGTTGGTGGAGCCAAACACTATATCATCAACATATATTTGAGCTATGAAAAGCTCATCATTGTTTCTTTTGATGAATAGTGTCTTGTTAACACTACCATGTGTGTAGTCATTGTCAACAAGAAATTGAGTGAGGCGCTCATACCAAGCCCTCGGTGCTTGTTTCAACCCATATAGAGTGTTCTTGAGGCGATAGACATGGTTGGGGTGGTGAGCATCCACAAACCCCTTGGGTTGTTCAACAAACACTTCCTCTTGCAAGAAGCCATTGAGGAAGGCACTCTTGACATCCATTTGGTGCAATTTGAACTTGTGCACACAAGAAATGGACAAGAGAAGCCTAATAGACTCTAAACGGGCAGCGGGAGCAAATGTCTCCTCAAAGTCGATACCCTCAATTTGAGAGTACCCTTGTGCTACAAGTCTAGCCTTGTTCCGCACTATGTTGCCATCCTCATCGGATTTGTTCCTAAATATCCATTTAGTTCCTATGACATTAGTGGTCTTAGGCCTAGGAACTAGTGTCCAAACCTCATTCCTTTCGAATTGGTTTAGCTCTTCTTGCATGGCAAGAACCCAAAATTCATCATTTAAGGCTTCTTCAACCTTTTTGGGTTCAATTTGAGAGCTGTAGCATGTGTAGCTAATAAGATTAGCTATTTGACGCCTAGTTCTAACACCCTCATTCACATCTCCAATAACATCCTCTTTGTTATGGAGCCTTCTAACCCATGGAGCGGGTTCATTAGAGTCCAAGAGAGGGACTCTAGTAATAGGTTGTGTGACTTCATTAATGTCATTGGACGTCCCAATATTGGGAGTCACCATAACCCTCTCCAACGGAGAGTCATCCTCTAAAACTTCCTCCTCCTCATGGTCATGAGACTTGAGCCTTGTATCATCAATAACAACATTCGATGATTCCATGACGGTTCGAGTCTTCAAGTTGAAAACTCTATAGGCTCTACTATTCAAGGCATAGCCAATAAAGATACCCTCATCACTCTTAGCATCAAACTTGCCAAGTTGATCACGGTCATTTAAAATGTAGCATTTGCTTCCAAATGTGTGGAAGTAGCTAACATTTGGCTTCCTACCCTTCCATAACTCATAGGAGGTGTTTCTAGATTCGGGCCTTAGGAAAACACGATTCCCTATATAGCAAGCCGTATTGACGGCTTCGGCCCATAGGTTCCTAGGGACATTTTTTCTAAGCAACATCACACGGGCCATCTCTTGAAGGACCCTATTCTTCCTCTCAACAACTCCATTTTGTTGAGGTGTCCTAGGAGCCGAGAACTCATGGGAGATGCCTAAGCTATTGCAATAGCTTTCAAATGAGGCATTCTCAAATTCCCTCCCATGGTCACTTCTAATCCGTTTAATGCTTTTAATGTTAGAATTCATTTCATTTTGTATTTTAGTACAAAGCATTTTAAATTTATCAAAAGTTTCGGATTTTTCTCTAAGAAAATATGTCCATGTAAATCTAGAGAAATCATCAACACAAACAAAAATGTATCTCTTTCCACCTAAACTCTCGGTTTGCATAGGACCCATGAGATCCATGTGGAGAAGCTCTAGGGGCTCCTTGGTAGAGAGATACTTGCCCTTTTTGTGCATGCTTTTGGTTTGTTTTCCTTGTTGGCAAGGTCCATAAATACCATTGGCTTTCTTCCCAAGCTTAGGGAGGCCACGCACACAATTGAACTTTCCAAGGGTTCTTAAATCCCTAAAGTTCATGTGGCCAAGTCTTTCATGCCACAACTCTATTTGCTCATCCATGGACACATTGTTTGAGACAATTCTAGCTTCAAGACAATAGCAATTGTCTCTAGATCTCATACCTTTCAATAAGGTTTGTCCATCAGGCTTTAGGATCGAGCAATCATCTTTACAAAACAAGACGGAATATCCTTCATCACTTAGATGTGAAATGCTTATTAAATTGGCTTTCAAGCCATCAACAAATAAAGCATCGGATAAGGAGCGTAATCCGGGAACGGAAATGGTTCCTTTCCCTACAACCTTCTTTTTGGATCCATCACCAAAAGTGACATATCCTCCTTCCTCCATAACAAGAGTCTCGAAGAAACTCTTGTTTCCCGTCATGTGCCTAGAGCACCCACTATCTAAATACCAAAAATTAGAAGAATTTGCCTTCAAGGCTATTTGAGCAACATGGCAAACATTTTCATTCTTTCTAACCCACCTAGAAACAATCTTAGCTTTCTTAGTGGTCTTTGGTACATGGGCTCTAGATGTCCTAGGATCATGCATAATAATATTATCATTCCTAGGAACATGCATCATGGCTCTTTTCTTTTTCTTCTCTATCATGCTTCTAGTTTTGCACATTTTTATATATCGAAAGCAATGTGGTCTAATATGACCATCAAATCCACAAAAGTGACATATAGGAGTAAAATAAGGAATCATACCTTGTCCTTGTCTTTGTGGATGAAAGGGTTCAATCCTTCTTCGTTGTTGAACCGGTCTAGATTGCTTCCTAGCTTGAGGTTGCATGATAGGTCTCTTTCCTTTGTGAGCCAATTGTGGAGGAATGTTGGCTTGAGGGACCCTAGGGGGTTGAGCTTGAGTTTGCCTTCTTGACCCCATCTTCACTTGTGGATTTAAACATTGTCCTACTTCTAACTTCTTCCTAGGAATTTGCACATATGAAGTTTCTTTGTTCTTTAAACCCTTGACAAACACGGTCTTGTTAGAGATTGAGATCTTCTTGTCATCTTCATACCCAAGACCCCTCTTGTCACATGGACTCTTTCCAACACCAAGCATATGGTCAAGCTTCTTGGTGCTAGAATCCATCCTAGTCATAGAATCTCTAACTTCTTCAAGCTCCCTCTTTAGACTTTCTTCATTCCTCCTAGATAAGACTAACTCCTCTCTTAGCTTATCTTCCATCTTCTTGAATTTTTCCACTTGTTCACCTAAGTGGTCATTATGAGATGCAAGCTCAAGATTTTCTTCTCTCAACATCTTGATCTTTCTTGTGCTCTTGATTGCTAAATCATTAAACTTGGCATGGAATTTAGCAAGCACCTTTTTTCTCCACAAAACTACTTATGGAGTTAGACGAGGAATCACTTTCTTCTCCACTTGAGTCATTTTCCTCTTGACTCATTTCCTCTTTCTCACTAGCACTTTTGCTTTTATGGGAGGAGGCAAAAGCTAGGAGATTAGCCATGAGCTCTTCATCACTTGAAGACTCATCTCTCTCAATGGAGTCATCACTACTTCCACTCCAAGTGGCGGCTATCACTTTTCCCTTTATCCTCTCATTATGATTTGCACATTCGGGGGCAAAGTGACCTATGCCACCACACTCGAAACATCGGACCCCTTTCCTTTCGGTCCTTTCTTGCCTAGGTTCAAACTTCTTGAAAGAGCCATTTTTCTTCAAATCTTGACCTTTTGATCCAAAGCCCTTTATTCTAAACTTCATAACCTTGTTGAACCTTTTTACAAACAAGACAAGGTCTTCATCCGAGTCAACCTTCTTTGCCTCCTTTTCATCCTTGGAGGTTTTTAAAGCAATTCCTTTTTGCTTTTTAGTGGGTGTGGAGATAGGCCCTTTCCTAGACTCATAAGCTAGAAGTCTCCCAATCACCTCACTCGGCTTCATATCCTTATATCCACTGTTTTCTTCTAAAGCCGTCACCTTCGATTCAAATCTATCGGGTAGAGATCTCATAATCTTTTGCTTGATTCTCCTATCCGAATATGGATCACCAAGTTGATGGCTTTGGTTGACTATATCCATCAACTTGATCTCGAAGTCGTTGAAGCACTCATTCTCCTCCATCTTAAGCATCTCGAATTGAGTTTGGAGGACTTGAAGCTTAGAGTCCTTCACCACTTCGGTTCCCTCATGTGCAATCTCTAGGATGTCCCAAGCCTCCTTAGCTATCCTAGTATTTTGAATCAATTTATATTGATTTTCATCTATAGCACACAAGATGGCATGCATCGCCTTCCTATTCCACTTTGAAGCCTCAAACTCTTGCGCGTTCCATTGCGCCTTAGGCTTCAATACTTCTTCTCCTCCACCATCGGGAGTCATCTTGGGTAGATCATATCCGTCTTCCACCGCCATCCATGCACGGTCATGAATTTGGCATATGTAGGATTCCATCTTCCCTTTCCATTGGGAATAGTTCAATCTGGTAAGAAGTGGAGGCCTTGTGCTTGAAGCACCTTCGTTGCCACCACCATTTCCACCGTTTCCACTCATAGTGTTTATGAATGAATGAAATGAATACAAATGTATGAATGATCAAAAATCACACAAAATGCAAAACACACCAAAATAAGCAAGAATCACCTATGTATGTCTAGGAACCCGCTCTGATACCAATTGAAACAAATTATAGCACGATGTGTATAAAACTATCTAGAGGGGCGGTGAATAGATTTTAAGCTTTTTACCCAATTTTTCGTGTTAGTCAAAATTACGAAATTACCCCTAAATAGATAAAGCAATAAATTAAGTATAAAATGCGGAAATTAAATAACACTTGATTTTTACGTGGAAACCCTCACGGGAAAAACCACGGGCTAGTAAGTAAGCCACACTGGAACCTCGAATCCACTAAATGTGTAAAACGATTACAGCCTAATCCCGGAAGTAATCACACACCTACCTAATCCCGGTATGAGTGAACCTAGTCCAATTTGCTTGCGATCTAAGCAACCTAATCCCGGATGCTACACACAAGACTTACTTTCTCTATGAAGAGAATGTAGGGAAAAATACCGTAGTACACGCAGCGGGGGAAAAATACCGTAGTACACGCAGCGGAAGCGAGACTAAAAATAGATTTAGTGACTTTTAAAAATTTTTCCTTTTATGAACCTTAAACCCTTTAATCAATTAAACATATATATTATCTAACAAAAGAATAATACCTTTTGTCGCGTGATCCGATTGACTTACGTCGATGGTAATCCGCAAGATCTTCAATCCTAGCACGAACGTGGATCACCTAGGAGCGTGGTCTCCCTTTTCTTTGAATTGCAAACCTGTGAATGGACAAAACAAACTTTTCTTTTCTTTGTTAGTCACAAAAACAATCAAAAGAATACCAAGATTATTCCGGTCACTTTTGAGTTCTCAATCTAATGATCGAAACTCGCGTGAACCTAGATCGATGTTGTATACACAAGCTTATTGATGATTAAGCAAATAGTATACCATCAAAGAATAATCTAACACTCTTTTATGTTTTAGTAGAAATAAAATAATCTATCTTATGAATTGAGAAGAAGAAGAAATTTGTATCAAGAACACTTGTTGTGGCCGAATTCTATAAGAGCACTTATATAGGTGGCCAAATTTTCTTCCTCCTTTCCTATTAGGGTTGCCGAATTTTCTACCCAAAAAGGACTAGGGTTGCCGCAACACACAAGCTTAAAAGAGTTTGTGTTGCACCCTAATTCCCATCTAGTTAAGACTTCAAACCCTAATTCAATTCATAAAACTTTTATTCTTTTATTTGACTAAATAAAAAGACTTCTTATTTGATTAAATAAATAAAATTAATTATTTATTTTCTTACCAAATAAGTCTTTTACTTTTAGTATACTACCAACTATAGTATAAGACTAGGAATCATATTTCCTAATCAGAAAAGATTTGTTTATTAATTAAATAATTAACTAATAAATTAATTAATTCTTATTTAATTAAAACAAATGAAACAAAATAATATATTAGGTTAAAACTTTAACCTTGCCGCCCCACTTGAATAAAATTGGGCCTAATATTATTTTCTTATTTCATTTAATCCATTGGACTTTAAATAAAAAGCCCACATGTGAACCAGACCCATTCTTACTAAAAGAAACAAGCCCACATGTCTTTCATTAATATATTAATATAATTGAGCAGCCCATTACCTAAATAATGTGCAAATTATATTCTTAATATATTAAATGCAATTCTAGATGGACCCTTAAATTGGTCCGGTAGAATATATCAAGTGATCCATGCAAGTCCGTGTGGATTGGGGATCTTGGCGGGCTATCTAAATTTAAGCTTCAATAAACATAACCTAATCACAATCAACAAATGATTCACTTAGGTCCAATCCATTAATTTTAACTCATTCCACTAAAGAGCTAAAATTGAACTCTTAAATAAAGATAGAAAAGGAAGATGTTCCTCATTCATACCCTAGACAATCAAGTTGGAGATAGTGTATCCTCGTGATTAATATCAGTAATCGCCAAGAGTTCATAGACCGCCTATAACTCTCCAAGTTACCATATTTACTCATATGACCATGTTTTGAACTTGGATATTTTGACTTGTCCAGAAGCCATTTTTTCAATAGACACTATCGAAAACTCAACGTTGAGATTTAATATCCAATTACCTCAAAACATTCATATGATGATATTATACTCTCATTTAATAAATGGAGCCACGATGTCCATATCTATAAATGAAGTCCTCTATCGATTAACAAATGAATATCACCAAACTATCGAGGATAGACTATGCGATATAATCGTACTCATTGATAACTCAAATGATATCACTTGCAACCATAAGTCCATCATTTATCTCAGGATTAAGATAGACTCTCCGATTGTCCTGATAATGAAAAGACTTTTATCTACTGACGGTTATAGATAAAGTATTTCATTGTGATCCAGTTCAATGCACCCAGTGCACTAGATTCTTTTGCTCGAAGACACTCCGATGATTTTAGACTCATCATATCTCATTTGATCCCACTCAAATGCTAGCAAAAGAATTCTACAACTTTAACAAGATAAAGGTGCCCAACCTTTAACTTAAGTTGTGAACTTTATTCAAGACTAACTAAAGAATCGTGTCTACCACATACATATCCAGATGTACGAACAATTTTTCTTTTCTCATAGTCTTTAGACCTTATGATTATTTACTTTGACAATTATAATATTAAACTATAAATGCTATACGATTTGTTAAACCAGAAATCACTTTATTAATATGAAAAAGATTGTTAATTACAACATTACACTCATGCTATTGAGCATAATCCTAACAGAGAATACAACCTTAAGTGAATATATGAATATCCAAATGCAACATAGAGCAAGGGAAACCCTATATGCTTATCTAAGATGATTAATATGCAATTAGAACAATACTAGATATTAAAAACTAAATGACATGTTCAATCAAATAGTTTAGCTAATCAAGATTAAGCACAAAACCTAATTAGCTATCACAATACAACTTCTCAAACATACATCACACTAATCTCAATCTTGTATCAAAAGATATATGAAAATCATACAAGTAATAAATTGAGATTGCTTGTTAAGAAAAACACAAAATATGTAAGATATTAGTGAAAAGCTTACCAAGCAAAGTATGATGAAGAATCCATGCAAGATGTCATCTAGATGATCAAGGATGATGCTAGATGATGATTGATGATCATGAAAAAATGTTTGGGTAAACTAAAAATGAGTTCTTTGGAATTTTTCTTCTCTTTGAAAAATATCCTAAGTATAGAATCTGATTATGAACTCATGTAATTGACCTAAAGTCAAAGTGGCATATATATAGGGGGCCAAAACAAGGTGTGGTCGTTTTGATAAGTTGGCCTCATATTTGCCTTAGGCGCTGTACGTAGAGCGCCTCTTGTACAGCGCTTGTACAGCGCCCCAACTCTGTTCTCACGGGAAAACAGAGTGGCGCTGTACGTAGAGCGCTTTGTACAGCGCCTGTACAGCGACCGAATTAAATCGATCAGGTCTGAACAGCGCTCAATGGGCGCTGTTCGTACAGCGCTTCTGTAGAGCGCTTTTGGGAGCGCCCAATGCAAAAATGCAATCCTAAGTCTAAGCATGACAAGGCAATTGGATATGCAAGATGCAATCAAACTAACATGCAAGAAGATGTTAATGAACATTAATGCACAAAAATAAGACACACAACATACAAGTATTAAACATATGCATGAGTTGTGAGTGTGTGCAACGATCTCTTCAAGACAAGTAAGCACAAAGAAATATACCTTCGGTGCTTATCAATACGAGGTCTTCAAAGGGCTTCGAACAATAAACCCGATACCTAGGCTACCCTTACAAAGAACCCCAACATGTGGTTTGTCCACGAAATGAGCCAATCAACAAATGGGAACCTTACAAACCCCAACAAGTGGTTTGTCCACGAAATAAGCCAATCAATATATGGGAATCCTTACAATCTCCCCCTTTGGCTATTTCGTGACAAAACCACCACTCACATTGATTCCTCACAACATAATAGAAACTATGGGTTTACAATGAATTTCTACATTACAAAGAGATATATAGAAATAATCTTGAAGTCTTCAATCTCATGTAGACAAATCAATCCCTGAAAGCAAAGTTTCTATTCTTTCCAATACAAGTAAAATGTGAGATTAATCAAGTGAGAACATAAACAAGCATTTGCATTCTTGAAATTTAAGTACAACAACAACATCACAATAACATCATGCAATGTTTGATGAATGCAATGCTCCCTCTCAAAGGGTTACTCCCCCTCAATGTATTGTCTCCCCAACATGCACAATTGCTATCATAATTTGCAAGTCCCCTTACCACCATTCTACTCCCCCTTTTTGTCATGATATAGGCAAAGGAGTAGTCCCCAACTGGGTCACTTAGCAAAGAGAGATAGTAGCATACTATATACTTGTATAATCATATAATCCACTTTATGCAACTCAATCAATTGGAGAGAAACAAGGAGATTTATTTAAAATAAATGTGTGAATCAAAACATACTTTGCATACAAGACATGTATCATTCAAGTCCAAAATACAATGGTATTTGGCAAAGCAAATGACAACGGTTTGTAATAAGAATTCAAACCAATTTCACCAATGTCATGAGAGAAGCAAGGATATAGAGTTTTCATTGATTTTAATTTATGAGCAACTATATCCATCTTTATAAGCCAAACATGTCATGAGCAACTTTGCACTATATTTGATTTTTCCGGGAATGATACCCGTATGATAGAAGACATGTTCAACAAATAAAGAAAGAGAGACATTTGGATTTTAAAATCCTTTGAATGGATACAAGATCCTTTATTCATTGAGTCTCATAAGCTTTTTCACACAAGTTTTGCATTTTAAGAATATGCAATCATCAATTCATGCTTCTTCATTTGAGCATGTTATATGAATTTCATGCTTTTTCATTTGACATTAGCATGTTATAAACAACTCATGCTTTTCAATTTTTAAGCATGTCATTAAGAACTCATGCTTTTCAATTTTTAAGCATGTCAATAAGAATCATCATGTCATGGAGATAACTATAGGTCATTCAAATCATACTTCCTATGTAAATCTCCTAGTCCAAAAATGCATGTTTGAACATAAATATGACATGGATTGTAAACAAGCATGGTTCACACGTATTGAATTGAAACCATATATACAAATGTGCAACCAAGATCACTCAAGCAATCAACAAAGAAGCATAAGATTTTTCAAATATTTGCATGCAACAAGTATGCATAAGCTCTCTTTGCTTGAGTTCCCCATATGGGGTCAATCACCATCCTTCATCAATGAAGGCCATGAGGTCCTATAGACCTCCCAAGTCCATTTGACTTGGTTGAACCTATTTGAGACTTGTTCGTCTCGTAGCAAGCGGGTTCATTTTTTCTTATCCACATAGATATGACATTTTTCTTCTTAGTGGTCAATGGTTCAAGAGTTCTAGAAATAATAGGATCATAAACATGAATTTTTTCTTTCCTATTAACATGCATTCTAGCTCTTGTCATTCTCTTTTCAATCATGCTTTTGAATCTACATAATTTAATGAAATGAAAGCAATTTGGTTTAATGTGACCATCAATACCACAAAAGTGACATGTAGGGATGAATTTAAAAATCATACCATGTCCTTGAGCATGCATAGAAGCCTTCCCATGACTTTGTGGTTGAGTGGGTTCAAATCTTCTTTGTTGTTGAACCAGTCTAGATTTCTTCCATGGTTCATTTTGCATGATTGGCCTCTTCCCTTGATGAATTTGAGCTTGATGGAAGTTAGGTTGAGGAACTTTTTGACCTTGAGGTTGTCTCCTTAGAGCTTCATTCACTTGTGCACTTCTTGAACATTATCCTAGATCAATTTTCTTCCTAGGAGTGTGCACCGACGAGGCTTCTATCTTGCCCAAACTCTTGACAAAGACGGTCTTGGTTGGAGTAGTGATCTCCTTGCTTTCTTCATACCCAATACCTCTCTTGTCACAAGGGTTCTTTCCATTACCAAGAATGTGGTCAAGCTTCTTGGTGCTTGTAGTCATCCTAGTCAATGACTCTATATCTTCATCAAGCTCTCTCTTCAACCCTTCTTCATTCCTTTTAAACATAGCTAGCTCATCCCTTAGCTTGTCTTCAATCATCTTGGATGTTTCCACTTGCTTACTCAAGTGGTCATTGTATGTTGAAAGCTCTAGATTTTCATCCTCTAAAATCTTCAACTTTCTATTGTTCTTCTTCAATGAACTTTCACACTTGACTATAAAGTCATGAACATCCATTTTCTCTACACTTCCATTTGTAGAGTTAGATGATGAGTCATCTTTACTTGAGTTATCTTTTCCACTCTCCTTCTCACTTATGGATTCATTTTCCTCATTAAGACCTTCACCTTGGTCTCTTGAGTCAATGAGAGTCATATCCCAATGAGTAGCTACACTTATCTCCTCTAGAGCTACTTCTTCATCTTTTTCTTCTGTGGGATCACTTGTCAAGGCTTTCTTACCAACAACTTTATCTTCTACACAAGTGGCCCCAAATGCCGTGTAGTCGATGGTAAGCTCATCATCACTTGATGACTTGTCTCCCTTTCCGGAGTCATCACTTTCACTCCAAGTGGCGGCTATCACTTTTGCCATCTTATTCTTCAAATTCCCACAATCGGGTGAGATGTGTCCTATACCGCCACACTCATAGCATTGGACCCCTTTCTTTTCACTCTTCTCTTGACTAGGTTCAAAACTCTTGAAGGGAGCTTTTTTCTTCAAGTCTTGGCCTTTGGATCCAAATCCTTTCTTCTCGAATTTGACAAATTTCTTGAATTTTCTAAGCATCAAGGCCATGTCTTCATCCAAGTCACCTTTTTCCTCCTTCTCAACCTTGGAAGCTTTCAAAGCAATCCCTTTTTGCTTTTTAGGAGGTGAAATACTAGGAGCCTTCCTAGATTCATAGGCAAGGAGTCTTCCAATTACCTCACTCGGCTTCATATCCTTATATCCACTATTTTCTTCTAAAGCCGACACTTTTGCTTCAAACCTAGCGGGGAGAGACCTCATAATTTTTTGCTTGACTCTCCTATCCGTATAAGGGTCACCGAGTTGATGGCTTTGATTGACAATATCCATCAACTTGACTTCAAAGTCATTGAAGCATTCGTCCTCTTCTATCTTGAGCAACTCAAATTGTGTTTGAAGGACTTAAAGCTTGGAATCCTTGACAACATCGGTTCCTTCATGTGCAACCTCTAGAATATCCCATGCCTCCTTGGCTGTCCTAGTATTCTGAATCAGTTTGTACTGATTTTCATCCACTACACATAGAAAAGCGTGCCAAGCCTTCCTATTCCATTTTGAACTCTCAAACTCTTCAGTGGACCACTGAGCCTTAGGCTTGAGTACTTCTTCTCCATAACCCATGGGAGTCATCTTAGGAGCCACATACCAATCTTCAATTGCCATCCATGCCCTATCATGGATTTGACACAAGTATGCTTCCATCTTGCCTTTCCATGAGGCATAATTCACACCGATGAGGAGAGGAGGTCGTGTACTTGACGCACCCTCTTGGTGGCCATCGTATCCACTCATTGTATATAATGAATGAATTCAAATGAATGCAAAATGTATGAATGAGCAAAAATCACACAAATGCAAAACACACCAAAAATGAGTTAGGATCAGCTAAGTATATCTAGGAACCCGCTCTGATACCAATTGAAAGTAATACGAATAAACGATCGGTGTGTATGATAAATATATCTAGAGGGGGGGGGGGGGGTGAATAGATTTTAACTATTATTACCTAATTTTCGCATGCAAGTCAATATTACGAAAATGCCCCTACTAGTCAAAAATACAAGCAAGTGTAATATAGTGCGGAATTTAAATAACACTTGATGTATACGTGGAAACCCAACCACTGGGAAAAACCACGGGCTGTTTAGTGCGCCACACTCGAACCTCAAAATCCACTAATTGAAATGGAGTTTACAACCTATGTAGACCTCGTCTAACACTCCGGTCAATAACCCCCCACTTCTACCACTCGAGCCTTTAAAAGTGGCTCTAGTCCAATTGCTTGAGACTTAAGCAATCTTAGCCTCAAGAATTAATTCTCAATGAAGAGATTATGTAACCTATGTGAATATGTATAAATATTCAAATAACAAACAAGGCTAGGGAACCTTAGATGCTTATCTAGGATGATGATATAATCAATTAAATCAACCCTAGATATCAATAGCTAAATGACATGTCAAATAGCTTAGCTAATCAAGATTAATCAAAAAACTAATTAGCTATCACAATACAACACTCAATCAATTCATCACAATTAATTCTCTATTCTTGTATTTATCATATGATCAAAAACATACAAGTAAATTAAAAGAGAATAGCTTAATAGTAAAAATACTAAAATGAGATGAACTTAATCAAAATTTTACCAAGCAAGTTGTGATGATGCAAACCCATTCATGAATGAATGCAAGATGAACTTTGATGCACAAAGGAATGTATTTGAGTGTTCAAATGAGCAAATTTGGTTGCTTTTTCTCTCAAAATCTCTCTTTAAAATATAGGGTTCTTGATAATCAAAGAGTCATATTCAGAATAAGAGAAAGTGAGATATTTATAGGCATGAAAAACAGAGCATGTGAAAAGACAAGTTTGCCCCTGAAATTGCACGATCGGTGGTTTCATTCGGCGGCCAGGCCATCATTTACAAATGCCGAATTGAAACCGAGAAGAACAGGGGAACAACGGCGGTTTCAATCGGCGGTTTCGAAACCGCCGAACCAATCGCAGAATCAAACCCGATAAATAAATCAATCAGGTATGATCGGCAGTTTCGAACGGCGGTCGGCGGTTGCCGATCGTAACCGCAGAATCACTCCAGACCTTTCTGGACTGAAACGGTGGTTTCAATTCGGCGGCTAGGTCGCTGATCAAACCGCCGATTCACCAGTGATGGTGAATCTAAAGGAGAAGCCAAGAGCATTCTCCGTAGGCGGTCCTTGCGTAAAACCAAGCACATTCTAGTGCATGCGCGGACGTTTCCGAACACTATCGGGAAACGAATTACTAAGCACATATACACACAACAAGATATCAATCAAAGTGCTAGTGTGTAAAGTGTCATGTGAAGAGTATGCATACAAATGCAAGTATACTAAGTGTGTGTGTGTGTGCATTCTAAGTCTGTTCAAAGAAAAACCAAGTACTAGAGATTATACCTTTGGCGTGCTTGTCTCTTGAGGTCTTGGAAGGGCCTTTGAGCTTGAAGTTCAATCACCTAAACTACCCTTACACAATCAACCCCAACAAGTGGTTTGTCCACGAAATAAGCCAATCAATATATTGGAATCCTTACACACTAATTGAAATGATTACAACCTAATCCCGGTTTAATGATCTAATCCCGATCAATAATCATCACAACTACCTAATCCCGGTATAAGTGGACCTAGTCCAATTGCTTGTGATTTAAGCTACCTAATCCTGATAGCAACACAAGACTTAATTCTCTAAGAAGAGATAATACAACCTAAGTGAATATATGAAATATCCAAAAATGCAATTAGAGCTAGGTAACCCTATATACTTATCTAGGATAATGATTTTGCAATTAATTCAATCCTAGATATTAAAAGCTAGATGACATGTCAAATAGCTTAGCTAAACATAGATTATGAAAACCTAGATAGCTATCAAAATACAATACTCAATCATGTCAACACAACAATCTCTATTTTGTATCTAGAATATATTCTAAGAGCATACAAATAATATAAGAGATGTCAATGAATCATAAGATAATAGTGAAGAACTTACCAAAGAAAGTGTGTTGACCAAAACCCATGAAAGCAAGCATCCTAACTATGCTAGAAAATGCTTAGATGATAATTTGATGCATATGAGAATGGTTTTTGAGTGTTAAAAATGTGTTCTTGATTTGATTTTCTCTCAAATGTCTCTCTTTGAAGTTTAGGGTTCTTAGAGTTAAAGAACATGATTCAGAAAATGAGAAAGTGTGATATTTATAGACATCAAGAACAGGGCATGTGAAAAGACAAGTTTGCCCCTGAAACGCACCAATCGGCGGTTTCAATCGGCGGTTTCAATCGGCGGCCAGGCTACCGATAATAACCGTCGAATTGAACCCGAGAAGAACAGAGGAACAACGGTGGTTTCATTTGGCGGTTTCGTAACCGTCGATTCAACCGCCGAATCAAACCGAGAGATTAAATCGATCAGGTATGAACGACGGTTTCGAATGGCGGTCGTGGCCACTGATCGTAACCGCATAATTGCTCCAAACACTTCTGGATGCAAACGGCGGTTTCATTCGGCGGCCAAGCCACCGATCATAACCGCCGATCACCAACATAGGTGAAAACCAAGGAGAAGCCAAGGGCATTCTCCGTAGGCGGTCTTTGCGCAAAACCAAGCACATTCTAGTGCTTGCGCGGACGTTTCCGAATACTTTCGGGAAACAAACTACAAGACATAAATACACACAACAAGATACAACATTAAAGTGCAAGTGTGAAATGTGACATGTGAAGAGTATGCACACAAATGCAAGAATGCTAAGTGTGTGTGTGCAATCTAAATCTCTTCAAAGAAAACCAAGCACTAGAGATTATACCTTTGGCGTGCTTGTCCCTTGAGGTCTTGAAAAGGCCTTCGAGCTTAATGTTCAATTACCTAAACTACCCTTGCACAATAAACCCCAACACGTGGTTTGTCCACGAAATAAGCCAATCAAAGAATGGGAATCCTTACATATCCCATGCTTCTTTGGCTATCCTAGTAATTTGAATCAACTTATATTAATTCTCATCGACTGCGCAACGTATGGCATGTATGGCTTTGTTGTTCCACATGGAATCAACAAATTCTTGCACGTCCCACTGTGCCTTAGGCATAAGCACTTCTTCTCCTCCATCCATTGGAGTCATCTATAGGGAAAAATACGGTCAACGCAGCGGAAGCGAGACTAAAAAGGGGTTTTAGTATAGTTTAAAATTTTTCAATAATTTGAACCTTAACCCTCTAATTAATTAACATATAATACTAAAGATATCATACCTTTGTCGCGTGATCCGATTGACATTGCGTCGATGGTAATCCGCAAGATCTTCCAATCCAATCACGAACGTGAATCACCTAGGAGTGTGGTCTCCCTTCTCTTTGAATTGTGTACCTGAGGATGGATTAACAAAACTTTTTCTTTTTTGTTAGTCACAACAAATTCCAAGAGGCTACAAAGAATGTTCCGGTCACTTTTGAATTCACAATCGTTAGATCGAAACTCGCGTGAACCTTATTCGAAATTGTGCACAAAACCTTTTTATATAAAAGTTACTAGTGCACTATCGAAATAAGAACAAACTTTTCTCTCTTTTCCTCTTGGCCGAATTCTCACACTAATCTAAGAGTTGGATTTTATTTTTCTCAAGCAAAAGAAAAATAACTCTCAAGTAAGCATTAGGGTTAGCCGAATTCTCTTTGCACAATATATATACATAGGTCGCATAATACACTTGCCTAATCTAATATATATTATCGCACTGAATCCTTCTATGCCCAATATATATATATAGTGCACGAATCCACTTCTCTTATATATATTATATATAGTCAAAATCTGCACTTTACTTATATATCATATATAGTGCACGAATACTGCTTATATTATATAATATATATTTATATCTATAAAGCATATATATCTATATATATTCCGGCTAATTGCCATATATATTTTATATATATCTATATATTGAGGCTGAAATCCTTTACCATTTAGGATTTGTGTCTTTTGACTTAAATCCTAACCCTAGGTAGATTTCCTTAGAATTCCAAACCCTAATCCAACTCTTTAGTGTATTTGTGACTATATCAAAGACTTCCTAATTTGACTAGATAAATAAATTCCCTTTATTTATCTACTTACCAAATAAAGTCTTTAATATTTATTATACTACCACAATAGTATACTACTAAGAAACATATTTCCTAGTCAGAAAAAGATTTTGATTTTTAATTAAATAATTAATCAATCAATTAATTAATTTCCATTTAATCAATTAATAAAAATAAAACAATATAATATTATATATATCTCGGCCATGTGCCATATATATTAATATATCTATATATTGTTTTTCTATTTTATTAAATCCATTGGACTCTAATAAAAAAGCCCACATGTGAACCAGACCCATTCTTACTAAAAGAAACAAGCCCACATGCCTTTCATTAATAAATTAATATAATTGATCAGCCCATTAAATAAATAATGTGCAAATTATATTCTTAATATATTAAATACAATTCTAGATGGACCCATAAATTGGTCCGGTAGAATATATCAAGTGATCCATGCAAGTCCGTGTGGATTGGGGATCTTGGCGGGCTATCTAAATTTAAGCTTCAATAGACATAACCTAATCACAATCAACAAATGATTCACATAGGTCCGATCTATTAATTTTAACTCATTCCACTAAAGAGCTAAAATTGAACTCTTAAATAAAGATAGAATAAGTAAATATTTCTCATTCGAACCCTAGACAATCTTATTGGAGATGGTGTATCCTCGTGAAGAATATCAGTAATCGCCAAGAGCTCATAGACCGCCTATAGCTCTCCAAGTTACCATATTTACTCATATGACCACATTTTGAACTTGGATATTTTGACTTGTCCAGAAGCCATGTTTCAATAGACTCTATTGAAAACTTAACGTTAAGATTCAAGATTCAACATCCAATACCTCAAAACATCCATATGATGATATTCTACTCTCATTTAATAAATGGAGCCACGATGTCCATATCTATAAATGAAGTCCTCTATCGATTAACAAATGAATACCACCAAACTATCGAGGATAGACTATGCTATATAATCGTACTCCTTGATAACTCAAATGATAACACTTGCAACCATAAGTCCATCATTTATCTCATGATTAAGATAGACTCTCTGATTGTCCTAATAATGAAAAGACTATTATCTATTGACGGTTCTAGATAAAGTATTTCATTGTGATCCAGTTCAATGCACCCAGTGCACTAGATTCTTTTACTCGAAGACCCTCCGATGATTTCAGACTCATCATAACTCATTTGAGATCACTCAAATGCTAGCAAAAGAATTCTACAACTTTAACAAGATAAAGGTGCCCAACCTTTAACTTAAGTTGTGAACATTATTCAAGACTAACTAAAGAATTGTGTCTACCTCATATATATCCAGATGTACGAAAAATTCTTCTTTTCTCATAGTCTTTTGACCTTATGATTATTTACTTTTGACAATTATAATAATTAAACTATAAATGCTATAAGATTTGTTAAACCAGAAATCACATTATGAATATGAATAGATTGTCAAAAACATTATTACACTCTTGCTATTGAGCATAATCCTAACATCATCTTCAGTGGAGCATATCCATCTTCAACCACCATCCATGCCCTATCATGGATTTGGCATAAGTATGCTTCCATCTTCCCCTTCCATGAGGAGTAATTATCGCCGGTGAGCAACGGTGGCCTCACGCTCGACGCTCCCTCTTTGCTCATCCTGAAACCACTCATAGTGTTTGGATGAATGCAAAATGTATGAATAAATCATAAATCAAAAATCACTCACAATGCAAAACACACCAAAAATGAGCTAGGATTACCTAAGTATATCTAGGAACCCACTCTGATACCAATTGAAACAAATTAACGGTGTGTTCTAATATTAATCTAGAGGGGGGGTGAATAAATTTTAATCGTTATTACCCAATTTTTGCATGTATATCAATTTTACGAAAATGCCCCTAACTAGTCACAATAATATAACAAGTGTAATATGGTGCAGAATGTAAATAACACTTGATATTTACGTGGAAACCCTCACGGGAAAAACCACGGGCTGTTATGTGCGCCACACACGAACCTCGAATCCACTAATTGAAATGATTACAACCTAATCCCAGTTTAATGATCTAATCCCGATCAATAATCATCACAGCTACCTAATCCCGGTATAAGTGGACCTAGTCCAATTGCTTGCGAATTAAGTAACCTATTCCCGGTCACTACACAAGACTTAATTCTCTAAGAAGAGATAATACAACCTAAGTGAATATATGAAATATCCAAAAATGCAATTAGAGCTAGGTAATCCTATATGCTTATCTAGGATGATGATTTTTCAATTAATTAAATCCTAGATATCAAGAGCTAAATGACATGTCATAAAGCTTAGTTAATCAAAGATTAAACAACCTAGATATAGCTATCAAAATACAACACTCAATCATGTCAACACAACAATCTTTATTTTGTATCTAGAATATATTCTAAGAACATACAAATAATACAAGAGATGTCAATGATAAATAAAACACTAATTATATATGATAATAGTGAAGAACTTACCAAAGAATGTGTGTTGACCAAAACCCATGCAAGCAAGCATCCTAACTATGCTAGAAAATGCTAGATGATATTTTGATGCATATGAGAATGGTTTTTGAGTGTTAAAAATGTGTTCTTGATTTGATTTTCTCTCAAATGTCTCTCTTTGAAGTTTAGGGTTCTTAGAGTCAAAGAACATGTATTCAGAAAATGAGAAAGTGTGATAATTATAGACATCAAGAACAGGGCATGTGAAAAGACAAGTTTGCCCCTGAAACGCACCAATCGACGGTTTCAATCGGCGACCAGGCCGCCGATTACAACTACCGAATTGAGCCTGTGAAGAATAGAGCATCAACGACGGTTTCATTTGGCGGTTTCATAACCGTCGATCCAACCGCAGAATCAAACCCGAGAGATCTTAACCTCAGAATTGCTCCAGACACTTCTGGACACAAACGGCGGTTTCATTCGGCGGCCAGGCCACCGATCATAACCGCCAATCACCAACAGAGGTGAAAACTAAGGAGAAGCCATGGGCATTCTCCGTAGGCGGTCTTCGCACAAAACCAAGCACATTCTAGTGCATGCGCGGATGTTTCTGAATAATATCGGGAAACAAATTACTAGGCACATATACACACAACAAGATATATCAATCAAAGTGCTAGTGTGTAAAGTGACATGTGAAGAGTATGCACACAAATGCAAGTATGCTAAGTGTGTTTGTGCATTCTAAGTCTTTTCAAAGGAAACCAAACACTAGAAGTATACCTTTAGAGTGCTTGTCCCTTGAGGTCTTGGAAGGGCCTTCGAGCTTGAAGTTCAATCACCTAAACTACCCTTACACAATAAACCCCAACACGTGGTTTGTCCACGAAATAAGCCAATCAATAAAATGGGAATCCTTACAGGAATTATGAGAAAAAATGGGTGTATACAGTGAAGAGTGGTTATTGGCTTGCCCTTTAGGATAGAATCCTTACCTTTGTCTCCAATCCTCCTGCCGTGAGCAAATGGTGGCGTACTTTATGGAAGCTGAACATACCACCAAAGGTCAGAATTTTCATATGGCGTGCTTGCTTGAATGCTATCCCTACAATGGAAAACCTCTGGAAAAGGAAAATCGTTTATGCTCCTTCCTGTCCTAGCTGCTCTTCTTATTCAGAGTCTTCTAGCCACGCAATCTTCAGGTGTAAGGTGGCAAAGAGGAGTTGGGAGGGGTCGGGGTTTAGCTCTTGCTTGGCCTCTTTGAAGAATTTCCCTGTTCTCGACATTTTTCTGGCGATCTCCTCAAAAGTTTCGAAGGAGGTTTTCTTCTCTTTTTGTATGGCAGCTTGGGCAATCTAGAAAATCAGAATGCCCTGCTTAATAATGTTTCTTCTAGGAATCCTGAATTGGTGTTTGCTTGGGCCTCTGATTTGCTTGTTGAGTTCCAGGATTCTTTGTAGGTTCTGCTCCCTCCTGGTCCTCCTTCTTTGGTGAGCCCCTCCACTGACTGGATTGCTCCTCCGCCTGGCCTGTTGAAGCTGAATACATCCTCTGTTTCTTGCAAGAATTCCAAGAGTATTGGAGTTGGAGCGGCGATTCGGGACGACAAAGGGAGAGTCATTGCAGCTAGATCCATCCCGCTGGATGGCTCTTTTTCTTTGGAGGTTGGCCAACTCTTAGCCTTATGGGAAGGCCTGTGGCTTGCTAGGTCACAGAATTTGCTGTTATTTCAGTAGAGACCACCTCTCCCACCGTTGTTTCCTCTGTTTGTAGTCCTGGTTCTCCCTTCGGGGATGTTGATTTTATTGTCTCTGACATTAAGGCGTTAATTTCTGAAGTAGGTTCCTGTACGTGCCAAGCCATCCCTCTTTCGGGAAATTGCCTGGCACTTAATCTTGCTTCACAAACCTTCTCCTCTGCGAAGGAGTCTTTCTGGCTGGATCTCAGCCTTTCTTCTGTTATTCCTGTTGTGTAGTTTTCTTTCTTTTCTTAACCTTATATCAAAAAAGAAAAAAAAATTTGTCTTTATTTTTATAAATTATTATTTTTCATGTTGTATTTTATATTACTTGAGTTTAACTACCGTACACTTTCAATATAGCTACTTAGTAGCTGCTACTGAGTTGAGTTAGTTATTAATCTTTGGATTTCAATCTAACGTTCTACAAAAGTTAAACATTTATGACTTAAAAAAAATAAAAACTAAAATAAAATAATCCTCCCTCTATCATAACTAGCCCTGCAACTATGACGTTCCTGTATAGCAACTAAATCCATATTAAATTTATCTTGTGAAATTTGATGCCAAATGAATTAGGAGTTTGTCGGTACTACATAAGTGGTCCGAATATCTATTCCTACAATCGAAAGATATCTATTTTCACAACCCGTCAATGAATTAGTACATGTACAACTCCAATATTCACTTCCACAATCAAGAGATATTTACTCTCATATTCCAGAGAAAATGGCTCACACATACTTAATGAAACTCCAACCCTTGCCACAAAAATGGAAGGGAAGGAGCACACCAAGAGGATGTGCAACTCAAATACAATTTTGAGTTGTTGAAAATTATTACAATACTAAAAAGATGAGGTTTCTTTTATTAATGCTCTTGAACCCAAATCAATAAGGTTATAAGTTGCAGTCATGTTATCTATTTCAAAATAAAATAAAAATATTAAGATACTAAAAACTTTGTTCTACACCAAAGACAAACCCAACACCTTTCTATTAAAGTTAAAAAATATATATATATATTCATGTATTATTTTTTATATATATAAATGATATTGGATAATCAAACTTTACTTGTATTTATCTTTCCAAAAAAAAAAATATTATCAAAATTGCCCATGTAATTTGACTAATTTCTCGATTTCCTCCTTTAGTTTTATTAATGGTCATTAGTTCATTACCCCCTCTAGTTTACTCTAATACAACATAGTGAGATACCCAAAATCCCCGGTTGTTAGGTTTATCGTCTAATATTTGATAGCTATGGATAAATAGTTAAAATACTAAGAATATAAAATTGAATGTTTTTTTAGTAAAAAATTAATTGTTTTGATGAAATTGGACTGGCTTAAGGGGAAAAAGCATCACAAGCGATTATATGCTGAAAAACCCATAAGCAGTATCTAGAAATATATAAATAAAGGAAAAATAGTGACAAAAGTAATCAAAAAACATAACAAAACAGAGGACGTAGCCCCAAAAAATCCAGATGCACGCAGGCCAAAAAAGAAAAACAAAACTAGGAAAACATGTTCTTCGTTGGTAATGACTGTATAGTAAAATATTAATATCTTTTTGACGGCTATTAATATTAAAATAAAAAACCTAGTAGTAAAATATCAAAATAATTTAATTGTTAAAAGGGGTTTTTACAATTTGGTCCCAACTTAATTGGGAAACATCACTTTTTTACTCATTAATTCAAATTTCATCAATTTGGTCCTTATATAATTGAAAATCAATCAAATTAGTCCTACCATTAGTCAAAGTGATGGTTTTGACTAACAGTATATCTAATTTGATTGATTTTCAATTATATAAGGACCAAATTGATGAAATTTGAATTAAGGAGTAAAAATGTGATATTTCCCAATTAAGTTGGGACCAAATTGTAAAAACCCCTTAACTAATTTTTATTTTTATTTTTATTTTTTTTGCAAGATTACTCATGATAATTACATTATGAAAACTAAGTTATCACAATATCATAATACGTTGCATGTCCACGTACTTAGGGTTGACATCAACAAAAATATAAACAAAAGATACAATAAGAAGAAGAGTACATGTAGTACGTAATTGGTCCTCGTACATTATTACATATTGATCTCTATAAGCTCCAAACAAATTCGATTATTTAACAAAAATGTACGTTGATTATACAATACCACTTAAAAGAACTGATTAACCTAATGATTCGCTCATCTAAGTAGTAAGAAAGAATCGAATCGAATCAAATGGTCTTAGTCAAATCCTAAATTACAAACAACAGAGATCTATGTGGGAAAAGAAAAGAATGTACAACAGTACACGTAACACTCTATAGTCTATATATGATTATCAACCCTAGCTATAAAGCAGCCTATATTTGCATGCAACATTTACGTACCCCAAAAAAAAAAAACAATAAAAGATCGGGATCAGAAGCAGATCGAGAAATGATGATGATGAAGAATCAATAAAAGGGATCCGCTCTGATCTACCAATCACATCCGAGGCTGATGCTTGGGTTTCTTATGCATGCAACCAAGAAATGCAAGAATCAATAAATATACTAATTAATTAAAAAAAAACTAATAAAAAAATAACAATCGAATAATATAGAGTAGTCAAATTAATGATCATTACCTTCTTTTTCCACCATGATTTGGGTGCTTCTGTTGATGCTCGAGTAATTCACCACGGTGGTGGAAGAGATTTGAACAGATGGTGCATTTTTTGGTGTATTGCTTGTGACAATCATTGAATTGCTTTTCAAGAGCACTCAGTTTTTTCAATGATTTTTTACAAAAACAAAAAACAAAAAACAAAAAACAAAAAACAAGAAACAAAAAAAAAAAAAAAAACCAATATCTATGAGGAGGATCATGAAAAGGTGGGTTGAACAAGTTCTCTATTTTAGAGTCTAGAGTAGATAAGCAGCTGAGATGATGAGATGTGATATTGTGAAGAACAAAAAACCTAAAAAAGAAGAAGAAAAACGAACAATAATTGCAATTTGATGCGTGTGATTGAAATGTATAAACAAAATCAATTCAAGAAGCATAAACACCCATAACTAACTTTGGGCGGGATTAATTTCTTGTTTCTTTTCAAAATTAATTAGTTATGGCTATGGGAGTACTTAACGTAGCTATACTAATTAATATACTATACGGATATACTAATATAATCGTTTTTGCACAACTTGATCTAACCCCCTTTCACAGTTTCACCTAGATTATGATATTAATCACCAATATTTTAATATTAGGGGTATTTACAATTTGGTCCAAACTTAATTGGGAAACATTACTTTTTTACTCCTTAATTTAAATTTCATCAATTTGGTCCTTATATAATTGAAAATCAATCAAATTAGTCCTACTATTAGTCAAAGTGGTTTTGACTAACAGTAGGACTAATTTGATTGATTTTCAATTATATAAGGATCAAATTGATGAAATTTGAATTAAGGAGTAAAAAAATGATGTTTCCCAATTAAGTTGGGACCAAATTGTAAAAACCCCTTGTTAAAATATAAATAAGTAGCTGTCGAAGAAATCGTCCATCTCCTTTCTAGATTTTGATCCTTTGCTGAAACTTATCTATGTTGAACGGTGCTGTACTTTTTAAGATCTGTCTCCACGTGGCTTTAAAAAGAAACGTGTGGCTAAGATTTGTCTTTTCAATTTATCCCTCAAAGCATAACTAAAACTATTCCGTTTTGAAAGACTGAACATGCTTAATCGTTTCTCTTCATCTTCGTCTTTTCTATATTCTTGTTCGTTCAATTGCAAATCTTAGGGGGGGGGGGGTGTATTCAACTCAAAGTTTGTTGGATTTGATTGGATTCTACTGGATTTTAGAAATCCGGGTGTATTCAACTCAGAGTTTGTTGAATTTGATTGGATTCTATTGAATTTTAGAAATCCGGGTGTATTCAACTCAGATTTCATTGGATTTATTTGAAATCCAACAAAGTCCGGGGGTATTCAATCCAGATTTCGTTGGATTTCAAACAAATCCAACAAAATCCAGGTGTATTCAACTCAGATTTTGAAGGATTTCAAACAAATCCAATGAAATCTAGGTGTATTCAAAATCCCATGGATTTGGATGGATTTGTTTAAGTGATGGATTTAAGAAGGAAAAATATAAATAGAGAGGTAATTCACAAATCTTGCCATTTATGCAAGGATTTGGATGGATTTGCTCTGAATCTCCTTTCTGCTCAAGAACACTACCTACCCTCTCTGCTTAAGAACACCACCCACTCGTTCTTCAAAAAATAATCTCTCACCACCGCCTCTCACTCTCCCACCATTCTCTCACCACTGCCTCTCTGCTTTTCTCTGCTCAAGAACACCACCCAATTCGACGACAAACCTCAATCATCATCAAATTGACAGTCTTGGACAAGAACAACAACAATGCCAAAGGTGTGCTGATTTACAGGTGAATCGACAATCACGAAGGAAGGTTTTTGGCATGGCGGCAGCGAATCCACAGCCACTACGCCAGTGGCGATACAAATCGAGGACGAGGATAGTGGAGCATGGAGTGGTGGTGGCTGCAGCGACGACTTCCAAGTGGCACATCAAATAGAATTTTTTTTTTTTTGTTGTCGAAGAAGAAGAAGAAGTTAGGGATTTGGATTTGAAAATTTTAGGTATTTTTTGGACTTGGGCCAAATGGGTCAGTAGCAGACTTGGGCCAAATGGGAAATCCAAATCCATTTTAAAACAAATCAATCCATTTTATACTTCAATTTTTTATTTTTATTTTAAGACAAATTCATCCAAATTCATCCAATTATACAAACGAATTCCAATGAAATCCAACGAACTCTTTACACAATTCCTACAAAATCTAATGAAATCCGTGGGATTTGTGAATTCCATTGAAATCTATCACTTAAAACAAAACCATCAAACTCCGATGAAATCTGAGTTGATTTATTTTGTTTTTTTTATTAAGTTTTACAAATTTATTTATGCAACTGCAGGTGCCGATAGAAAATGTGAGCTAGCTAGCGGTGGAATTATTGGTTTCGTCGACTAGAGCCGAAACAGTCGGATACTTGGACGATCAATTTGTGCTTCCTTGCATCGGCAACGACGCTTAGTAGCCGATTCCTTGCTTTCTTTTTCATTTTTGTGTCTATCGTGTTTTGGTGTTTTCAACTTATGAGTGGTCTTCTAATTGGACTGATTCTAGTGCAACAAGGATCTGCGATTGTCAAGGTATTTAAATTGATAAAGAAAAAAAACTCTACGAAAAAAACAAAACAAAGAGACAGCCTGATAGTATTTTCAATTTTGTCTAGAATCTCATTTAAAGTAGTTTGTCAAAATTGAAGACAAAAGGTGGGTGACAATCGAAGCCTCAAGAATCCTTTACAAAAGGTGGGTGAGAGCTTTTTATTAAATGAAAAAGTGTACACGTGTCAAACAATGAGTGGGAAAGGTAAATGGGAAAGGCAAATAGGAAAGGTAGATAGCATTCCCCTATATATATATTTATCAAAACAACATCGTTCAAATTTGGTAGTTATGTGAAAAAGGAAAAAAAAAAAATCATAGCCACACATTTTTTTACTAAGCCACATAGAGATAGATCTTGAAAAGTACAACATAGTTATCAACACATTTTTTATTAAGCCACGGAGTAATCTTCCGAATCTTTGCATTTATTGTTGGATTTGTCAATTGCTAGATTTTAGGTGATTGTCTTGCAATTTCATGGAGGATACACTGAAGTCTAATTTTATTGATGATTCTTTATGATTACTGTGTATAGTGGTGGACATGGGTTGGTTTGGGTGACTATACCCGAACCAAACCATTATAAAATCAGTTTAATTTCTTACAACCCAAACCAAACCATTTATAATGTAAAACCAAACCAAACCAAACCAAATTGATAAAAATCGGTTTGGTTCGGTTTGGTTTAGCGGTTTAAGAAAATAATTACATTATTTTTTATTTGAATAAATTTAATAATATCAAATTATCTATACAAGTAGTTAAACCAATTATCAATAAGATAAATAATAATACTAAGAGTAATGCTAGGCTTCCCAATTTTTTTTTCCAAAATTCTTTCCCAAACGTGTGTAGCACACGAGGTGTCAACATCACATCATTTACCATATAATCTCATAATTTCCAAGATGTTGATACCTCACGTCCTACAAACATTTGGGAAAAATTTTGGGAAGCCTAGCATTACTCTAATACTAATCTAAAATACTAAATTAACTCAAGTGCAAAATGATTATCGTTAAAAAAAGAAAAAAGAAAAAAGAAAAAAAAAACTCAAGTGTAGAATGCCTAAAACTTATAAAATAAAAATAAATCGTTTAAGTTTCTATATTAATAATATCCACCACCGTCTAAGCAACCATTTTGAAGTTTCGAAGTTCACTTCTTGTTGCATTGGGTTAACTTTAGTTTTTATTTGTTTTCTCCAATAATTTAATTAATAAAATATATATATATATATATATTTAAGTATGTAATGGTTTGGGTTGGGTTATACGGTCTGTTAAAACACAACCCACAAACCAACCCAAACCAATTGGGTTGCTCAAAAACAACCCAATCGGTTTATTTTATTTAACGAAACCAAACCAACCCGCTTAAATTGCTTTGGTTTGGGTGGGTTGATCGGTTTGGCGGTTTGGGTGCCCACCCCTAGGCCTATGTAGGTGGCGAGTTCGTGGCAATTCGCCTATATAGGGATTCTCCGGTGAGCAAGTTCCTTTAGTGGGCGACTTGCTCTTTATCGTTCAATTTGTCGCTGCTGTACCTAACCAGTGTGGCTGATATGGCCTAATGTCGTGGTAGTTTGGTTCCACGAATTCCAGGTTTTGTGCTGATGTGTCAAATCGAATGAAATTACCCCAAACAATACCCCATAAATCCTTAAGGTGGGGTATTGGCGATTTTCTTCTTTTTGCGAGTTGGTAGTTCTCTGAAACGAATTTATTGAGATCTTTGCATTTAATGCTGCATTAATGGGTCGTCCGGCTTTCAATAGTCTTGGTAACCGTGCTTTTTATATTAACATTTTAAAACATTCGAACGACTCAATGATAGGAGATAAATGAAGGATCATCTCGCTTCATTTCGTCTCCTATCACGACACGTGCACTGCTATGAATGGTGGGAAAGTTACCCTTTGTATTTCGCCCCACTATTTTCCTTAATGAGTACGCTTCTCAAAACGACACGCCCATCGGTTTTTCTTCTTTCCTTAAACCCTATAAATACTGGTGCCCTATTGACTTGTGTTCACCAAAAATTGTCACCGGGGTGAAATTTTCAATTATCGGTTTATAAGGGACCCTGATCGGGATAAATCTGGGCTAGCGGGATACCTAGTAGCACGATACCCCGATGGTTCCTATAGATCGACTAAGTGTGCAGTACAATAGTAGCAAGATAAGAAGGATTCTGATATATAGTAGAAGGTGGACTGGCCTAAGGGGAAAAAGCATCACGTAGGATCATATGCTGAAAAACCTCTAGGTAGTATCCGGTGGAGAGAGATCTTTTATATATTTATGAATAGGGCGTGCTCCGGAGAGCTTACATAAGTAGGAGAATAACACAACATAAATGCTCCAGAGAGCTTACAATAATAGGCGAGCTAGGCCCTTTTCTCTAATCAGTAGAAAAGAAGAAGAAGAAGAAGAAGAAGAAGAAGCAGAAGATGATACCGGTTGGGGAAGAAGCTGTAGGTCTTTTTTGCAAGAAGAAGAGGACCCCGCTCAATAGAGAGCTTTGTCATATTTATAGATTCTAATTCTTGTTGCCCACTCCATCAATTTAGTCAATCAATCCACAATTATAGGAACACTGATTTGGCATTGATTGAGTTGAATATTCTCTCATTAATGGCATTGTGAATGGCCATTAAAGAGTTGACTGATCCCTCATTAATGGCGTTGTGAATGGCTATTAAAGAGTTAACTATCTTCATTAATACGGTTGATTATCTCCATTAATAGGGTTGACTATCTCCATTAATGGCGTTTGATTATCTCCATTAATAGGGTTGACTATCTCTATTAATGCCGTTGTGAATGGCCGGAGAGGTCAACCTTCCTTGTATTTGAATGCTGGCGCATACTGTCCTTCTTGTAGCATGGTTTTGGTCTTCCTTGGTAATTTGACAGACAGTGTATTAAGACCTCCCTTGTTGACGCCTTCTATGTTAGGTGGTTGGGAGGTGCTTGGAGGATCGGTCTGGGTAGGAAACATGATACGGAGTATCGAGTGCGGGGCACCGAGTACTAGGCGCGGGATACCAGGTACCAGGTGTGGGGTACCGGGTACCAGGTGCGGGGTACCGGGTACCAGGTGCGGGGTACTGAGTACCAGGTGCAGGATATCAGGTACCAGGTGCGGGGAACTGAGTACTAGGTGCCGGGTACCAAGTACGGGGTACGGGGTACGGGGTACGGGGTACCAGGATACCAATGTGGCGCGACATCAAGATACTGTGTTTCATGGATCATGCGGTAGCGGGGTATCGAGATAGTGTGGTAGCGGGATCCTTAGGATCCTGGGTTCATTCTTTCTTCAATCAAACGACTTTGACATGGATGGAAAATTCTTCTTTTGACCCTTGCCAAAAAAGGTGGTTAACAATAGGTATCGAACTACCTGATACCACTCTGACCAAGATCTACCGCGATCCCGGTCCCTCTGAATTGTTAATTGGAAAAATCACCCTAGTGACAATTTTCGGTTAACACTTTTGGCGCCGTCTATGGGAAAAAAAAAAAAAAAAACTCCCCACCTTTAATAAAACTGACAAGCTTTACCCAGAAGAAGTAGAAGATGAGGCTCCGATCCTCTCAGGGGCAGCCCGTCACCTTAGGGCCCCATTCTCTCGCTTCCACCCAAAGAAATCAAGGGAAGAGGAAGGGAACAAGAAGCCAGATCTCGGCACCGATTCCACCACCTAACACCAGCTCCGCGCCGTAGGACCCCGTGGTCCCAGAGGTAAGTTGGGATGCCATGGAACAACATGCTGCCGCTTATGTGGAGAGTATCCGTCTCCGGATGATTGCCCAAGGAATACCTTTTGAAGCACCCAGACTTGCAGAAGGAGCGGGACCAAGTACCCGGGTACTGGTCTTTGACAGACTCGGGCCACCACTACCAGGTGCCAGATTATCCTAGAGATCTTAGACCTCAATAGGTGAAATCAGCCTTCGACATCCGGCCCAGAAGGATCCAGCCAACAATCAGACCGGCAGCAGAAAGGAAGAATCCTCAACCCGATACATGTGGCAGTATTAGACCTAGGAGGAACCAGCGGGATACCCGACCTCGGAAGGGGGAACTTAAGGAACCAACTGTGGAGTCAGAAACTGAAACAAATTATAGCACGGTGTGTATAAAACTATCTAGAGGGGGGGTGAATAGATTTTAAGCTTTTTACCCAATTTTTCGTGTTAGTCAAAATTACGAAATTACCCCTAAATAGATAAAGCAATAAATCAAGTATAAAATGCGGAAATTAAACAAGACTTGATTTTTACGCGGAAACCCTCACAGGAAAAACCACGGGCTAGTAAGTAAGCCACACTCGAACCTCGAATCCACTAAATGTGTAAAACGATTACAACCTAATCCCGGAAGTAATCACACACCTACCTAATCCCGGTATGAGTGAACCTAGTCCAATTTGCTTGCGATCTAAGCAACCTAATCCCGGATGCTACACATAAGACTTACTTTCTCTATGAAGAGAATAACAACCCTAAGTGAATATATGAATATTCAAAATGCAACATAGAGCAAGGGAAACCCTATATGCTTATCTAAGATGATTAATATGCAATTAGAGCAATCCTAGATATCAAAACTAAATGACATGTTAAATCAAATAGTTTAGCTAATCAAGATTAAGCACAAAACCTAATTAGCTATCACAATACAACTTCTCAAACATACATCATACTAATCTCAAACTTGTATTCAAAGTATATAAAATAACATACAAGTAATTAAATGAGATTGCTTGTTAAGAGAAACACAAAATATGTAAGATATTAGTGAAAAGCTTACCAAGCAAAGTATGATGAAGAATCCATGCAAGATTATATCTAGATGATCAAGGATGATGCTAGATGATGATTGATAATCATGAAAAAGTGTTTGAGTAAACTAAAAATGAGTTCTTTGGAATTTTTCTTCTCTCTGAAAAATATCCTAAGTATGGAATCTGAATATGAACTCTTGTAATTGACCTAAAGTCAAAGAGGCATATATATAGGGGGCCAAAACAAGGTGTGGTCGTTTTGATAAGTTTGCCTCAATATTGCCTTGGGCGCTGTACGTAGAGCGCCTCTTGTACAGCGTTTGTACAACGCCCATACTCTGTTCTCACGGGAAAACAGAGTGGCGCTGTACGTAGAGCGCTTTGTACAGCGCCTGTACAGCGACCCAATAGCGATCGAATTAAATCTATCAGGTTTGAACAGCGCTCAATGGGTGCTGTTCGTACAGCGCTTCTGTAGAGCGCTTTTGGGAACGCCCAATGCAAAAATGCAATCCTAAGTCTAAGCATGACAATGCAATTGGATATGCAAGATGCAATCAAACTAACATGCAAGAAGAGATGTTAATGAACATTAATGCACAAAAGTAAGACACACAACATACAAGTATTAAACATATGCATGAGTTGTGAGTATGTGCAACTATCTCTTCAAGACAAGTAAGCACAAAGAAATATACCTTCGGTGCTTATCAAAACGAGGTCTTCAAAGGGCTTCGAACAATAAACCCGATACCTAGGCTACCCTTACAAAGAACCCCAATATGTGGTTTGTCCACGAAATAAGCCAATCAACAAATGGGAACCTTACAATCTCCCCCTTTGGCTATTTCGTGACAAAACCACCACTCACAATGATTCCTCACATTAAACTAGAAACAACGGGATAATATAGATTTTCTACAATACAAAGAGATAAGAAAATAAACTTCAAGTCTTCAATCTCTTGTAGAATAATCAAGCCCTGAAAAGAAAGTTTCTAACATTTCCAATACAAGTAAAAAGTGAGATGAATCAAGTGAGAACAAAAACAAGCATTTGCATTTTAAAAGTTTAGGCACAACATTATGAAATGTATGTGTATGCAATGCTCCCCCTCAACATGGTTACTCCCCCTTAATGTATATTCTCCCCAACAAGCACAATTGCTACTACAATTTGCAACTCCCCTTACCATATCCTACTCCCCCTTTTTGTCATGATATAGGCAAAGGAGTAGTCCCCAACCGGGTCACTCATAGCAACGAGAGATAGTAGCATGCAAGATATTTGCATATATATATAAGTCACTTTATGCACCTCAATTAGTTGAAGAGAAACAAGGAGATTTATTTGAAAGAAAATGTGTGAATCAAACATGCTTTGCATACAAGACATGTAGCATTCAAGCCCAAAATACAATGGTATTTGGCAAAGCAAATGACAAAGGTTTCTAATAAAAATTCAAACCAATTTCACCAATGTCATGAGTAAAGCAAGGATATAGAATATATTGATTTCAATTTAAGAACAACTATATCCAACTTTATAATCGAAACATGGCATGAGCGACTTTGCACCCTTTTTGATTTTTCCGGATAAGATATCCGTATGATAGTAGCCATGTTCAACTAATAAAGAAGGAGAGTCATTTGGAATGTAAATTCCTTTGAACGGATACAAGATCCTTTATTCATTTTGAGTCTCATAAGCTTTCACACAAGGTTTTGCATTTTAAGAATATGCAATCATCAATTCATGCTTTTCATGTGAGCATGTTATATGAATTTCATGCTTTTTCATTTGACATTAGCATGTTATTTAAGAATCATCATGTCATGGAGATAATCATAGGTCATTCAAATCATACTTCCTATATACATCTCCTAGTCCAAAAATGCATGTTTGAACATAAATATGACATGGATTGTAAACAAGCAAGGTTCACACTTATTGAATTGAAAACATATATACATATGTGCAACCAAGCTTACTTAAACAATTAAAAGAAGAGGCATAAGTTATTTCAATTTTTTTGCAAGAGACAAGAATACAAAATAGCTCTCTTTGCTTGAGTTCCCCATATGGGGTCAATCATAGAACATCACTCCACAAGACATATCCCAATAGATCTACTAAAAGTTTTTAATCGAGTAGCATCTAAGGGTTTAGTAAATAAGTCCGCAAGTTGATCATTAGTACCTACATGTTCAAGTACTATGCATTTATTTTCAACAAGCTCTCTAATGAAGTGATGGCGGATGTCAATATGCTTAGTTCTAGAATGTTGTACCGGATTCTTGGAAATATTAATAGCACTCATGTTATCACAAAAGAGAGTGAGAGTACCTTGGTTGAATCCATAGTCTACTAGCATTTGCTTCATCCATAGGAGTTGTGTGCATCCACTCCCCGCGGCTATGTACTCGGCCTCGGCCGTGGACAAGGAAATAGAGTTTTGCTTCTTGCAAAACCAAGACACCAAGTTGTTGCCTAGAAAGAAGCAACCGCCCGATGTGCTCTTCCTATCATCGCAATTTCCTGCCCAATCCGCATCACTAAAGCCTACAAGACTAGCATTAGTGTCAAAAGAGTACCAAATCCCATAGTTGGATATCCCATTCACATAGCAAATGATTCTCCTTACGGAAGAGAGATAGGACTCCTTAGGATCCGCTTGGTACCTAGCACACACACCCACACTAAAGGAGATATCGGGCCTACTTGCGGTCAAATAGAGCAAGCTACCTATCATGCCACGATATAACGTTTGTTCCACACTTTTACCACTAGCATCCTTGCTTAGCTTCAAAGTGGTACTCATGGGTGTATTACAATGTTTGGCATTCTCTAAACCAAACTTCTTCACTAGGTTTTTGGCATATTTGGCTTGGGTTATGAAAATCCCATCATCTAATTGCCTAATTTGCAAACCTAGGAAGTAACTAAGCTCACCAACAAGACTCATCTCAAATTCATGAGACATAACATCAACAAATTGTTGGACCTTGGTGTTGTTGGTGGAGCCAAATACAATGTCATCAACATAGATTTGAGCTATAAATAACTCATCTTTGTTTCTCTTGATGAACAAGGTCTTGTCAACACTACCTCTTGTGTAGTCATTGTCAACAAGAAATTGAGTGAGGCGCTCATACCAAGCCCTCGGTGCTTGTTTCAACCCATATAGTGCCTTCTTGAGGCGATAGACATGGTTGGGGTGGTGTGCATCCACAAACCCCTTGGGTTGTTCCACAAACACTTCCTCTTGCAAGAAGCCATTGAGGAAGGCACTCTTGACATCCATTTGGTGCAATTTGAACTTGTGCACACAAGAAATGGACAAGAGAAGCCTAATGGACTCTAAACGGGCAACGGGAGCAAATGTCTCCTCAAAGTCGATACCCTCAATTTGAGAGTACCCTTGTGCTACAAGTCTAGCCTTGTTCCGCACTATGTTGCCATCCTCATCGGATTTGTTCCTAAATATCCATTTAGTGCCTATGACATTAGTGGTCTTAGGCCTAGGAACTAGAGTCCAAACCTTATTTCTTTCGAATTGGTTTAGCTCTTCTTGCATGGCAAGAACCCAAAATTCATCATTTAAGGCTTCTTCATGTAGGGAAAAATACGGTCAACGCAGCGGAAGCGAGACTAAAAACGAGTTTAGTATAGTTTAAAATTTTTCCATAATTTGAACCTTAACCCTCTAATTAATTAACATATAATACTAAAGATATCATACCTTTGTCGCGTGATCCGATTGACATTGCGTCGATGGTAATCCGCAAGATCTTCCAATCCAATCACGAACGTGAATCACCTAGGAGCATGGTCTCCCTTCTCTTTGAATTATGTACCTGAGGATGGATTAACAAAACTTTTTATTTTTCGTTAGTCACAACAAATTCCAAGAGGCTACAAAGAATGTTCCGGTCACTTTTGAATTCACAATCGTTAGATCGAAACTCGCGTGAACCTTATTCAAAATTGTGCACAAAACCTTTTGATGTAAAAGTAACTAGTGCACTATCGAAATAAGAACAAACTTGTCTCTCTATTCCTCTTGGCCGAAAATCACACTAGTCTAAGAGTTGGATTCTATTTTTCTCTAGCAAAAGAAAAAACTCTCTCAAGCAAGAACTCTCGGGTTAGCCTAATATATTGTATATATATATCGTGCTAATATACTTGCACAATATATTATTTATATATATCTCTGCATGAAATCAATTTGCATATATTTGTTTCACATGTATTCATGCATACATCTATTTTTATTTGCATTCCGCATGCATATATGTATATATATTCCGCATGCATTCATGCATATATATTACTTGCATTCCGCATGCATATATGTATATATATTCCGCATGCATTCATGCATATATATAATCTATATATTCCACATGCATATATATAAAATACAAACCCTAATCCAACTCTTTAGTGTATTTGTGACTATATAAAAGACTTCCTTATTTGACTAGATAAATAAATCCCTTATTTATCTACTTACCAAATAAAGTCTTTTATTTTAATTATACTACCACAATAGTATACTACTAAGAAACATATTTCCTAGTCAGAAAAAGATTTTGGTTCTTAATTAAATAATTAATCAATCAATTAATTAATTCTCATTTAATTAAATAATAAAAATATAACAATATAATATCATATATATATCTCGGCCATGTGCCATATCTATTAATATATCTATATATTGTTTTTCTATTTTATTAAATCCATTGGACCTTAATAAAAGGCCCACATGTGAACTAGGCCCATTCTTACTAAAAGAAACAAGTCCACATGCCTTAATACAATTCTAGATGGACCCATAATTAGTCCGGTAGAATATATCAAGTGATTCATGCAAGTACGTGTGGATTGGGGATCTTGGCGGGCCTATCTAAATTTAAGCTCCAATAGACATAACCCAATCACAATCAACAAATGATTCACTTAGGTTCAATCAATTAATTTTAGTTCATTCCACTAAAGAACTAAAATTGCACTTTTAAATAAAGATGGAATAAGTAAATATTTCTCATTCGTACCCTAGACAATCTTATTGGAGATGGTGTGTCCTCGTGAAGAATATCAGTAATCGCCAAGAGCTCATAGACCGCCTATAGCTCTCCAAGTTACCATATTTACTCATATGACCACATTTTGAACTTGGATATTTTGACTTGTCCAGAAGCCATGTTTCAATAGACTCTATTGAAAACTTAATGTTAAGATTCAATATCCAATACATCAAAACATCCATATGATGATATTCTACTCTCATTTAATAAATGGAGCCACGATGTCCATATCTATAAATGAAGTCCTCTATCGATTAACAAATGAATATCACCAAACTATCGAGGATAGACTATGCTATATAATCGTACTCATTGATAACTCAAATGATACCACTTGCAACCATAAGTCCATCATTTATCTCAGGATTAAGATAGACTCTCCGATTGTCCTGATAATGAAAAGACTATTATCTATTGACGGTTCTAGATAAAGTATTTCATTGTGATCCAGTTCAATGCACCCAGTGCACTAGATTCGTTTACTCGAAGACCCTCCGATGATTTCAGACTCATCATAACTCATTTGATCCCACTCAAATGCTAGCAAAAGAAATCTACAACTTTAACAAGATAAATGTGCCCAACCTTTAACTTAAGTTGTGAACATTATTCAAGACTAACTAAAGAATTGTGTCTACCTCATACATATCCAGATGTACGAACAATTCTTCTTTTCTCATAGTCTTTTGACCTTATGATTATTTACTTTTGACAGTTATAATAATTGAACTATAAATGCTATAAGATTTGTTAAACCAGAAATCACATTATTAATATGAATAGATTGTCAAAAACACTATTACACTCTTGCTATTGAGCATAATCCTAACACTTCAACCTTTTTGGGTTCAATTTGAGAGGTGTAGCATGTGTAGCTAATAAGATTAGCAAGTTGACGTCTAGTCCTAACACCCTCATTTACATCTCCAATAACATCCTCTTTGTTATGGAGTCTTCTAACCCATGAAGCGGGTTCATTAGAGTCCAAGAGAGGGACTCTAGTAGTGGGTTGTGTGACTTCATCATTTTCATTAGATGTCCCAACATTGGGAGTCACCACAACCCTCTCCAAAGGAGAAACATCACTAATAATAACCTCCTCCTCATGATCATTTGACTTGAGCCTAGTATCATCAAATACGACATTGGATGATTCCATAACACTTAGAGTTTTTAAATTGAAAACTCTATAGGCTCTACTATTCAAGGCATAGACAATAAAAATACCCTCATCACTCTTAGCATCGAATTTGCCAAGTTGATCACGGTCATTCAAAATGTAGCATTTGCTTCCAAAAGTGTGGAAGTAGCTAACATTTGGCCTCTTGCCTTTCCATAACTCATAGGAGGTATTTCTAGTACCGGGCCTTAGGAAAACACGATTCCCTATATAGCAAGCCGTATTGACGGCTTCGGCCCATAGGTTCCTAGGGACATTGTTGCTAAGCAACATCACACGGGCCATCTCTTGAAGGACCCTATTCTTCCTCTCAACAACTCCATTTTGTTGAGGTGTCCTAGGAGCCGAGAACTCATGGGAGATGCCTAAGCTATTGCAATAGCTTTCAAATGAGGCATTCTCAAATTCACTCCCATGGTCACTTATAATCCGTTTTATGCTTTTAATATTAGAATTCATCTCATTTTGTATTTTATTACAAAGCATTTTAAACTTATCAAAAGTTTCGGATTTTTCTCTAAGAAAATATGTCCATGTGAACCTAGAGAAATCATCAACACAAACAAAAATGTATCTCTTTCCACCCAAACTTTCGGTTTGCATGGGACCCATGAGGTCCATGTGGAGAAGCTCAAGAGGCTCCTTGGTGGTGAGATACTTACCCTTTTTGTGCATGCTTTTAGTTTGCTTTCCTTGTTGGCAAGGTCCACAAACACCATTGGCTTTCTTCCCAAGCTTAGGGAGGCCACGCACACAATTGAACTTTCCAAGGGTCCGTAGATCCCTAAAGTTCATGTGGCCAAGTCTTTCATGCCACAACTCAATTTGCTCATCCATGGACACATGATTAGATACAATACTAGCTTCAAGACAATAACAATTGTCGCTAGATCTCATGCCCTTCAATAAGGTTTGTCCATCGGGTTTTAGGATAGAGCAATAATCTTTAGAAAACAAGACGGAATATCCTTCATCACTAAGATGTGAAATGCTTATTAAATTGGCTTTCAAGCCATCAACAAATAAAGCATTGGATAAGGAGGGTAATTTGGGAACGGAAATGGTTCCTTTCCCTACAACATTTCTTTTGGATCCATCACCAAAAGTGACATTTCCACCTTCCTCCATAACAAGAGTCTCGAAGAAACTCTTGTTTCCCGTCATGTGCCTAGAGCACCCACTATCCAAATACCAAATATTAGAAGAATTTGCCTTCAAGGCTATTTGTGCAACATGGCAAACATTTTTATTCTTTCTAATCCACTTAGCAACAATTTTAGCTTTCTTAGTGGTCTTTGGTACATGTGCTCTACTATTCCTAGGATCATGCAAATCAATATTGTTATTCCTAAGAGCATGCATCTTGGCTCTATTCTTTCTCTTTTCTATCATGCTTCGTGTTCTATACATTTTAATATATTGAAAGCAATTTGGTCTAATATGACCATCACAACCACATAAGTGACAAATAGGGATGACAAAAGGAATCATACCTCGTCTTTGTGCATGTATGGGAGCTCGTCCATGTCTTTGTGGATAAGTGGGTTCAATCTATCTTCGTTGTTGAACCGGTCTAGGTTGCTTCCAAGCTTGAGGTTGCATGATAGGTCTCTTTCCTTTGTGAGCCATTTGTGGAGGAATGTTGGCTTGAGGGACCCTAGGGGGTTGAGCTTGAGGTTGCCTTCTTGGCCCCATCTTCACTTGTGCATTTGAGCATTGTCCTACTTCTAATTTCTTCCTAGGAGCTTGCACCAATGAAGCTTCTTTACTCCCCAAACTCTTAACAAAAATGGTTTTCTTGGAAGTGGAAGTCTCCATATCATCTTCAAACCTGAGACCTCTCTTGTCACTTGGACTCTTTCCAACACCAAGTAAATGATCAAGCTTCTTAGTGCTAGAACCTATCCTAGCCAAGGACCATTTAACTTCTACAAGTTCCCTCTTCAAGCCTTCTTCACTTCTCTTGGATAAGTCTAACTCCTCAATTAACTTATCCTCTCTCCTCTTCAACCTTTCCACTTGTTCACTTAAGTGGTCATTGTGAGCCGAAAGTTCAAGGTTCTCTTCTCTCAACCTCTTAATCTTTATTGTACTTTTAATTGCTAAATCATTGAACTCAGGATGGTATTTAGCAAGCACCTTTTGCTCCATAAATTTCTTTATGGAATTAGAAGAGGAGTCACTTTCTTCTTCACTAGAGTCAATTTCCTCTTGACTCATTTCCTCTCTCTCACTAGCACTTTTGCTCTTGTGAGATGAGGCAAAAGCTAGGAAGTTAGCCATGAGCTCTTCTTCACTTGAAGACTCATCTTCCTCATTGGAGCCATCACTACTCCCACTCCAAGTGGCGGCCATCACTTTGTCCTTCTTCTTTTCATTGTGATTAGCACATTCGGGGGCAAAGTGACCAATCCTACCACATTCAAAGCATCGGACCCCTTTCCTTTCGGTCCTCTCTTGTCTAGGCTCAAACTTATTGAAGGAACCTTTTTTCTTCAAGTCTTGTCCTCTTGACCCAAATCCCTTCTTCTTCTTGAACCCCATAACCTTATTAAACCTTTTCACGAATAAGGCAAGGTCTTCATCCGAGTCATGCTTTGCCTCCTTTGCATCCTTAGATGCTTTCAAAGCTATTCCTTTAGACTTTTTAGGAGGAGTAGTGGTGCTAGGAGCCTTCCTAGATTCATATGCAAGGAGACGTCCAATCACCTCACTTGGCTTCATATCCATGTAGCCACTATTTTCTTCTATGGCCGTCACTTTTGATTCAAACCTATCGGGGAGAGATCTCATAATTTTTTGCTTGACTCTCCTATCCGAATACGGGTCTCCGAGTTGATGGCTTTGATTTACAATGTCCATCAATTTGATTTCGAAGTCATTGAAGCATTCATCCTCTCCCATCCTAAGTAGCTCAAATTGAGTTTGGAGGACTTGAAGCTTGGACTCCTTCACCACCTTGGTTCCCTCATGTGCAACTTGAAGGATGTCCCATGCCACTTTTGCAATCTGAGTATTCTGAATAAGCTTGTACTGATTCTCATCCATTGCACACATGATGGCATGCATAGCCTTCCTATTCCACTTTGAAGCCTCAAACTCTTGCGCGTTCCATTGCGCCTTAGGCTTCAAAACTTCTTCTCCTCCACCACCGGAAGTCATCTTGGGTAGATCATATCCGTCTTCCACCGCCATCCATGCACGGTCATGAATTTGGCATATGTAGGATTCTATCTTCCCTTTCCATTGGGAATAATTTAAACCGGTAAGAAGTGGAGGCCTTGTGCTAGAAGCACCTTTGTGGCCACCACCATTTCCACCGTTTCCACTCATAGTGTTTATGAATGAATGAAATGAATGCAAATGTATGAATGATCAAAAATCACACAAAATGCAAAACACACCAAAAAAGCAAGGATCACCTATGTATGTCTAGGAACCCGCTCTGATACCAATTGAAACAAATTATAGCACGGTGTGTATAAAACTATCTAGAGGGGGGTGAATAGATTTTAAGCTTTTTACCCAATTTTTTGTGTTAGTCAAAATTATGAAATTACCCCTAAATAGATAAAGCAATAAATCAAGTATAAAATGCGGAAATTAAATAACACTTGATTTTTACGTTGAAACCCTCACGGGAAAAACCACGGGCTAGTAAGTAAGCCACACTCGAACCTCGAATCCACTAAATGTGTAAAACGATTACAACCTAATCCCGGAAGTAATCACACACCTACCTAATCCCGGTATGAGTGAACCTAGTCCAATTTGCTTACGATCTAAGCAACCTAATCCCGGATGCTACAACCCTAAGTGAAGAGAATAACAACCCTAAGTGAATATATGAATATTCAAAATGCAACATAGAGCAAGGGAAACCCTATATGCTTATCTAAGATGATTAATATGCAATTAGAGCAATCCTAGATATCAAAACTAAATGACATGTCAAATCAAATAGTTTAGCTAATCAAGATTAAGCACAAAACCTAATTAGCTATCACAATACAACTTCTCAAACATACATCATACTAATCTCAAACTTGTATTCAAAGTATATGAAATAACATACAAGTAATTAAATGAGATTGCTTGTTAAGAGAAACACAAAGTATGTAAGATATTAGTGAAAAGCTTACTGTAAGGATTCCCTTTAATTGATTGGCTTATTTCGTGGACAAACCACATGTTGGGGATTGTATGTAAGGGTAGCTTTAGTGATAGATATTCAAGCTCAAGATCCTCTCATGTCCTCAAGGTTGATAAGCACCGAAGGTAAACTTCTATGTGCTTAATTTGCTTTGAAGAGATTAGTTGCACACACACATTCACATCTCATGCTTAATTCATTCTCTTGTATGTTGTGTATGTGTTGTTATTTTGTGCTCATTAACATCTCTTCTTGCATGCTTTACATGATTGCATCTTGTATGACCAATGCCATGCCGTGCATGCTTTTAAGAATTCATACATAGTGTCAGGCGCTGTACAAAGCGCTGTTGGAAGAACTGTTCGTACAGCGCCCATACTGACCTGGTCGAAAATGCATTTTTAAATTCATCAGGTCTGATACAATTTTGGAAGGCACTGTACGAGCGCTGTACAAAGCGCTGTTCGTACAGCGCCCCTCTGTTTTCCCGTGAAAATAGAGTAGTGGCGCTGTACAGGCGCTGTACAAGAGGCGCTCTACGTACAGCACCCAAGGCAAAAATAGGTGTAACTTATTCAAAATGACCACACTTTGTTTTGACATCCTATATATATGCCACTTTGACTTTAGGTCAATCAAGTGAGTTGATTATCAGATTTCATACTTAGAATATTTTTCTAGAAAAGAAAAATACAAAAGAACTCACCTTTAACCACTCAAATCAAACCCCTTTTGCATCAAATTTCATATTGCATCTCCTATGTCTATATAGAGTGCATCCATGTATGGGTTTGCATCATCACAACTTGCTTGGTAAGATTTTGATTAAGTTCATCTTATTTGAGTATTTTTATTATCAAGCTATTCTCTTTAATATACTTGTATGTTTTGATCATATGATAAATACAAGATTAGAGAATTAATTGTGATGAATTGATTGAGTATTGTTTGTGATAGCTAATTAGGTTTTTAATTAATCTTGATTAGCTAAGCTATTTGACATGTCATTTAGCAATTGATATCTAGGATTGATTTAAATTGATTATCTCATCATCCTAGATAAGCATCTAAGGTTACCTAGCCTTGTTTGTTATTTGAATATTCATATATATTCACATAGGTTGTTTCTCTTCATTGAGAAGTAAGTGTTGAGGCTAAAAGTGCTTAGGCCTCAAGCAAATTGGAATATGGTTGCTAATAAAGGCCCGCTGGGTAGAAGTGAGGGGTTACAGACCGGAGTGTTAGACGAGGTCTACATAGGTTGTAAACTTCATTTCAATTAGTGATTTCGAGTTCCGAGTGTGGCGCACTATACAGCCCGTGGTTTTTCCTAGTGGTTGGGTTTCCACGTATATATCAAGTGTTATTTAAATTCTGCATCTTATTACACTTGTATGTATTTTTGACTAGTAGGGGCATTTTCATAAAATTGACTTGCATGCGAAAATTGGGTAATATTTGATAAAATCTATTCACCCCCCCTCTAGCTTTATATTATACACGCCTCTAGGACTTTCAATTGGTATCAGAGCGGGTTCCTAGATATACTTAGGTTATCCTTTGCTCATTGTTGGTGTGTTTTGCATTTTGTATGTTTGTTTGATTTCTTCATACATTTTGCATTCTTCTCATGTGCATTCAGTTAACGCAAACACTATGAGTGATTTCGTGAGAGAAGAAATTGACTCCATTGAGGAGATGCCTCTCTTACTAGAGAGTTTTAGGAGATTTGTGAAATTAACCACCTCACCTCCTAAAAAGAAGTTGACCACCTCACCTCCTAAGAAGAAGAAGACAATTGCTTTAGAAACTTCGAAGCATGACAAGAAGGAGGGTATCTCAATTGAAGACATGAGACTCAATGACAAGCCAAACCAAGGAGTGTCTTCAAGAGAGGGGATTCAGTGCTACGAATGTGAAGGATTCGGGCATTTCTCCCCGGAGTGTGGAAACTTGAAGGATAGAAGAAAAGGGAAGGCGTTGGCCACCTTATGGGATAAATATGAAGATGACGAAAATCCTTCAAGTAATGAAGAACTTGCCATCATCTACACAAAATTTGGAGCAAAGAGTGTAGAAGTTGAAGAAGATGGCAAAGTTGCTTATCCTTGTGATCCCCAAGAAGAACTAGGTATAGAAGTAGTTGGTGTAGCTACTCATAGGGATTTGGCTCTTTCCTCATCAAGAGAAAAATTTGATGATCTTGATGAAGGAGATGACTCCATTGGTGAAATGGAGATTAGAGGAGATGACACAAGTGTTGAATATTTGTCATCTAACTCCACAAATGGAAGTGTGGAGTGTATGGATCTTAATGACTACAAAGTCAAAGTTGAGAGCTCGATGATGAGGAACAAGAAAGAAATTAGAAGATTAAAAGAAGAGAATCTAGAGCTTTCAACACTAGTAGACCACTTGTGTGAAGAAGTGGTGAGATCCATGGCGGATGAAGATAAGCTAAAAGAAGACTTAGCTTTATCTAAGAGGAGAGAAGAAGAGCTGAAAAGAGAGCTTGAAGAAGTTAAGGTCTTAATGGCTAAGATGACTTCAAGCACCAAGATGCTTGACCACATGTTGGGAGTTGGAAGAAAGCCAAGTGACAAGAGAGGTCTTGGCTACATTGATGACAAGGATGCCTCCTCCACAAGCATGACATCCTTGGTCATGGACATGGACTCTAGTATGTCCCCTCCTCCTCAACACCCTAGGAACAAGAGTGACCTAGGAGAGCGTTCAAGAAGTGCCCAAGTGTTTGAGGCACCAAAAGGTCAAGCTCAAGCTCACACCCAAAGGGCTCCTCACACTATCTTCCCTCAAACTCAAAAATAGAATGGGAAGAGTTCAATCATGCAAGCTCAGACAAGCAAGCAACCTGGTCTTAGTTATCAACAAAGGAGGAGAGATCCTATCCAACAACCAAGACAACCACAACGACAAGGGAAAGCTCCTATCCATGCTAAAGGGAATGGTATGATTCTTAACTTTATTCCCACTTGTCATTTTTGTGGTATTGTTGGTCATATTAGACCAAGTTGCTTGCATTACATTGAAATGTGTAGAGCTAAAAGCATGTTTGACAAGAAAAAGGCTAGAGATAAGATACTTCATAAAAAGGAAGAAACTAATTTACATAATCCTTTTTTATCTTGTTCTCTAGAACCTTCGTCCACTAGGATTGACTTAGTGTCACCTAGGTGGATTAAAAATGATGAACCCACTTGCTACGAGACTAACAAGTCTCAAATAGGTTCAACTAAGTCCAAAGGACTTGGTAGGTCCATAGGACCTCATGCCCTTCTTTGAAGCGGTATGGAAAATTGACCCCATATGGAGAACTTAAGCAAAGAGAGCTATTTTATATTCTAGTCACGTGCAAAAAATTTGAAATATCTTATGCTTCTCTTTTTGTTGCTTGAGTAAGCTTGGTTACACTATATATATATTTTCTATTCAATAAGTGTGATCAATGTTTGTATTGCAATCCATGTCATATTTATGTTCAAACATGCATTTTTGGACTAGGAGATATTTACATAGGATTTAATTTGAATGACCTATAATGATCTCCATGACATGATGATTGCTAAATGACATGCTAAATGCTTATCTTAAAAAGCATGTTTTGATGATTGTAATTTTTAAATGCAAAACTTGTGTGAAAAAGCTTATGAGACTCAAATGAAAAAGGATCTTGTATCCATTCAAGGATTTTACAATCCAAATGTCTCTCTTTCTTTATTGGTTGAACATGTCTACTATCATACGGATATCTTATCCGGAAAAATCAAGTAGGGTGCAAAGTCGCTCATGACATGTTTGGCTTATAAAGTTGGATATAGTTGTTCTTAAATTGAAATCAATGAAAACCTATATCCTTGCTTCTCTCATGACATTGGTGAAATTGGTTTGAATTCTTATTAAAAACCTTTGTCATTTGCTTTGCCAAATACCATGGTATTTTGGACTTAAATGCTACATGTCTTGTATGCAAAGCAATTTTTTGATTCACACATTTTATTTAAATAAATCTCCTTGTTTCTCTCCAATTAATTGAGATTGCATAAAGTGACTTATATTGATTATGCAAATATCTAGAATGCTACTATCTCTCTTTGCCTTGAGTGACCCGGTTGGGGACTACTCCTTTGTCTATATCATGACAAAAATGGGGAGTAGGTTGTGGTAAGGGGAGTTGCAAATTGTAGTAGCAATTATGCATGTTGGGAGAATACTTATTGAGGGGGAGTAACCCTTTGAGGGGGAGCATTTGCACATTCATACATTGCATGATGTTGTTCTTAAATTCTTAAATGCAAATGCTTGTGTTATCTCACTTGATTCATCTCACCTTTTCTTGTATTGGAAAGTATAGAAACTGTGCTTTCAGGGATTGATTGTTCTACTTGAGATTGAAGACTTCAAGACTATTTATCTTATCTCTTTGTAAAGTAGAAATCTTAGTAGACCCGTAGTTTCTATTATGCTGTGAGGAATCAATGTGAGTGGTGGTTTTGTCACGAAATAGCCAAAGGGGGAGATTGTAAGGATTCCCTTTAATTGATTGGCTTATTTCGTGGACAAACCACATGTTGGGGATTGTATGTAAGGGTAGCTTTAGTGATAGATATTCAAGCTCAAGACCCTCTCATGTCCTCAAGGTTGATAAGCACCAAAGGTAAACTTCTATGTGCTTAATTTGCTTTGAAGAGATTAGTTGCACACACACATTCACATCTCATGCTTAATTCATTCTCTTGTATGTTGTGTATGTGTTGTTATTTTGTGCTCATTAATGCTCATTAACATCTCTTCTTGCATGCTTTACATGATTGCATCTTGTATGACCAATGCCATGCCATGCATGCTTTTAAGAATTCATACATAGTGTTAGGCGCTGTACAAAGCGCTATTGGAAGCGCTGTTCATACAGCGCCCATACTGACCTGGTCGAAAATGCATTTTTAAATGCATCAGGTCTGATGCAATTTTGGAAGGCGCTGTACGAGCGCTGTACAAAGCGCTGTTCGTACAGCGCCCCTCTGTTTTCCCGTGAGAACAGAGTAGGGGCTCTGTACAGGCGCTGTACAAGAGGCGCTCAACGTACAGCGCCCAAGGCAAAAATAGGTGTAACTTATTCAAAATGACCACACTTTGTTTTGACATCCTATATATATGCCACTTTGACTTTAGGTCAATCAAGTGAGTTGATTATCAGATTTCATACTTAGAATATTTTTCTAGAAAAGAAAAATACAAAAGAACTCACCTTTAACCACTCAAATCAAACCCCTTTTGCATCAAATTTCATATTGCATCTCCTATGTCTATATAGAGTGCATCCATGTATGGGTTTGCATCATCACAACTTGCTTGGTAAGATTTTGATTAAGTTCATCTTATTTGAGTATTTTTATTATCAAGCTATTCTCTTTAATTTACTTGTATGTTTTGATCATATGATAAATACAAGATTAGAGAATTAATTGTGATTAATTGATTGAGTGTTGTTTGTGATAGCTAATTAGGTTTTTAATTAATCTTGATTAGCTAAGCTATTTGACATGTCATTTAGCAATTTATATCTAGGATTGATTTAAATTGATTATCTCATCATCCTAGATAAGCATCTAAGGTTACCTAGCCTTGTTTGTTATTTGAATATTCATATATATTCACATAGGTTGTTTCTCTTCATTGAGAAGTAAGTGTTGAGGCTAAGAGTGCTTAGGCCTCAAGCAAATTGGAATAGGGTTGCTAATAAAGGCCCGCTGGGTAGAAGTGAGGGGTTACAGACCGGAGTGTTAGACGAGGTCTACATAGGTTGTAAACTTCATTTCAATTAGTGATTTCGAGTTCCGAGTGTGGCGCACTATACAGGCCGTGGTTTTTCCCAGTGGTTGGGTTTTCACGTATATATCAAGTGTTATTTAAATTCTGCATCTTATTACACTTGTATGTATTTTTGACTAGTAGGGGCATTTTCGTAAAATTGACTTGCATGCGAAAATTGGGTAATATTTGATAAAATCTATTCACCCCCCCTCTAGCTTTATATTATACACGCCTCTAGGACTTTCACTTACCAAGCAAAGTATGATGAAGAATCCATGCAAGATGTCATCTAGATGATCAAGGATGATGCTAGATGATGATTGATGATCATGAAAAAGTGTTTGAGTAAACTAAAAATGAGTTCTTTGGAATTTTTCTTCTCTTTGAAAAATATCCTAAGTATGGAATCTGATTATGAACTCTTGTAATTGACCTAAAGTCAAAGAGGCATATATGTAGGGGGCCAAAACAAGGTGTGGTCGTTTTGATAAGTTTGCCTCAATATTGCCTTGGGCGCTGTACGTAGAGCGCCTCTTATACAGCGCCCCTACTCTGTTCTCACGGGAAAACAGAGTGGCGCTATACGTAGAGCGCTTTGTACAGCGACCCAACAGCGACCGAATTAAATCGATCAGGTCTGAACAGCGCTCAATGGGCGCTGTTCGTACAGCGCTTCTGTAGAGCGCTTTTGGGAGCGCCCAATGCAAAAATGCAATCCTAAGTCTAAGCATGACAATGCAATTGGATATGCAAGATGCAATCAAACTAACATGCAAGAAGAGATGTTAATGAACATTAATGCACAAAAGTAAGACACATAACATACAAGTATTAAACATATGCATGAGTTGTGAGTGTGTGCAACTATCTCTTCAAGACAAGTAAGCACAAAGAAATATACATTCGGTGCTTATCAACACGAGGTCTTCAAAGGGCTTCGAACAATAAACCCGATACCTAGGCTACCCTTACAAAGAACCCCAATATGTGGTTTGTCCACGAAATAAGCCAATCAACAAATGGGAACCTTACAGAAACTTTAGACAACGAAGGTTCAGTAGCCCGATCTAGGCACGATGGATCCAAGCGCCTTGAGGATCAAGTGGCCAAGATGGCAAAGGAACTCGAGGAGTTAAGAAAAGGGAAACACCGGGGTACCCGGAAGAACCCCTTAGGGGAGATGAATGCACCATTCTCCAGAAGGATTAGAGAAGCAGAATTACCCCTTAAATTCAAGATGCCCACCGAGAATTATTTCAGATCAGAGGATCCCGTGAGTCATATGGAGAGCTTTGTCCACCAGATGGAAATCCAGAATGCCACCCGGTCAGTTATGTGCAGAATATTCCCTTCCACTCTGACCGACCATGCGAAAACTTGGTTTAGAAAATTACCTCTAGGTAGTGTAAACTCTTTTACAAAGCTTACTACAGATTTTTATGCTCAGTTTTAGGGGATCAAGCCTTACCCCCAAGGACCCCGTCCTACTGTAGTATGTAATCCAGGAGCGAGGTGAAATGTTGAGGTCCTACATATAAAAGTTCCACAAGGAAGTGATCCAGATGGGATTGTTTGCTGAGAAGGAGACCCTAGCCAATTTTAGAAGGAACCTGTGGGTTGGCAGATTGTTCCGGTCATTTGCCAAGCATCCACCTGAGACCTACCAGGAGGCCTATGACAGGGCACTGGAGCAGGTGGACATAGATGAGCAATTCCGAGTCAAGGTTGAACATGATGAAGCCCGAACAGCTAAGCGACCTAAAAAAGAGTCTCTAAAGTTGGCACCTGCTAAGAAGTTTTAGAACCATCCTCCAAACCGATCGACTTACATGCCACCTCCTCCTCAACACCGGGAAAGATACCCGGTTAGAAGGACTCCTCCCCCGAGCAACCCCTTCTCTAAGAGAAGTAGCCCGGGTAACAAGTGAGGAAGACTGGTATAACCACTACACTCCTCTCAATGCCTCTTGAGAGACCATATACCTGGCTATTCTTGATAAGGGCTTGCTCAGAAAGCCTGGTCCAATGAAGGTCTCAGTTGATCAAAGAAATCGCTATAAATACTGTGATTTTCACGAGGATGTTGGAGACAACACATTCGAATGCTACAGTCTTCACAACCAGATCGAGGGATTGGTAAGAGGAGGACTTTTGGTTGAATTTTTGCAATAGGTATGGGATAGCATCAAGGCAGGGAAAGAGGTGCAAGGGGAAATATGAGATGCAGAAAAGAGGAGGAAGGACGAAGGAAATGATTTGATGCAGCAAATTCAGGTCATTCATACTATCAGCGGAGGCCTAACCCTAGCAGGGACTTCTAACAATTCAAGGAAGAACCATGCTAGGAAGATCCCAAGGCTCACCGCTAGTTAGGATGTACTCTGGGTCTCAAGAGGATCACGAGAATATCCTTACTCTGCTTAGATCATTTTCACCGAGGATGATTCCTACAACATAGTACAATCCCATGATGATCCAATGGTGATCACGGTAAAGATTGCCAACTGCCGGGTTCACCACATCTTGATAGATACCGAAAGCAGTGTGGATATTTTGTTCAAATGAGCGTTAGAGAAGCTCAACCTGAAGAACCCTTGCTACAACAGTTGTACCACACCTTTGTATGGTTTTACAGGAGATTCTGTGATGCCTGTGGGAACACACATTTAGCTGGTGATAATTGGAGAAGCCTCCCTTCAGCAGAATATTATGACAGAATTCATAGTGGTTGATTCCCCATCTGCCTACAATACAATCCTGGGAAGACCTTTCCTATCGGGAATTAGGGGAGTCCTATCCATTTATCACAACATACTGAAGTTCCTAGTTGGAACCAAGGTAGGAGAAGTCATGGGGGATCAGCTGTTAGGATTATGCGCAATAGCAAGAGTGTAATATTGTAATTAACAATCTTTTTCATATTAATAAAGTGATTTCTGGTTTAACAAATCTTATAGCATTTATAGTTTAATATTATAATTGTCAAAGTAAATAATTATAAGGTCTAAAGACTATGAGAAAAGAAGAATTGTTCATACATCTAGATATGTATGTGGTAGACACAATTCTTTAGTTAGTCTTGAATATTGTTCACAACTTAAGTTAAAGGTTGGGCACCTTTATCTTGTTAAAGTTGTAGAATTCTTTTGCTAGCATTTGAGTGGGATCAAATGAGATATGATGAGTCTAAAATCATCGGAGTGTCTTCAAGCAAAAGAATCTAGTGCACTGGGTACATTGAACTGGATCACAATGAAAAGCTTTATCTAGAACCGTCAATAGATAATAGTCTTTTCATTATCAGGACAATCGGAGAGTCTATCTTAATCCTGAGATAAACGATGGACTTATGGTTGCAAGTGATATCATTTGAGTTATCAATGAGTACGATTATATAGCATAGTCTATCCTCGATAGTTTGGTGATATTCATTTGTTAATCGATAGAGGACTTCATTTATAGATATGGACATCGTGGCTCCATTTATTAAATGAGAGTATAATATCATCATATGGATGTTTTGAGGTAATTGGATATTAAATCTCAACGTTGAATTTTCGATAGTGACTATTGAAAACATGGCTTCTGGACAAGTCAAAATATCCAAGTTCGAAACGTGGTCATATGAGTAACTATGGTAACTTGGAGAGTTGTAGGCGGTCTATGAACTCTTGGCGATTACTGATATTAATCACGAGGATACACTATCTCCAATATGATTGTCTAGGGTTATGAAAGAGGAACATCTTTCTTTTCTATCTTTATTTAAGAGTTCAATTTTAGCTCTTTAGTGGAATGAGTTAAAATTAATGGATTGGACCTAAGTGAATCATTTGTGATTGTGATTAGGTTGTGTCTATTGAAGCTTAAATTTAGATAGCCCGCCAAGATCCCCAATCCACACGGACTTGCATGAATCACTTGATATATTCTACCGGACCAATTTATGGGTCCATCTAGAATTGCATTTAATATATTAAGAATATAATTTGCACATTAATTATTTAATGGGCTGCTCAATTATATTTATATATTAATGAAAGGCATGTGGGCTTGTTTCTTTTAGTAAGAATGGGTTTGGTTCACATGTGGGCTTTTTATTTAAAGTCCAATGGATTAAATGAAATAAGAAAATAATATATGGCCCATTTTATACATGTGGGGCGGCAAGGTTAAAATATTAGCCTAACATATTATTTTGTTTCATTGTTTAATTAAATAAGAATTAATTAATTGTTTAATTAAGAAACAAATCTTTTTCTGATCAGGAAATATATTTCCTAGAGTTATACTAAAAGTAAAAGACTTGTTTGATAAGAAAAATAAATAATTAAGTTTATTTATTTAATCAAATAAGAAGTCTTTTTATTTAGTCAATAAAAGAATAAAAATACTTATGAGTTGGATTAGGGTTAGAAGTCTAAAAGATGATGTGTATTAGGGTGCAAAACAAATCCTTTTTACTATGTGATTTGCGGCAACCCTAATGGCATATGAGGAAGATTTCGGCAACCCTAGTAGGTAAAGGAAGAGAAATTCGGCCACCCTATATATTTCTTATGATAGGGTTCAGCCACCTCTAATGGTTGATTGATTCAATTTTCTTCTTCTTCTAAACTCAGAGACAAGTATTTGATTATTCTACTAAGACATAAAAGAGAGAAGAGATTATTCTTTTGATGGTACACTAATTGCTTGTTCATCAATAAACTTGTGTGTACATCATCGAATTAGGTTCACGCGAGTTTCGATCATTAGATTGAGAACTCAAAAGTGACCGGAATAATCTTAGTATTCTTTTGATTGTTTTGTGACTAACAAAAGAAAAAGAAAAGTTTGTTTGTCCATTCTCAGATTTGCAATTCAAAGAAAAGGGAGACCACGCTCCTAGGTGATTCACGTTCGTGCTAGGATTGAAGATCTTGCGGATTACCATCGACGTAAGTCAATCGGATCACGTGACAAAAGGTATTCAACTTTTGTTACTTTATATATGGTTAATTAATTTAAAGGGTTAAGGTTCATAAAAAGGAAAAATTTTAAAACATACTAAATCGATTTTTAGTCTCGCTTCCGCTGCATGTACTACGGTATTTTTCCCTACAATTGGTATCAAAGCCTAGGTTGTACCCTTTTAATTAATTAACGTATATATACATGAATCGATTTCTTTTTATTGTGATTATGCATGTTTAGAAAGAGATGGCACTCTTGGTATTCGCATATATAATTACATGTGAATGTATGGATTTATATATGTTATTATTTTATTATGTGGATTGTTATTGCTCGATTTTGGTCCTAGATTTTCAATGTAATTTTTGTTATGGAATTGTAACAAGAAGGGTGGTCTATCATCACCATAATTCCTTCTTGGTAGTTGCTATATTTTTTAATGTATTAAATTTAATGTGCAGTTTTTTTTATTTATTGTATTAAATTTAAGTGCAGTTTTTTTTGTAAAAAAGTACTGCAGTGATTAAAAAAAAAAACAAAAAAAAAACTGCAGTATTTTTATTGTTTAAATAAAGTTGTAATACGTTCTAACATCGAAGATTCGAAGACGTGAAGAAAAAGGAAGCAACCGGAACCAAGAACGAGCACCGTGCGCACCCTAGGAGTGGATTGGGCTGCGCATGGCAAGCCCAAATCTTGGTGGGCTGCGCACGGCAGCCCTATGTGGCCTCATGGGCTACGCACAGCAGCCCCTTTGTGGGGTTGTGGGGTGTGTTCGCCCATGGGAGGAAGCCGAAGGATGAGTGTATGGTTGATGGCCACTTGAAGATCTTGTATTCCTAAACAATTGTAATTTACTTGCTTTTCTAGGATGGACCAAAATTGTTGCTATTTAATTTTTGCTTAAATATTACAATATTTGTTATTGTATGATAACATGACATATAGAATAGGAGTGCCACTCATATATCTCTTTTGGTATAAACACGCATTGAATGATTTAGGTATCTAAATTGACATCTAGATAACTTGGTAAATCATTCTATGGGATTTAATCACACGCCTTAAATAATTGAGTGGGAGAAGGTGTTTTGTAACACCTATGGCCTCCAAGGTTGGTTGAGCTTTATTATTTATTGGTAATCCCCCCAAGGGGCATCCATGAATGGAATTTAGCAAAATACTTCCTTACAAGGATAGACTAGACAATGGACTCAAATGAGATCTACTCCCCAAGGAGGGATTTTCGTGAGAGAAAATTGAGGGTCGATATCTTGGTAACACACTCAATGTAATTTTATTGATATCCTCCCAAAAGTTCTTGTCAGTAAAATTGCAAGGCTAAAATTGAAAACGCTGGTTGTTATGTTAACAATTAGGTGAGACCTAGTCTAACTAGTAAATGGTGCGAACTCCCAAAGGAGGCGTAACATTTATGGGTGTTGGATCACCGTTGAATTTTTATGATTGAGTTATTTATTTAATTCAACATAAATATTTAAAAGTGCTTTATCATGATTATTTACTTATATATGTTTTGTTTTATTCAGAAATCATGACCCCATCACTTATGAATATCCTGAAAGATAACACTTTAACTGGAGATAATTACGTCACATGGAAAAGGAAAATTGGGTTGTTGCTGCAAAGTGAAAAACATAAGTTTGTTCTAACTACTCCTAAACCACCTGCTCCTAATAATGAATCTAGCATAATGCAAAGAGATGAGTATGAGCAGTGGAAGACTTCAGATGATATGGCCAAATGTTATATTATGGCTACTATCTCCAACGTGTTGCAACAGCAGCATGAAGGAATGGAGTCTGCTGCTGATATAATGATGTCTTTAGAAGAGATGTTTGCTATGAAGTCCAGGACGACTAAGAGAGAGGCAGTGACTGCTTTTATGAATCTTAGGATGAAACCTGGACAGGCTGTGAAGGATCACATGATGAAAGTCATAGCACATCTCAACATTGCTGAACTGCATGGCGCTGAGATAGATGGTGAGACAAAAATTGATATGGTTGTCAATTCATTGTCAGATTCCTTTGATCAGTTCAAATTGGACTACACTTTGAACAAAAAGGAATACACCTTACAAGGCCTGATGCAAGATGTTCAAAGTGCTGAAAAGATCCTTGTGAAAAGCAAAGGTCAAGAGATTCATATGGTTGGTAAAGTTGCTACTGTTAAGACCCGTCAGAAGGTCAAGAAACAACAGAAGAAAAAGCAATTTGGGCCTACCAAGAAGGAGACCAAGAAAGTAACCAAGATCAAAAGGAAATGCTTCCTTTGTGGTGAAAAGGGACATTGGAAAAGAAATTGCCCAAAGTCCCAGAATAAGAAGGAAGAAGGTAATGTTAATTATCTTGAAACATGTTTTCTGGCTGATTCTACTGATTCTTGGATCATAGACTCTGGAGCCACTAATCATGTTTATTATTCCTTGCAGGGGTTCCAAGAAAGGAGAAGGCTGAGTAAGAATGAAATCAATTTGCGCTTGGGCAACGGAACGTTAGTGTCTACAAGTGCAGTGGGAGATATTAGAGTTTATTTGGATTCTAGAAGGCATTTAGATTTAATAGACGTTTATTATGTACCTCAATTCAAGAGGAATTTAATTTCAGTTCCTTGTTTGAATAAATTTGGATATTCGGTTACTTTTAATAAAGTTTTTATTATTAGTAAGAATGACAAAATTATTTGCCAAGGTACATTGGAAAACGGTCTATACTTTTTGCATAGAAATATCTCTCACTCGTTAGACACAGAATTAACGGAACCTAATCATAAAAGAGTAAAATTATCAATAGATGAAACCTACCTATGGCATTTACGCCTAGGTCATATTAACCTTAATAGGATTAAAAGATTGGTATGTGATGGACTTTTAAGTGACTTAAAGGTTGATGATCTACCAACTTGTGAATCTTGTTTGGAAGGTAAAATGACCAAAAGGTCGTTCTCGGCCGAAGGTGCTAGAGCCACTGAATGTTTAGGATTGATACACACTGATGTATGTGGTCCTATGAGCATTCAAGCTAGAGGTGGATATGAGTACTTCATCACCTTCACAGATTATTACTCGAGATTTGGCTATGTGTATCTCATGCGACATAAGTCAGATGCTTTTGACATGTTCAAAGCATTCAAAGCTGAAGTAGAAAATCAGCTTGAGAAACACATAAAAATCTTGAGATCTGATCGTGGTGGAGAATATCTATCTGGTGAGTTTCAGCAATATCTTATTGATAATGGGATAGTTTCTCAGTTTTCTGCACCAGGAAAACCTCAACAGAATGGGGTAGCAGAAAGGAGAAATAGAACTCTTTTGGATATGATTAGGTCTATGTTGAGTTATTCAACACTTCCTATTTCTTTTTGGGGATATGCTTTACAAACTGCTATATACATTCTGAACGATGTACCATCAAAGTCTGTTCCTCAAACACCGCAAGAGTTATGGACTGGGCGCAAGCCTAGTTTACAACACTTAAGGATATTTGGTTGTCTTGCGCATGTGTTAAAAGGAAAGACAGAAAAGATGGAGTCCCGTTCAGAAACATATATATTTGTAGGGTATCCAAAAGAAACAAAAGGATATTATTTCTATAGCCCTTCAGATCTTAAAGTATTTATTTCGACAAATGCTAAATTTTTGGAAAAGGATTATATGAATGATTTTGTGCCTAGAAGTAGAATTGTCCTGAATGAGATGTCAGGAGATACAATTCCACGAGAGGTTACACAACCTAACCTAATTGTAAGTTCCGATCCAACATAAGATCAACAACCTACCATTCCTCGTCGTAGTGGGAGGGTTAGAACACAACCCGAAAGATACATCGGTCTGGGAGAATCAGTGGAGAATCTCCCGGACGACGATGATCCCTACACGTATAAGGAAGCAATGGAGGATGTTGATAGTTGCCATTGGCAAAAGGCAATGCAATCTGAGATTGAATCCATGTTCGACAACAAAGTCTGGTCCCTTGTAGACTTGCCTAAAGGGATAAAAGCCATTAGGTGCAAGTGGGTATACAAGAGGAAAAGAGGTATGGATGGAAATGTGGAAACCTTTAAAGCTAGATTGGTAGCTAAAGGGTATACACAGAAAGAAGGTATCGATTACGAGGAAACCTTCTCTCCTGTGGCCATGCTTAAATCCATTAGGATACTCTTGTCCATTGTAGCATCTTTAGATCTAGAGATTTGGCAAATGGACGTCAAGACAGCTTTCCTTAATGGAAGTCTTGACGAAAGCATCTACATGATGCAACCGGAAGGATTCATTGAAAAGGGCCAAATGGAAAAGGTATGCAAGTTGCAGAAATCCATATATGGATTAAAGCAAGCATCCAGATCCTGGAACATAAGGTTTGATCAAGCTGTGAAAGGTTTTGGATTTATTCAGAATCTTGACGAACCTTGTTTATACAAGAGGATTAAGGGCGACAAGTTGGTTTTCCTGATTCTTTACGTTGATGATATACTACTCATTGGAAACGATGTAGGTGTATTGACATCAGTAAAAGAATGGTTAGCAAAACAATTCGATATGAAGGACTTAGGAGAAACAAGTTTTATTCTAGGTATCCAAGTAATAAGGGATAGAAAGAATAAAACGATTGCATTATCCCAAGCTTCATACATAGACAAGATCTTGTCTAGGTTTTCCATGCAGGATTCCAAGAAAGGTATGTTACCTTTCAGACATGGAATCAAGCTTTCTAAGGAACAAGTTCCTAAGAATGAGCATGAAGAGCAATTCATGAGTAGAGTTCCATATGCCTCGACAGTTGGAAGTCTCATGTATGCAATGCTCTGCACTAGACCGGATATTTGTTTTGCTGTTGGCATAGTTAGCAGGTTTCAATCTAAACCTGGTCCTGATCACTGGACGGCAGTTAAGCATATTTTCAAGTATCTTAAGAGAACGAGAAATAATATGCTTGTATACTCTGGAGGGGATTTAATTCCCATTGGGTATACAGATTCTGATTTCCAATCAGATTCTGACTCTAGAAAATCCACATCAGGGGCTGTGTTTACTATTGGAGGAGGAGCAGTTATATGGAGGAGTATCAAGCAATCTTGTATTGCTGATTCCACCATGGAAGCTGAGTATGTTGCTGCATGCGAGGCTGCCAAAGAGGCTGTTTGGCTCCGCCAATTCTTGATTGACTTGGAAGTGGTTCCTAGTGCGAATAAGCAGATCACTATCTACTGTGACAACAGTGGAGCAGTGGCTAATTCGAAAGAACCAAGAAGTCACAAGAGAGGAAAACACATTGAAAGAAAGTATCATCTTTTAAGGGAGATTGTTCAAAGAGGTGACGTGACGATTACCAAAATCGCGTCAGCAGAAAATCTAGCGGATCCCTTCACAAAGACTCTACCTCAGAAGAGTGTCGATGGGCATCTAGAGAACATGGGCTTGAGAGATATGACACATTTGCTATAGCGCAAGTGGGAGATTGTTAGGATTATGCTCAATAGCAAGAGTGTAATATTGTAATTAACAATCTTTTTCATATTAATAAAGTGATTTTTGGTTTAACAAATCATATAGCATTTATAGTTTAATATTATAATTGTCAAAGTAAATAATCATAAGGTCTAAAGACTATGAGAAAAGAAGAATTGTTCATACATCTGGATATGAATGTGGTAGACACAATTCTTTAGTTAGTCTTGAATATTGTTCACAACTTAAGTTAAAGGTTGGGCACCTTTATCTTGTTAAAGTTGTAGAATTCTTTTGCTAGCATTTGAGTGGGATCAAATGAGATATGATGAGTCTAAAATCATCGGAGTGTCTTCGAGCAAAAGAATCTAGTGCACTGGGTGCATTGAACTGGATCACAATGAAAAGCTTTATCTAGAACCGTCAATAGATAATAGTCTTTTCATTATCAGGACAATCAGAGAGTCTATCTTAATCCTGAGATAATTGATGGACTTATGGTTGCAAGTGATATCATTTGAGTTATCAATGAGTACGATTATATAGCATAGTCTATCCTCGATAGTTTGGTGATATTCATTTGTTAATCGATAGAGGACTTCATTTATAGATATGGACATCGTGGCTCCATTTATTAAATGAGAGTATAATATCATCATATGGATGTTTTGAGGTAATTGGATATTAAATCTCAACGTTGAGTTTTCGATAGTGACTATTGAAAACATGGCTTCTGGACAAGTCAAAATATCCAAGTTCAAAACGTGGTCATATGAGTAAATATGGTAACTTGGAGAGTTATAGGCGGTCTATGAACTCTTGGCGATTACTGATATTAATCACGAGGATACACTATCTCCAATATGATTGTTTAGGGTTATGAAAGAGGAACATCTTTCTTTTTTATCTTTATTTAAGAGTTCAATTTTAACTCTTTAGTGGAATGAGTTAAAATTAATGGATCGGACCTAAGTGAATCATTTGTGATTGTGATTAGGTTGTGTCTATTGAAGCTTAAATTTAGATAGCCCGCCAAGATCCCCAATCCACACGGACTTGCATGGATCACTTGATATATTCTACCGGACCAATTTATGGGTCCATCTAGAATTGCATTTAATATATTAAGAATATAATTTGCACATTAATTATTTAATGGGCTGCTCAATTATATTTATATATTAATGAAAGGCATGTGGGCTTGTTTCTTTTAGTAAGAATGGGTTTGGTTCACATGTGGGCTTTTTATTTAAAGTCCAATGGATTAAATGAAATAAGAAAATAATATATGGCCCATTTTATACATGTGGGGCGGCAAGGTTAAAATATTAGCCTAACATATTATTTTGTTTCATTGTTTAATTAAATAAGAATTAATTAATTGTTTAATTAAGAAACAAATCTTTTTCTGATCAGGAAATATATTTCCTAGAGTTATACTAAAAGTAAAAGACTTGTTTGATAAGAAAAATAAATAATTAAGTTTATTTATTTAATCAAATAAGAAGTCTTTTTATTTAGTCAATAAAAGAATAAAAATACTTATGAGTTGGATTAGGGTTAGAAGTCTAAAAGATGATGTGTATTAGGGTGCAAAACAAATCCTTTTTACTATGTGATTTGCGGCAACCCTAATGGCATATGAGGAAGATTTCGGCAACCCTAATAGGTAAGGAAGAGAAATTCGGCCACCCTATATATTTCTTATGATAGGGTTCGGCCACCTCTAATGGTTGATTGATTCAATTTTCTTCTTCTTCTAAACTCATAGACAAGTATTTGATTATTCTACTAAGACATAAAAGAGAGAAGAGATTATTCTTTTGATGGTACACTAATTGCTTGTTCATCAATAAGCTTGTGTGTACATCATCGAATTAGGTTCACGCGAGTTTCGATCATTAGATTGAGAACTCAAAAGTGACCGGAATAATCTTAGTATTCTTTTGATTGTTTTGTGACTAACAAAAGAAAAAGAAAAGTTTGTTTGTCCATTCTCAAGTTTGCAATTCAAAGAAAAGGGAGACCACGCTCCTAGGTGATTCACGTTCGTGCTAGGATTAAAGATCTTACGGATTACCATCGACGTAAGTCAATCGGATCACGTGACAAAAGGTATTCAACTTTTGTTACTTTATATATGGTTAATTAATTTAAAGGGTTAAGGTTCATAAAAAGGAAAAATTTTAAAACATACTAAATCAATTTTTAGTCTCGCTTCCGCTGCGTGTACTACGGTATTTTTCCCTACATCAGCAAGTAGCCCGCACCTGTTATGCAGCGTCCACTAACCTTACCGCATAAGCCAAGTAGTGCGCCCATGTTACCAATGAACCGGGCCACGGGATTCCAGAGCTGGATTACTATATCTTAGAAGAAGGAGAGGTGCCAGATATGATTGTAGAAGAAGCAGAAGATGAAGAGCGGGGATGGATTGGTGGGCACCCCGCGGAGCAGTTAGAAAAAATCCAAATCAGAAAGGGAGATCCAACTAAAGTAGTGAAGATAGGAGGTGTGCTGGATCGCGAGGTCAGAGGGAATTTGGTAAACCTTCTTGAAGAGTATAACGACATTTTCACCTAGAGTCATGACGAAATGCCCGGTATCCCTCTCAACCTAGCAGTTCATCGGTTGGCTGTTGATGCTACTTTCAAGCCCGTTAAACAGAAGCGGAGACACTTCAACGCCGAGCAGAATGCTGCAGTACAGGAGGAGGTGGATAAACTCTTGAAAACCAGATTCATCAGGGAGTCCTGCTACCCCAAATGGATTGCCAATGTGGTCATGGTAACCAAAGCTAACGGGAAGTGGCGTATGTGTGTGGACTATACTGATCTCAACCGGGATTGCCGAAAGGACAGTTTCCCTCTTCCTAAAATCGACCAGCCGATTGATTCTACTGCAGGTAATAGGCTTCTATGCTTTATGGATGCTTTCTCGGGATACAACCAGATCATGATGCACCCCGCCGATCAAGACAAAACCAGCTTCATCACTGGACGAGGCCTTTACTGCTACAAGGTTATGCCGTTTGGCCTCAAGAATGCTGGAGCTACTTACCAGCGTTTGGTGAACAAGTTATTCAAGCAGCAGATAGGAAGGTCTATGGAAGTATACATAGACGACATGATCACTAAGTCTCAAATGGTCAACCAACACCCTGAGGACTTACGCTAGACTTTCCAAGTGATAAGAGAGAATCAGATGAGACTGAATCCGACTAAGTGTGCTTTCGGGGTAGCAGCAGGAAAGTTCCTTGGCTTTATGGTGCATGAGAGAGGAATCGAGGCCAATCCTGAGAAGATCAAGGCCATCATGGATCTGAAATCTCCTACTACACTCCAGCAAGCATAAGGGTTGACTGGCAGGATAGCAGCGTTGAACCGTTTCATATCCCGATCTATAGATAAGTGCTTACCTTTCTTTAAAATCATCAAACAGAGGAAGAAGATGAAGTGGGATCAAGAGAGTGAGTAGGCGTTTCAAGCACTGAAGGAGTACCTAGCCAGTCCACCTCTACTGGTAAAACCCCTCCCAAGAGAGGAACTATAACTTTACTTGGCAGTGTCAGAAACCGCGACAAGCGGAGCCCTAGTGAAGGAATATAGTGATGGAGCCTAAAGACCAATCTATTACGTAAGTCGTGCTCTGACGAAGTTTGAAAAGAATTACAACATCCTGGAGAAGCTCGCCTATGCACTGGTATCCACGGCTAGAAAGCTTCGGCCTCATTTTCAAGCTCACACAGTGGTAATGGTGACAGACCAACCCCTGAGACAGTTCCTTCAGAGGCCAGACATTTCAGGCAGGCTGGTCTTATGGGCCTTAGAGCTCACTCAATATGACATAAAATACAAGGCAAGGATGACAATCAAAGCTCAGGCCCTGGCCGACTTTGTAGCAGAATTCAGCATGATCCCCCATCCGGATACCTCTGCAGCTTTGAGCTCGGATCCGAAACCCTCGGGATGGCCCACTAATTGTAAGACTTGGATCCTGTATATAGATGGGGCCTCAAATCAAGTCGGCTGAGGGGCCGAGATAGTTCTTATTGATCTTGAAGGGATTGAGTGCAGTCACTATTTCAGGTTTGAGTTTCAAGTTACCAATAACGAAGCAGAATACGAAGCCCTGTTAGCAGGAATGAAGGTTGCTACGGAGTTAGGAGTTGACTACCTCATAGTTAGAAGTGATTCCCAGCTAGTAATTAACCAGGTATCTGGTGCGTACCAAGCAAGAGGTGAGAACATGATAGCATATCTCAGAAAAGTCTAAGAAACAGCTACAAAATTTAAGGATATAAAGATGGAACAGATCCATCGAGAGAAGAATCACTGAGCAGATGTCCTGGTTAAGACAGCTGGGACTGGAGGGCGAACATTACCTAAAGGGATACCGCTCCAGTTAATACCTCGACCTATCATGGCCACGGGGCTAGAAGTGAACCTAGTTGATCGGCTGCCTTGCTGGATGGATCCCATTGCTGACTACCTCCAAAATGACACCCTCCCAAAGGACCTGGATCAAGCACACAAGCTTAAGAGGATTGCCACTTGGTACTGCCTAGTAGAAGGGCACCTCTATCGCAAAGGAAAATCACTCCCATTGCTAAGATGTCTACACCCGGATGATGCTCAATTGGCGTTAGACGAGGTACATGCAGGGGACTGTGGCAACCATGTTTTAGGAGAGACTTTGGCATACCAGGTTCTCCGGATGGGGTACTACTGGCTTACTATTCATCAAAACGCTAAAAAGTTTGCACAATCTTGTGAACCTTGCCAGAAGACTGTAAACCTTCACCATCTACCACCAAAAAGGCTCGCCTCAATCAGTACACCTTATCCATTTGCTATCTGGGGACTGGACCTAATCAGGCCGCTTCCTACTGTGCCTGGTCAAGCCAAGCACGCTTTAGTAGCCATAGATTATTTTACCCGGTAGGTGGAGGCAAAGTCTCTGGTCTAGATAACTGAAGCCAATACCACGAGCTTCGTCAAGGAAAACATCGTCTACAGATTCGGTACCCCGATGGCCACAATCACTGATCTTGGTAAGCAATTTGACAATGCCAACATTAGGTTTTTCTATGAAGAGCGAGGTATCGATCTTCGTTTGGCCTCAGTGGCTCATCCTCAATTTAATGGACTAGTAAAAGCTACCAACAAGACTATCAAGAAGCTCCTCAAGAAGAAACTCCAACAGAAGAAATAGGGATGGGTTGATGAGCTTCCAAATGTTCTCTGGGCATATCGGACTACCAAAAGGACAGCTACCGGAGAAACCCCTTACTCACTTGCTTTTGGAATAGAGGCAGTCTTACCTATCGAGTATAGGCTAACATCTTTCAGGGTCTAGCACTTTGAGTTAGAAGAAAATGAAATGAAGTTAAGAGCCAATCTAGACCTCCTTGAAGAGAAGCAAGATAGAGCTGTAGAGCAAGTAGCGGCCTACCAAAGCAAGATAGCCCGATGCTTCAATAAAAAGGTGAAGACTCGTAATTGAAAGAAGTGGACTTAGTCCTCAGGAAGGTAACCCAGAATACCCGGAAGATGTCTGACAGAGTACTAGCCCCCAATTGGGAAGGTCCTTACCTGATAAAGATAGTGGTTTGCAGGAGGGCATACAAGTTAGAAGACATGGATGGCTACCCGGTAGATCACACTTGGAATGCTGATCACCTTAAAAGGTTTTACCCTTAGAGTTTAAAGAAGAATGTTTTCTCGGTTGGTATACTTCTGATATATACCCCGATTTTGCTTTGTATTTGCTTTTGAGAAATTCAATAAAGTCAGCTTTTATTCTCCTACGTGATTCTCGTGAGCTCGCCTAACAAGTGTCGCCATTTTTGATCGCCTCAAGACCAGGAAAGGCCACACGGCATTCCTGCTGCCTTGGTCGGGGTATACCCTCCTCTAGGAAGGATCTGGTGCATAAACGCATAAGAGGCTTAGTCGCCTGCCAGACTCTACATTCTCAAGACCAGGAGGACCTATACGGACCTCCTGAAGCCTCGGATGGGGAATCCCCATCTCTAGGAGAAACCTGGTGCTAAAGTGGCCTTAGTTGCCTACCAGGACAGATCGCCAAAGGCTCAAGATACCTTATCAGGGTACTTGATACCTCACTTCGTTATATTGCCATGTCTTCACGTAAAGAACCTGGTGCTAAAGTGGCCTTAGTTACCTACCAGGACAAATCACTGAAGGATCAATATACCTAATTGGGATACTTGATACCACACTTCTCCACATTAACATACAGAATCCTGGTACTAAAATGACTTTAATTGCCTACCAGGACAGGGCACAAGGAGTCAGGCCACCATTTCAGGATGCCAGATACTTCATCCCAATAGGCGATCATGATAAATCCATCATCAGGATCCCCAATGAAGAATTCATCAAGTTTTCGGACTGATAGTGTTCAAATAAGGTTATCTGGGCAACCTTGGCTTCACACCCTAATCAGATTATTCTAATCAAGCTGGTTCCATACTTAGACAAATTTACTTAGCCAAAAACACTGCCAACTTATGCTAAGGGGACTATCGTCCAAGAATTGTTTCCAAAAGATAAGGCAAGTGTGGATTCCTCTGTTGCCAGCCAAGCAAGATTGAAGCTAAGCGTTATAATAGTCCGAGTAAGCCTTACTTGGATCACGTTCAAGCATACAAGTATCGTCCTATACCGGAATATAAGTTCTACAAACAAGCATATGAAAAAAAAAAAAAAAAAAAAAAAGACAAGAAGCAAAACCTACTCGGATGCGCAATGGATATCCTCAGATACCGCTCTAACCGAGCACCCTCAAAGGGATCGCAGGTGGGATATTTCGAATTGGTATAGTTCCTATCCTGGATCTTCTTAAGAATCCCCTTGGATTCTACAGAAAGTACACCTGTGCTCCACTTATCTTTTGGAGAGAACTGGGTAGGAACCGAGTACTCAACCCAATCTAGGTATACTGAATGGCCCCAGTCACCCTTAACCACGACCCATTCATCTTTCTAGGACGGTTTGTACTTCACGTTCGCCCCAGGAACGACGAACTGCATCTTGTTCTTAGGCCTCATGTAGAATTGACCTCGAGGGACCATACTCGTTACTTGATAGACGTAACGGATCTCATCGAAGTCGGGCTCTCTCTCAACACCTTCTTTCTCACATTGCTCCTTCCAGAGCACCAAGAACCCCGTCAAGTTCTTCCAGAATCCGGGTGAAATTTGTAGCGGGGCTAGCCCTAAAGTAACTAGCAACCTACGAAGAGAAGGATGAAGAGGAAGCCAAACCCCACATTTAAAGGCGGCTACATGAATTAACAGGCAGCTTAGAGGGGGAGTATATACTTCATACCCCTGATGGGGGAGAGAGAGACTGATAGCATCCAGGATCTTGTAAACCCTCCTAAGTCGAGCTAGGGTATCAACTATGCAGACCGAATCCATAATGATCCGGCCATCATCAAAAGAGAGCAGGGGCCCAACAAGAACTCCGGTAGAATCAACAGCCGGGACGTCATCCTTCTCCCCCTCCTCCTTGTTGTTGACATCGGCACCCTGCTCTTCATCCGCTATCTGGACCGGGTCATCGAGTCTGTTGTGGAAACCCGACCCAATTCGGGGATTCTTACCATAACGACGACGCTGAGATGGATACCATCGCCAGTGACATCGCCTTCGCCCCGACCACGTTTCTTTCCCCTGATTGACGGGGAACTCCCCTCCGAGTTTGCCCGCTGCGCGTTCAAAAGTTTATCAAGGCTGTCAAGAGGATTGGCAGAGGTTGAGCTAAAATTTAAGGAAGCAAATCGAGGAGGCAAAGAGGACAAAGGAGCATCCGGAGTAGAGGAAGGGAGTTTCGAGGGGGATGCCATTGTAGTCGAAAAAAGAAAGGGAAGAGACCCAAGAAAGGAGAAAGATTTTAATTCTTGATTTCTAAAAGACAAGTGAGCGTAAGCAAGTGAGGGAAGAAGCAATGCATTTATAGATAAGGAGTTGGACGGTTACCAGAATGTAAAAGGAAATATGGAGTAATGACTGAAGACGTGTATGAGCGGTTACCGAAACATAGAAGGAAACATGAAGTAATGGCTGGAAACGTGTACGAGGCGGTTTCAAGAAAGCCGCGCCAAAAACGGCCCATTTAAATCCGTGAAGCAACCACTGTTTGACACGTGGATTGCCATTAAATACTGCCGTATACAAAGAGGATCTCCTTCCTAGTAATGGAAACCAGCCAGATGAGACTAGACAAGTAAATAGGATAGAAAATACTTCAAGCGCACTAGAAATCCTGATTCCAACCCTAGCAAGATACAAGCGTTCAAGTCACTTTTGTTAACCGCCAAAATTGGCAGGGATCAAAGAAGAATTTTCCATCGGCTTTGGAAATTAAGTTGGGGTAAAAAACTACCAGGGAAGAGGTATCCTGATACCACACCTTTCTACAAAAAGGTCAGGGTACGGACTTCTAACCACCATGATCAGGTCTAAACTTCCAGGACCCAAGAAGTACCAGAAAACCCCGAAAATAAGAGCAGGCAGCTCTACTGCTACAAGATCCTAGTACCTGTCTGCCTCCAAGCATCCCGGTACCCCGATACCCCGATACGTTCAAGCAGAAATTCGAGAAAAAAATGAGAAGAAGGCAGGGTACTTGAGTAGCCTGATTCACTAAAAGCTAGTGGTAGGCACTTGGTGAATAAACGGTTATGTGTTAAATACAAAACTCCCAGTGCGCTGACCCCCGCCTAGAACAAGAGCAGGTACCCCGAACAGCAAACCAAGTAGAAGGACAAGCACTAAACGCCATCGTTTGAGACAGATCAATACTTTCATTCCCGCCATACAGAATCCTATTTGAAATGGGAGTCAACTCCCACTCAATTCGTCGAAAAAGGAATCACTTGATGTTAGGGATCAAATCCCCCGACGAATTCGTTGATCGCCAAGGAAAGACCCGTGAATTGCTAAAACCCTAGACCGAAGTTCTAGGAGTGCATGGCAAGAAACGGACCTATATATTCATCGTATGATCGCAGAGAAAAGGGGGAGAACCCTACTTGATACTTTTCCACTTATCGACATGCACGAGAGCTCCATCGCCACCACCCATTTAAGTTTATTTTTTCTCATAACCATAGTTATGATAAATCTTGATTGTAACCCCACCGTGTATTCATCATCAATAACAATGAGTTATATGTACAATTTGAAAGGAACGAATAAACGCTCGGTGTGTATGATAAATATATCTAGAGGGGGGGGGGTGAATAGATTGTAAACTTTATTACCCAATTTTCGCATGCAAGTAAATTTTACGAAAATACCCCTACTAGTCAAAAAGACAAACAAGTGTAATATAGTGCGGAATTTAAATAACACTTGTTGTATACGTGGAAACCCAACCACTGGGAAAAACCATGGGCTGTATAGTGCGCCACACTCGAACCTCGAAATCCACTAATTGAAATGGAGTTTACAACCTATGTAGACCTCGTCTAACACTCCGGTCAATAACCCCCCACTTATACCACGCGGGCCTTTAAAAGTGGCTCTAGTCCAATTGCTTGAGGCCTAAGCAATCTTAGCCTCAAGACTTAATTCTCAATGAAGAGATTATGCAACCTAAGTGAATATGTATGAATATTCAAATGACAAACAAGGCTAGGGAACCTTAGATGCTTATCTAGGATGATGATATAATCAATTAAATCAATCCTAGATATCAAGAGCTAAATGACATGTCAAATAGCTTAGCTAATCAAGATTAAGCAAAAACCTAATTAGCTATCACAATACAACACTCAATCAATTCATCACAATTAATTCTCTATTCTTGTATTTATCATATGATCAAAAACATACAAGTAAATTAAAAGAGAATAGCTTGATAATAAAATACTAAAATAAGATGAACTTAATCAAAATCTTACCAAGCAAGTTGTGATGATACAAACCCAATCATGGATGCATTCTATATAGTCATAGAAGATGCAATATGAAATTTGATTAAAAAAGGATTTGGTTTGAGTGTTTAAAGGTGAGTTCTTGATTTGATTTTCTCTCAAATATCTCTCTTTGAAGTTTAGGGTTCTAAGGAGTAAAAGAACTTGTTCAGATAATGAGAAAGTGAGATATTTATAGACATCAAGAACAAGGCATGTGAAAAGACAATTTTGCCCCTGAAACGCACCGATCGGCGGTTTCAATCGGCGGCCAGGCCGCCAATCACGACCGTCGAATTGAGCCCATGAAGAATAGAGCATCAACGGCGGTTTCATTCGGCGGTTTCACAACCGCCGATACAACCGCCGAATCAAACCCGAGAGATTAAATCGATTAGGTATGAACGGCGGTCGTGACCGCCGATCGTGACCGTTGAATTGCTCCAGATACTTCTGGACACAAACGGCAGTTTCATTCGGCGGCTAGGCCGCCGATCATAACTGCCGATCACCAACAGAGGTGAAAACCAAGGAGAAGCCAAGGGCATTCTCCGTGGGCAGTCTTTGCGCAAAACCAAGCACATTCTAGTGCATGCGTGGATGTTTCCGAACACTATCGGGAAATAAATTACTAAGTACATAAACACATAACAAGATATCAATCAAAGTTCTAGTGTGTAAAGTGACATGTGAAGAGTATGCACACAAATGCAAGTATACTAAGTGTGTGTGTGCATTCTAAGTCTCTTCAAAGAAAACCAAGCACTAGAGATTATACCTTTGGCGTGCTTGTCCCTTGAGGTCTTGAAAGGGCCTTCGAGCTTGAAGTTCAATCACCTAAACTACCCTTACACAATCCCCAACACGTGGTTTGTCCATGAAATAAGCCAATCAAGATATGGGAATCCTTACAATTTCCCCATTTGGCTATTTCGTGACAAAACCACCACTCACATTGATTCCTCACAACATAATAGAAACTATGGGTCTACAATGATTTTCTACTTTACAAAGAGATAGTTAAAAAAAATCTTGAAGTCTTCAATCTCTTGTAGAACAATCAATCCCTGAAAGCAAAGTCTTTATACATTCCAATACAAGTAAAATGTGAGATTAATCAACTGAGAGCATAAACAAGCATTTGCATTTAAGAATTTAAACACAACATCATGCAATGTATGTGTATGCAATGCTCCCCCTCAAAGGGTTACTCCCCCTCAATGTGTTGTCTCCCCAACATGCACAATTGCTACCACAATTTGCAACTCCCCTTACCACCATTCTACTCCCCTTTTTTGTCATGATATAGGCAAATAAGTAGTCCCCAACTGGGTCACTTAGCAAAGAGAGATAGTAGCATATTATATGCTTGCATAATCATATAATCCACTTTATGCAACTCAATCAATTGGAGAGAAACAGGGAGATTTATTTAAAATAAATGTGTGAATGAAAACATGCTTTGCATACAAGACATGTAGCATTCAAGTCCAAAATACAATGGTATTTGGCAAAGCAAATGACAAAGGTTTCTAATAAGAATTCAAACCAATTTCACCAATGTCATGAGAGAAGCAAGGATATAGAGTTTTCATTGATTTTAATTTATGAGCAACTATATCCATCTTTATAAGCCAAACATGTCATGAGCGACTTTGCACTCTATTTGATTTTTTCGGGAATAAAACCCGTATGATAGTAGACATGTTCAACAAATAAAGAAACAAAGACATTTGGATTTTAAAATCCTTTGAACGGATACAAGATCCTTTATTCATTGAGTCTCATAAGCTTTTTCACACAAGTTTTGCATTTTAGAATATGCAATCATCAATTCATGCTTTTTCATTTGAGCATGTTATAAGAATTTCATGCTTTTTCATTTGACATTAGCAAGTTATAAAAGCTAATGCTTTTCAATTTTTAAGCATGTCATTAAAAATCATCATGTCATGGAGATAACTATAGGTCATTCAAATCATACTTCCTATGTAAATCTCCTAGTCCAAAAATGCATGTTTGAACATAAATATGACATGGATTGTAAACAAGCATGGTTCACACTTATTGAATAGAAAACATATATACATATGTGCAACCAAGCTTACTCAAGCAATCAACAAAGAAGCATATGATTTTTCAAATATTTGCATGCAACAAGCATGCAATAGCTCTCTTTGCTTGAGTTCCCCATATGGGGTCAATCACCATCCTTCATCAATGAAGGTCATGAGGTCCTATAGACCTCCCAAGTCCATTTGACTTGGTTGAACTTATTTGAGACTTATTAGTCTCGTAGCAAGCGGGTTCATTTTTCCTTATCCACATAGATATGACATTTTTCTTCGTAGTGGTTAGTGGTTCAAGAGTTCTAGAAATAATAGGATCATGAACATGAATTTTTTCTTTCCTATTAACATGCATTCTAGCTCTTGTCATTCTCTTTTCAATCATGCTTTTGACTCTACATAATTTAATGAAATGAAAGCAATTTGGTTTAATGTGACTATCAATACCACAAAAGTGACATGTAGGGATGAATTTAGAAATCATACCATGTCCTTGTGCATGCATAGGAGCCTTCCCATGTCTTTGTGGTTGAGTGGGTTCAAACCTTCTTTGTTGTTGAACCGGTCTAGCTTGCTTCCTTGGTTCATTTTGCATGATTGGCCTATTTCCATTTAGAGTCATTTGATGAGGAATGTTGACTTGAGAGACTCTAATGCATTGAGCTTGAGGTTGTCTCCTTAGAGCTTCCTTCACTTGTGCACTTCTTGAACATTGTCCTAGATCAATTTTCTTCCTAGGAGTGTGCACTGGCGAGGCTTCTATCTTGCCCAAACTCTTGACAAAAACGGTCTTGGTTGGAGTAGTGATCTCCTTGCTTTCTTCATACCCAATACCTCTCTTGTCATAAGGGTTCTTACCAACACCAAGTAAGTGGTCAAGCTTCTTGGTGCTTGAAGTCATCCTAGTCAATGACTCTTTAGCTTCATCAAGCTCTCTCTTCAACCCTTCTTCATTCCTCTTAGACATAGCTAGCTCATCCCTTAGCTTGTCTTCAATCATCTTGGATGTTTCCACTTGCTTACTCAAGTGGTCATTGTGTGTTGAAAGCTCTAGATTTTCATCCTCTAAAATCTTCAACTTTCTATTGTTCTTCTTCAATGAACTTTCACACTTGACTATAAAGTCATGAACATCCATTTTCTCTACACTTCCATTTGTAGAGTTAGATGAGGAGTCATCTTCACTTGAGTTATCTCCTTCACTCTCCTTCTCACTTATGGAGCCATTTCTCTTATTAAGACCTTCACCTTGGTCTCTTGAGTTAATGAGAGCCATTCCCAATGAGTAGCTACACCTATCACCTCTAGAGCTACTTCTTTATCTTTTTCTTCTATGGGATCACTAGTCAAGACGCCATTGCCATCAACTTCAACTTCTACACTCTTGGCTCTAAATGCCTTGTAGTTGATGGCTTATTCTTCTTCACTTGACGACTCATTTCTCTCATCGGAGTCATTACTACTAACACACCAAGTGGCAGTTATCACCTTTTCCATCTTCTTGTTTAGGCAATTAACAAAATTGGAGGCGAGGTGTCCTACACCAACACACTCATAGCATTGAACCTCTTTCTTTTCGGTCTTCTCTTGCCCAGGCTCAAACTTGTTAAAGGAACCCTTTTCCTCAAATTTTGGCCTTTGGATTCAATGCCCCACTCCTCGAACTTGGTAAACTTCTTGAACCTTTTCAGCAATAATGCTATGTCCTTGTCCAAGTCATCTTCAACCTCCTTCCATAAGGAGTAAATATCGCCGGTGAGCAATGGTGGCCTCACACTCGACTCTCTCTCTTTGCTCATCCCGAAACCACTCATAGTGTTTGGATGAATGCAAAATGTATGAAGAAATCAAACAACCACACACAATGCAAAACACACCAAAAATGAGCTTGGATCTCCTAAGTATATCTAGGAACCCGCTCTAATACCAATTGAAAGGAACGAATAAACGCTCGGTGTGTATGATAAATATATCTAGAGGGTTGGGGGGGGGGGGGGTGAATAGATTTTAAGCTTTATTACCCAATTTTCGCATGCAAGTCAATTTTACAAAAATGCCCCTACTAGTCAAAAAGACAAACAAGTGTAATAGAGTGCGGAATTTAAATAACACTTGATGTATACGTGGAAACCCAACCACTGGGAAAAACCACGGGCTGTATAGTGCGCCACACACGAACCTCGAAATCCACTAATTGAAATGGAGTTTACAACCTATGTAGACCTCGTCTAACACTCCGGTCAATAACCCCCCACTTCTACCACGCGGGCCTTTAAAAGTGGCTCTAGTCCAATTGCTTAAGGCCTAAGCAATCTTAGCCTCAAGACTTAATTCTCAATGAAGAGATTATGCAACCTATGTGAATATGTATGAATATTCAAATGACAAACAAGGCTAGGGAACCTTAGATGCTTATCTAGGATGATGATATAATCAATTAAATCAATCCTATATATCAAGAGCTAAATGACATGTCAAATAGCTTAGTTAATCAAGATTAAGCAAAAACCTAATTAGCTATCACAATACAACACTCAATCAATTCATCATAATTAATTCTCTATTCTTGTATTTATCATATGATCAAAAACATACAAGTAAATTAAAAGAGAATAGCTTGATAGTAAAATACTAAAATAAGATGAACTTAATCAAAATCTTACCAAGCAAGTTGTGATGATACAAACCCAATCACGGATGCATTCTATATAGTCATAGAAGATGCAATATGAAATTTGATGCAAAAAGGATTTGATTTGAGTGTTTAAAGGTGAGTTCTTGATATGATTTTCTCTCAAATATCTCTCTTTGAAGTTTAGGGTTCTAAGGAGTAAAAGAACTTATTCAGATAATGAGAAAGTGAGATATTTATAGACATCAAGAACGGGGCATGTGAAAAGACAATTTTGCCCCTGAAATGCACCGATCGACGGTTTCAATCGGTGGCTAGGCCGCCGATCACGATCGCCGAATTGAGCCCGTGAAGAACAGAGCATCAACGGCGGTTTCATTCGGCGGTTTCACAATCGCCGATCCAACCGCCGAATCAAACCCTAGAGATTAAATCGATCAGGTATGAACTGCGGTTTTGAACGGCGGTCATGACCGCCGATCGTGACCGCAGAATTGCTCCAGACACTTCTGGACACAAACAGTGGTTTCATTCGGCGGCCAGGCTGCCGATCATAACCGCCGATCACTAACAGAGGTGAAAACCAAGGAGAAGCCAAGGGCATTCTCCGTGGAAGGTCTTCGCGTAAAACCAAGCACATTCTAGTGCATGTGCTGATGTTTCCGAACACTATCAGGAAACGAATTACTAAGCACATAAACACACAACAAGATATCAATCAAAATGCTAGTGTGTAAAGTGACATGTGAAGAGTATGCACACAAATGCAAGTGTACTAAGTGTGTGTGTGCATTCTAAGTCTTTTCAAAGAAAACCAAGCACTAGAGATTATACCTTTGGCGTGCTTGTCCTTTGAGGTCTTGAAAGGGCCTTCAAGCTTGAAGTTCAATCACCTAAACTACCCTTACACAATCCCCAACACGTGGTTTGTCCACGAAATAAGCCAATCAAGATATGGGAATCCTTACACAATCCACTATTTATATGAAATTTTCTTGTTACTGTCATTCTCTATTCTCATTGAATTTCTAGGAAGCTATAGGTATCGAACTACCTGATACCCCTCCAACCGAGATCTACCGCCATCCCTGTCGCTCTGAATTGTTAATTGGAAAAATCACCCAGTGACAATTTTCGATTAACAAAATCATATAGAAAGTGAAGTTAAATAAACTAAGTTCCCCCTAAAAAAATGCTCCACATTATGATCACCAAGTAGTTTTGTTCACAAGGGACACACACATTCACGCATTCAAGCAATAAGAGAAAATATTTCATCACTTTTCAAGTCCAAAAGAGAATCATTGATTTTCATTAATCTCTCAAAAATATTCTCACATTGCTAATGAATCAAGCACATGAGCAAAAATGTGTGTGTGTGAATGCTTTTTACATATATAGAAGGAGTAATTGTGATATCAACATTCAAGCTATTTCCACACTTATCCATCTAAATCATTTACAAAAATAGGTCAAACTGATATTCATCCGGGTTTTTTCTTTAAATGAATAGATATCAACATGTGAGCATGTGTGTGCATGTGGCTCGTTTACTCGTTTCTATCTGACAACTCGAGCTTTTCACAATTCTCAACTATACACCAATAAACATTTTTTTTTAGGCTTAAAATCAAATAATTTTTTAATTTTTTTTAATGATTCTTTTTAACACTTCTTTGATTTTTCTAACAAAAACATATACACCTCATAATGACTTTCACTCATCATAATGGCGTAGCCCTTTCCTACATTAGGTGGCTTCACAACCAAAGTGTGTAGCCCTTTCCATGAGGGTGCTTGTTGAATACTATGTAGTGCCGAAGCAAAATGGATACATACCATAGGTCATCTATCATGTACTAAGCAATAAACTTCTAGATGCATCCATAACCTACATACTTTCAACCATATATACTCAAAAACTAAAACATACAAGAGAAGCATTTGTACACTTTTCAAAAATAAGATTTTTAAGCTCAAGTGCATGATCTAAAAACAATAGAAGTTACTTGTTAAAGATCACTACTTCTCAAGTGAGTAGCCCTCAAAGATAATGATATTCAAATAAAGTTTTGCTCATCAAGCCACTCACAATCACACAAAGACATCAATCAACACAAATCATGTCAATGGACATTCTAAGAGTTTTAAACCTCTTTTTGTCCAAGGGCTTGGTGAACAAGTCCGCAAGTTGATTTTTAGTAGGCATATGCTCTAGAGTAACAATAGAATGTTCAACTGAGTCTTTAATGAAATGATGCCTAATGTCTATGTGCTTTGTGCGAGAGTGTTGAACCAGATTTTTAGAGATGTTAATGGCACTTAAGTTATCACAATAAAGTGTCATTTTTCCTTGTTCTATCTCATAATCATTAAGGATTTGTTTCATCAAAAGTAACTGTGTGCATGCAGTTCTGGCCGCAATGTACTCGGCTTCAGAAGAAGAAAAGGAAACGGGGTTTTGTTTCTTACTTGACCAAGAAACCAAGTTATTCCCAATGTAAAAGCAACCGCCGGATGTGCTTTTACGATCATCTATGTTTCCCACCCAATCGGCATCACAATAGCCTACTAGGATATCATTAGTGTCAAATGAATAGAATAGACCAAGACTATGAGTCCCTTTGACATACCTAATGATCCTCTTGACGGCTTTTAAGTGAGATTCCTTAGGATTAGCTTGGAATCTTGCACACAAGCCAACACTAAAGCATATGTCCAGTCTACTAGCTGTTAGGTAAAGTAGACTACCAATCATGCTTTTATAAAGGCTATGATCAACACTTTTCCCTTTTTCATCTTTGTCAAGTTTTAGAGTAGTACTCATAGGTGTTTCAAAATCTTTTTCATTTTCTAGGCCAAACCTCTTAACCAGGTTTTTAGCATATTTAGATTGATTCAACATTATGCCTATGCTAGTTTGCTTCACTTGCATGCCAAGAAAGTAATTTAACTCACCCACCATACTTATTTCAAATTCACTTGACATTACACTTACAAATTCATCAACCTTGGTTTTATTAGTAGACCCAAAAACAATGTCATCAACATATATTTGAGCAACAAAAATATCATTATCATAATGTTTGATAAACAATGTTCTATCAATGCCACCTCTCCTATAATAATTGTCAATAAGATATTGAGTCAACTTATCATACCAAGCTCTTGGAGCTTGCTTAAGGCCATATAGGGCATTTTTCAATTTAAACACATGATTAGGAGAGTGTGGCTCTACAAAACCCTTAGGTTGTTCAGCATACATTTCTTCTTGAAGGTATCCATTAAGGAAAGCATTTTTGACATCCATTTGAAACAATTTAAACTTTTTAATGCATGCAATGGACAACAAAAGTCTAATGGACTTGAGACGAGCAACTGGTGCAAACGTCTCATCAAAGTCTGCACCCTCAACTTGAGTGTAACTTTGAGCCACTAGTCTAGCTTTGTTCCTCACAATCTTGCCACTTTCATCGGTCTTATTCCTAAAAATCCATTTAGTGCCAATAACATTTATATCTTTAGGCCTAGGAACTAAGGACCACACTTCATTCCTCTTACATTGATTAAGTTCATCTTGCATAGCCCAACCCAATATTCATCAACAATTGCTTCATTAATATTTTTGGGTTCAATTTGAGAAGTGTAGCAAGCATAAAATATTTGGTTAGCTATTTGATTTCTAGTTCTAACCCCTTCATTCAAATCACCTATGATGTCTTCTTGATAGTGTAAGTTTCTAAGTCTAGGGTGAGAATGTTCAACAACTTGGTCATTTTGTTGATTATCATTTAAAACATTTTCCAACCCTTGACTGACAACTTCAACACGACTATCGTTTTCATCATTTTGACTAGAAACACTACTAGCCACATCAATAGGTGTTTTAGTGTCATTCAAAATATTTTCTTTAGATTCATTGACACTATTATCGTCACACAAATTTAGCATGTTAAGGTCATCTATCTTCACATTGATAGACTCCATAATAGTCTTAGTAGTCAAGTTAAAGACTCTATATGCACGACTATTAATAGCATATCCAAGAAAGAGACCAACATCACTTTTAGCATCAAATTTTCCTAAGTGATATCTATCATTCAAAATATAACATTTACTCCCAAAAGTGTGGAAGTAACTTACATTGGGCTTCTTACCCTTCCATAGCTCATAGGACGTTTGTTTTTTGCCGGGCCTCCTAAATACACGATTAGACACATAACAAGCGGTATTGACCGCCTCGGCCCAAAGGTTTCTAGGGACTTTCTTGCTATTGAGCATGACCCTAGCCATCTCTTGCAAGACTCAATTTTTCCTCTCAACAACTCCATTTTGTTGAGGATTTCTAGGTGCAGAGAACTTATGAGAAATCCCTAAACCATCACAAAACTCACTAAATTTAGCATTTTCAAATTCCGTCTTATGATCACTGCTAATGCGACATGTTTTCTTGATATCAAGACCTTTTTCATTTTGAACTTGATTACAAAACTTTTTAAAGTAATCAAAAGCCTTGGTCTTGTTTCTAAGAAAATAAACCCAAGTAAACCTAGAGTAGTCATCAACGCATATAAAAAATGTACTTTTTGCCATTGATGCTCTCGGTTTCAATTGGCACCATTAGGTCCATGTGCACAAGTTCTAAAGGTCTCTTGGTAGCAATATAATAACTCTTTTTGTGAGACATTTTGGTTTGTTTACCTAATTGGCAAGGTTCACAAACAACCTCAAGTTTCTGCAGGGAAAAACACGTGCATGCAGTGGAAACGAGATTAAAATAGGTTTAGTATAGTTTAAAAATTTTCCCTTATTAAAGATGAACCTTAACCCTTGACTAATTAATATATAACTAAAGATATCGTACCTTTGTCGCGTGATCCGATTGACGTTGCGTCGATGGTAATCCGCAAGATCTTCCAATCAAATCACGAACGTGAATCCCCTAGGAGTGTGGTCTCCCTTTCTTTGAATTGTGTACCCGAGGATGGATAACAAAAGCTTTTTCTTTTTCGTTAGTCACAATAACCTTCTTAGAGCAAAATGAAGAACGTCTAGTCACTTGTGAATTATCAATCTATTGATCGAAACTCGTGTTAACCTAATTTGAAGTTGTATACAAAGCCTTTTGATGTAAAAGCTTACTAGTGCACTATCGAAATAAAAACAATTCTTCTCTCTTTTTGTTTTTGGCCGAAATCACACTATCTTAAGAGATGGATTCTATTTTTCAAACTAAAGAAAAACAACTTTAAAGCAAGCCTTAGGGGTTGGCCGAATTGCACACTTTGTATTATATAGTGGCCGAAATTCTTGCCCTAATTTATTTAGGGTTGGCCGAAATCTCTAATAGGAAAACTTGGTGGTGGCCGAAATCCTCACTTGAAGAGGATTTGTGTTTCCACAAATGACTCCTATCAATCTTTTGATTTCCAAACCCTAATCCAACTTTTTAGTGTATTTGTGACTATATCAAAAACTTCCTAATTTGATAAAATAAATAAAATCCTTTTATTTATCTTCTTAACAAATAAAATCTTTGATTCTCATTATACTACCAACAATAGTATAACCCTAAGAAACATATTTCCTAGTCAGAAAAAGATTTTGATTCTTAATTAAATAATTAACTAATAAATTAATTATTTTCCATTTAATCGAATAATAAAATAAAATAATATATTAGCCTTGCCGCCCATATACAAAAATATAGGCTAAATATTATTTTTCTATTTTATTAAATCCATTGGACCTTAATTAAAAAGCCCACATGTGAACTAGGCCCATTCTTACTAAAAGAAACAAGTCCACATGCCTTAATACAATTCTAGATGGACCCGTAAATTAGTCCGGTAGAATATATCAAGTGATCCATGCAAGTCCGTGTGGATTGAGGATCTTAGTGGGCTATATAAATTTAAGCTTTAATAGACATAACCCAATCACAATCAACAAATGATTCACTTAGGTTCGATCTATTAATTTTAGTTCATTCCACTAAAGAACTAAAATTGAACTCTTAAATAAAGATAGAATAAGTATATGATTCTCATTCATACCCTAGATAATCTTATTGGAGATAGTGTATCCTCGTGAATAATATCTGAAACAAATAAAAGCACGGTGTGTATAAAGCTATCTAGAGGGGGGGTGAATAGATTTTACGCTTTTTACCCAATTTTTCGTGTTAGTCAAAATTACGAAAATGCCCTCAAGATAATATAACCAAGCAATTGTAATATGGTGCGGAAATTAAAACAACACTTGGTTTTTACGTGGAAACCCTCACGGGAAAAACCACGGGCTATGTAAGTAAGCCACACTCGAACCTCGAATCCACTAAATGTGCAAACGATTACAACCTAATCCCGGAAGTAATCACACACCTACCTAATCCCGGTATGAGTGAACCTAGTCCAATTTGCTTGCGTTCTAAGCAACCTAATCCCGGATGCTACACACAAGACTTACTTTCTCTTTGAAGAGAATACAACCCTAAGTGAATATATGTGAATATCCAAAATGCAACATAGAGCAAGGGAAACCCTATATGCTTATCTAAGATGATTAATATGCAATTAAGAATAATCCTAGATATCAAAACTAAATGACATGTCAATTAGTTTAGCTAATCAATATTAAGCACAAAACCTAATATGCTAGCACAATATAAAATCTCAAACATACATCATACTCATCTCAATATTGTATCTAAAGCATACAAAATAACAAACAAGTAATTAATTGAGATTGCTAGATAAGAGAAACACAAAACATGTAAGATATTAGTGAAAAGCTTACCAAGCAAAGTATGATGAAGATTCCATGCTAGATGACATCTAGATGATCTAAGATGATGCTAGATGATGATTGATGATCATGAAAAGTGTTTGAGAATCAAGAATGGAGTTCTTGGAATTTTTCTTCTCTTTGAAAAATATCCTAAGTATGAATTCTGAATATGAACTCTCTTAATTGACCTAAAGTCAAAGTGGCATATATATAGGGGGCCAAAACAAAGTGTGGTCGTTTAAGTAAGTTTCAAAGAAACGCGCCAATCGGCGGTTTCAATCGGCGGCCAGGCCGCCGTTAATTACCGCCGAATTGAGCTCGTGAAGAACAGAGCATAAACGGTGGTTCATTCGGCGGTTTCGTGACCGCCGATTCCAACCGCCGAAACAGAACAGAGAGATCAAAATCAACCAGGTATGAACGGCGGTTTCGAACGGCGGTTTCATGCCCGCCGTTTCAACCGCCGAATTAGACTGAGAGATAAATCAATCAGGTCTTGAAACGGCGGTTTCGAACGGCGGTCGTGACCGCCGATCTTAACCGCAGAAATGCTCCAGACCAATCTGGACTGAAACGGCGGTTTAATTCGGCGGCCAGGCCGCCGATCATAACCGCCGATCACCTAGATAGGTGAAAACCAAGGAGAAGCCAAGGGCATTCTCCATAGGCGGTCCTCGCGCTAAACCAAGCACATTCTCGTGCATGCGCGGACGTTTCCGAAAGTTATCGGGAAACGAATTATACAACAACATGACACAATTACACACCATAAAATATAATAAATAAGTGCAAGTGTGAAATGTGACAAATGAAGAGAATGCACACATATGCAATGAATGTTAAGTGTGTGTGTGCAACTAATCTCTTCAAAGAAAAGTAAGCACATAGAAATTTACCTTCGGTGCTTATCAACACGAGGTCTTCAAAGGGCTTCAAACAAGAAGACCGATACTTAGGCTACCCTTACAAAGAACCCCCACATATGGTTTGATCACGAAATAAGCCAATTAAAAACAACGGGAATCCTTACAATATCAGTAATCGCCAAGAGCTTATAGACCGCTTATAGCTCTTCTAGTTACCATATTGATTCATATGACCACATTTTGAACTTGGATATTTTGACATGTCCAGAAACCATGTTTCAATAGACACTATTGAAAACTCAACGTTAAGATTTAATATCCAATACCTCAAAATATCCATATGATAATATTATACTCTCATTTCATAATTGGAGCCAAGATGTCCACATCTATAAATGAAGTCCTTTATCGATTAACAAATGAATACCACCAAACTATTGAAGATAGACTATGCTATATAATCGTACTCATTGATAGCTCAAATGATAACACTTATGAAAGTAAATACAATAAACGCTCGGTGTGTATGATAAATATATCTAGAGGGGGGGTGAATAGATTTTAACTATTATTACCCAATTTTCGCATACAAGTCAATTTTACGAAAATGCCCCTACTAGTCAAAAATACAAGCAAGTGTAATATAGTGCGGAATTTAAATAACACTTGATGTATACGTGGAAACCAACCACTGGGAAAAACCACGGGCTGTTTAGTGCGCCACACTCGGACCTCGAAATCCACTAATCGAAAAGGAGTTTACAACCTATGTAGACCTCGTCTAACACTCCGGTCAATAACCCCCCACTTCTACCACTCGGGCCTTTAAAAGTGGCTCTAGTCAAAATTGCTTGAGGCCTAAGCAACCTTAACCTCAAGACTTAATTCTCTATGAAGAGATTATGCAACCTATGTGAATATGTGTAAATATTCAACTAACAAACAAGGCTAGGTAACCTTAGATGCTTATCTAGGATAATGATATAATCAATATAAATCAATCCTAGATATCAATTGGTAAATGACATGTCAAATAGCTTAGCTAATCAAGATTAGTCAAAAACCTAATTAGCTATCACAAACAACACTCAATCAATTCATCACAACTAATTCTCTAATCTTGTATTTATCATATGATCAAAAACATACAAGTAAATAAAAGAGAATATGCTTGATAGTAAAATACTAAAATAAGATGAAATTAATCAAAATCTTACCAAGCATGTTGTGATGATGCAAACCCAATCATAGATGAATGCAAGATGAACTTTGATGCAAAAAGGATTTGATTTGAGTGTTTAAAGGTGAGTTCTTGATTTGATTTTTTCTCAAAAATCTCTCTTTGAAGTTTAGGGTTCTAATAACTCAAAGAACTTAATCAGAGAATGAGAAAGTAAGATATTTATAGACATCAAGAATTGGGCATGTGAAAAGACAAGATTGCCCCTGAAACGCACCGTTCGGTGGCCAGGCCACCGATCACGACAGCCGAATTGAGCCCGTGAAGAACAGAGCATCAACGGCGGTTTCATTCGACGGTTTCGTGACCGCCGATCCAACCGCCGAATCAAACCCGAGAAATTAAAATCGATCAGGTATGAACGGCGGTTTTGAACGGCGGTCGTGACCGCCGATCGTGACTACAGAATTGCTCCAGGCACATCTGGAAGCAAACAGCGGTTTAATTCGGCGGCTAGGCCGCCGATCATAACCGCCGATCACCAACAATGGTAAAAACCAAGGAGAAGCCAAGGGCATTCTCCGTGGGCGGTCTTCGCGGAAACCAGGCACTCATTAGTGCAAGCGCGGACGTTTTCGAACAATGTCGGGAAACGAATTACTAAGCACATATACACATAACAAGATATCAAACAAAGTGCTAGTGTGTAAAGTGACATGTGAAGAGTATGCACACAAGATCAAGTATGCTAAGTGCGTGTGTGCTAACTAAATCTCTTCAAAGAAAAACCAAGCACAAGAAATTATACCTTTGGCGTGCTTGTCCCTTGAGGTCTTGAAAGGGCCTTCGAGCATGAAGTTCAAACACCTAAACTACCCTTACACAAACAACCCCAATATGTGGTTTGTTCACGAAATAAGCCAATCAACAAGTGGGAATCCTTACAATCTCCCCCTTTGGCTATTTCGTGACAAAACCACTGTTAGGATTATGCTCAATAGCAAGAGTGTAATAGTGTTTTTGACAATCTATTCATATTAATAATGTGATTTCTGGTTTAACAAATCTTATAGCATTTATAGTTTAATTATTATAATTGTCAAAAGTAAATAATCAGAAGGTCAAAAGACTATGAGAAAAGAAGAATTGTTTGTACATCTGGATATGTATGAGGTAGACACAATTCTTTAGTTAGTCTTGAATAATGTTTACAACTTAAGTTAAAGGTTGGGCACCTTTATCTTGTTAAAGTTGTAGAATTCTTTTACTAGCATTTGAGTGGGATCAAATGTGTCATGATGAGTCTAAAATCATTTGAGGGTCTTCGAGTAAAAGAATCTAGTGCACTGGGTGCATTGAACTGGATCACAATGAAATACTTTATCTAGAACCGTCAATAGATAATAGTCTTTTCATTATCAGGACAATCGGAGAGTCTATCTTAATCCTGAGATAAATGATGGACTTATGGTTGCAAGTGGTATCATTTGAGTTATCAATGAGTACGATTATATAGCATAGTTTATCCTTGATAGTTTAGTGGTATTCATTTGTTAATCGATAGAGGACTTCATTTATAGATATGGACATCGTGGCTCCATTTATTAAATGAGAGTAGAATATCATCATATGGATGTTTTGAGGTATTGGATATTAAATCTTAACGTTAAGTTTTCAATAGTGTCTATTGAAACATGGCTCTGGACAAGTCAAAATATCCAAGTTCAAAATGTGGTCATATGAAGAAATATGGTAACTTGAAGAGCTATAGGCGGTCTATGAGCTCTTGGCGATTACTGATATTCTTCACGAGGATACACCATCTCTTATAAGATTGTCTAGGGTATGAATGAGAATCATTTACTTATTCCATCTTTATTTAAGAGTGCAATTTTAGTTCTTTAGTGGAATGAACTAAAATTAATAGATTGAACCTAAGTGAATCATTTGTTGATTGTGATTGGGTTATGTCTATTGGAGCTTAAATTTAGATAGGCCCGCCAAGATCCCCAATCCACACGGACTTGCATGGATCACTTGATATATTCTACCGGACCAATTTATGGGTCCATCTAGAATTGTATTTAATATATTAAGAATATAATTTGCACATTATTTATTTAATGGGCTGATAAATTATATTAATATATTAATGAAAGGCATGTGGGCTTGTTTCTTTTAGTAAGAATGGGTCTGGTTCACATGTGGGCCTTTTATTAAGGTCCAATGGATTTAATAAAATAGAAAAACAATATATAGATATATTAATATATATGACACATGGCCAAGATATATATATGATATTATATTGTTTTATTTTTATTATTTGATTAAATGGAAATTAATTAATTGATTAATTAATTATTTAATTAAAAATCAAAATCTTTTTCTGACTAGGAAATATGTTTCTTAGTAGTATACTATTGTGGTAGTATAAATAAAATAAAAGACTTTATTTGGTAAGTAGATAAATAAAGGATTTATTTATCTAGTCAAATAAAGAAATCTTTTATATAGTCACAAATACACTAAAGAGTTGGATTAGGGTTTGGAATTCTAAAGAAATCTACCTAGGGTCAGGATTTAAGTCCAAAGACACAAATCCTACATGGTAAAGGATTTTGGCTACAATATATAGATATATATTAAATATATCTATTATAAGGCATGCAGAATTAATTTCGAAATATATATATATATATATATTGATTAAGGCGTGCAGGTTTAGTGCACTTTAATAGGTGTGCAGTATTTATGAATACATAATTAAAGGTTGATTTCGGTTTCATATATAGCAATATATATATTATTTCGGATTTGTATATAAATATACATATATTATTTCAAGCAAGCAGATATATTTTTGAATGCATGTAGAATTCGGGTGATATATATATATATATATTCTTTATATAGGCTTCTGGAACCCTAATGTCTTGGACTTGAGAGTTTTTTCTTTTGCTAGAGAAAAATAGAATCCAACTCTTAGACTAGTGTGATTTTCGGCCAAGAGGAAAAGAGAGAAAAGTTTGTTCTTATTTCTGAAAGTTCATTAAATACTCGAGGTGTGTTTATCAATATAAAGCTAGAGGGGGGGTGAATAGATTTTATCTAATTGTTACCCAATTTTCGCATGCAAGTCAATTTTACGAAAATACCCCTAGCAAGTCAACAAAACATACAAGTGTAATAAGATGCGGAAATAGTAAATGACACTTGATGTATACGTGGAAAACCCAACCACTGGGAAAAACCACGGGCTGTTAAGTGCGCCACACTCGGACCTCGAAATCCACTATATGAAAAGACGGTTACACCCTCAAGTGATTCTCGGACACTCACCCTAGATAACCTCAGGCTATGGACACTACCAATCGCCACTCTTGGTTCAATCCCTAGTGATATCCCCTGATACACTACTCTTGGCGTGAGCACCCTCTAATCTACCACGCGGGCCTTTTACAGCGGCTCTAGTCCAATTTGCTTGCGTTCTAAGCAACCTAATCCCGGATGCTACACACAAGACTTACTTTCTCTTTGAAGAGAATACAACCCTATGTGAATATATATGAATATTCAATAAATGCAATAAGAGCTAGGGTACTCTAAATGCTTATCTAGGATGATGATATATTCAATTTAAATCAACCCTAGATATCAATTGCTAAATGACATGTCAAATAGCATAGATGATCATAGATTATAAAAACCTAGATATCTATCAAAAACAACACTCAATCAATTCATCACAAATAATCTCTTTTCTTGTATTTAGCATATGATCTAAAACATACAAGTAATTTAAAAGAGATGGCTTGGTATTTAAAATACTACAATAAGATGAAATTAATCAAAATCTTACCAAGCAAGTTGTGATGATGCAAACCCATACATGGATGCACTCTATATAGACATAGGAGATGCAATATGAAATTTGATGCAAAAGGGGTTTGATTTGAGTGGTTAAAGATGAGTTCTTGATTTGATTTTCTCTCAAAATCTATCTTTGAAGATTAGGGTTCTTAAGAGTCAAAGAACTGATTCAGATAATGAGAAGGTGTGATATTTATAGACATCAAGAACAGGGCAAGTGAAAAGACAATTCTGCCCCTGAAACGCACCGTTCGGCGGTTTCAATCGGCGGCCAGGCCGCCGATGACGACCGCCGAATTGAGCTCGTGAAGAACAGAGCATTAACGGCGGTTTCATTCGGCGGTTTCGTGACCGCCGATCCAACCGCCGAATCAAACCCGAGAGATTAAAATCGATCAGGTATGAACGGCGGTTTCGAACGGCGGTCGTGACCGCCGATCTGGACCGCATAATTGCTTCAGACCAATCTGGACTGAAACGGCGGTTTCATTCGGCGGCCAGGCCGCCGATAATAATCGCCGATCACCAACAATGGTGAAAACCAAGGAGAAGCCAAGGGCATTCTCCATAGGCGGTCTTCGCGCGAAACCAAGCACTAATTAGTGCAAGCGCGGACGTTTCCGAACAATGTCGGGAAACGAATTATAAGGCACATATACACACAACAAGATATATCAACCAAAGTGCTAGTGTGTAAAGTGACATGTGAAGAGATGCACATAAAAATAAGCAAGTATGCAATCATAGCAAGAATGCTAAGTGAGTGTGTGCTACTAAATCTCTTCAAAGAAAAACAAGCACAAGAGATTATACCTTTGGCGTGCTTGTATCTTGAGGTCATGGAAGGGCCTTTGATCTTCAACACTAAACACTTAGACTACCCTTACATTCAAAACCCCAACATGTGGTTTGACCACGAAATAAGCCAATCAACAAAACGGGAATCCTTACAATCTCCCCCTTTGGCTATTTCGTGACAAAACCACCACTCACATTGATTCCTCACAACTTAATAGAAACTACGGGTCTACAATGATTTTCTACTTTACAAAGAGATAAGATAAATGGTCTTGAAGTCTTCAATCTCAAGTAGAACAATCAATCCCTGAAAACACAGTTTCTATACTTTCCAATACAAGAAAAGGTGAGATGAATCAAGTGAGATAAAACAAGCATTTGCATTTAAGAATTTGAGTACAACATCATGCAATGTATGAATGTGCAAATGCTCCCCCTCAAAGGGTTACTCCCCCTCAATTAGTATTCTCCCCAACATGCACAATTGCTACTACAATTTGCAACTCCCCTTACCACACCATACTCCCCCTTTTTGTCATGATATAGACAAGGGAGTAGTCCCCAACCGGGTCACTCAAGGCAAAGAGAGATAGTAGCATTCTAGTATATGCATAATCAATATAAGTCACTTTATGCAATCTCAATTTATTGGAGAGAAACAAGGAGATTTATTTAAAGAAAATGTGTGAATCAAAAAATTGCTTTGCATACAAGACATGTAGCATTTAAGTCCAAAATATCATGGTATTTGGCAAAGCAAATGACAAAGGTTTTCAATATGAATCCAAACCAAGGAGTGTCTTCAAGAGAGGGGATTCAGTGCTACGAATGTGGAGGATTCGGGCATTTCTCCCCGGAGTGTGGAAACTTGAAGGATAGAAGAAAAGGGAAGGCGAAGGCCACCTTATGGGATAAATATGAAGATGACGAAAATCCTTCAAGTGATGAAGAACTTGCCATCATCTACACGGAATTTGGAGCCAAGAGTGTAGAAGTTGAAGAAGATGGCAAAGTTGCTTTTCCTTGTGATCCCCAAGAAGAACAAGGTATAGAAGTAGTTGGTGTAGCTACTCATAGGGATTTGGCTCTTTCCTCATCAAGAGAAAAATTTGATGATCTTGATGAAGGAGATGACTCCATTGGTGAAATGGAGATTAGAGGAGATGACACAAGTGTTGAATATTTGTCATCTAACTCCACAAATGGAAGTGTGGAGTGTATGGATCTTAATGACTACAAAGTCAAAGTTGAGAGCTCAATGATGAGGAACAAGGAAGAAATTAGAAGATTAAAAGAAGAGAATCTAGAGCTTTCAACACTAGTAAACCACTTGTGTGAAGAAGTGGTGAGATCCATGGCGGATGAAGATAAGCTAAAAGAAGACTTAGCATTATCTAAGAGGAGAGAAGAAGAGCTAGAAAGAGAGCTTGAAGAAGTTAAGGTCTTAATGGCTAAGATGACTTCAAGCACCAAGAAGCTTGACCACATGTTGGGAGTTGGAAGAAAGCCAAGTGACAAGAGAGGTCTTCAATTGAGATACCCTCCTCCTCAACAACCTAGGAAGAAGAGTGACCTAAGAGAGTGTTCAAGAAGTGCCCAAGTGGTTGAGGCACCAAAAGGTCAAGCTCAAGCTCACACCCAAAGGGCTCCTCACACTATCTTCCCTCAAACTCAAAAACACAATGGGAAGAGTTCAATCATGCAAGCTCAGACAAGCAAGCAACCTCGTCTTGGTTTTCAACAAAAGAGGAGAGATCCGATCCAACAACCAAGACAACCACAACGACAAGGGAAAGCTCCTATCCATGCTAAAGGGAATGGTATGATTCCTAACTTTATTCCCACTTGTCATTTTTGTGGTATTGTTGGTCATATTAGACCAAGTTGCTTGCATTACATTGAAATGTGTAGAGCTAAAAGCATGATTGACAAGAAAAAGGCTAGAGCTAAGATGCTTCATAAAAAGGAAGAAAATCATGTGCATGATCCTTTTTCATCTTGTACTCTAGAACCTTTGTCCACTAGGATTGATTTAGTGTCACCTAAGTGGAGTAATAAGAATGAACCCGCTTGCTACGAGACTAACAAGTCTCAAATAGGTTCATCCAAGTCCAAAGGACTTGGTAGGTCCATAGGACCTCATACCCTTCTTTGAAGTGGTATGGAAATTTGACCCCATATGGGGAACTTAAGCAAAGAGAGCTATTTTGCATCTTGTCACTTGCAAAAAATTTGAAATATCTTGTGCTTCTCTTTTTGTTGCTTGAGTAAGCTTGGTTACACTATGTATACATATTTTCTATTCAATAAGTGTGATCAATGCTTGTATTGCAATCCATGTCATATTTATGTTCAAACATGCATTTTTGGACTAGGAGATATTTACATAGGATTTAATTTGAATGACCTATAATGATCTCCATGACATGATGATTGCTAAAATGACATGCTAAATGCTAATCTTGAAAAGCATGTTTTGATGATTGCATTTCTTAACTGCAAATAATGTGTGAAAAAGCTTATGAGACTCAAATGAAAAAGGATCTTGTATCCATTCAAGGATTTTACAATCCAAATGTCTCTCTTTCTTTATTGGTTGAACATGTCTACTATCATACGGATATCTTATCCGGAAAAATCAAGTAGGGTGCAAAGTCGCTCATGACATGTTTAGCTTATAAAGTTGGATATAGTTGTTCTTAAATTGAAATCAATGAAAACCTATATCCTTGCTTCTCTCTTGACATTGGTGAAATTGGTTTGAATTCATATTGAAAACCTTTGTCATTTGCTTTGCCAAATACCATGATATTTTGGATATGAATTCAAACCAATTTCACCAATGTCAAGAGAGAAGCAAGGATATAGGTTTTCATTCGGCGGCCTAGGGTACTCTAAATGCTTATCTAGGATGATGATATATTCAATTTAAATCAACCCTAGATATCAATTGCTAAATGACATGTCAAATAGCATAGATGATCATAGATTATAAAAACCTAGATATCTATCAAAAACAACACTCAATCAATTCATCACAAATAATCTCTTTTCTTGTATTTAGCATATGATCTAAAACATACAAGTAATTTAAAAGAGATGGCTTGGTATTTAAAATACTACAATAAGATGAAATTAATCAAAATCTTACCAAGCAAGTTGTGATGATGCAAACCCATACATGGATGCACTCTATATAGACATAGGAGATGCAATATGAAATTTGATGCAAAAGGGGTTTGATTTGAGTGGTTAAAGATGAGTTCTTGATTTGATTTTCTCTCAAAATCTATCTTTGAAGATTAGGGTTCTTAAGAGTCAAAGAACTGATTCAGATAATGAGAAGGTGTGATATTTATAGACATCAAGAACAGGGCAAGTGAAAAGACAATTCTGCCCCTGAAACGCACCGTTCGGCGGTTTCAATTGGCGGCCAGGCCGCCGATGACGACCGCCGAATTGAGCTCGTGAAGAACAGAGCATTAACGGCGGTTTCATTCGGCGGTTTCGTGACCGCCGATCCAACCGCCGAATCAAACCCGAGAGATTAAAATCGATCAGGTATGAACGGCGGTTTCGAACGGCGGTCGTGACCGCCGATCTGGACCGCATAATTGCTTCAGACCAATCTGGACTGAAACGGCGGTTTCATTCGGCGGCCAGGCCGCCGATAATAACCGCCGATCACCAACAATGGTGAAAACCAAGGAGAAGCCAAGGGCATTCTCCATAGGCGGTCTTCGCGCGAAACCAAGCACTAATTAGTGCAAGCGCGGACGTTTCCGAACAATGTCGGGAAACGAATTATAAGGCACATATACACACAACAAGATATATCAACCAAAGTGCTAGTGTGTAAAGTGACATGTGAAGAGATGCACATAAAAATAAGCAAGTATGCAATCATAGCAAGAATGCTAAGTGAGTGTGTGCTACTAAATCTCTTCAAAGAAAAACAAGCACAAGAGATTATACCTTTGGCGTGCTTGTATCTTGAGGTCATGGAAGGGCCTTTGATCTTCAACACTAAACACTTAGACTACCTTTACATTCAAAACCCCAACATGTGGTTTGACCACGAAATAAGCCAATCAACAAAACGGGAATCCTTACAATTTCGATAGTGCACTAGTAACTTTTATATCAAAAGGTTTTGTGCACAATTTCGAATAAGGTTCACGCGAGTTTCGATCTAACGATTGTGAATTCAAAAGTGATCGGAACATTCTTTGTAGCCTCTTGGAATTTGTTGTGACTAACGAAAAAGAAAAAGTTTTGTTAATCCATCCTCAGGTACACAATTCAAAGAGAAGGGAGACCACGCTCCTAGGTGATTCACATTCATGATTGGATTGGAAGATCTTGCGGATTACCATCGACGCAATGTCAATCGGATCACGCGACAAAGGTATGATATCTTTGGTATTATATGTTAATAAATTAGAGGGTGAAGGTTCAAATTATGGAAAAATTTTAAACTATACTAAATCTATTTTTAGTCTCGCTTCCGCTGCGTTGACCGTATTTTTCCCTACAACCACCACTCAAATTGATTCCTCACAACATAATAGAAACTACAGGTCTATAATGATTTTCTACTTTACAAAGAGATATATAAAAATAATCTTGAAGTCTTCAATCTCAAGTAGAACAATCAATCCCTGAAAGCAAAGTTTCTATACTTTCCAATACAAGTAAAATATGAGATTAATCAAGTGAGAACATAAACAAGCATTTGCATTCTTGAAAATTAAACACAACATCATGCAATGTATGATGAATGCAATGCTCCCCCTCAAAGGGTTACTCCCCCTCAATGTATTGTCTCCCCAACATGCACAATTGCTACCACAATTTGCAACTCCCCTTACCACCATTCTACTCCCCCTTTTTGTCATGATATAGGCAAATGAGTAGTCCCCAACCGGGTCACTTAGTAAAGAGAGATGATAGCATTCAAGTCATTTGCATAATCATAAAATGCACTTTATGCAACTCTATCAATAGGAGAGAAACAAGGAGATTTATTTTAAAATAAATGTGTGAAACGAAACATGCTTTGCATATAAGACATGTAGCATTTAAGTCCAAAATACAATGGTATTTGGCAAAGCAAATGACAAAGGTTTCTAATAAGAATTCAAACCAATTTCACCAATGTCATGAGAGAAGCAAGGATATAGAGTTTTCATTGATTTTAATATATGAGCAACTATATCCAACTTTATAAGTCAAACATGTCATGAGCAACTTTGCACCCTATTTGATTTTTCCGGGAATGAAACCCGTATGATAGTAGACATGTTCAACAAATAAAGAAAGAGAGACAATTTGGAATATAAATTCCTTTGAACGGATATAAGATCCTTTATTCATTTTGAGTCTCATAAGCTTTTTCACACCAGTTTTGAATTTATAAATTGCAATCATCAATTCATGCTTTTTCATTTGAGCATGTCATTTGAATTTCATGCTTTTCATATGTCATTAGCATGTTATAAAAACAACTCATGCTTTTCAATTTTTTAAGCATGTCATTAAGAATCATCATGTCATGGAGATAACTATAGGTCATTCATATCATACTTCCTATGTAAATCTCCTAGTCCAAAAATGCATGTTTAAACATAAATATGACATAGATTGTAGACAAGCATGGTTCACACTTATTGAATTGAAAACATATATACATATGTGCAACCAAGCTTACTCAAGCAATTAACAAAGAAGCATAAGATTTTTCAAATATTTGCATGCAACAAGTATGCATAAGCTCTCTTTGCTTGAGTTCCCCATATGGGGTCAATATCATCCTTTATCAATGAAGGTCATGAGGTCCTATGGACCTCCCAAGTCCATTTGACTTGGATGAACCTATTTGAGACTTGTTAGTCTCATAGCAAGCGGGTTCATTTTTTCTTATCCACATAGATATGACTTTTTTCTTCCTAGTGGACAAGGGTTCAAGAGTACTAGAAATAATAGGATCATTAACATGAATATTTTCCTTCATATTAGCATGCATTCTAGCTCTTGTCATTCTCTTTTCAATCATGCTTTTGATTCTACATAATTTAATGAAATGAAAGCAATTTGGTCTAATGTGACCATCAATACCACAAAAGTGACATGTAGGGATAAATTTAGAATTCATACCATGTCCTTGTGCATGCATAGGAGCCTTCCCGTGACTTTGTGGTAGAGCGGGTTCAAATCTTCTTTGTTGTTGAACCGGTCTCGCTTGCTTCCTTGTTTCATTTTACATGATTGGCCTCTTCCCTTGATGAATTTGAGCGTTAGGGAAGTTAGGTTGAGGAACTTTTTGAGCTTGAGGTTGTCTCCTTGGAGCTTCCTTCACATGTGCACTTCTTGAGCATTGTCCTAGATCGATTTTCTTCCTAGGTGTGTGCATCGGTGAGGCTTCATTCTTGCCCAAACTCTTGACAAAGATGGTCTTGGTTGGAGTAGTGATCTACTTGCTTACTTCATACCCAATACCTCTCTTGTCACAAGGGTTCTTTCCACTACCAAGAATGTGGTCAAGTTTCTTGGTGCTTGTAGTCATCCTAGTCAATGACTCTATAGCTTCAACAAGCTCTCTCTTCAACCCTTCTTCATTCCTCTTAGACATTGCTAGCTCATCCCTTAGCTTGTCTTCAATCTTCTTGGATGCCTCCACTTGTTTACTTAAGTGGTCATTGTGTGTTGAAAGTTCTAGATTTTCATCCTCTAAAATCTTCAATTTTCTATTGTTCTTCTTCAATGAACTTTCACACTTGACTATAAAGTCATTTACATCCATTTTCTCTACACTTCCATTTGTAGAGTTAGATGAGGAGTCATCTTCACTAGAGTTATCTCCTCCACTCTCATTCTCACTAATGGAGTCATTTCCCTAATTTAGACCTTCACCTTGGTCTCTTGAGTCAATGAGAGCCATATCCCAATGAGTAGTTTCGCCTATCACCTCTAGAGCTACTTCTTCATCTTTTTCTTCTATGAGATCACTAGTCAAGTCATTCTTACCAACAACTTTATCTTCTACACAAGTGGCCCCAAATGCCGTGTAGTTGATGGTAAGCTCATCATCACTTGATGACTTGTCTCCCTTTTCGGAGTCATCACTTTCACTCCATGTGGTGGCTATCACTTTTGCCATCTTGTTCTTCAAGTTCCCACAATCGGGTGAGATGTGACCTATACCACCACACTCATAGCATTGGACCCCTTTCTTTTCACTCTTATCTTGCCTAGGCTCAAGACTCTTGAAGGGAGCCTTTTTCTTCAAGTCTTGGCCTTTGGATCCAAAGCCCTTCTTCTCGAACTTGACGAATTTCTTGAATCTTCTAAGCAACAATGCCATGTCTTCGTCCGAGTCACCTTGTTCCTCCTTCACAACCTTGGAAGCTTTCAAAGCAATTCCTTTTAGCTTTTTAGGAGGTGAAATGCTAGGAGCCTTCCTAGATTCATAGGCGAGGAGTCTTCCAATAACCTCGCTCGGCTTCATGTCCTTATAAATGCTATTTTCCTCTAAAGCCGTCACCTTTGATTCAAACCTAGCAGGGAGAGACCTCATAATTTTTTGCTTAACTCTCCTATCCGAATAAGGATCACCGAGTTGATGGCTTTGATTCACAATATCCATCAACTTGACTTCAAAGTCATTGAAGCACTCGTCCTCCTCCATCTTAAGCAACTCAAACTGCGTTTGAAGGATTTGTAGCTTGGAATCCTTAACCACATCGGTTCCTTCATGTGCAACCTCTAGGATATCCCATGCCTCCTTGGCTATCCTAGTGTTCTAATCAGTTTGTACTGATTTTCATCCATTGCACATAGAAGAGCATGCCATGCCTTCCTATTCCATTTTGAAGTCTCAAACTCTTCAGGTGACCACTGAGCTTTAGGCTTGAGTACTTCTTCTCCACCACCCGTGGGAGTCATCATAGGAGGTGCATACCAATCTTCAATAGCCATCCATGCCCTATCATGGATTTGACACACGTATGCTTCCATCTTGCCTTTCCATGAGGCATAATTCACACCGGTGAGGAGAGGAGGCCGTGTGCTTGAAGCACCCTCATGGTTGCCACCGTATTCACTCATTGTATATAATGAATGAATTCAAATGAATGCAAAATGTATGAATGAGCACAAATCACACAAATGCAAAACATACCTAAAATGAGCTAGGATCACCTAAGTATATCTAGGAACCCGCTCTGATACCAATTGAAAGTAAATACAATAAACGCTCGGTGTGTATGATAAATATATCTAAAGGGGGGGGGGGGGGGGGGGGGGTGAATAGATTTTAACTATTATTACCCAATTTTCGCATACAAGTCAATTTTACGAAAATGCCCCTATTAGTCAAAAATACAAGCAAGTGTAATATAGTGCGGAATTTAAATAACACTTGATGTATACGTGGAAACCCAACCACTGGGAAAAACCACGGGCTGTTTAGTGCGCCACACTCGGACCTCGAAATCCACTAATCGAAAAGGAGTTTACAACCTATGTAGACCTCGTCTAACACTCCGGTCAATAACCTCCCACTTCTACCACTCGGGCCTTTAAAAGTGGCTCTAGTCCTAATTGCTTGAGGCCTAAGCAACCTTAGCCTCAAGACTTAATTCTCTATGAAGAGATTATGCAACCTATGTGAATATGTATAAATATTCAAATAACAAACAAGGCTAGGTAACCTTAGATGCTTATCTAGGATGATGATATAATCAATATAAATCAATCCTAGATATCAATTGCTAAATGACATGTCAAATAGCTTAGCTAATCAAGATTAGTCAAAAACCTAATTAGCTATCACAAACAACACTCAATGAATTCATCACAATTAATTCTCTAATCTTGTATTTATCATATGATCAAAAACATACAAGTAATTAAAAAAGAATATGCTTGATAGTAAAATACTAAAATAAGATGAAATTAATCAAAATCTTACCAAGCATGTTGTGATGATGCAAACCCAATCATAAATGAATGCAAGATGAACTTTGATGCAAAAAGGATTTGATTTGAGTGTTTAAAGGTGAGTTCTTGATTTGGTTTTTTCTCAAAAATCTCTCTTTGAAGTTTAGGGTTCTAATAACTCAAAGAACTTAATCAGAGAATGAGAAAGTAAGATATTTATAGACATCAAGAATTGGGCATGTGAAAAGATAAGATTGCCCCTGAAAAGCATCGTTCGGCGGTTTCAATCGGCGGCCAGGCCACCGATCACGACCACCGATCACGACCGCCGAATTGAGCTCGTGAAGAACAGAGCATCAACGGCGGTTTCATTTGGCAGTTTCGTGACCGCCGATCCAACCGCTGAATCAAACCCAAGAGATTAAAATCGATCAGGTATGAATGGCGGTTTCGAACTGCGGTCGTGACCGCCGATCGTGACCGCAGAATTGCTCCAGGCACATCTGGAAGCAAACGGCGGTTTAATTCGGCGGCTAGGCCGCCGATCATAACCGCCAATCACCAACAATGGTAAAAACCAAGGAGAAGCCAAGGGCATTCTCCGTGGGCGGTCTTCGCGCGAAACCAAGCACTCATTAGTGCAAGCGCGGACGTTTTCGAACAATGTCGGGAAACGAATTACTAAGCACATATACACACAACAAGATATCAAACAAAATGCTAGTGTGTAAAGTGACATGTGAAGAGTATGCACACAAGATCAAGTATGCTAAGTGTGTGTGTGCTAACTAAATCTCTTCAAAGAAAAACCAAGCACAAGAAATTATACCTTTGGCATGCTTGTCCCTTGAGGTCTTGAAAAGGCCTTCGAGCATGAAGTACAAACACCTAAACTACCCTTACACAAACAACCCCAATATGTGGTTTGTTCACGAAATAAGCCAATCAACAAGTGGGAATCCTTACAACTTGCAACCATAAGTCCATCATTTATCTCAGGATTAAGATAGACTATCCGATTGTCCTCATAACGAAAACTTTTATCCATTGATGGCTGTTAGATAAAGTATTTCATTGTGATCCTATTCAATGCACCCAGTCCACTAGATTCTTTTACTAAAAACCTCTTTGATGATTTTAGACTCATCATAACACATTTGATTCCACTCAAATGCCATCAAAAGAATCTACAACTTTGACAAGATAAAGGTGCCCAACCTTTACCTTAAGTTGTGAACATTATTCAAGACTAACTAAAGAATTGTGTCTACCTCATACATTTCCAGATGTACAAACAATTCTTCTTTTCTCATAGTCTTTTGACCTTATGATTATTTACTTTTGACAATTATAATAGTTAAACTATAAATGCTATGAGATTTTTTAAAACAGAAATCACTTTATTAATATGAAAAGATTGTCAAAAACAATGTTACACTCTTGCTGTTGAGCATAATCCTAACAATCTCTCACTTGCGCTATAGCAAATGTGGCATATCTCTCATTCCCATGTTCTTTAGGTGCCCATCAAAACTCTTCTGTGGTAGAGCCTTTGTGAAGGGATCCGCTAGATTTTCTGCTGACGCGATTTTGGTAATAGTCACGTCACCCCTATGCACAATCTCCCTTAAAAGAAGACACTTCCTTTCAATGTGTTTTCCTCTCTTATGACTTCTTGGTTCTCTCGAATTAGCCACTGCTTCACCTTTTGTCACAGTAGATAGTGATCTGCTTATTCGCACTAGGAACCACTTCCAAGTCAATCAAAAATTGGCGGAGCCAAACAGCCTCTTTGGCAGCTTTGCATGCAGCAACATACTCAGCTTCCTTGGTGGAATCAGCAATACAAGATTGCTTGATACGCTTCCATATGACTGCTTCTCCTCCAAGAGTAAACACAGATCCTGATGTGGATTTTCTAAAGTTAGAATCCAACTGGAAATCAGAATCTATATACCGAATGGGAAGCAAATCCCCTCAAGAGTATACAAGTATATTATCTCTCGTTCTCTTGAGATACTTGAAAGTATGCTTGACTGCCGTCAAGTGATCAGGACCAGGTTTCGATTGAAACCTGCTAACTATGCCAACAGCAAAACAAATATCTGGTATAGTACAGAGCATTGCATACATGAGAGTTCCAACTGTCGAGGCATATGGAACTCTACTCATGAATTGCTCTTCATACTCATTCTTAGGAACTTGTTCCTTAGAAAGTTTGATTCCATGTCTGAAAAATAACATACCTTTCTTGGAATCTTGCATGGAGAACCTAGACAAGATTTTATCTATGTATGAAGCTTGGGATAATGCAATCATTCTATTCTTTCTATCTCTTATCACTTGGATACCAAGAATATAACTTGCTTCTCCTAAGTCCTTCATATCAATTTGTTTTGCTAACCACTCTTTTACTGATGTCAATACACCTACATCGTTTCCGATGAGTAGTATATCATCAACATAAAGAATCAGGAAAACCAACTTGTCGCCTTTAATCCTTTTATACACACAGGGTTCATCAAGGTTTTGAATAAATCCAAAACTTTTCATAGCTTGATCGAACCTTATGTTCCAGGATATGGATGCTTGCTTTAATCTATATATGGAATTTTGCAACTTGCATACCCTTTCTGCTCGGCCCTTTTCAATGAATCCTTTTGGTTGCATCATATAGATGCTTTTGTCAAGACTTCCGTTAAGGAAAGCTGTCTTGACATCCATTTGCCAAATCTTAAGGTCTAGAGATGTTGCAATGGATAAGAGTATCCTTATGGATTTAAGCATGACCACAGGAGAGAAGGTTCCATCGTAATCGATACCTTCCTTCTGTGTGTAACCTTTAGCTACTAATCTAGCTTTAAAAGTTTCCACATTTCCATCCATACCTCTTTTCCTCTTGTATACCCACTTGCACCCAATGGGTTTTATCCCTTTAGGCAAGTCTACAAGGGACCAAACTTTGTTATTGAACGTAGATTCAATCTCAGATTTCATTTCCTTTTGCCAATGGCGACAATCAATATCCTCAATTGCTTCCTTATACGTGTAAGGATCATCGTCGTCCGGGAGATTCTATACTGATTCTCCCAGACCGATGTATCTCTCGGGTTGTCTACTAACCCTCCCACTAGGAAGAGGAATGGTAGGTTGTCGATCTTGTGATTGTGCGAAACTTACAATTGGGCTAGGTTATGTAACCTCTTGCGGAATTGTATCTCCTAACATCTCATTAAGGACAATTCTACTTTTAGGTACAAAATCATTTATATAGTCCTTTTCCAGAAATTTAGCATTTGTTGAAACAAATACTTTAAGATCTAAAGGACTATAGAAATAATATCCTTTAGTTCTTTTTGGATACCATACAAATATGCATGTTTCCAAACGGGACTCCAACTTTTCTGTCTTTCCTTTTAACATATGCGCAAGACAACCAAATATCCTAAAGTGTTGCAAACTAGGTTTTCGCCCAGTCCACAACTCATGCGGTGTTTGAGGAACCGACTTAAATGGTACATCGTTTAGAATATATAATGCAGTTTGTAAAGCATATTGAAAGAAATAAATAATGCTCGGTGTGTATGATAAATATATCTATAGGGGGGGGGGGGGGTGAATAGATTTTAACTATTATTACCCAATTTTCGCATGCAAGTCAATTTTACAAAAATGCCACTACTAGTCAAAAATACAAACAAGTGTAATATGGTGCGGAAATTAAATAACACTTGATGTATACGTGGAAACCCAACCACTGGGAAAAACCACGAGCTGTATAGTGCGCTACACTCAAACCTCAAAATCCACTAATTGAAATGGATTTTACAACCTATGTAGACCTCGTCTAACACTCCGGTCAATAACCCCCAACTTCTACCACGCGAGCCTTTAAAAGTGGCTCTAGTCCAATTGCTTGAGGCCTAAGCAATCTTAGCCCCAAGACTTAATTCTCAATGAAGAGATTATGTAACCTATGTGAATATGTATGAATATTCAAACTGGGGAACCTTAGATGCTTATCTAGGATGATGATATAATCAATTAAATCAATCATAGATATCAAGAGCTAAATGACATGTCAAATAGCTTAGCTAATCAAGATTAAGCAAAAACCTAATTAGCTATCACAATATAACACTCAATCAATTCATCACAATCAATTCTCTATTCTTGTATTTAGCATATGATCTAAAACATACAAGTAATTTAAAGAGATGGCTTGATAGTAAAAATACTAAAATAAGATGAAGTTAATCATAATCTTACCAAGCAAGTTGTGATGATGCAAACCCATTCATGGATGCATTCTATATAGTCATAGAAGATGCAATATGAAATTTGATGCAAAAAGGATTTGATTTGAGTGGTTAAAGGTGAGTTCTTGATTTGATTTTCTCTTGAATATCTCTCTTTGAAGTTTAGGGTTCTAAGGAGTAAAAGAACTTATTCAGATAATGAGAAAGTGAGATATTTATAGACATCAAGAACAGGGCATGTGAAAAGACAATTTTGCCCTTGAAACGCACCGATCGGCGGTTTCAATCGACGGCCAGGCCGCCATATACAACCGCCGAATTGAGCCCGTGAAAAACAGAGCATCAATGGTGGTTTCATTCAGCGGTTTCGAAACCATCGATTAAACCGCAGAATCAAACCCCGAGAGAAAAAACTAATCAGGTATGAACGGCGGTCGTGGCCGCCGATCGTAACCGCAGAATTGCTCCAGACACTTCTGGATACAAACAGCGGTTTCATTCGGTGGCCTGGCCGCCAATCATAACCACTGATCACCAATAGAGGTGACAACCAAGGAGAAGCCAAGGGCATTCTCCGTAGGCGGTCTTTGCGTAAAACCAAGCACATTCTAGTGCATGCGCGGACGTTTCTGAATAATATCGAGAAACGAATTACTAGGAACATATACACACAACAAGATATATCAATCAAAGTGCTAGTGTGTAAAGTGACATGTGAAAAGTATGCACACAAATGCAAGTATGCTAAGTGTGTGTGTGCATTCTAAGTCTCTTCAAAGGAAACTAAACACTAGAAGTATACCTTTGGAGTGCTTGACAACCTTAAGGACTTGAAAGGGTCTTGAGCCTGATAATGAATCACTTAAGCTACCCTTACATACAATCCCCAACACATGGTTTGTCCACGAAATAAGCCAATCAAGATATGGAAATCCTTAAATTCTCCCCTTTTGGCTATTTCGTGACAAAACCACCACTCACATTGATTCCTCACAACATAATAGAAACTACAGGTCTACAATGATTTTCTACTTTACAAAGAGATATATAAAAATAATCTTGAAGTCTTCATTCTCTTGTAGAACAATCAATCCCTGAAAGCAAAGTTTCTATACTTTCCAATACAAGTAAAATGTGAGATTAATCAAGTGAGAGCATAAACAAGCATTTGCATTCTAGAAATTTAAGTGCAACAACAACATCATGCAATGTATGATGAATGCAATGCTCCCCCTCAAAAGGTTACTCCCCCTCAATGTATTGTCTCCCCAACTTACACAATTGCTACCACAATTTGCAACTCCCCTTACCACCATTCTACTCCCCCTTTTTGTCATGATATAGGCAAATGAGTAGTCCCCAACCGGGTCACTTAGTAAAAAGAGATAGTAGCATACTATATACTTGCATAATCATATAAGCCACTTTATGCAACTCAATTAATTGGAGAGAAACAAGGAGATTTATTTTGATAAAATGTGTGAATCAAAAATGCTTTGCATACAAGACATGTAGCATTCAAGTCCAAAATACAATGGTATTTGGCAAAGAAAATGACAAAGGTTTCTAATAAGAATTCAAATCAATTTTACCATTGTCATGGGAGAAGCAAGGATATAGAGAATTTATCGTTTTCAATATAAGAGCAACTATATCCAACTTTATAAGCGAAACATGGCATGAGCGACTTTGCACCCTATTTGATTTTTTCGGGAATGATACCCGTATGATAGTAGCCATGTTTAACTAATAAAGAAAGAGAGATATTTGGAATCTAAATTCCTTTGAACGGATACAAGATCCTTTATTCATTTTGAGTCTCGTAAGCTTTTTCACACAAGTTTTGCATTTAAAAAAATTGCAATCATCAATTCATTCTTTTTCATTTGAGCATGTCATTTGAATTTCATGCTTTTCATATGTCATTAGCATGTTATAAAAGAATCATCATGTCATGGAGATAACTATAGGTCATCCAAATCATACTTCCTATGTAAATCTCCTAGTCCAAAAATGCATGTTTGAACATAAATATGACATGGATTGTAAACAAGCAAGGTTCACACTTATTGAATTGAAAACATATATACATATGTGCAACCAAGCTTACTCAAGCAATCAACAAAGAACCATAAGAATTTTCAAATATTTGAATGCAACAAGTATGCATTAGCTCTCTTTGCTTGAGTTCCCCATATGGGGTCATCACCATCCTTCATCAATGAAGGTCATGAGGTCTTATAGACCTCCCAAGTCCATTTAACTTGGTTGAACCTATTTGAGACTTGTTAGTCTCGTAGCAAGCGGGTTCATTTTTCCTTATCCACATAGATATGACATTTTTCTTCCTAGTGGTCAATGGTTCAAGTGTTCTAGAAAACATAGGATCATGTAAATAAATTTCATCCTTCCTATTAGCATGCATTCTAGCTCTAGTCATTCTCTTTTCAATCATGCTTTTGACTCTACATAATTTAATGAAATGAAAGCAATTTGGTCTAATATGACCATCAATACCACAAAAGTGACATGTAGGGATGAATTTAGAAATCATACCATGTCCTTGTGCATGCATAGGAGCCTTCCCATGACTTTGTGGTTGAGTGGGTTCAAACCTTCTTTGTTGTTGAACCGGTCTAGCTTGCTTCCTTGGTTCATTTTGCATGATTGGCCTCTTTCCATTTAGAATCATTTGATGAGGAATGTTGACTTGGGAGACTCTAATGCGTTGAGCTTGAGGTTGTCTCCTTGGGGCTTCCTTCACTTGTGCACTTCTTGAACATTGTCCTAGATCAATTTTCTTCCTAGGAGTGTGCATCGACGAGGCATCTATCTTGCCGAAACTCTTGACAAAGACGGTCTTGGTTGGAGTAGTGATCTCCTTGCTTTCTTCATACCCAATACCTCTCTTGTCACAAGGGTTCTTACCAACACCAAGTAAGTGGTCAAGCTTCTTGGTGCTTGAAGTCATCCTAGTCAATGACTCTTTAGCTTTATCAAGCTCTCTCTTCAACCCTTCTTCATTCCTCTTAGACATAGCTAGCTCATCCCTTAGCTTGTCTTCAATCATCTATAGGGAAAAATACGTGCACGCAGCGGAAGCGAGACTAAAATAAGGGTTTAGTATAGTTTAAAATTTTTTCATAATTTGAACCTTAACCCTCTAATTAATTAACATATAATACTAAAGATATCATACCTTTGTCGCGTGATCCGATTGACATTGCGTCGATGGTAATCCGCAAGATCTTCCAATCCAATCACGAACGTGAATCACCTAGGAGCGTTGTCTCCCTTCTCTTTGAATTGTGTACCTGAGGATGGATTAACAAAACTTTTTCTTTTTCGGTAGTCACAACAAGTTCCAAGAGACAACAAAGAATGTTCCGGTCACTTTTGAATTCACAATCTTTAGATTGAAACTCGCGTGAACCTTATTCGAAATTGTGCACAAAACCTTTTGATGTAAAAGTAACTAGTGCACTATCGAAATAAGAACAAACTTTTCTCTCTATTCCTCTTTGCCGAAAATCACACTAGTCTAAGAGTTGGATTCTATTTTTCTCTAGCGAAAGAAAAAAAACTCTCAATTAAGCATTAGGGTTAGCCAAATTCTCTTTTTACTCAATATATATATATCGCATAATGAATCTATTTGCCCGAATTCAACCTTAAATAATATATTTATATCATAAGTACTGCACGCCTATTAAAGTGCACTAATCCTGCACGCCTATATATATATATATATATATTTCGAAATTAATACCGCATGCCTTATAATATATATATTTAATATATATCTATATATTGTGGCCAAAATCCTTTACCATGTAGGATTTATGTCTTTGGACTTAAATCCCGACCCTAGGTAGATTTCCTTAGAATTCCAAACCCTAATCCAACTCTTTAGTATATTTGTGACTATATAAAAGACTTCCTTATTTGACTAGATAAATAAATCCCTTATTTATCTACTTACCAAATAAAGTCTTTTATTTTATTTATACTACCACAATAGTATACTACTAAGAAACATATTTCCTAGTCAGAAAAAGATTTTGATTTTTAATTAAATAATTAATTTCCATTTAATCAAATAATAAAAATAAAACAATATAATATCATATATATATCTCGGCCATGTGCCATATATATTAACATATCTATATATTGTTTTTCTATTTTATTAAATCCACTGGACCTTAATAAAAGGCCCACATGTGAACCAGACCCATTCTTACTAAAAGAAACAAGCCCACATGCCTTTCATTAATATATTAATATAATTGATCAGCCCATTAAATAAATAATGTGCAAATTATATTCTTAATATATTAAATACAATTCTAGATGGACCCATAAATTGGTCCGGTAGAATATATCAAGTGATCCATGCAAGTCCGTGTGGATTGGGGATCTTGGCGGGCTATCTAAATTTAAGCTTCAATAGACATAACCTAATCACAATCAACAAATGATTCACTTAGGTCCGATCTATTAATTTTAACTCATTCCACTAAAGAGCTAAAATTGAACTCTTAAATAAAGATAGAATAAGTAAATATTTCTCATTCGTACCCTAGACAATCTTATTGGAGATGGTGTATCCTCGTGAAGAATATCAGTAATCGCCAAGAGCTTATAGACCGCCTATAGCTCTTCAAGTTACCATATTTACTCATATGACCACATTTTGAACTTGGATATTTTGACTTGTCCAGAAGCCATGTTTCAATAGACTTTATCGAAAACTTAACGTTAAGATTCAATATCCAATACCTCAAAACATCCATATAATGATATTCTACTCACATTTAATAAATGGAGCCACGATGTCCATATCTATAAATGAAGTCCTCTATCGATTAACAAATGAATATCACCAAACTATCGAGGATAGACTATGCTATATAATCGTACTCATTGATAACTCAAATGATACCACTTGCAACCATAAGTCCATCATTTATCTCAGGATTAAGATAGACTCTCCGATTGTCCTGATAATGAAAAGACTATTATCTATTGATGGTTCTAGATAAAGTATTTCATTGTGATCTAGTTCAATGCACCCAGTGCACTAGATTCTTTTACTCGAAGACCCTCCGATGATTTTAGACTCATCATAACTCATTTGATCCCACTCAAATGCTAGCAAAAGAATTCTACAACTTTAACAAGATAAAGGTGCCAAACCTTTAACTTAAGTTGTGAACATTATTCAAGACTAACTAAAGAATTGTGTCTACCTCATACATATCCAGATGTACGAACAATTCTTCTTTTCTCATAGTCTTTTGACCTTATGATTATTTACTTTTGACAATTATAATATTCAATCTATAAATGCTATAAGATTTGTTTAAATCAGAAATCACTTTATTAATATGAAAAGATTGTCAAAAACAATATTACACTCTTGCTATTGAGCATAATCCTAACATCATCTTGGATGTTTCCACTTGCTTACTTATGTGGTCATTGTGTGTTGAAAGCTCTAGATTTTCATCCTCTAAAATCTTCAATTTTCTATTGTTCTTCTTCAATGAACTTTCACACTTGACTATAAAGTCATGAACATCCATTTTCTCTACACTTCCATTTGTAGAGTTAGATGAGGAGTCATCTTCACTTGAGTTATCTCCTCCGCTCTCCTTCTCACTTATGGAGTTATTTCCCTTATTAAGACCTTCACCTTGGTCTCTTGAGTCAATGAGAGCCATGTCCCAATGAGTAGCTACACATATCTCCTCTAGAGCTACTTCTTCATCTTTTTCTTCTATGGGATCACTAGTCAAGGCATTCTTACCAACAACTTTATCTTCTACACAAGTGGCCCCAAATGTCGTGTAGTCAATGGTAAGCTCATCATCACTTGATGACTTGTCTCCCTCTCCGGAGTCATCACTTTCACTCCAAGTGGCGGTCATAACTTTTGCCATCTTATTCTTCAAATTCCCACAATCGGGTGAGATGTGTCCTATACCGCCACACTAATAGCATTGGACCTCTTTCTTTTCACTCTTCTCTTGCCTAGGCTCAAAATTCTTGAAGGGAGCCTTTTTCTTCAAGTCTTGGCCTTTGGATCCAAATCCTTTCTTCTCGAACTTGACAAATTTCTTGAATTTTCTAAGCAACAATGTTGTGTCTTTGTCCGAGTCACCTTTTTCCTCCTTCACAACCTTGGAAACTTTCAAAGCAATCCCATTTTGCTTTTTAGGAGGTGTAATACTAGGAGCTTTCCTAGATTCATAGGTGAGGAGTCTTCCAATTACCTCGCTCGGCTTCATGTCCTTTTATCAATAATTCTCTTCTAAAGCCGTCACTTTTGATTCTAACCTAGCGGGGAGAGACCTCATAATTTTCTGCTTAACTCTCCTATCCGAATAATGATCACCGAGTTTATGGTTTTGATTGACAATATCCATTAACTTGACTTCAAAGTCATTGAAGCATTCGTCCTCCTCCATCTTAAGCAACTCGAATTGCGTTTGAAGGACTTGTAGCTTAGATTCCTTGACGACATCGGTTCCTTCGTCTGCAACCTCTAGAATATCCCATGCCTCATTGGCTATCCTAGTGTTCTGAATCAGTTTGTACTGATTTTCATCCACTACACATAGAAGAGCATGCCATGCCTTCCTATTCCATTTTGAAGTCTCAAACTCTTCAGTGGACCACTGAGCCTTAGCCTTGAGTACTTCTTCTCCACCACCAGTGGGAGTCATCTTAGGAGGCGCATACCCATCTTCAATAGCCATCCATGCCCTATCATGGATTTGGCACACGTATGCTTCCATCTTGCCTTTCCATGAGGCATAATTCACACCAGTGAGGAGAGGAGGTCGTGTGCTTGAAGGACCCTCATGGTTGCCACCGTATCCACTCATTGTATATAATGAATGAAGTGAAATGTATGCAAAATGTATGAATGAGCAAAAATCACACAAATGCAAAACACACCAAAAATGAGCTAGGATCACCTAAGTATATCTAGGAACCCGCTCTAATACCAATTGAAAGAAATAAATAATGCTCGGTGTGTATGATAAATATATCTAGGGGGGGGGGTGAATAGATTTTAACTATTATTACCCAATTTTCGCATGCAAGTCAATTTTATGAAAATGCCCCTACTAGTCAAAAATACAAACAAGTGTAATATGGTACGGAAATTAAATAACACTTGATGTATACATGGAAACCCAACCACTGGGAAAAATCACGGGCCGTATAGTGCGTCACACTCGAACCTCGAAATCCACTAATTGAAATGGAGTTTACAACCTATGTAGACCTCGTCTAACACTCTGGTCAATAACCCCCAACTTTTACCACGCGGGCCTTTAAAAGTGGCTCTAGTCCAATTGTTTGAGGCCTAAGCAATCTTAGCCCCAAGACTTAATCCTCAATGAAGAGATTATGCAACCTATGTGAATATGTATGAATATTCAAATAACAAACAAGGCTAGGGAACCTTAGATGCTTATCTAGGATGATGATATAATCAATTAAATCAATCCTAGATATCAAGAGCTAAATGACATGTCAAATAGCTTAACTAATCAAGATTAAGCAAAAACCTAATTAGCTATCACAATACAACACTCAATCAATTCATCACAATCAATTCTCTATTCTTGTATTTAGCATGTGATCTAAAACATACAAGTAATTTAAAGAGATGGCTTGATAGTAAAAATACTAAAATAAGATGAAGTTAATCATAATCTTACAAAGCAAGTTGTGATGATGCAAACCCATGCATGGATGCATTCTATATAGTCATAGAAGATGCAATATGAAATTTGATGCAAAAAGGATTTGATTTGAGTGGTTAAAGGTGAGTTCTTGATTTGATTTTCTCTCAAATATCTCTCTTTGAAGTTTAGGATTCTAAGGAGTAAAAGAACTTATTTAGATAATGAGAAAGTGAGATATTTATAGATATCAAGAACAGGGCATGTGAAAAGACAATTTTGCCCCTGAAACACACCGATTGGCGGTTTCAATCGGCGGCCAGGCCGCCATTTACAACCGTCGAATTGAGCCCGTGAAGAACAGAGCATCAACGGCTATTTCATTCGGCAGTTTCGAAACCAGCTATTAAACCGCATAATGAAACCCGAGAGAAAAATCCAATCACGTATGAACGACGGTTTCCAGTCATATGTGAAAATAAATAATAAACGTGTCCTAAAGTAATCTAGAGGGGGGGTGAATAGATTTTAAACAATTTTACCCAATTTTTCGAGATTAGTCCAAATTACGAAAAAGCCCCAATCTAGTAAATATACAAAAAACATACAAGTGCGGAAATTTGAGGACACACAATATTTACGTGGAAACCCACACGGGGAAAAACCACGGGCTGTTATGTGCGCCACACGAGAACCTCGAATCCACTATTTGCAAATACGATTACAAATTAGGTTGACCACATCACACCTAAATTTACTAATCCGTCTTTGCTACCCGCGGGCCTTTAATAGTGACTCTAGTCCCTTGCTTGCAAACTACCTAAGAGGTAAATACAAGACTTGTCTCTAAAGTGAAGAGATAGCACAACCTAAGGTGAATATGTGAAATACTCAAGATGCTAAAAATGCAAGGTTAGACATTTTAAGCTTATCTAGGCAAGGATGAACATGTTAGACAATCCTAGATATCATATTACTAGATGACATGCATAAACCAACACTAAATAAGCAACCAAAATCCTATATGCATTATCTATCACAATACAACTCACAAACCACAATAAAACAATCTTGAAACTAAGTCAAGTCATAAAGATGCAATCTTGAATCAATTCAAGTGATAAAGAAGCTATCTTGTAAAGCAAGAACATATAGATATGAGAATGATGTTCTAGATACAAGTCATGTGAGCAAAACTAAAAACCCTAGATGAAATCAACCTAGAATTATGCTAGATGATAAATGAAAGATGCAATATGAAGGGTTTTGTGATTTGGAAGCTTAAAGATGAAGTCTTGATACCTTGGCTTGAAGATACTCAACCATGCTCTCAAAAGTGTAATTTTTGCTCTACAAACCGAGCCAAGACTATCAAGACATATATAAATGGGATCCAAGTGAAGTGACATCGTTTTTGAAAAAAACGGTTCAGATTCCCGTCAGCTGCGCTGGTGAAGCGCTGGACGACCAGCGCAACTCACCAGCGCACGCCCTTTAACTGGCAAGGGCGCTCGACGAGTGGCGCGCCTCAAGGGCGCAAGACCAGCGGCAACATTCTGGACGAGATGCGCTGGTGGAGCTTGCGCTGGTGACGACCAGCGCACCAACAGCGACAACCTACTGGAGGAGTTGCGCTGGAGGAGAGCGCCGGTGCAGACCAGCGCACGACCAGCGGTAGTCCACTGGACTAGTTGCGCTGGTGACACCAGCGCATGACCAGCGCACACACTCCCTTAAGCACACAAACAAAAGTGCAAGGGTCAAAAGAAATGCATCCTAAGCCTAACTAGATATGCCATTATAATCACAAGATGTAAGAAGAGAGATTTAAATACCCAATGATGCACAAAAACTTCAAACACAACATACAAGTAAGAGTTATGCAAGTGTTGTGTGTGTGTGCAACTACATCTCTTCAAAGTAGAGTAAGTCAAGAAATCTACCTTCCTTGAAGCTCTTGATCATGCAATGAGGTTTTCTTCCATCCTAAGCTATCCTTACATATAGAACCCCATTGTGATTTTGCCAACGAAATACGCCAATAAAAAAGAGGCACTTACAATCTCCCCCTTTGGCTATTTCGTGACAAAATCACCACTCACATAGCATCCTCACAAAATAAAAGATTGGTCAACAAAAGTTTTCTACATTACAATTAAGCTCCTAGTCTAAGTCTTGAACATCTTCAAGTCAAATCCAAGCTTGTAGAAAAGAAATCCAACCTACACACAATCAAGAAGAAAAATACCTTCCAAGAACAAGTGTGGGAGAGATGCTAATAACAAAAGAAATGTCATTTCAAAAGGTTTCAAAAAAAAATCAAACAAGCAATGTAATGCAATGCAACTCCCCCTAAATGCAATCATCTCCCATCATGGGTTACTCACTCTCAACTCCCCCTAAATGCAATGCCTAGAAGCACAAATTCTCCCCAAACCTACTCCCCCTTTTCGTCATGAGATAGGCAAAGGGAGTCTCTCCTAATAGGTAAGCATTAGCAAGGAGAGCTTGTAGCACGAACACATATGCAATCAAATAGGCAATTTTATGCACCTCAATCAAGTAAGAGAGATTCAAGGAGTTTTATTTTATGACAAATGTGTGACAATAATGCTTTGCATGCAAGACATGTTGCATCTAAGACCAAAGCAATGGTATTTGGTAAAGCAAACAACAAAGGTTTCCAAAAGAATTCAAACCAATTTCACCCTTTGTCATGGAAAAAGCAAGGAAATAGAATTTTAGTATTTCAAGACAAACAATTATATCCAACTTTATAGGCAAAACAAGACATGAGCGACTTTGCACCCTATTTGATTTTTCCGGGTGAGATACCCGTATGATAGTAGCCTTGTTCTACAAATAAAGAAAGAGAGACTTTGGATATTAGGATCCTTTTGATTTAAGTCTCAATATTGCTTTTGCACACATATTTGCATTTAACATTTGCAATCAAACATTTCACATTTTCATCTCATACTTTTCAACTTAGGTATGTCATTTAAAAAGAATCATCATGTCATGGAGATCAATTAAAGGTCATTCAAAAAGTACTTCCGAAGTACATCTCCTATTCCAAAAATGCATGTTTGAGCATATATATGACATGGATTGCAAGCAAGGCAATGTAGCACACTTATTTAGAAAAATACATATAAGTATGTACAACCAATCATCTCAAGCAATTAACTAAGAGGCATAAAATATATCAATGTGGCACAATGTATGATCATGCAACTTTGCTCTCTTTGCTTGAGCTCCCCATATGGGGTCAAGACACACCAAATCAACCCAATTGACAAATCCCAATAGACTTGCTAAGGTTCCCAAATCTAATGGTGTCTAAAGGCTTTGTAAACAAATCCGCTAGTTGGTCATTTGTTCCCACATGTTCCAATGCAATGGTTTTGCTCTCAACTAGCTCTCTTATGAAATGGTGTCTAATGTCAATGTGCTTTGTCCTAGAATGTTGGACGGGATTCTTAGAAATGTTAATGGCACTCATGTTATCACAAAATAAAGTAAGAGTACCTTGCTCCAAGCCATAATCGGCTAGCATTTGTTTCATCCACATCAATTGAGTGCAAGCACTACCGGCGGCAATATATTCCGCCTCGGCCGTGGATAGGGAAATTGAGTTTTGCTTCTTGCAAAACCAAGAAACCAAATTGTTCCCAAGGAAGAAGCAACCGCCCGATGTACTCTTCCTATCATCACAATTTCCCGCCCAATCGGCATCACTAAATCCAACAAGACTTGGATTAGTGTCAAAGGAGTACCATATCCCATGATTTGAGGTACCATTCACAAACCGAATGATCCTCTTCACCGCCACAAGGTGAGACTCTTTGGGATTAGCTTGGTACCTAGCACAAACACCCACACTAAAACAAATATCGGGCCTACTTGCGGTCAAGTAAAGCAAGCTACCTATCATGCCACGATATAGACTTTGTTCCACATCCTTTCCACTAGCATCTTTGCTAAGTTTCAAGGTGGTGCTCATGGGTGTGTCACAATGTTTGGCATTCTCAAGGCCAAACTTTTTCACTAGGCTCTTAGCATACTTAGCTTGGGATATAAAGATCCCATCATGCATTTGCTTGATTTGCAAGCCTAGGAAATAATTTAGTTCACCAACCATGCTCATTTCAAACTCATGAGACATGACATCAACAAATTGTCTAACTTTGGATTGGTTGGTGGAACCAAATACAATGTCATCAACATAAATTTGAGCTATGAATAGCTCATCTTTAGTGCACTTGATGAACAAAGTCTTGTCAACACTACCTCTTGAGTAGCCATTGTCAACAAGATAAAGAGTGAGGCGCTCATACCAAGCCCTCGGTGCTTGTTTCAACCCATATAGAGCCTTCTTGAGGCGATAGACATGAGAGGGGTGGTGTGGATCCACAAACCCCTTGGGTTGCTCAACAAACACTTCCTCATGCAATAAGCCATTGAGGAAGGCACTCTTGACATCCATTTGTTGTAACTTGAACTTGTACACACAAGAAATGGATAAGAGAAGCCTTATGGACTCAAGACGGGCAACGGGAGCAAAAGTCTCCTCAAAGTCAATACCCTCAATTTGAGAGTATCCTTGTGCAACAAGCCTTGCCTTGTTTCGCACAATGTTGCCATCCTCATCGGATTTGTTCCTAAACACCCATTTAGTTCCTATGACATTGGTGTTTTTGGGTCTAGGAACAAGAGTCCAAACCTCATTTCTCTCAAATTGGTTTAGCTCTTCTTGCATGGCAAGAACCCAAAACTCATCTTCCAAGGCTTCATCAACCTTTTTGGGTTCTATTTGAGAGGTGTAACAAGTGTAGCTAATTTGATTAGCTATTTGACGCCTAGTCCTAACACCCTCTCTAACTTCTCCAATGATATCATCCTTATCATGGAGCTTTCTAACCCAAGGAGCGGGTTCATTAGAGTCCAAAGGGGGAACTCTATTAAGAGGCAAATCATCCTCTTCATCTTGGTTTGACTTCACACCACTAGAAGTCTCACCACTTTCCTTCAAAGGAAGGTCATTCACCTCACAAACATCCTCCTCATGGTCATCATGTTTGGGCCTACAATCATCAAAGACAACATTTGATGATTCCATAACACTTTGAGTCTTTAGATTAAAAACTCTATAGGCCTTGCTATTAAGTGCATACCCAATGAAAATACCCTCATCACTCTTGGCATCAAACTTGCCAAGTTGATCCCGGTCATTTAGTATATAGCACTTACTCCCAAAGATGTGGAAGTAGCTCACATTGGGTTTTCTACCCTTCCATAACTCATAGGATGTTTGTTTAGTCCCGGGCCTAAGGAAAACTCTATTCCCTATGTAGCAAGCCGTATTGATGGCTTCGGCCCAAAGATTTCTAGGGACTTTGTTGCTAAGCAACATCACACGGGCCATCTCTTGGAGGACTCTATTCTTCCTCTCAACAACACCATTTTGTTGAGGAGTCCTAGGGGCCGAAAATTCATGGGAAATGCCTAAGCTATTGCAAAAATTTTCAAACTTAGCATTTTCAAATTCTTTCCCATGATCACTTCTAATTTTCTTAATGCTTTTAATGTGAGAAGTTTTCTCATTTTGAATTTTGACACAAAGCATTTTGAATTTCTCAAAGGCTTCGGACTTTTCTCTAAGGAAGTAAGTCCAAGTAAACCTAGAGAAGTCATCAACAACAACAAGAATGTACCTTCTACCACCTAAACTTTCGGTTTGAATGGGACCCATAAGGTCCATATGGATGAGCTCCAATGGCTCTTTGGTGGAGAGGTATTTGCCTTTCTTGTGCACACTCTTAGTTTGCTTTCCTTGTTGACAAGGTCCACAAACTCCCTCAACCTTTTTCCCAAACTTGGGAAGGCCCCTAACAACATTCAACCTATCAAGGACTTTCAAGTCCCTATAGTTCATATGGCCAAGTCTTTGGTGCCACACCTCAATTTGCTCACTAGTAGACAAGTTACAAGAGATGAGATTAGACTCAAGACAATAACAATTGTCACTTGATCTCTTGCCTTTCAACAAAACTTGCCCATTTTCCTTAAGAATAGAGCAATCAACTTTTCCAAACATAACCGAAAGCCCTTCATCACTTAAGTGTGATATACTAATGAGATTGGCTTGCAAGCCATCAACATAGAGAGCATTGGGCAAGGAGGGTAAACCGGGAATAGATATATTACCTTTCCCTATGACCTTTTTCTTAGATCCATCACCAAAGGTGACATACCCACCATCCTCCATCACAAGAGATTCAAAGAAACTCTTGTTTCCGGTCATGTGCCTAGAACACCCACTATCAAGGTACCAAGTGTTAGAGGCATTTGCTTTTAAGGCAACTTGGGCCACATAGCAATAATAGTCATTATGTCTACTCATCCTAGGTGAAACATGGTCATTCCTAGGAGCCATTGGTCCATTAGCTCTAAAATTTCTAGGTGCATGCATTGTGGCTCTTCTAAGCATATTTTTCTCAATCATACTTTCTCTTCTACACAATTTAATATACTTAAGGCAATTAGGCCTAATATGGCCTTCAATTCCACAAAAATGGCAAGTAGGAGTAAAGTAGGAATTCATACCATAGCCTTGAGCAAACATTTGTGGCCTCCTTCTATTTTGAGTTGCTATTTGATGTTGAGGCAACTCTCTCCTTTGTGGTTGAGCCAAGTTGGCATGTCTTCTAGGTTGAGCATGAAAGACCCCATGTTGAGCTTGTGGGATCCTTTGTTGTGGAGGTCTTGGTTGTGGAGCTCTAGGTTGAGGAGGTCTTGGTTGTGGAGCTCTAGGTTGAGGAGGAGCTCTAGTTGGAATCCTTGCTTGTGCTTGCTTGGAGGATTCACCGACTTCAACCCACTTGGTTGTTTGTTGAGGGGTTTGAGCATTCTCAACCTCCTTGCTCTTGACAAAAGTTGTCTTCTTCAAGGATGTGGCTTCCATTTCTTCCACATATCCTAACCCCTTCTTGTCACTAGGACTCTTCCCACAAGATAGCATCTTGTCAAGCTTCTCGGTTCCGGAAGTCATCTTAGCAATCAACTCTTTTGCTTCCATGAGCTCTTTCCCCAAGCTTTGTTCACTTTTCTTGACCAAGACTAACTCCATCTTCAACCCTTCTTCTATCTCTTTTGCCTTACTCATTTCCTTGCTCAAATGAGTCACTTTGGATGTCAACTCAAGCTTCTCCCCTTTCAACTTTTGTATCTCCTTTTTCTTCTTCAATCTTGAGTTCTCAAAGAATCTCATGAAGTCATCATAGTCCATCTCTTCATCAAACTCAAAATTTGACGTTGAGGAGTTACTCCCACCATTTGAGTCATTTTCATCCACTTCTTCTTGCTTGTCATCTTCCTCTTCTTTATCACTCATAACTTCATTGCTATTGTGAGAGGATGAGAAAGCAATGAAGTTGGCAACTTGGTCTTCCTCATCATCCGAAGACTTGTCTTCATCTTCTAGGTCATCACTATCACTCCAAGTAACCGCCATGGCTCTTCCTTTCTTCTTCTTCAAATTTGCACATTCGGGAGCAATGTGTCCAAACCCACTACACTCATAGCATTGGACACCCTTCTTATGGTCTTTCTCTTGAGCTTGCTCCACTTTCTTGAAAGGAGCCTTCTTCTTTACAAACTTTCCCTTGGAGCCAAACCCTCTCTTCTCAAATCTCATGAATTGCTTGAACTTCTTTGCCATCAAAGCAATTTCTTCATCCGAGTCTTCTTCATCTTTCTCAACCTTGACACTCTTCAAGGCAAGACTCTTTTGCTTCTTTGGAGGTGTAGTTGTAGGACCTTTCCTAGATTCATACGCCAAGAGCCTTCCAATGACTTCACTTGGCTTCATTCTTGAGTAGTCACTATTTTCCTCTAATGCCGTCACTTTGGATTCAAACCTCTCGGGAAGTGACCTCATGATCTTTTGTTTAATTCTTCTATCCGAGTAGGGATCACCAAGTTGGTGACTTTGGTTTACTATATCCATGAGCTTCACTTGGAAGTCATTGAAGCACTCATCATCCTCCATCCTTATGGTCTCAAATTGCGTTTGGAGAACTTGAAGCTTGGAATCCTTAACCACATCGGTTCCTTCATGAGCCGTCTCTAATATATCCCAAGCTTCCTTTGCTATCCTTGTAGTTTGAATGAGCTTGTATTGGTTGTCATCCATGGCACATAGGATTGCATGCATGGCTTTGTTGTTCCATTTTGAAGCCTCAAATTCTTGTGGAGTCCATTGTGCCTTCGGCTTGAGGACTTCCTCTCCACCTCCCGTAGAGTCATCATAGGTGGAGTGTATCCATCTTCAATCGCCATCCATGCCCGGTCATGAATTTGACTCACATAAGCTTCCATTTTGCCCTTCCATGAGGCGTAATTGACCCCGGTGAGCAAGGGGGGTCTTGTGCTAGAGGCACCCTCACCTCCCATTCCATTTCCACTCATTGTGTTTGGGTTTGAATGAAATGAATGCACACAAACAAACTAAGCACACACCACAATGCAAACAAATGCAAGAGACTTTAACAAGAGCAAGGGATCTCCTAATTATGTTAAGGAACCCGCTCTGATACCAATTGAAAATAAATAATAAACGTGTCCTAAAGTAATCTAGAGGGGGGGTGAATATATTTTAAACAATTATACCCAATTTTTCAAGATTAGTCCAAATTACGAAAAAGCCCCAATCTAGTCAATATACAAAAAACATACAAGTGCGGAAATTTGAGGACACACAATATTTACGTGGAAACCCACACGGGGAAAAACCACGGGCTGTTATGTGCGCCACACGAGAACCTCGAATCCACTATTTGCAAATACGATTACAAATTAGGTTGACCACATCACACCTAAATTTACTAATCCGTCTTTGCTACCCGCGGGCCTTTAATAGTGACTCTAGTCCCTTGCTTGCAAACTACCTAAGAGGTAAATACAAGACTTGTCTCTAAAGTGAAGAGATAGCACAACCTAAGGTGAATATGTGAAATACTCAAGATGCTAAAAATGCAAGGTTAGACATTTTAAGCTTATCTAGGCAAGGATGAACATGTTAGACAATCCCGTCAGCTGCGCTGGTGAAGCGCTGGACGACCAGCGCTACTCACCAGCGCACGCCCTTTAACTGGCAAGGGCGCTCGACGAGTGGCGCGCCTCAAGGGCGCAAGACCAGCGGTAACATTCTGGACGAGATGCGCTGGTGGAGCTTGCGCTGGTGACGACCAGCGCACCAACAGCGACAACCTACTGGAGGAGTTGCGCTGGAGGAGAGCGCCGGTGCAGACCAGCGCACGACCAGCGGTAGTCCACTGGACTAGTTGCGCTGGTCAGCTTGCGCTGGTGACACCAGCGCATGACCAGCGCACACACTCCCTTAAGCACACAAACAAAAGTGCAAGGGTCAAAAGAAATGCATCCTAAGCCTAACTAGATATGCCATTATAATCACAAGATGTAAGAAGAGAGATTTAAATACCCAATGATGCACAAAAACTTCAAACACAACATACAAGTAAGAGTTATGCAAGTGTTGTGTGTGTGTGCAACTACATCTCTTCAAAGTAGAGTAAGTCAAGAAATCTACCTTCCTTGAAGCTCTTGATCATGCAATGAGGTTTTCTTCCATCCTAAGCTATCCTTACATATAGAACCCCATTGTGATTTTGCCAACGAAATACGCCAATAAAAAAAGAGGCACTTACAATATGCCTAGAGCACCCACTATCCAAATACCAAAAATTAGAAGAATTTGCCTTCAAGGCTATTTGTGCGACATGGCAAACATTTTCATTCTTTCTAATGCACTTAGCAACAATTTTAGCTTTCTTAGTGGTCTTTGGTACATGTGCTCTACTATTCCTAGGATCATGCAAATCAATATTATCATTCCTAGGAACATGCATCTTGGCTCTATTCTTTCTCTTTTCAATCATGCTTCGTGTTCTACACATTTTTATATATCGAAAGCAATATGGTCTAATATGACCATCAAATCCACAAAAGTGACATATATGAGTAAAATAAGGAATCATACCTTGTCCTTGTCTTTGTGGATGAATGGGTTCAATCCATCTTCGTTGTTGAACCGGTCTAGGTTGCTTCCTAGCTTGAGGTTGCATGATAGGTCTCTTTCCTTTGTGAGCCATTTAAGGAGGAATGTTGGCTTGAGGGACCCTCGGGGGTTGAGCTTGAGGTTGCCTTCTTGGCCCCATCTTCACTTGTGCATTTGAACATTGTCCTACTTCTAACTTCTTCCTAGGAATTTGCACAAATGAAGTTTCTTCGTTCCTCAAGGACTTGACAAACACGGTCTTGTTAGAGGTTGAGATCTTCTTGCCATCTTCATACCCAAGACCCCTCTTGTCACATGGACTCTTTCCAACACCAAGCATATGGTCAAGCTTCTTGGTGTTAGAATCCATCCTAGCCGAGGACCCTTTAACTTCTACAAGTTCCCTCTTCAAGCCTTCTTCACTTCTCTTGGATAAGTCTAACTCCTCAATTAACTTATCCTCTCTCCTCTTCAATCTTTCCACTTGTTCACTTAAGTGGTCATTGTGAGCCGAAAGTTCAAGGTTTTCTTCTCTCAACCTCTCAATCTTTCTTGTGCTTTTAATTGCTAAATCATTGAGCTCGGCATGGTATTTAGCAAGCACCTTTTGCTCCACAAATTTCTTTATGGAATTAGAAGAGGAGTCACTTTCTACTTCACTAGAGTCAATTTCCTCTTGACTCATTTCCTCTCTCTCACTAGCACTTTTGCTCTTGTGAGATGAGGCAAAAGCTAGGAAGTTAGCCATGAGCTCTTCTCCACTTGAAGATTCATCTTCCTTATTGGAGCCATCACTACTCCCACTCCAAGTGGCGGCCATCACTTTGTCCTTCTTCTTTTCATTGTGATTAGCACATTCGGGGGCAAAGTGACCAATCCCACCACATTCAAAGCATCGGATCCCTTTCCTTTCGGTCCTCTCTTGTCTTGGCTCGGCTCAAACTTCTTGAAGGAACCTTTTTTCTTCAAGTCTTGTCCTCTTGACCCAAATCCCTTCTTCTTCTTGAACCCCATAACCTTATTAAACCTTTTCACGAATAAGGCAAGGTCTTCATCAGATTCATGCTTTGCCTCATTTGCATCCTTAGATGCTTTCAAAGCTATTCCTTTAGACTTCTTAGGAGGAGTAGTGGTGCTAGGAGCCTTCCTAGACTCATATGCAAGGAGACGTCCAATCACCTCACTTGGCTTCATATCCATGTAGCCACTATTTTCTTCTATGGCCGTCACCTTTGATTCAAACCTATCGGGGAGAGATCTCATAATTTTTTGCTTGACTCTCCTATCCGAATACGGGTCTCCGAGTTGATGGCTTTGATTTACAATGTCCATCAATTTGATTTCGAAGTCATTGAAGCATTCATCTTCTCCCATCCTAAGTAGCTCAAATTGAGTTTGGAGGACTTGAAGCTTGGACTCCTTCACCACCTCGGTTCCCTCATGTGCAACTTGAAGGATGTCCCATGCCACTTTTGCAATCTGAGAGTTCTGAATAAGCTTGTACTGATTCTCATCCATTGCACACATGATGGCATGCATAGCCTTCCAATTCCACTTTGAAGCCTCAAACTCTTGCGCGTTCCATTGCGCCTTAGGCTTTAAAACTTCTTCTCCTCTACCACCGGGAGTCATCTTGGGTAGATCATATCCGTCTTCCACCGCCATCCATACACGGTCATGAATTTGGCATATGTAGGATTCCTTCTTCCCTTTCCATTGGGAATAGTTCAAACCGGTAAGAAGTGGAGGCCTTGTGCTAGAAGCACCTTCGTGGCCACCACCATTTCCACCGTTTCCACTCATAGTGTTTATGAAAGAATGAAATGAATGCAAATGTATGAATGATCAAAAATCACACAAAATGCAAAACACACCAAAATAAGCAAGGATCACCTATGTATGTCTAGGAACCGGCTCTGATACCAATTGAAACAAATTATAGCACGGTGTGTATAAAACTATCTAGAGGGGGGGGTGAATAGATATTAAGCTTTTTGAAACAAATTATAGTACGGTGTGTATAAAACTATCTAGAGGGGGGGTGAAAAGATTTTAAGCTTTTTACCCAATTTTTCGTGTTAGTCCAAATTACGAAATTACCCCTAAATAGATAAAGCAATAAATCAAGTATAAAATGCGGAAATTAAATAACACTTGATTTTTACGTGGAAACCCTCACGGGAAAAACCACGGGCTAGTAAGTAAGCCACACTCGAACCTCGAATCTACTAAATGTGTAAACGATTACAACCTAATCCCGGAAGTAATCACACACATACCTAATCCCGGTATGAGTGAACCTAGTCCGATTGCTTGCGAATTAAGCAACCTAATCCCGGTCACAACACAAGACTTAATTCTCTAAAAAGAGATTAACACCCTAAGTCAATATATGAATATTCAAATGCAACATAGAGTAAGGGAAACCCTATATGCTTATCTAAGATGATGAATATGCAATTAAAAACAATCCTAGATATTAAAGCTAAATGACATGTCAATTAGCATAGATAATCATAGATTAGAGAAACCTAGATATCTATCATAAAAACAACACTCAATCAAATCAACACAACAATCTCTATCTTGAATATTAGATTATAATCTAAGAATAATCAAGTAATAAAAGAGATGCCAAAATAAATTAAACACTAATTATGTATGATAATAGTGAAAAACTTGCCAAAGCAAGTGTGATGATCAAAGACCCATGCAAGCAAGCATCCTAGATATGCTAGAGAATGCTAGATGAACTTTGATGCAAATGGATTTTGGTTTGAGTGTTTAATAAGCAAACTTGATTGCTTTCTCTCTTAAAAATCTCTCTTTTGAAAGTAGGGTTCTTGATGATTAAAGAGTCACACTCAGAACAAGAGAAAGTGATGTATTTATAGGCATGAAAAACAGAGCATGTGAAAAGACAAGTTTGCCCCTGAAACGCACCGATCGGCGGTTTCAATCCGTGGCCAGGCCGCCGTTCATAACCGCCGAATTGGCCCGAGAGGAACAGGGGACCAACGGCGGTTTCATTCGGCGGTTTCGTGACCGCCGATCCAACCGCCGAATCAAACCTGAGATTAAAAATCAATCAGGTATGAAAATGGCGGTTTCATTCGTGATCGCCGAATCAACCGCCGAATTAGGCCGAGAGGTAAAATCAATCAGGTCTTGAACGGCGGTTTCGAACGGTGGTCGAGACCGCCGATCATAACCGCAGAATTGCTCCATACACTACTGGAAGCAAACGGCGGTTTCATTCGGCGGCCAGGCCGCCGATCATAACCGCCGATCACCAACAATGGTGAAAACCAAGGAGAAGCCAAGGGCATTCTCCAAGGGCGGTCTTCGCGTGAAACCAAGCACTCATTAGTGCAAGCGCGGACGTTTCCGAACAATGTCGGGGAAACGAATTACACGACAACAAGACACAATTACACACAACAAAATATAACACATAAGTGCAAGTGTGAAATGTGACAAGTAAAGAGAATGCACACATATGCAATGTATGTTAAGTGTGTGTGTGCAACTAATCTCTTTAAAGAAAATTAAGCACATAGAAATTTACCTTTGGTGCTTATCAACACGAGGTCTTCAAAGGGCTTGAGCAATAACACCGATACCTAGGCTACCCTTACAAAGAACCCCCAACATGTGGTTTGTCCACGAAATGAGCCAATCAACACATGGGAACCTTACAATCTCCCCCTTTGGCTATTTCGTGACAAAACCACCACTCACATTGATTCCTCACATTAAAATCGAAACAACGGGATAACTATGATATTCTATAGTACAAAGAGATAAGAAAATAAAACTTCAAGTCTTCAATCTCTTGTAGAATAATCAAGCCTTGAAAAGAAAGTTTCTAACATATCCAAGACAAGTAAAAAGTGAGATGAATCAAGTGTGAACAAAAACAAGCATTTGCATTTTAAAAGTTTAGGCACAACATTATGAAATGTATGTGTATGCAATGCTCCCCAACAACCGGTTACTCCCCCTCAATGAATGTTCTCCCCAATATGTAAAATTGCCTCTATTTTGCAACTCCCCTTACTATATCCTACTCCCCCTTTTTGTCATGATATAAGCAAAGGAGTAGTCCCCAACCGGGTCACTCAAGGCAAGGAGAGATAGTAGCATACTAAATATTTGCATAGTCACATAAGCCACTTTATGCATCTCAATAAATTGGAGAGAAACAAGGAGATTTATTTTTATTGAAAATGTGTGAAAAATCATGCTTTGCATACAAGACATGTAGCATTCAAGTCCAAAATACAATGGTATTTGGCAAAGCAAATGACAAAGGTTTCTAAATGAATTCAAACCAATTTCACCATTTGTCATGAGAAAAACAAGGATATAGAGATTATTGATTTCAATTTAAGAGTAACTATATCCAACTTTATAAGCGAAACATGGCATGAGCGACTTTGCACCTTATTTGATTTTTCCGGATAAGATATCCGTATGATAGTAGCCATGTTCAACCAATAAAGAAATAGAGACATTTGGAAAATAAATTCTTTTGAATGGATACAAGATCATTTATTCATTTTGAGTCTCATAAGCTTTCACACAAGTTTTGCATTTTAAGAATATGCAATCATCAATTCATGCTTTACATGAGAGCATGTTATATGAATTTCATGCTTTTTCATTTGACATTAGCATGTTATAAAAGAATCATCATGTCATGGAGATAACTATAGGTCATTCAAGTCATACTTCCTAAGAACATCTCCTAGTCCAAAAATGCATGTTTGAACTAAAATATGACATGGATTGTAGACAAGCATTGATCACACTTATTAGATAGAAAAAATATATACATATGTGCAACCAAGCTTACTCAAGCAATTAGGAAAGAGGCATAAGATTTTTCAAATTTTTTGCAAACAACAAATATGCAAAATAGCTCTCTTTGCTTGAGTTCCCCATATGGGGTTAAGTACCATACTCATCACTCCACCAAACAAATTCCAATAGATCTACTAAGAGTTTTAAATCGAGTAGCATCTAAAGGTTTAGTGAATAGGTCCGCAAGTTGATCGTTTGTACCTATATGCTCAAGTACAATAACTTTGTTCTTAACTAGCTATCTAATGAAGTGATGGCGGATGTCAATATGCTTAGTTCTAGAATGTTGTACCGGATTCTTGGAAATATTAATAGCACTCATGTTATCACAAAAGAGAGTGAGAGTACCTTGGTTGAATCCGTAGTCTACTAGCATTTGCTTCATCCATAGGAGTTGTGTGCATCCACTCCCCGCGGCTATGTACTCGGCCTCGGCCGTGGACAAGGAAATCGAGTTTTGATTTTTGCAAAACCAAGACACCAAGTTGTTGCCTAGGAAGAAGCAACCACCCGATGTGCTCTTCCTATCATCACAATTTCCTGCCCAATCCGCATCACTATATCCTACAAGACTAGGATTAGTGTCAAATGAGTACCAAATTCCATAATTAGAAGTCCCATTCACAAAGCGAATGACTCTCTTAACCGAAGAGAGATGGGACTCATTGGGATCGGATTGGTACCTAGCACAAACTCCTACACTAAATGATATATCGGGCCTACTTGCAGTCAAATAGAGCAAGCTCCCTATCATGCCATGATATAATGTTTGGTCCACACTTTTACCGCTAGCATCCTTGCTTAGCTTCAAAGTGGTGCTTATAGGAGTGTCACAATGTTTGGCTTTTTCAAGACCAAACTTCTTCACTAGGTTTTTGGCATATTTGGCTTGGGTTATGAAAATCCCATCATCTAGTTGCCTAATTTGCAAACCTAGGAAGTAACTAAGCTCACCAACAAGACTCATCTCAAATTCATGAGACATAACATCAACAAATTGTTGGACCTTGGTGTTGTTGGTGGAGCCAAACACTATATCATCAACATATATTTGAGCTATGAAAAGCTCATCATTGTTTCTTTTGATGAATAGTGTCTTGTCAACACTACCACGTGTGTAGTCATTGTCAACAAGAAATTGAGTGAGGCGCTCATACCAAGCCCTCGGTGCTTGTTTCAACCCATATAGAGCCTTCTTGAGGCGATAGACATGGTTAGGGTGGTGAGCATCCACAAACCCCTTGGGTTGTTCAACAAACACTTCCTCTTGCAAGAAACCATTGAGGAAGGCACTCTTGACATCCATTTGGTGCAATTTGAACTTGTGCACACAAGAAATGGACAAAAGAAGCCTAATAAACTCTAAACGGGCAACGGGAGCAAATGTCTCCTCAAAGTCGATACCCTCAATTTGAGAGTACCCTTGTGCTACAAGTCTAGCCTTGTTCCGCACTATGTTGCCATCCTCATCGGATTTGTTCCTAAATATCCATTTAGTGCCTATGACATTAGTGGTCTTAGGCCTAGGAACTAGAGTCCAAACCTCATTCCTTTCGAATTGGTTTAGCTCTTCTTGCATGGCAAGAACCCAAAATTCATCATTTAAGGCTTCTTCAACCTTTTTGGGTTCAATTTGAGAGGTGTAGCATGTGTAGCTAATAAGATTGGCAAGTTGATGTCTAGTCCTAACACCCTCATTAACCTCTCCAATGATATCTTCTTTATCATGGAGTTTCCTAACCCATGGAGCGGGTTCTTTAGAGTCCAAGAGAGGAACTCTATCAATAGGTTGTGTGTCATCATTGTTGACATTAGATGTCCCAACATTAGGAGACACCACAACCTGCTCCAAAGGAGAAACATCACTAAAAATAACCTCCTCCTCATGATCATTTGACTTGAGCCTAGTATCATCAAATACGACATTGGATGATTCCATAACACTTAGAGTCTTTAAATTGAAAACTCTATAGGCTCTACTATTCAAGGCATAGCCAATAAAAATACCCTCATCACTCTTAGCATCGAATTTGCCAAGTTGATCACGGTCATTCAAAATGTAGCATTTGCTTCCAAAAGTGTGGAAGTAGCTAACATTTGGCCTCTTGCCTTTCCATAACTCATAGGAGGTGTTTCTAGTACCGGGCCTTAGGAAAACTCTATTTCCTATATAGCAAGCCGTATTGATGGCTTCGGCCCATAGGTTCCTAGGGACATTGTTGCTAAGCAACATCACACGGGCCATCTCTTGAAGGACCCTATTTTTCCTCTCAACAACTCCATTTTGTTGAGGTGTCCTAGGAGCCGAAAACTCATGGGAGATGCCTAAACCATTACAAAAGGTTTCAAAAGTAGCATTCTCAAATTCCCTCCCATGGTCACTTCTAATCCATTTTATGCTTTTAATATTAGAGTTTATTTCATTTTGTATTTTATTACAAAGCATTTTAAACTTATCAAAAGTTTCGGATTTTTCTCTAAGAAAATATGTCCATGTGAACCTAGAGAAATCATCAACACAAACAAAAATGTATCTCTTTCCATCCAAACTTTCGGTTTGCATGGGACCCATGAGGTCCATGTGGAGAAGCTCAAGAGGCTCCTTGGTGGTGAGATACTTACCCTTTTTGTGCATGCTTTTAGTTTGCTTTCCTTGTTGGCAAGGTCCACAAACACCATTGGCTTTCTTCCCAAGCTTAGGGAGGCCACGCACACAATTGAACTTTCCAAGGGTCCGTAGATCCCTAAAGTTCATGTGGCCAAGTCTTTTATGCCACAACTCAATTTGCTCATCCATGGACACATGATTAGATATAATACTAGCTTCAAGACAATAACAATTGTCGCTAGATCTCATGCCCTTCAACAAGGTTTGTCCATCGGGTTTTAGGATAGAGCAATAATCTTTAGAAAACAAGACGGAATGTCCTTCATCACTAAGATGTGAAATGCTTATTAAATTGGCTTTCAAGCCATCAACAAATAAAGCATTGGAGAAGAAGGGTAATCCAGGAACGGAAATGGTTCCTTTCCCTACAACATTTCTTTTGGATCCATCACCAAAAGTGACATTTCCACCTTCCTCCATAACAAGAGTCTCGAAGAAACTCTTGTTTCCCGTCATATGCCTAGAGCACCCACTATCCAAATACCAAAAATTAGAAGAATTTGCCTTCAAGGCTATTTGTGCAACATGGCAAACATTTTCATTCTTTCTAATCCACTTAGCAACAATTTTAGCTTTCTTAGTGGTCTTTGGTACATGTGCTCTACTATTCCTAGGATCATGCAAATCAATATTATCATTCCTAGGAACATGCATCTTGGCTCTATTCTTTCTCTTTTCAATCATGCTTCGTGTTCTACACATTTTTATATATCGAAAGCAATGTGGTCTAATATGACCATCAAATCCATAAAAGTGACATATAGGAGTAAAATAAGGAATCATACCTTGTCCTTGTCTTTGTGGATGAATGGGTTCAATCCGTCTTCGTTATTGAACCGGTCTAGGTTGCTTCCAAGCTTGAGGTTGCATGATTGGTCTCTTTCCTTTGTGAGCCAATTGTTGAGGAATGTTGGCTTGAGGGACCCTAGGGGGTTGAGCTTGAGGTTGCCTTCTTGGCCCCATCTTCACTTGTGCATTTGAACATTGTCCTACTTCTAACTTCTTCCTAGGAATTTGCACAAATGAAGTTTCTTCGTTCCTCAAGGACTTGACAAACACGGTCTTGTTAGAGGTTGAGATCTTCTTGCCATCTTCATACCCAAGACCCCTCTTGTCACATGGACTCTTTCCAACACCAAACATATGGTCAAGCTTCTTGGTGCTAGAATCCATCCTAGCTAAGGACCCTTTAACTTCTACAAGTTCCCTCTTCAAGCCTTCTTCACTTCTCTTGGATAAGTCTAACTCCTCAATTAACTTATCCTCTCTCCTCTTCAATCTTTCCACTTGTTCACTTAAGTGGTCATTGTGAGCCGAAAGTTCAAGGTTCTCTTCTCTCAACCTCTCAATCTTTCTTGTGCTTTTAATTTCTAAATCATTGAACTCGGCATGGTATTTAGCAAGCACCTTGTAAGGATTCCCATATCTTGATTGGCTTATTTCGTGGACAAACCACATGTTGGGGTTGATAATGTAAGGGTAGTTTAGGTGTTTGAACTTCATGCTCGAAGGCCCTTTCAAGACCTCAAGGGACAAGCACGCCAAAGGTATAATTTCTTGTGCTTGATTTTTCTTTGAAGAGATTTAGTAAGCACACACATACTTAGCATACTTGCACTTGTGTGCATACTCTTCACATGTCACTTTACACACTAGCACTTTGTTTTATAACTTGTTGTGTGTATATGTGCTTAGTAATTCGTTTCCCGATAATGTTCGGAAACGTCCGCGCTCACACGTATGTGTGCTTGGTTTTGCACGAAGACCGCCCACGGAGAATGCCCTTGGCTTCTCCTTGGTTTTCACCATTGTTGGTGATCGGCGGTTATGATCGGTGGCCTGGCCGCCGAATGAAACCGCCGTTTCAGTCCAAATTGGTCTAAAGCAATTATGCGGTCATGATCGGCGGTCACGACCGCCGTTCGAAACCGTCTTTCATACCTGATCGATTTTAATCTCTCGGTCTAATTCGGCGGTTGGATTGGCGGTCACAAAACCGCCGTTGATGCTCTGTTCTTCACGAGCTCAATTCGGTGGTCGTGATCAGCGGCCTGGCTGTCGATTGAAACCGCCCAACGGTGCATTTCAGGGGCAAAATTGTCTTTTCACATGCCCAATTCTTGATGTCTATAAATATCTTACTTTCTCATTCTCTGCATAAGCTTCTTGAGTTATTAGAACCCTAAACTTTCAAGAGAGATTTTTGAGAAAAAATCAAATCAAGAACTCACCTTTAAACACTCAAATCAAATCCTTTGTGCATCAAATTTCATATTGCATCCTCTATGTCTACATAGAAAGCATCTATGATTGGATTGGCATCATCACAATATGCTTGGTAAGATTTTGATTAGTTTCATCTTATTTTAGTATTTTTACTATCAAGCATATTCTCTTTTAATTTACTTGTATGTTGTTGATCATATGATAAATACAAGAATAGTGAATTAATTGTGATGAATTAATTGAGTGTTGTTTTTGTGATAGCTAATTAGGTTTTTGCTTAATCTTGATTAGCTAAGATATTTGACATGTCATTTAGCAATTGATATCTAGGGTTGATTAAATTGATTATATCATCATCCTAGATAAGCATCTAAGGTTACCTAGCCTTGTTTGTTATTTGAATATTCATACATATTCACATAGGTTGCATAATCTCTTCGTAGAGAATTAAGTCTTGAGGCTAAGGTTGCTTAGGCCTCAAGCAATTGGACTAGAGCCACTTTTAAAGGCCCGAGTGGTAGAAGTGGGGGGTTATTGACCGGAGTGTTAGACGAGGTCTACATAGGTTGTAAACTCCATTTCGATTAGTGGATTTCGAGGTCCGAGTGTGGCGCACTAAACAGCCCGTGGTTTTTCCCAGTGGTTGGGTTTCCACGTATACATCAAGTGTTATTTAAATTCCGCACTATATTACACTTGCTTGTATCTTTGACTAGTAGAGGCATTTTCGTAAAATTGACTTGCATGCGAAAATTGGGTAATAATAGATAAAATCTATTCACCCCCCCCCCCCCCCCCCCCCCCCCCCCCCCCCCCCCCCCCCCCCCCCCCCCTTCTAGATAATATATTTAGAACACACTGTAATTGTTTCACACCTTTTGCTCCACAAATTTCTTTATGGAATTAGAAGAGGAGTCACTTTCTACTTCACTAGAGTCAATTTCCTCTTGACTCATTTCCTCTCTCTCACTAGCACTTTTGCTTTTGTGAGATGAGGCAAAAGCTAGGAAGTTAGCCATGAGCTCTTCTTCACTTGAAGACTCATCTTCCTTATTGGAGCTATCACTACTCCCACTCCAAGTGGCGGCCATCACTTTGTCCTTCTTCTTTTCATTGTGATTAGCACATTCGGGGCAAAGTGACCAATCCCACCACATTCAAAGCATCGGACCCCTTTCCTTTCGGTCCTCTCTTGTCTAGGCTCAAACTTCTTGAAGGAACCTTTTTTCTTCAAGTCTTGTCCTCTTGACCCAAATCCCTTCTTCTTCTTGAACCCCATAACCTTATTAAACCTTTTCACGAATAAGGCAAGGTCTTCATCCGATTCATGATTTGCCACCTTTGCATCCTTAGATGCTTTCAAAGCTATTCCTTTAGACTTCTTAGGAGGAGTAGTGGTGCTAGGAGCCTTCCTAGACTCATATGCAAGGAGACGTCCAATCACCTCACTTGGCTTCATATCCATGTAGCCACTATTTTTTCTTCTATGGCCGTCACCTTTGATTCAAACCTATCGGGGAGAGATCTCATAAATTTTTGCTTGACTCTCCTATCCGAATACGGGTCTCCGAGTTGATGGCTTTGATTTACAATGTCCATCAATTTGATTTCGAAGTCATTGAATCATTCATCCTCTCCCATCCTAAGTAGCTCAAATTGAGTTTGGAGGACTTGAAGTTTGGACTCCTTCACCACCTCGGTTCCCTCATGTGCAACTTGAAGGATGTCCCATGCCACTTTTGCAATCTGAGAGTTCTGAATAAGCTTGTACTGATTCTCATCCATTGCACACATGATGGCATGCATAGCCTTCCTATTCCACTTTGAAGCCTCAAACTCTTACGCGTTCCATTACGCCTTAGGCTTCAAAACTTCTTCTCCTCCACCACCGGGAGTCATCTTGGGTAGATCATATCTGTCTTCCACAGCCATCCATGCACGGTCATGAATTTGGCATATGTAGGATTCCATCTTCCCTTTCCATTGGGAATAGTTCAAACCGGTAAGAAGTGGAGGCCTTGTGCTAGAAGCACCTTCGTGGCCACCACCATTTCCACCGTTTCCACTCATAGTGTTTATGAATGAATGAAATGAATGCAAATGTATGAATGATCAAAAATCACACAAAATGCAAAACACGCCAAAATAAGCAAGGATCACCTATGTATGTCTAGGAACCCGCTGAAAATAAATAATAAACGTGTCCTAAAGTAATCTAGAGGGGGGGTGAATAGATTTTAAACAATTTTACCCAATTTTTCGAGATTAGTCCAAATTACAAAAAAGCCCCAATCTAGTCAATATACAAAAAACATACAAGTGCGGAAATTTGAGGACACACAATATTTACGTGGAAACCCACACGGGGAAAAACCACGGGCTGTTATGTGCGCCACACGAGAACCTCGAATCCACTATTTGCAAATACGATTACAAATTAGGTTGACCACATCACACCTAAATTTACTAATCCGTCTTTGCTACCCGCGGGCCTTTAATAGTGACTCTAGTCCCTTGCTTGCAAACTACCTAAGAGGTAAATACAAGACTTGTCTCTAAAGTGAAGAGATAGCACAACCTAAGGTGAATATGTGAAATACTCAAGATGCTAAAAATGCAAGGTTAGACATTTTAAGCTTATCTAGGCAAGGATGAACATGTTAGACAATCCTAGATATCATATTACTAGATGACATGCATAAACCAACACTAAATAAGCAACCAAAATCCTATATGCATTATCTATCACAATACAACTCACAAACCACAATAAAACAATCTTGAAACTAAGTCAAGTCATAAAGATGCAATCTTGAATCAATTCAAGTGATAAAGAAGCTATCTTGTAAAGCAAGAACATATAGATATGAGAATGATGTTCTAGATACAAGTCATGTGAGCAAAACTAAAAACCCTAGATGAAATCAACCTAGAATTATGCTAGATGATAAATGAAAGATGCAATATGAAGGGTTTTGTGATTTGGAAGCTTAAAGATGAAGTCTTGATACCTTGGCTTGAAGATACTCAACCATGCTCTCAAAAGTGTAATTTTTGCTCTACAAACCGAGCCAAGACTATCAAGACATATATAAATGGGATCCAAGTGAAGTGACATCGTTTTTGAAAAAAACGGTTCAGATTCCCGTCAGCTGCGCTGGTGAAGCGCTGGACGACCAGCGCAACTCACCAGCGCACGCCCTTTAACTGGCAAGGGCGCTCGACGAGTGGCGCGCCTCAAGGGCGCAAGACCAGCGGCAACATTCTGGACGAGATGCGCTGGTGGAGCTTGCGCTGGTGACGACCAGCGCACCAACAGCGACAACCTACTGGAGGAGTTGCGCTGGAGGAGAGCGCCGGTGCAGACCAGCGCACGACCAGCGGTAGTCCACTGGACTAGTTGCGCTGGTGACACCAGCGCATGACCAGCGCACACACTCCCTTAAGCACACAAACAAAAGTGCAAGGGTCAAAAGAAATGCATCCTAAGCCTAACTAGATATGCCATTATAATCACAAGATGTAAGAAGAGAGATTTAAATACCCAATGATGCACAAAAACTTCAAACACAACATACAAGTAAGAGTTATGCAAGTGTTGTGTGTGTGTGCAACTACATCTCTTCAAAGTAGAGTAAGTCAAGAAATCTACCTTCCTTGAAGCTCTTGATCATGCAATGAGGTTTTCTTCCATCCTAAGCTATCCTTACATATAGAACCCCATTGTGATTTTGCCAACGAAATACGCCAATAAAAAAAGAGGCACTTACAATCTCCCCCTTTGGCTATTTCGTGACAAAATCACCACTCACATAGCATCCTCACAAAATAAAAGATTGGTCAACAAAAGTTTTCTACATTACAATTAAGCTCCTAGTCTAAGTCTTGAACATCTTCAAGTCAAATCCAAGCTTGTAGAAAAGAAATCCAACCTACACACAATCAACAAGAAAAATACCTTCCAAGAACAAGTGTGGGAGAGATGCTAATAACAAAAGAAATGTCATTTCAAAAGGTTTCAAAAAAAAATCAAACAAGCAATGTAATGCAATGCAACTCCCCCTAAATGCAATCATCTCCCATCATGGGTTACTCACTCTCAACTCCCCCTAAATGCAATGCCTAGAAGCACAAATTCTCCCCAAACCTACTCCCCCTTTTTGTCATGAGATAGGCAAAGGGAGTCTCTCCCTAATAGGTAAGCATTAGCAAGGAGAGCTTGTAGCACGAACACATATGCAATCAAATAGGCAATTTTATGCACCTCAATCAAGTAAGAGAGATTCAAGGAGTTTTATTTTATGACAAATGTGTGACAATAATGCTTTGCATGCAAGACATGTTGCATCTAAGACCAAAGCAATGGTATTTGGTAAAGCAAACAACAAAGGTTTCCAAAAGAATTCAAACCAATTTCACCCTTTGTCATGGAAAAAGCAAGGAAATAGAATTTTAGTATTTCAAGACAAACAACTATATCCAACTTTATAGGCAAAACAAGACATGAGCGACTTTGCACCCTATTTGATTTTTCCGGGTGAGATACCCGTATGATAGTAGCCTTGTTCTACAAATAAAGAAAGAGAGACTTTGGATATTAGGATCCTTTTGATTTAAGTCTCAATATTGCTTTTGCACACATATTTGCATTTAACATTTGCAATCAAACATTTCACATTTTCATCTCATACTTTTCAACTTAGGTATGTCATTTAAAAAGAATCATCATGTCATGGAGATCAATTAAAGGTCATTCAAAAAGTACTTCCGAAGTACATCTCCTATTCCAAAAATGCATGTTTGAGCATAGATATGACATGGATTGCAAGCAAGGCAATGTAGCACACTTATTTAGAAAAATACATATAAGTATGTACAACCAATCATCTCAAGCAATTAACTAAGAGGCATAAAATATATCAATGTGGCACAATGTATGATCATGCAACTTTGCTCTCTTTGCTTGAGCTCCCCATATGGGGTCAAGACACACCAAATCAACCCAATTGACAAATCCCAATAGACTTGCTAAGGTTCCCAAATCTAATGGTGTCTAAAGGCTTTGTAAACAAATCCGCTAGTTGGTCATTTGTTCCCACATGTTCCAATGCAATGGTTTTGCTCTCAACTAGCTCTCTTATGAAATGGTGTCTAATGTCAATGTGCTTTGTCCTAGAATGTTGGACGGGATTCTTAGAAATGTTAATGGCACTCATGTTATCACAAAATAAAGTAAGAGTACCTTGCTCCAAGCCATAATCGGCTAGCATTTGTTTCATCCACATCAATTGAGTGCAAGCACTACCGGCGGCAATATATTCCGCCTCGGCCGTGGATAGGGAAATTGAGTTTTGCTTCTTGCAAAACCAAGAAACCAAATTGTTCCCAAGGAAGAAGCAACCGCCCGATGTACTCTTCCTATCATCACAATTTCCCGCCCAATCGGCATCACTAAATCCAACAAGACTTGGATTAGTGTCAAAGGAGTACCATATCCCATGATTTGAGGTACCATTCACAAACCGAATGATCCTCTTCACCGCCACAAGGTGAGACTCTTTGGGATTAGCTTGGTACCTAGCACAAACACCCACACTAAAACAAATATCGGGCCTACTTGCGGTCAAGTAAAGCAAGCTACCTATCATGCCACGATATAGACTTTGTTCCACATCCTTTCCACTAGCATCTTTGCTAAGTTTCAAGGTGGTGCTCATGGGTGTGTCACAATGTTTGGCATTCTCAAGGCCAAACTTTTTCACTAGGCTCTTAGCATACTTAGCTTGGGATATAAAGATCCCATCATGCATTTGCTTGATTTGCAAGCCTAGGAAATAATTTAGTTCACCAACCATGCTCATTTCAAACTCATGAGACATGACATCAACAAATTGTCTAACTTTGGATTGGTTGGTGGAACCAAATACAATGTCATCAACATAAATTTGAGCTATGAATAGCTCATCTTTAGTGCACTTGATGAACAAAGTCTTGTCAACACTACCTCTTGAGTAGCCATTGTCAACAAGATAAAGAGTGAGGCGCTCATACCAAGCCCTCGGTGCTTGTTTCAACCCATATAGAGCCTTCTTGAGGCGATAGACATGAGAGGGGTGGTGTGGATCCACAAACCCCTTGGGTTGCTCAACAAACACTTCCTCATGCAATAAGCCATTGAGGAAGGCACTCTTGACATCCATTTGTTGTAACTTGAACTTGTACACACAAGAAATGGATAAGAGAAGCCTTATGGACTCAAGACGGGCAACGGGAGCAAAAGTCTCCTCAAAGTCAATACCCTCAATTTGAGAGTATCCTTGTGCAACAAGCCTTGCCTTGTTTCGCACAATGTTGCCATCCTCATCGGATTTGTTCCTAAACACCCATTTAGTTCCTATGACATTGGTGTTTTTGGGTCTAGGAACAAGAGTCCAAACCTCATTTCTCTCAAATTGGTTTAGCTCTTCTTGCATGGCAAGAACCCAAAACTCATCTTCCAAGGCTTCATCAACCTTTTTGGGTTCTATTTGAGAGGTGTAACAAGTGTAGCTAATTTGATTAGCTATTTGACGCCTAGTCCTAACACCCTCTCTAACTTCTCCAATGATATCATCCTTATCATGGAGCTTTCTAACCCAAGGAGCGGGTTCATTAGAGTCCAAAGGGGGAACTCTATTAAGAGGCAAATCATCCTCTTCATCTTGGTTTGACTTCACACCACTAGAAGTCTCACCACTTTCCTTCAAAGGAAGGTCATTCACCTCACAAACATCCTCCTCATGGTCATCATGTTTGGGCCTACAATCATCAAAGACAACATTTGATGATTCCATAACACTTTGAGTCTTTAGATTAAAAACTCTATAGGCCTTGCTATTAAGTGCATACCCAATGAAAATACCCTCATCACTCTTGGCATCAAACTTGCCAAGTTGATCCCGGTCATTTAGTATATAGCACTTACTCCCAAAGATGTGGAAGTAGCTCACATTGGGTTTTCTACCCTTCCATAACTCATAGGATGTTTGTTTAGTCCCGGGCCTAAGGAAAACTCTATTCCCTATGTAGCAAGCCGTATTGATGGCTTCGGCCCAAAGATTTCTAGGGACTTTGTTGCTAAGCAACATCACACGGGCCATCTCTTGGAGGACTCTATTCTTCCTCTCAACAACACCATTTTGTTGAGGAGTCCTAGGGGCCGAAAATTCATGGGAAATGCCTAAGCTATTGCAAAAATTTTCAAACTTAGCATTTTCAAATTCTTTCCCATGATCACTTCTAATTTTCTTAATGCTTTTAATGTGAGAAGTTTTCTCATTTTGAATTTTGACACAAAGCATTTTGAATTTCTCAAAGGCTTCGGACTTTTCTCTAAGGAAGTAAGTCCAAGTAAACCTAGAGAAGTCATCAACAACAACAAGAATGTACCTTCTACCACCTAAACTTTCGGTTTGAATGGGACCCATAAGGTCCATATGGATGAGCTCCAATGGCTCTTTGGTGGAGAGGTATTTGCCTTTCTTGTGCACACTCTTAGTTTGCTTTCCTTGTTGACAAGGTCCACAAACTCCCTCAACCTTTTTCCCAAACTTGGGAAGGCCCCTAACAACATTCAACCTATCAAGGACTTTCAAGTCCCTATAGTTCATATGGCCAAGTCTTTGGTGCCACACCTCAATTTGCTCACTAGTAGACAAGTTACAAGAGATGAGATTAGACTCAAGACAATAACAATTGTCACTTGATCTCTTGCCTTTCAACAAAACTTGCCCATTTTCCTTAAGAATAGAGCAATCAACTTTTCCAAACATAACCGAAAGCCCTTCATCACTTAAGTGTGATATACTAATGAGATTGGCTTGCAAGCCATCAACATAGAGAGCATTGGGCAAGGAGGGTAAACCGGGAATAGATATATTACCTTTCCCTATGACCTTTTTCTTAGATCCATCACCAAAGGTGACATACCCACCATCCTCCATCACAAGAGATTCAAAGAAACTCTTGTTTCCGGTCATGTGCCTAGAACACCCACTATCAAGGTACCAAGTGTTAGAGGCATTTGCTTTTAAGGCAACTTGGGCCACATAGCAATAATAGTCATTATGTCTACTCATCCTAGGTGAAACATGGTCATTCCTAGGAGCCATTGGTCCATTAGCTCTAAAATTTCTAGGTGCATGCATTGTGGCTCTTCTAAGCATATTTTTCTCAATCATACTTTCTCTTCTACACAATTTAATATACTTAAGGCAATTAGGCCTAATATGGCCTTCAATTCCACAAAAATGGCAAGTAGGAGTAAAGTAGGAATTCATACCATAGCCTTGAGCAAACATTTGTGGCCTCCTTCTATTTTGAGTTGCTATTTGATGTTGAGGCAACTCTCTCCTTTGTGGTTGAGCCAAGTTGGCATGTCTTCTAGGTTGAGCATGAAAGACCCCATGTTGAGCTTGTGGGATCCTTTGTTGTGGAGGTCTTGGTAGTGGAGCTCTAGGTTGAGGAGGTCTTGGTTGTGGAGCTCTAGGTTGAGGAGGTCTTGGTTGTGGAGCTCTAGGTTGAGGAGGAGCTCTAGTTGGAATCCTTGCTTGTGCTTGCTTGGAGGATTCACCGACTTCAACCCACTTGGTTGTTTGTTGAGGGGTTTGAACATTCTCAACCTCCTTGCTCTTGACAAAAGTTGTCTTCTTCAAGGATGTGGCTTCCATTTCTTCCACATATCCTAACCCCTTCTTGTCACTAGGACTCTTCCCACAAGATAGCATCTTGTCAAGCTTCTCGGTTCCGGAAGTCATCTTAGCAATCAACTCTTTTGCTTCCATGAGCTCTTTCCCCAAGCTTTGTTCACTTTTCTTGACCAAGACTAACTCCATCTTCAACCCTTCTTCTATCTCTTTTGCCTTACTCATTTCCTTGCTCAAATGAGTCACTTTGGATGTCAACTCAAGCTTCTCCCCTTTCAACTTTTGTATCTCCTTTTTCTTCTTCAATCTTGAGTTCTCAAAGAATCTCATGAAGTCATCATAGTCCATCTCTTCATCAAACTCAAAATTTGACGTTGAGGAGTTACTCCCACCATTTGAGTCATTTTCATCCACTTCTTCTTGCTTGTCATCTTCCTCTTCTTTATCACTCATAACTTCATTGCTATTGTGAGAGGATGAGAAAGCAATGAAGTTGGCAACTTGGTCTTCCTCATCATCCGAAGACTTGTCTTCATCTTCTAGGTCATCACTATCACTCCAAGTAACCGCCATGGCTCTTCCTTTCTTCTTCTTCAAATTTGCACATTCGGGAGCAATGTGTCCAAACCCACTACACTCATAGCATTGGACACCCTTCTTATGGTCTTTCTCTTGAGCTTGCTCCACTTTCTTGAAAGGAGCCTTCTTCTTTACAAACTTTCCCTTGGAGCCAAACCCTCTCTTCTCAAATCTCATGAATTGCTTGAACTTCTTTGCCATCAAAGCAATTTCTTCATCCGAGTCTTCTTCATCTTTCTCAACCTTGACACTCTTCAAGGCAAGACTCTTTTGCTTCTTTGGAGGTGTAGTTGTAGGACCTTTCCTAGATTCATACGCCAAGAGCCTTCCAATGACTTCACTTGGCTTCATTCTTGAGTAGTCACTATTTTCCTCCAATGCCGTCACTTTGGATTCAAACCTCTCGGGGAGTGACCTCATGATCTTTTGTTTAATTCTTCTATCCGAGTAGGGATCACCAAGTTGGTGACTTTGGTTTACTATATCCATGAGCTTCACTTGGAAGTCATTGAAGCACTCATCATCCTCCATCCTTATGGTCTCAAATTGCGTTTGGAGAACTTGAAGCTTGGAATCCTTAACCACATCGGTTCCTTCATGAGCCGTCTCTAATATATCCCAAGCTTCCTTTGCTATCCTTGTAGTTTGAATGAGCTTGTATTGGTTGTCATCCATGGCACATAGGATTGCATGCATGGCTTTGTTGTTCCATTTTGAAGCCTCAAATTCTTGTGGAGTCCATTGTGCCTTCGGCTTGAGGACTTCCTCTCCACCTCCCGTAGGAGTCATCATAGGTGGAGTGTATCCATCTTCAATCGCCATCCATGCCCGGTCATGAATTTGACTCACATAAGCTTCCATTTTGCCCTTCCATGAGGCGTAATTGACCCCGGTGAGCAAGGGGGTCTTGTGCTAGAGGCACCCTCACCTCCCATTCCATTTCCACTCATTGTGTTTGGGTTTGAATGAAATGAATGCACACAAACAAACTAAGCACACACCACAATGCAAACAAATGCAAGAGACTTTAACAAGAGCAAGGGATCTCCTAATTATGTTAAGGAACCCGCTCTGATACCAATTGAAAATAAATAATAAACGTGTCCTAAAGTAATCTAGAGGGGGGGTGAATAGATTTTAAACAATTTTACCCAATTTTTCGAGATTAGTCCAAATTACGAAAAAGCCCCAATCTAGTCAATATACAAAAAACATACAAGTGCGGAAATTTGAGGACACACAATATTTACGTGGAAACCCACACGGGGAAAAACCACGGGCTGTTATGTGCGCCACACGAGAACCTCGAATCCACTATTTGCAAATACGATTACAAATTAGGTTGACCACATCACACCTAAATTTACTAATCCGTCTTTGCTACCCGCGGGCCTTTAATAGTGACTCTAGTCCCTTGCTTGCAAACTACCTAAGAGGTAAATACAAGACTTGTCTCTAAAGTGAAGAGATAGCACAACCTAAGGTGAATATGTGAAATACTCAAGATGCTAAAAATGCAAGGTTAGACATTTTAAGCTTATCTAGGCAAGGATGAACATGTTAGACAATCCTAGATATCATATTACTAGATGACATGCATAAACCAACACTAAATAAGCAACCAAAATCCTATATGCATTATCTATCACAATACAACTCACAAACCACAATAAAACAATCTTGAAACTAAGTCAAGTCATAAAGATGCAATCTTGAATCAATTCAAGTGATAAAGAAGCTATCTTGTAAAGCAAGAACATATAGATATGAGAATGATGTTCTAGATACAAGTCATGTGAGCAAAACTAAAAACCCTAGATGAAATCAACCTAGAATTATGCTAGATGATAAATGAAAGATGCAATATGAAGGGTTTTGTGATTTGGAAGCTTAAAGATGAAGTCTTGATACCTTGGCTTGAAGATACTCAACCATGCTCTCAAAAGTGTAATTTTTGCTCTACAAACCGAGCCAAGACTATCAAGACATATATAAATGGGATCCAAGTGAAGCGACATCGTTTTTGAAAAAAACGGTTCAGATTCCTGTCAGCTGCGCTGGTGAAGCGCTGGACGACCAGCGTAACTCACCAGCGCACGCCCTTTAACTGGCAAGGGCGCTCGACGAGTGGCGCGCCTCAAGGGCGCAAGACCAGCGGCAACATTCTGGACGAGATGCGCTGGTGGAGCTTGCGCTGGTGACGACCAGCGCACCAACAGCGACAACCTACTGGAGGAGTTGCGCTGGAGGAGAGCGCCGGTGCAGACCAGCGCACGACCAGCGGTAGTCCACTGGACTAGTTGCGCTGGTCAGCTTGCGCTGGTGACACCAGCGCATGACCAGCGCACACACTCCCTTAAGCACACAAACAAAAGTGCAAGGGTCAAAAGAAATGCATCCTAAGCCTAACTAGATATGCCATTATAATCACAAGATGTAAGAAGAGAGATTTAAATACCCAATGATGCACAAAAACTTCAAACACAACATACAAGAAGAGTTATGCAAGTGTTGTGTGTGTGTGCAACTACATCTCTTCAAAGTAGAGTAAGTCAAGAAATCTACCTTCCTTGAAGCTCTTGATCATGCAATGAGGTTTTCTTCCATCCTAAGCTATCCTTACGTATAGAACCCCATTGTGATTTTGCCAACGAAATACGCCAATAAAAAAAGAGGCACTTACACCCGCTCTGATACCAATTGAAACTAATTATAGCACGGTGTGTATAAAACTATCTAGAGGGGGGTGAATAGATTTTAAGCTTTTTACCCAATTTTTCGTGTTAGTCCATATTATGAAATTACCCCTAAAGAGATAAAGCAATAAATCAAGTATAAAATACGGAAATTAAATAACACTTGATTTTTACGTGGAAACCCTCACGGGAAAAACCACGGGCTAGTAAGTAAGCCACACTCGAACCTCGAATCCACTAAATGTCTAAACGATTACAACCTAATCTCGAAAGTAATCACACACCTACCTAATCCCGGTATGAGTGAACCTAGTCCGATTGCTTGCGAATTAAGCAACCTAATCCCTGTCACAACACAAGACTTAATTCTCTAAAAAAAGATTAACACCCTAAGTGAATATATGAATAGTCAAAGGCAACATAGAGCAAGGGAAACCCTATATGCTTATCTAAGATGATGAATATGCAATTAAAAACAATCCTAGATATTAAAGCTAAATGACATGTCAATTAGCATAGATAATCATAGATTAGAGAAACCTAGATATCTATCATAAAAACAACACTCAATCAAATCAACACAACAATCTCTATCTTGAATATTAGATTATAATCTAAGAATAATCAAGTAATAAAAGAGATGCCAAAATAAATTAAACACTAATTATGTATGATAATAGTGAAAAACTTACCAAAGCAAGTGTGATGACCCATGCAAGCAAGCATCCTAGATATGCTAGAGAATGCTAGATGAACTTTGATGCAAATGGATTTTGGTTTGAGTGTTTGATGAGCAAACTTGATTGCTTTCTCTCTTAAAAATCTCTCTTTTTAAAGTAGGGTTCTTGATGATTAAAGAGTCACATTCAGAACAAGAGAAAGTGATGTATTTATAGGCATGAAAAACAGAGCATGTGAAAAGACAAGTTTGCCCCTGAAATGCACCGATCGGCGGTTTCGATCGGCGGCTAGGTAGCCGTTCATAACCGCCGAATTGGCCCGAGAGGAACAGGGGACCAACGGCGGTTTCAATCGGCGGTTTCAATCTGCGGTTTCGTGACCGCCGATCCAACCGCCGAATCAATCCTGAGATTAAAAATCAATCAGGTATGAAAACAGCGGTTTCATTCGTGACCGCCAAATCAACCGCCGAATTAGGTCGAGAGGTAAAATCAATCAGGTCTTGAACGGCGGTCGAGACCGCCGATCATAACCGCAGAATTGCTCCATACACTACTGGAAGCAAATGGCGGTTTCATTCGGCGGCCAGGCCGCCGATCATAACCGCCGATCACCAATAAAGGTGAAAACCAAGGAGAAGCCAAGGGCATTCTCCGTAGGCGGTCCTCGCGCTAAACCAAGCACATTCTAGTGCATGCGCGGACGTTTCTGAAAGCAATCGGGAAACGAATTACAAGACAACACGACACAATTACACACAACAAAATATAACAAATAAGTGCAAGTGTGAAATGTGACAAGTGAAGAGAATGCACACATATGCAATGTATGTTAAGTGTGTGTGTGCAACTAATCTCTTTAAAGAAAAGTAAGCACAAAGAAATTTACCTTCGGTGCTTATCAAGACGAGGTCTTCAAAGGGCTTGAGCAATAACATCGATACCTAGGCTACCCTTACAAAGAACCCCCAACATGTGGTTTGTCCATGAAATGAGCCAATCAACAAATGGGAACCTTACAGTATGTGAGATGATCAAGTGAAAATAAAACAAGCATTTGCATAAAAAAAAATTAGGCACAACATTATGCAATGTATGTGTATGTAATGCTCCCCCTCAACGGGTTACTCCCCCTTAATGTATGTTCTCCCATAATCATGCACAATACAATTACTCCCCTTACCATATTCTACTCCCCCTTTTTGTCATGATATAGGCAAATGAGTGGTCCTCAACCGGGTCACTCTAAGCAAAGAGAGATAGTAGCATGCAAGATATTATGCATCCCAATTAATTGAAGAGAAACAAGGAGATTTATTTGAAGAAAATGTGTGAATCAAACATGTTTTGCATACAAGACATGTGGCATTCAAGTCCAAAATACAATGGTATTTGGCAAAGCAAATGACAAAGGTTTCTAAAAAGAATTCAAACCAATTTCACCATTGTCATGAGAAAAGCAAGGATATAGAGTTTTCATTGATTTTAATTTATGAGCAACTATATCCAACTTTATAAGTGAAACATGGCATGAGCGACTTTGCACCCTATTTGATTTTTCCGGATAAGATATCCGTATGATAGTAACCATGTTCAACCAATAAAGAAAGAGAGACATTTGGAATATAAATTCCTTTGAACGGATACAAGATCCTTTATTCATTTTGAGTCTCATAAGCTTTCACACAAGTTTTGCATTTTATGAATATGCAATCATCAATTCATGCTTTTCATGTGAGCATGTAATTTGAATTTCATGCTTTTTCATTTGTTATTAGCATGTTATAAAAGAATCGTCATGTCATGGAGATAACTATAGGTCATTCAAATCATACTTCCTATGTACATCTCCTAGTCCAAAAATGCATGTTTGAACATAAATATGACATGGATTGTAAACAAGCAAAGTTCACACTTATTGAATTGAAAACATATATACATATGTGCAACCAAGCTTACTCAAACAATTAAAAGAAGAGGCATAAGTTATTTCGAATTTTTTGCAAGTTACAAGAATGCAAAATAGCTCTCTTTGCTTGAGTTCCCCATATGGGGTCAATCACAAATCACATCACTCCACAAGACATATCCTAATAGATCTACTAAGTGTTTTAAATCGAGTAGCATCTAAAGGTTTAGTAAATAGGTCCGCAAGTTGATCATTAGTACCTACATGTTCAAGTACTATACATTTATTTTCAATAAGCTCTCTAATGAAATGATGGCGGATGTCAATATGCTTAGTTCTAGAGTGTTGTACCGGGTTCTTGGAAATATTAATGGCACTCATGTTATCACAAAAGAGAGTGAGTGTACCTTGGTTGAATCCGTAGTCTACTAGCATTTGCTTCATCCATAGGAGTTGTGTGCATCCACTCCCCGCAGCTATGTACTCGGCCTCGGCCGTGGACAAGGAAATCGAGTTTTGCTTCTTGCAAAACCAAGACACCAAGTTGTTGCTTAGAAAGAAGCAACCGCCCGATGTGCTCTTCCTATCATCGTAATTTCCTGCCCAATCCGCATCACTAAAGCCTACAAGACTAGTATTAGTGTCAAAAGAGTACCAAATCCCATAGTTGGATGTCCCATTCACATAGCGAATGATTCTCTTTACGGAAGAGAGATGGGACTCCTTGGGATCCGCTTGGTACCTAGCACACACACCTAAACTAAAAGAGATATCGGGCCTACTTGCGGTCAAATAAAGCAAGCTTCCAATCATGCCACGATATAATGTTTGTTCCACACTTTTACCACTAGCATCCTTGCTTAGCTTCAAAGTGGTACTCATGGGTGTATCACAATGTTTGGCATTTTCTAGACCAAACTTCTTCACTAGGTTTTTGGCATATTTGGCTTGGGTAATGAAGATCCCATCATCTAATTGCCTAATTTGCAAACCTAGGAAGTAACTTAGCTCACCAACAAGTCTCATCTCAAATTCATGAGACATAACATCAACAAATTGTTGGACCTTGGTGTTGTTGGTGGAGCCAAACACTATATCATCAACATAGATTTGAGCTATAAAGAGCCCATCCTTGTCCTTCTTGATGAATAGAGTCTTGTCAACACTACCCCTTGTATAGTTATTGTCAACAAGAAATTGAGTGAGGCGCTTATACCAAGCCCTCGGTGCTTGTTTCAACCCATATAGAGCCTTCTTAAGGCGATAGACATGGTTGGGGTGGTATGCATCCACAAACCCCTTGGGTTGTTCAACAAACACTTCCTCTTACAAGAAGCCATTGAGGAAGGCACTCTTGACGTCCATTTGGTGCAATTTAAACTTGTGCACACAAGAGATGGACAAAAGAAGCCTAATGGACTCTAGACGGGCAACGGGAGCAAAAGTCTCCTCAAAGTCGATACCCTCAATTTGAGAGTACCCTTGTGCTACAAGTCTTGCCTTGTTCCGCACTATGTTGCCATCCTCATTGGATTTGTTCCTATAAATCCATTTAGTGCCTATAACATGTGTGCATTTAGGCCTAGGAACTAGAGTCCAAACCTCATTCCTTTCGAATTGGTTTAGCTCTTCTTGCATGGTAAGAACCCCAAACTCATCATTTAAGGCTTCATCAACCTTTTTGGGTTCAATTTGAGAGGTGTAGCATGTGTAGCTAATTAGATTAGCTATTTGACGCCTAGTCCTAACACCCTCATTCACATCTCCAATAACATCCTCTTTATTATAGAGTCTTCTAACCCATGGAGCGGGTTCATTAGAGTCCAAGAGAGGAACTCTAGTAAGAGGTTGTGTGTCCTCATTATAACCATTGGACGTCCCAACATTGGGAGTCTCCACAACCCTCTCCAAAGGAGAGTCATCATCTAAAATATCCTCCTCCTCATGGTCATTAGACTTGAGCCTAGTATCATCAATGACAACATTGGATGATTCCATGATGGTTCGAGTCTTCAAGTTGAAAACTCTACAGGCTCTACTATTCAAGGCATAGCCAATAAAGATACCCTCATCACTCTTAGCATCAAATTTGCCAAGTTGACCACTGTCATTTAAAATGTAGCATTTGCTTCCAAATGTGTGGAAGTAGCTAACATTTGGCTTCCTACCCTTCCATAACTCATAGGAGGTATTTCTAGATCCGGGCCTTAGGAAAACTATATTCCCTATATAGCAAGCCGTATTGACGGCTTCGGCCCATAGGTTCCTAGGGACATTATTGCTAAGCAACATCACACGGGCCATCTCTTGAAGGACCCTATTCTTCCTCTCAACAACTCCATTTTGTTGAGGTGTCCTAGGAGCCGAAAACTCATGGGAGATGCCTAAGCTATTGCAATAGCTTTCAAAAGAGGCATTCTCAAATTCCCTCACATGGTCACTTCTAATCCGTTTAATGCTTTTAATGTTAGAATTCATTTCATTTTGTATTTTAGTACAAAGCATTTTAAACTTCTCAAAAGTTTCATATTTTTCTCTAAGAAAATATGTCCATGTAAATCTAGAGAAATCATCAACGCAAACAAAAATGTATCTGTTTCCACCTAAACTCTCGGTTTGCATCGGACCCATGAGATCCATGTGGAGAAGCTCTAGGGGCTCCTTGGTGGAGAGATACTTGCCCTTTTTGTGCATGCTTTTAGTTTGTTTTCCCTATTGGCAAGGTCCACAAACACCATTGGCTTTCTTCCCAAGCTTAGGGAGGCCACGCACACAATTGAACTTTCCAAGGGTTCTTAAATCCCTAAAGTTCATGTGGCCAAGTCTTTCATGCCACAACTCTATTTGCTCATCCATGGACACATTGGTTGAGACTATTCTAGCTTTAAGACAATAGCAATTGTCGCTAGATCTCATACCTTTCAACAAGGTTTGTCCATCGGGCTTTAGGATAGAGCAATCATTTTTACTAAACATGACGGAGTATCCTTCATCACTAAGATGAGAAATGCTTATCAAATTGGCTTTCAAGCCATCAACAAACAAAGCATTAGATAAGGAGGGTAATCCGGGAACAGAAATGGTTCCTTTCCCTACAACTTTCTTTTTGGATCCATCACCAAAAGTGACATATCCTCCTTCCTCCATAACAAGAGTCTCGAAGAAACTCTTGTTTCCCGTCATATGCCTAGAGCACCCACTATCTAAATACCAAAAATTAGAAGAATTTGCCTTCAAGGCTATTTGAGCAACATGGCAAACATTTTCATTCTTTCTAATCCACTTAGAAACAATCTTAGCTTTCTTAGTGGTCTTTGGTACATGGGTTCTAGATGTCCTAGGATTATGCACATCAATATTATCATTCCTAGGAGCATGCATCTTGGCTCTATTCTTTCTCTTTTCGATCATGCTTCGTGTAAGGTTCCCATTTGTTGATTGGCTCATTTCGTGGACAAACCACATGTTGGGGGTTCTTTGTAAGGGTAGCTTAGGTGTTGGTATTATTGTTCGAAGCCCGTTGAAGACCTTGTGTTGATAAGCACCGAAGGTAAATTTCTATATGCTTACTTGTCTTGAAGAGATAGTTGCACACACTCACAACTCATGCATATGTTTAATCTTTGTATGTTGTGTTTCTTATTGTTGTGCATTAATGCTTATTTTCATCTCTTCTTGCATGTTAGTTTGATTGCTCATTGCATTGTCCATTGCCTTGTCATGCATAGCCTTGGATTTCTTGCATTGCAAAGGGCGCTATTCAAAGCGCTCTAAAAAGCGCTGTTCTGAACAACGCCCACAAGACCTGATGCAAAAATGGTCATTGAAATGCATCAGGTCTGATGCATTTTGGATGGGCGCCCCCAAAAGCGCTCTATAGAGGCACTGTACGAACAGCGCCCATTGAGCGCTGTTCAGACCTGATCGATTTAATTCGGTCGCTGTTGGGTTGCTGTTGGGGCACTGTACAAAGCGCTGTACAAAGCGCTCTACGTACAGCGCCACTCTGTTTTCCCGAGAGAACAAAGTTGGGGCACTGTACAGAAGCGCTCTACGTACAGCGCTAAAGGCAATTTCAGGCCAACTTATTCAAAACGACCACATTTTGTTTTGGCCTCCTATATATATGCCACTTTGACTTTAGGTCAATTAAGGAAGTTCATATTCAGATTTCATACTTAGGATATTTTTTTAAGAGAAGAAAAAATTCCAAGAACTCATTTTCTATTTACTCAAACACTTTTTCATGATCATCAATCATCATCTAGCATCATCCTTGATCATCTAGATGTCTCTTTGCATGGATTCTTCATCACACTTTGCTTGGTAAGCTTTTCACTAATATCTTACATATTTTGTGTTTTTCTTAACAAGCAATCTCAATTTATTACTTGTATGATTTTCATATATCTTTTGATACAAGATTGAGATTAGTGTGTTGTATGTTTGAGAAGTTGTATTGTGATAGCTAATTAGGTTTTGTGCTTAATCTTGATTAGCTAAACTATTTGATTGAACATGTCATTTAGTTTTAATATCTAGGATTGTTCTAATTGCATATTAATCATCTTAGATAAGCATATAGGGTTTCCCTTGCTCTATGTTGCATTTGGATATTCATATATTCACTTAGGATGTTATTCTCTTCATTGAGAAAGTAAGTCTTGTGTGTAGCTTCCGGGATTAGGTTGCTTAGATCGCAAGCAAATCGGACTAGGTTCACTCATACCGGGATTAGGTAGGTGTGTGATTACTTCCGGGATTAGGTTGTAATCGTTTTACACATTTAGTGGATTCGAGGTTCGAGTGTGGCTTACTTACTAGCTCATGGTTTTTCCCGTGAGGGTTTCCACGTAAAAATCATGTGTTATTTAATTTCCGCATTTTATACTTGATTTATTGCTTTATCTATTTAGGGGTAATTTCGTAATATTGACTAAACACGAAAAATTGGGTAATAAGTTTAAAATCTATTCACCCCCCCTCTAGATAGTTTTATACACATCGTGCTATAATTTGTTTCACTTCGTGTTTTACACAATTTAATATATCGAAAGCAATTTGGTCTAATATGACCATCAAATCCACAAAAATGACATGTAGGAATAAAATAAGGGATCATACCTTGTCCTTGAGTAAGCATGTGAGCTTGTCCATGTCTTTGTGGTTGAGTGGGTTCAATCCATCTTCGTTGTTGAACCGGTCTAGCTTGCTTCCTAGCTTGAGGTTGCATGATTGGTCTCTTTCCTTTATGAGCCAATTATGGAGGAATGTTGACTTGAGAGACCCTAGAGGGTTGAGTTTGAGGTTGCCTTTTTAGCACCATCTTTACTTGTGCATTTGAACATTGTCCTAGTTCTAACTTCTTCCTAGGAATTTGCACCAATGAAGCTTCTTCATTCCTCAAACTCTTGACAAACACGGTCTTGTTAGAGGTTGAGATCTTCTTACCATCTTCATACCCAAGACCCCTCTTGTCACACGGACTCTTTCCAACACCAAGTATATGGTCAAGCTTCTTGGTGCTAGAATCCATCCTAGCTAATGATTCTTTAGCTTCATCAAGCTCCCTCTTCAACCCTTCTTCATTCCTCTTAGATAAGACTAAATCTTCATTCGATTTGGATCTCACTACTTCTTCACTCAATTGGTCTATATGAGATGAGAGCTCTAGGTTTTCTTCCTTCAATCTCATGATCTCTCTCTTGTTTTTTAACCTAGAATTTTCAGACTTGACCATGTAGTCTCTAAGATCCATCCTATCCACTTTTCCATTAGTGGAGTGAGATGAATAGCCATCATCACTTGAGTCAATTTCCTCTTGACTCTCATTTTCTTCTTCACTGGAACCTTTGCTTTTATGGGAGGAGGCAAAGGCTATGAAGTTAGCCATGAGCTCTTCATCATCCGAAGACTTATCTCCCTCATTGGAGTCATCACTTCCACTCCATGTAGCGGCCATCACTTTCCCCTTTTTCTTGTTAACGTGATTAGCACATTCAGGGGCAAAGTGGCCTATGGCACCACACTCAAAGCATCGGACCCCTTTCCTTTCGGTCTTCTCTTGCCTAGGCTCAAACTTTTTGAATGAAGGCTTTTTTCTTGAAGTCTTGACCTTTGGACCCAAAACCTTTCTTCTCGGACTTGTAGAATTTCTTGAACCGTCTCATCAAGAGAGCCATTTCTTTGTCCGAGTCATCATTCTCCTCCTTCTCTACTTTGGAGGCTTTCAAAGCAATTCCCTTTTGCTTTTTAGGAGGTGTGGAGGTAGGACCCTTCCTAGACTCATAAGCTAGAAGCCTCCCTATCACCTTCCTTATATGTGCTATTCTCCTCTAAAGCCGTCACCTTTGATTCAAACCTATCGGGGAGAGATCTCATAATCTTTTGCTTGATTCTCCCATCCGAATACGGGTCACCAAGTTGATGACTTTGGTTGACTATGTCCATCAACTTTATCTCGAAGTCGTTGAAGCACTCATTCTCCTCCATCTTAAGCATCTCGAATTGAGTTTGGAGGACTTGAAGCTTAGAGTCCTTCACTACTTCGGTTCCCTCATGTGCAATCTCTAGGATGTCCCAAGCCTCCTTAGCTATCCTAGTATTCTGAATCAATTTATATTGATTTTCGTCCATTGCACATAAGATGGCATGCATCGCCTTCCTATTCCATTTTGATACCTCAAACTCTTGCGCGTTCCATTGCGCCTTAGGCTTGAGCACATCCTCTCCTCCACCCGTAGGAGTCATCATGGGTGATGTGTAGCCGTCTTCAACCGCCATCCAAGCCCGGTCATGGATTTGACATATGTACGACTCCATCTTGCCTTTCTAAGAGGCATAATTCAACCCGGTAAGAAGCGGAGGCCTTATGCTAGAAGTGTTAGGATTATGCTCAATAGCAAGAGTGTAATATTGTTTTTGACAATCTTTTCATATTAAAAAAGTGATTTCTGATTTAAACAAATCTTATAGCATTTATAGATTGAATATTATAATTGTTAAAAGTAAATAATCATAAGGTCAAAAGACTATGAGAAAGGAAGAATGGTTCGTACATCTGGATATGTATGAGGTAGACACAATTCTTTAGTTAGTCTTGAATAATGTTCACAACTTAAGTTAAAGGTTGGGCACCTTTATCTTGTTAAAGTTGTAGAATTCTTTTGCTAGCATTTGAGTGGGATCAAATGAGTTATGATGAGTCTGAAATCATCGGAGGGTCTTCGAGTAAAAGAATCTAGTGCACTGGGTGCATTGAACTGGATCACAATGAAATACTTTATCTAGAACCGTCAATAGATAATAGTCTTTTCATTATCAGGACAATCGGAGAGTCTATCTTAATCCTGAGATAAATGATGGACTTATAGTTGCAAGTGGTATCATTTGAGTTATCAATGAGTACGATTATATAGCATAGTCTATCCTCGATAGTTTGGTGATATTCATTTGTTAATCGATAGAGGATTTCATTTATAGATATGGACATCATGGCTCCATTTATTAAATGAGAGTAGAATATCATCATATGGATGTTTTGAGGTATTGGATATTGAATCTTAACGTTAAGTTTTCGATAGAGTCTATTGAAACATGGCTTCTGGACAAGTCAAAATATCCAAGTTTAAAATGTGGTCATATGAGTAAATATGGTAACTTGGAGAGCTATAGGCGGTCTATGAGCTCTTGGTGATTATTGATATTCTTCACGAGGATACACCATCTCCTATAAGATTGTCTAGGGTATGAATGAGAATCATTTACTTATTCCATCTTTATTTAAGAGTGCAATTTTAGTTCTTTAGTGGAATGAACTAAAATTAATAGATTGAACCTAAGTGAATCATTTGTTGATTGTGATTGGGTTATGTCTATTGGAGCTTAAATTTAGATAGGTCCGCCAAGATCCCCAATCCACATGGACTAACATGAATCACTTGATATATTCTACCGGACTAATTTATTGGTCCATCTAGAATTGTATTAAGGCATGTGGACTTGTTTCTTTTAGTAAGAATGGGCCTAGTTCACATGTGGGCCTTTTATTAAGGTCCAATGGATTTAATAAAATAGAAAAACAATATATAGATATATTAATATATATGGCACATGGCCGAGATATATATATGATATTATATTGTTTTATTTTTATTATTTGATTAAATGGAAATTAATTAATTGATTAATTAATTATTTAATTAAAAATCAAAATATTTTTCTGACTAGGAAATATGTTTCTTAGTAGTATACTATTGTGGTAGTATAATAAATATAAAAGACTTTATTTGGTAAGTAGATAAATAAGGAATTTATTTATCTAGTCAAATAAGAGAGTCTTTTATTTAGTCACAAATACACTAAAGAGTTGGATTATGGTTTGGAATTATAAGGAAATCTACCTAGAGTTAGGATTTAGGTCAAAATGCATAAATCCTATTTGGTAGAGGAATTGGGCCACTCTAATGGTTTTTTAGGCAAGAATTCGGGCAGCATATATATAATATATGGCATGAAGAATTCGTGTAGAAAAGATATAAAGAATATATATATATGGCAAGTGCAGCAGAGATATAAAGAATAGATATATATATATGGCAAGTGTTTCGCATATAACCATATATATAAATATATATTATTTCGGGCACTATATATGATACAGTGGTAAGAGGAATTCGGTTACTCTCTATTTTAGAGGAAGGATTGAATTTGGCTAAACCCTAATGTCTTGGACTTGAGAGTTTTTTTCTTTTGCTAGAGAAAAATAGAATCCAACTCTTAGACTAGTGTGATTTTCGGCCAAGAGGAATAGAGAAAAAAGTTTGTTCTTATTTCGATAGTACACTAGTTACTTTTACATCAAACGGTTTTGTGCACAATTTCGAATAAGGTTCACGCGAGTTTCAATCTAAAGATTGTAAATTCAAAAGTGACCGGAACATTCTTTGTTGTCTCTTGGAACTTGTTGTGACTAACGAAAAAGAAAAGGTTTTGTTAATCCATCCTCAGGTACACAATTCAAAGAGAAGGGAGACCACGCTCCTAGGTGATTCACGTTCGTGATTGGATTGGAAGATCTTGCGGATTACCATCAACGCAATGTAAATCGGATCACGCGACAAAGATATGATATCTTTAGTATTATATATTAATTAATTAGAGGGTTAACGTTCAAATTATGGAAAAATTTTAAACTATACTAAAACCTTTTTTAGGCTCGCTTCCGCTGCGTGCAATCATTTTTCCCTACAAGAAGCACCTTCGTTGCCACCACCATTTCCACCGTTTCCACTCATAGTGTTTATGAATGAATGAAATGAATGCAAATGTATGAATGATCAAAAATTACACAAAATGCAAAACACACCAAAATAAGCAAGGATCACCTAATTATATCTAGGAACCCGCTCTGATACCAATTGAAACAAATATTGCACAGTGTGTATAAAACTATCTAGAGAGGGGGTGGGGGGGGGGGGGGGGGGGGGGGGGGGGGGGGGGGGGGTGAATAGATTTTAAACGTATTACCCAATTTTTCATGTGAAGTCAATGTTACGAAATTACCCCTAACTAGATAAAGCAATAAATCAAGTATAAAATGCGAAAATTAAATAACACTTGATTTTTACGTGGAAACCCTCACGGGAAAAACCACGGGCTAATAAGCGAGCCACACCCGAACCTCGAATTCACTAAGTGATAAAAATTACAACCTAATCCCGGAAGTAATCACACACCTACCTAATCCTGGTATGAGTGAACCTAGTTCGAATGCTTGCGATCTAAGCAACCTAATCCTGGATGCTACACACAAGACTTATGTTCTCAATGAAGAGATTAACACCCTAAGTGAATATATGAATATCCAAATGCAACATAGAGCAAGGGAAACCCTATATGCTTATCTAAGATGATGAATTTGCAATTAGAACAATCCTAGATATTAAAAACTAAATGACATGTCAAATAGCTTAGCTAATCAAGATTAAGCAAAAAACCTAATTAGCTATCACAATACAACTCTCAAACATACAACACACTAATCTCAATCTTGTATCCAAAATATATAAAAATAACATACAACTAATAAATTGAGATTGCTTGTTAAGAAAAACATAAAATATGTAAGATATTAGTGAAAAGCTTACCAAGCAAAGTGTGATGAAGAATCCATGCAAAAAGACATCTAGATGATCAAAGATGATGCTAGATGATGATTGATGATCATGAAATGGTGTTTGAGTAATTAAAAAATGAGTTCTTGGAATTTTTCTTGTTCTTGAAAAATATCCTAAGTATGAAATCTGAATATGAACTCTCTTAATTGACCTAAAGTCAAAGTGACATATATATAGGGTGTCAATATGAAGTGTGGTTGTTTTGATAAGTGACACCACTATTTTGCCTTGGGCGCTGTACGTAGAGCACCCGTTGTACAGTGCCTGTACAGCGCCAAGAAACTGATCTTCTCGGGTCAGAGATGGGCGCTGTACGAATAGCGCTTTTGTACAGCGCTCGTACAACGCTTACCCAAAAAGCATCAAACTTGATGCATTAAAATGAACATTTTCAACCAGGTCTCAGTTAGGCGCTGTACGAACAGCACTTGTGTACAGTGCTCGTACAGTGCCTCTTCAAAATGCATCAGACCTGATGCATTAAAATGACCATTTTTCCATTAGGTCATGTGGGCATTGTTTGAATAGCGCCTCTGTAGAGCGCTTTAAACAGCGCCCTTTGCAATGCAAGAAATCCAAGGCTATGCAAGACAAGGCAGTGGACAATGTGTAAGGATTCCCATATCTTGATTGGCTTATTTCGTGGACAAACCACGTGTTGGGGTTTGTATGTAAGGGTAGCTTAAGTGATTCATAATCGAGCTCAAGACCCTCTCATGTCCTCAAGGTTGACAAGCACACCAAAGGTATATCTCTATGTGCTTAATTGCTTTGAAGAGATAGTTGCACACACTTACAACTCATGCATAGTGTTTAATTCGTGTATGTTGTGTGTCTATATATGTGCATTAATGTTCATTAACATCTCTTCTTGATGCTTTACATGATTGCATTTTGTATGACCAAAGTCATGTTCATTCTAGACTTAGGATTGTATTCATGGTGTTGGCGCTGTACAAAGCGCTGTTGAAGGCGCTGTACGTACAACGCCTATATGAGACCTGGTTGAAAATGCATTTTTAATGCATCAGGTCTGATGCAATTTTGGAAGGCGCTGTACGAGCGCTATACAAAGCGTTGTTCGTACAGCGCCCATCTCAGACCGGAGAGGATCAGTTTTGAGGCGCTGTTCAGGCGCTGTTCAAGCGCTGTACAAAAGCGCTCTACGAACAGCGCCTATGAAGAATGTTCTTCATTTCCCAGGAAGGTGCTGTACAAAGCGCTGAAAAGAATACGGTGTGTTCTAAATATGTAATCTAGAGGGGGGGTGAATAGATTTTAACGATTATTACCCAATTTTCGCATGCAAGTCAATTTTACGAAAATGCCCCTACTAGTCAAAAATACATACAAGTGTAATAAGATGCGGAAATTAAATAACACTTGATTTTTACGTGGAAACCCAACCATTGGGAAAAACCACGGGCTGTATAGTGCGCCACACTCGGAACTCGAAACTCGAAATCACTAATTGAAATGAAGTTTACAACCTATGTAGACCTCGTCTAACACTCCGGTCTGTAACCCCTCACTTCTACCCAGCGGGCCTTTATTAGCAACCCTATTCCAATTGCTCAATCCTCGCAGTCACTACTTGTAATGATGTTTACAGCCTAATCCCGGTCTGTAACCCACCACTACTACCCGTAGGCCTGTAATAGCAACCCTAGACCAAGACTTCAATCTCTCAAAAGAGATTGCACAACCCTATGTGAATATGTATGAATATTCAATTAACAAACAAGGCTAGGGAACCTTAGATGCTTATCTAGGATGATGATATATTCAATTTAAATCAACCCTAGATATCAATTGCTAAATGACATGTCAAATAGCATAGATAATCATAGATTATAAAAACCTAGATATCTATCAAAAACAACACTCAATCAATTCATCACAATTAATCACTTTTCTTGTATTTAGCATATGATCTAAAACATACAAGTAATTTAAAAGAGATGGCTTGGTATTTAAAATACTAAAATAAGATGAAATTAATCAAAATCTTACCAAGCAAGTTGTGATGATGCAAACCCATACATGGATGCACTCTATATAGACATAGGAGATGCAATATGAAATTTGATGCAAAAGGGGTTTGATTTGAGTGGTTAAAGATGAGTTCTTGATTTGATTTTCTCTCAAAATCTATCTTTGAAGTTTAGGGTTCTTAAGAGTCAAAGAACTTATTCAGATAATGAGAAAGTGTGATATTTATAGACATCAAGAACAGGGCAAGTGAAAAGACAATTTTGCCCCTGAAATCGCACGATCGGCGGTTTCATTAGGTGGCCAGGCCGCCAAATTGAACCGCCGAATGGCTCCCGAGCGGAACAGGGGAACTTCGGCGACTTCGTTCGGCGGTTTCTAAACCGCCCATCATAACCGCCGTTTTGGACCCGAGAGATATATTTCAATCAGGTCTCATTCGGCGGTTTCGAACGGCGGCCAGGCCACCGAACGTAACCGCCGTTTCACCAAAAATGGTGAAACTAAGGAGAAGCCAAAGGCATCTCCACCGGCGATCATCGAGCAAAACAAAGCACATCAACGTGCACGCGCGGACATTTCCGAACATCCTTCGGGAAACGAATTACTCCACACTAAAAGCTAACATACATGAAGTGCAAGTGTGGGTATTGAATGCATCCTAATTCCTATCATGTCATGGCATTTCATATAACAAGATGCAATCAATTTAATGCAAGAAGAGACATTGAATAAACAATAAAGCACAATGCACACAAAATATAAACACAACATTCAAGAATAAGAGTTATGCATGTTGTGTGTGTGTGCAACTATATCTCTTCAAGGCAAAGTAAGCACTACAAATATACCTTTGGTGCTTGTCCTCTTGAGGTCTTGAAAAGGGTCTTTGATCTTCAACCTTAATCACCTAGACTACCCTTACAACCAAACCCCAACATGTGGTTTGACCACAAAATAAGCCAATCAATTAATGGGAATCCTTACAAACGCTCTACGTACAGCGCCCAAGGCAAATTTTGTGTCATTTATCAAAACGCACCACTTTGCTTTTGACACCCTATAAATATGCCTCTTTGACTTTAGGTCAAGGTACTGAGTTCAGAATATCATATTTACCTTAGAATATTTTTTCAAACAAAAATTTCTCAAAGAACTCACCTTTAACCACTCAAATCAAATCCTTTGTGCATCAAGTTTCATATTGCATCTTCTATGACTATATAGAATGCATCCATGATTGGGTTTGCATCATCACAACTTGCTTGGTAAGATTTTGATTTAGTTCATATTATTTTAGTATTTTTACTATCAAGTTATTTTATTTTAATTTACTTGTATGTTTTTGATCATATGATAAATACAAGAATAGAGAATTATTTGTGATGAATTGATTGAGTGTTGTATTGTGATAGCTAATTAGGTTTTTGATTAATCTTGATTAGCTAAGCTATTTGACATGTCATTTAGCTATTGATATCTAGGGTTGATTTAATTGATTATATCATCATCCTAGATAAGCATCTAAGGTTCCCTAGCCTTGTTTGTTATTTGAATATTTATACATATTCACATAGGTTGCATAATCTCTTCATTGAGAATTAAGTCTTAGGGCTAAGGTTGCTTAGGCCTCAAGCAATTAGAACTAGAGCCACTTTTAAAGGCCCGCGTGGTAGAAGTGGGAGGTTATTGATCGGAGTGTTAGACAAGGTCTACATAGATTGTAAACTCCATTTCAATGTGGATTTCAAGGTTTGAGTGTGGCGCACTAAACAGCCCGTGGTTTTTCCCAGTGGTTGGGTTTCCACGTATATATCAAGTGTTATTTAAATTCCGCATCTTATTACACTTGCTATATTTTTGTGACTAGTTAGGGGTATTTTCGTAATCTTGACATGCATGCGAAAATTGGGTAATAACGATTAAAATCTATTCACACCCCCCTCCCCGTCCTCTAGATATATTTAGAACACACTAAGCGTTTATTTGTGAACTTTCACAATGCAATAAGCAATCAAAATAATATGCAAGAAGAGATGTTTTAATCATGAATGCACACAAAAATAAACACATGTTATACACAAGGAATGGATATGAATGAAATGTGTGTGTGTGTGCAACTAATCTCTTCAAAGCACAAAATCAAGCACTAGATATACCTTTGGAGTGCTTGAAACCTTGAGGTTTTGAAAGGGCCATTAGACATGAACATCAAATCCTAGACTACCCTTACAAAGAGCCCCAATTGTGGTTTATCCGTGAAATAAGCCAATCAACACATGGGTATCCTTACATATACCTTTGGAGTGCTTGACAACCTTGAGGACTTGAAAAGGTCTTTAGCTTGATAATGAATCACTTAAGCTACCCTTACATACAATCCCTAACACATGGTTTGTCCACAAAATAAGCCAATCAAGATATGGGAATCCTTACACATATCCCCAAAAAGAAATATGAAGCATTGAATAACTCAACGTCGACCTAACCATGTTCAAAAGAGTTCTATTTCTCCTTTTTGCCACCCCATTTTGTTAAGGTGTACCTGGTGTAGAAAACTGAGAAACGATCCCATTATCAATAAGATATTGTTGAAACTCACCAAATAGATATTCTCTACCACGTTCAGATCTCAAGATTTTTATGTGTTTCTCAAGCTGGCTTTCCATTTCAGCTTTAAATGCTTTGAACATGTCAAAAGCATCCGACTTATGTCTCATGAGATACACATATCCAAATCTCTTTAATCATTTGTGAAAGTGATGAAGTACTCATATCCACCTCTAGCTTGAATGCTCATAGGACCACATACATTAGTGTGTATTAATCCTAAACATTCAGTGGCCCTTGTGCCTTTGGTCTTGAACGACCTTTTGACCATTTGACCTTCCAAATAGGATTCACAAGTTGGTAGATCATCAACCTTTAAGTCACTTAAAGGTCTATCACTAACTAATCTTTTAATCCTATTAAGGTTTATGTGACCTAGGCGCAAATGCCACAGGTAGGTTTCATCTTTTGATAATTTTACTCTTTTATGATTAGGTTGCGTTAATTTTGTGTCTAACAAGTGAGAGATATTTCTATGTAAATAGAATAGACCATTTTCCAATGTACCTTTGCAAACAAATTTGTTATTCTTACTAATAATAAAATCTTTATTAAAAGTAACCGAATATCGAAATTTATTCAAACAAGAAACTGAAATCAAATTCCTCTTGAATTGAGGTACATAATAAACATCTATCAAATCTAAATTGTAAGGATTCCCATTCTTTGATTGGCTTATTTCGTGGACAAACCACATGTTGGGGTTTATTGTGTAAGGGTAGTTTAGGTGATTGAACTTCAAGCTCGAAGGCCCTTCCAAGACCTCAAGGGTCAACACGCCAAAGGTATAATCTCTAGTGCTTGGTTTTCTTTGAAGAGACTTAGAATGCACACACACACTTAGTATACTTGCATTTGTGTGCATACTCTTCACATGTCACTTTACACACTAGCACTTTGATTGATATCTTGTTGTGTGTATATGTGCTTAGTAATTAGTTTCCTGATAGTGTTAAGAAACGTCGGCGCATGCACTAGAATGTGCTTGGTTTTGCGCGAAGACCGCCTACGGAGAATGCCCTTGGCATCTCCTTGGTTTTCACCTCAGTTGGTGATCAGCGGTTATGATCGGCGGCCTGGCCGCCGAATGAAACAGCCGTTTGTGTCCAGAAGTGTCTGGAGCAAATCTACGGTCAAGATCGGCTGTCATGACCGCCGTTCGAAACCGCCGTTCATACCTGATCGATTTAATCTCTCAGGTTTGTTTCGACGGCTGGATTGGCGGTTTCGAAACCGTTGTTGATGCTCTGTTCTTCACGGGCTCAATTTGGCAGTCGTGATTAGCGGCCTGGCCGCCGATTGAAACCGCCGATCGGTGCGTTTCAGGGGCAAACTTTTCTTTTCACATGCCATGTTCTTGATGTCTATAAATATCACACTTTCTCATTTTCTGAATCCATGTTCTTTAACTCTAAGAACCCTAAACTTCAAAGAGAGACATTTGAGAGAAAATCAAATCAAGAGCATGTTTTTAACACTCAAAAACCATTCTCATATGCATCAAATTATCATCTAGCATTTTCTAGCATAGTTAGGATGCTTGCTTGCATGGGTTTTGGTCAACACATATTCTTTGGTAAGTTCTTCACTATTATCATATATAATTAGTGTTTTATTTATCATTGACATCTCTTATATTATTTATATGTTCTTAGAATATATTCTAGATACAAAATAGAGATTGTTGTGTTGACATGATTGAGTGTTATATTTTGATAGCTATCTAGGTTTTTATAATCTATGTTTAGCTAAGCTATTTGACATGTCATCTAGTTTTTAATATCTAGGATTGAATTAATTGCAAAATCATCATCCTAGATAAGCATATAGGGTTACCTAGCTCTAATTGCATTTTTGGATATTTCATATATTCACTTAGGTTGTATTATCTCTTCTTAGAGAATTAAGTCTTGTGTTGCTATCAGGATTAGGTAGCTTCAATCACAAGCAATTGGACTCGGTCCACTTATACCGAGATTAGGCAGTTGTGATGATTATTGATCGGGATTAGATCATTAAACCGGGATTAGGTTGTAATCATTTCAATTAGTGGATTCGAGGTTCGTGTGTGGCGCACATAACAACCTATGGTTTTTCCCGTGAGGGTTTCCACGTAAATATCAAGTGTTATTTACATTCCGCACCTTATTACACTTGTTATATTATTGTGACTAGTTAGGGGCATTTTCGTAAAATTGACATACATGCGAAAATTGGGTAATAACGATTAAAATCTATTCACCCCCCTCTAGATTAATATTAGTTCACACCATTAATTTGTTTCAATTGGTATCAGAGCGGGTTCCTAGACATACATAGGTGATCCTTGCTCATTTTGGTGTGTTTTGCATCTTGTGTGATTTTTTGATTTATTCATACATTTTGCATTCATCTCATTTGCATTGATCCAAACACTATGAGTGGTTTCAGGATGAGCAAAGAGGGAGCATCGAGCGTGAGGCCACCGTTGCTCACCGGCGATAATTACTCCTCATGGAAAGGGGAAGATGGAAGCATACATATGCCAAATCCATGATAGGGCGTGGATGGCGGTTGAAGATGGATATGCTCCACCTATGATGACTCCGTTGGATGGAGGAGAAGAAGTGCTTAAGCCTAAGGCACAGTGGGACGCGCAAGAATTTGTTGATTCCATGTGGAACAACAAAGCCATACATGCCATACGCTGCGCAGTCGATGAGAATCAATATAAGTTGATTCAAATTACTAGGATAGCCAAAGAGGCATGGGACATCCTAGAAGTTGCTCATAAAGGAACCGAGGTAGTTAGGGACTCCAAGCTCCAAGTTCTCCAAACTTGGTTTGAGACTAATAGGATGGAAGAGAACGAGCACTTCAATGACTTCCAAATGAGACTAATGGACATTGTGAACCAAAGTCACCAACTTAGTGATCCATACTCGGATAGAAGAATCAAGCAAAAGATCATGCGATCACTTCCCGAGAGGTTCGAGCCCAAAGTGACGGCTTTAGAAGAAAATGACAACTACAAAGAAATGAAGCTGAGCGAAGTCATTGGAAGACTTCTAGCCTATGAATCAAGAAAGGCTACCACATCACCTCCTAAGAAGAAAAAGGATATTGCCTTAAAGACATCCAAGATGGAAGTGTTAGGATTATGCTCAATAGCAAGAGTGTAATAGTGTTTTTGACAATCTATTCATATTAATAATGTGATTTCTGGTTTAACAAATCTTATAGCATTTATAGTTTAATTATTATAATTGTCAAAAGTAAATAATCATAAGGTCAAAAGACTGTGAGAAAAGAAGAATTGTTCGTACATATGGATATGTATGAGGTAGACACAATTCTTTAGTTAGTCTTGAATAATGTTCACAACTTAAGGTAAAGGTTGGGCACATTTATCTTGTTAAAGTTGTAGAATTCTTTTACTAGCATTTGAGTGGGATCAAATGTGTTATGATGAGTCTAAAATCATCGGAGGGTCTTCGAGTAAAAGAATCTAGTGCACTGGGTGCATTGAACTGGATCACAATGAAATACTTTATCTAGAACCGTCAATAGATAATAGTCTTTTCATTATCAGGACAATCAGAGAGTCTATCTTAATCCTGAGATAAATGATGGACTTATGGTTGCAAGTGGTATCATTTGAGTTATCAATGAGTACGATTATATAGCATAGTCTATCCTCGATAGTTTGGTGGTATTCATTTGTTAATCGATAGAGGACTTCATTTATAGATATGGACATCGTGGCTCCATTTATTAAATGAGAGTAGAATATCATCATATGGATGTTTTGAGGTATTGGATATTAAATCGTAACGTTAAGTTTTCAATAGTGTCTATTGAAACATGGCTTCTGGACAAGTCAAAATATCCAAGTTCAAAATGTGGTCATATGAGGAAATATGGTAACTTGAAGAGCTATAGGCGGTCTATGAGCTCTTGGCGATTACTGATATTCTTCACGAGGATACACCATCTCTTATAAGATTGTCTAGGGTATGAATGAGAATCATTTACTTATTCCATCTTTATTTACGAGTGCAATTTTAGTTCTTTAGTGGAATGAACTAAAATTAATAGATTGAACCTAAGTGAATCATTTGTTGATTGTGATTGGGTTATGTCTATTGGAGCTTAAATTTAGATAGGCCCGCCAAGATCCCCAATCCACACGGACTTGCATGGATCACTTGATATATTCTACCAGACCAATTTATGGGTCCATCTAGAATTGTATTTAATATATTAAGAATATAATTTGCACATTATTTATTTAATGGGCTGATCAATTATATTAATATATTAATGAAAGGCATGTGGGCTTGTTTCTTTTAGTAAGAATAGGTCTGGTTCACATGTGGGCCTTTTATTAAGGTCCAATGGATTTAATAAAATAGAAAGACAATATATAGATATATTAATATATATGGCACATAGCCGAGATATATATATGATATTATATTGTTTTATTTTTATTATTTGATTAAATGGAAATTAATTAATTGATTAATTAATTATTTAATTAAAAATCAAAATCTTTTTCTGACTAGGAAATATGTTTCTTAGTAGTATACTATTATGGTAGTATAAATAAAATAAAAGACTTTATTTGGTAAGTAGATAAATAAAGGATTTATTTATCTAGTCAAATTAGGAAGTCTTTGATATAGTCACAAATACACTAAAGAGTTGGATTAGGGTTTGTATATAATATATATGCATGTGAAATATATAGATAATATATGCATGAATGCATGCGGAAATATATTTATACATATATGCATGAGGAATGGAAATAAATATATGCATGAATGCATGCAGAAATATATTTATACATATATGCATGAGATATATGAGGAATGGAAATAAATATATGCATGAATGCATGGGGAAATATATATATACATATATGCATGCGGAATTCATGCGGAAATATATATATATACATATAGGCATGCAGAATATGTAGGCTATATGTTTGAGATATATATATAAAGTAGGATTCAAGCATATATAAAGAGATATATATATACATATTTTTTGCATGGGACTTGCGGCCACTAAATATATATATATATATATATATATATATTATTTGTATATTTTAAGGAACCCTAAGGTCTTGGACTTGAGAGTTTTTTCTTTTGCTAGAGAAAAATAGAATCCAACTCTTAAACTAGTGTGATTTTCGGCCAAGAGGAATAGAGAGAAAAGTTTGTTCTTATTTCGATAGTACACTAGTTACTTTTACATCAAAAGGTTTTGTGCACAATTTCGAATAAGGTTCACGCGAGTTTCGATCTAAAGATTGTGAATTCAAAAGTGACCGGAACATTCTTTGTTGTCTCTTGGAACTTGTTGTGACTAACGAAAAAGAAAAAGTTTTGTTAATCCATCCTCAGGTACACAATTCAAAGAGAAGGGAGACCACGCTCCTAGGTGATTCACGTTCGTGATTGGATTGGAAGATCTTGCGGATTACCATCGACGCAATGTCAATCGGATCACGCAACAAAGGTATGATATCTTTAGTATTATATGTTAATTAATTAGAGGGTTAAGGTTCAAATTATGGAAAAATTTTAAACTATACTAAACTCGATTTTAGTCTCGCTTCTGCTGCGTGACCGTATTTTTCCCCTACAGGAAGAGGATGAGGATGACTCATATGAAGACATGGCACTCACTGCCAAGGGATTCAAGAAGTTCTTGAATCTACAAAAGAGTTGTTATGGCTCAAAGGGGAATGACTTCAAGAAGAAGAAGACCACAATCAAGAATGTCAAGCCATATCATGAGATGTCTTCAAAAGAGAAGATTCAATGCTACGAATGTGGAGGATTTGGGCATATCTCCAAGGAAATTGCTAACTTGGAAGATGAAAGAGAGAAGGCCGCCACTTCAAGTGATAGTGATGAAGAGGTTGTAGCAAAATTTTTGGCATTAGGTTGCTCTCATAAGCGGGATAACAAAGTGAAAGTTGTTGAAGGAAGTCCCTCAATCTTGAATGATTGTGAGAACAACTATTTTGCCTTTCCGATCTTCTACAATGAAGAAGAGAATGAGAGTCACGAAGAAAGTGACTCTAGTGAAGATGACTCTTCATTTAACTCCACACATGGATATGTGGAGAAAAAGGTTCTAAATGAATTCCTCACTAAGTTTAAAAACTTATAAATGAAGACCAAGGAAAAGATGCGAAGATTGAGAGAAGAGAATCTAGACCTTATGGCTCATATTGACCACTTAAATGAACAAGTGGAAAGATCCAAGAAGATTGAAGACAAGCTAAAAGATGAGCTAGCTTTGTCTAAGAGGAATGAAAAAGGGTTGAAAAGGGAGCTTAAAGATGCTAGAGAGTTGATGGGTAAGATGGACTCTAGTACGGAAAAACTCAACCACTTGTTAAGTATTGGAAAAAGCCCCTATGACAAGAGAGGTCTTGGCTTTGAAGATAGTAAGGAGACCTCCACTCCTATCAAGACCATGTTTGTCAAGAGCTTAGGCAAGAAAGAGACTTCACCGGTGCAAACTCCTAGGAAGAAGATTGATCTAGGTCAATGCTCTCATAGTGCACAAGTGAAGGTAGCCTCAAGAAGACAACCCCAAGCTCAAAAAGTTCCTCATGCTAACTTCCCTCAAACTCAAATCCATCAAGGGAAGAGACCAATCATGCAAACTCAACCGAGGAAGCAACCAAGTCTTGGTCAACAACAAAGGAGGAGAGTGTAGGGAAAAATACCATAGTACACGCAGCGGAAGCGAGACTAAAAAATAGATTTAGTATGTTTTAAAATTTTTCCTTTTTATGAACCTTAACCCTTTAAATTAATTAACCATATATAAAGTAACAAAAGTTGAATACCTTTTGTCGCATGATCCAATTGACTTACGTCGATGGTAATCCGCAAGATCTTCAATCCTAGCACGAACGTGAATCACCTAGGAGCGTGGTCTCCCTTTTCTTTGAATTGCAAACCTAAGAATGGACAAACAAACTTTTCTTTTTCTTTTGTTAGTCACAAAACAATCAAAAGAATACAAAGATTATTCCGGTCACTTTTGAGTTCTCAATCTAATGATCGAAACTCGCGTGAACCTAATTCGATGTTGTACACACAAGCTTATTGATGAACAAGCAATTAGTGTACCATCAAAAGAATAATCTTTTTCTTTTCTTTTATGTTTTAGTAGAATAAAATCTAATACTTTTCTATGAGTTTAGAAGAAGAAGAAAATTGAATCAATCAACAAGTAGGGTGGCCGAATTCTATAACAAGTGTTATATAGGGTGGCCGAAATTTTTCTCCTCTTCCTTTTAGGGTTGGCCGAAATCTCCATGTGGTCCAATTAGGGTTGCCAAATTTCCTCTACAAAAAAGGATTTGTGTTGTACCCTAATTCACATGTTAATTAGACTCCTAACGCTAATTCATAGTATTTTTATTCTTTTATTGACTTAATAAAAGACTTTCCTATTTGATTAAATAAATAAAACTTATTATTTATTTTCTTACCAAATAAGTCTTTTACTTTTAATAAACTACTACCAATAGTATATCTCTAGGAAATATATTTCCTGATCAGAAAAAGATTTGTTTCTTAATTAAACAATTAATTAATTAATTAATTAATTCTTATTTAATTAAACAATGAAACAAAATAATATATTAGGCTAATCTATTAACCTTGCCGCCCCACATGTATAAAATTGGGCCATATATTATCTTCTTATTTCATTTAATCCATTGGACTTTTAAATAAAAAGTCCACATGTGAACCAGACCCATTCTTACTAAAAGAAACAAGCCCACATGCCATTCATTAATATATAAATATAATTGAGCAGCCCATTAAATAATTAATGTGCAAATTATATTCTTAATATATTAAATGCAATTCTAGTTGGACCCTTAAATTGGTCCGGTAAAATATATCAAGTGATCCATGCAAGTCCGTGTGGATTGGGGATCTTGGCGGGCTATCTAAATTTAAGCTTCAATAGACACAACCTAATCACAATCAACAAATGATTCACTTAGGTCCGATCCATTAATTTTAACTCATTCCACTAAATAGCTAAAATTGAACTCTTAAATAAAGATAGAAAAGGAAGACGTTCCTCTTTCACAACCCTAGACAATCATATTGGAGACAGTGTATCCTCGTGATTAATATCAGTAATCGCCAAGAGTTCATAGACCGCCTATAACTCTCCAAGTTACTATATTTACTCATATGACCACGTTTTGAACTTGGATATTTTGACTTGTCCAGAAGCCATGTTTTCAATAGTCACTATCGAAAACTCAACGTTGATATTTAATATCCAATTACCTCAAAATATCCATATGATGATATTATACTCTCATTTAATAAATGGAGCCACGATGTCCATATCTATAAATGAAGTCCTCTATCGATTAACAAATGAATATCACTAAACTATCGAGGATAGACTATGCTATATAATCGTACTCATTGATAACTCAAATGATATCACTTGCAACCATCAGTCCATCATTTATCTCAGGATTAAGATAGACTCTCCGATTGTCCTGATAATGAAAAGACTATTATCTATTGACGGTTCTAGATAAAGCTTTTCATTGTGATCCAGTTCAATGCACCCAGTGCACTAGATTCTTTTGCTCGAAGACACTCCGATGATTTTTGACTCATCATATCTCATTTGATCCCACTCAAATGCTAGCAAAAGAATTCTACAACTTTAACAAGATAAAGGTGCCCAACCTTTAACTTAAGTTGTGAACAATATTCAAGACTAACTAAAGAATTGTGTCTACCACATACATATCCAGATGTACGAACAATTCTTCTTTTCTCATAGTCTTTAGACCTTATGATTATTTACTTTGACAATTATAATATTAAACTATAAATGCTATAAGATTTGTTAAACCAGAAATCACTTTATTAATATGAAAAAGATTGTTAATTACAATATTATACTCTTGCTATTGATCATAATCCGAACAATCTCCCACTTGCGCTATAGCAAATGTGTCATATCTCTCAAGCCCATGTTCTCTAGATGCCCATCGAAACTCTTCTGAGGTAGAGCCTTTGTGAAGGGATCCGCTAGATTTTCTGCTGACGCGATTTTGGTAATCGTCACGTCACCTTTTTGAACAATCTCCCTTAAAAGATGATACTTTCATTAATGTGTTTTCCTCTCTTGTGACTTCTTGGTTCTTACGAATTAGCCACTGCTCCACTGTTGTCACAGTAGATAGTGATCTGCTTATTCGCACTAGGAACCACTTCCAAGTCAATCAAGAATTGGCGGAGCCAAACAACCTCTTTGTCAGCCTCGCATGCAGCAACATACTCAGCTTCCATGGTGGAATCAGCAATACAAGATTGCTTGATACTCCTCCATATGACTGCTCCTCCTCCAATAGTAAACACAGCCCCCGATGTGGATTTTCTGGAGTCAGAATCTGATTGGAAATCATAATCTGTATACCCAACAGGAATTAAATCCCCTCCAGAGTATACAAGCATATTATCTCTCGTTCTCTTAAGATACTTGAAAATATGCTTGACTGCCGTCCAGTGATCAAGACCAGGTTTCGATTGAAACCTGCTAACTATGCCAACAGCAAAACAAATATCTGGTCTAGTGCAGAGCATTGCATACATGAGACTTCCAACTGCCGAGGCATATGGAACCCTACTCATGAATTGCTCTTCATGCTCATTCTTAGGAACTTGTTCCTTAGAAAGTTTGATTCCATGTCTGAAAGGTAACATACCTTTCTTGGAATCCTGCATGGAAAACCTAGACAAGATCTTGTCTATGTATGAAGCTTGGGATAATACAATCGTTTTATTCTTTCTATCCCTTATAACTTGGATACCTAGAATAAAACTTGCTTCTCCTAAGTCTTTCATATCAAATTGCTTTGCTAACCATTCTTTTACTGATGTCAATACTCCTACATCGTTTCCAATGAGTAGTATATCATCAACATAAAAAATCAGGAAAACCAACTTGTCGCCTTTAATCCTTTTGTATACACAAGGTTCGTCAGGATTCTGAATAAATCCAAAACCTTTGACAGCTTGATCGAACCTTATGTTCCAGGATCTGGATGCTTGCTTTAATCCATATATGGATTTCTGCAACTTGCATACCTTTTCCATTTGGCCCTTTTCAATGAATCCTTCTGGTTACATCATGTAGATGCTTTCGTCAAGACTTCCATTAAGGAAAGCTGTCTTGACGTCCATTTGCCAAATCTCTAGATCTAAAGATGCTGCAATGGACAAGAGTATCCTAATGGATTTAAGCATGGCCACAGGAGAGAAGGTTTCCTCGTAATCGATACCTTCTTTCTGTGTATACCCTTTAGCTACCAATCTAGCTTTAAAGGTTTCCACATTTCCATCCATACCTCTTTTCCTCTTGTATACCCACTTGCACCTAATGGGTTTTATCCCTTTAGGCAAGTCTACAAGGGACCAGACTTTGTTATCCTTGCTTTTTGCCAATTGCGACTATCAACATCCTCCATTGCTTCCTTATACGTGTAGGGATCATCGTTATCCGGGAGATTCTCCACTGATTCTCCCAGACCGATGTATCTTTCAGGTTGTGTTCTAACCCTCCCACTACGACGAGGAATGGTAGGTTGTTGATCTTGTGTTGGATTGGAACTTACAATTGGGTTAGGTTGTGTAACCTCTCGTGGAATTGTATCTCCTGACATCTCATTCAGGACAATTCTACTTCTAGGCACAAAATCATTCATATAGTCCTTTTCCAGAAATTTAGCATTTGTCGAAACAAATACTTTAAGATCTGAAGGACTATAGAAATAATATCCTTTAGTTTCTTTTGGATACCCTACAAATATACACGTTTCCGAACGGGACTCCATCTTGTCTGTCTTTCCTTTTAACACATGCGCAAGACAACCAAATATCCTTAAGTGTTGTAAACTAGGCTTGCGCCCATTCCACAACTCATGCGGTGTTTGAGGAACAGACTTAGATGGTACATCGTTTAGAATGTATATAGCAGTTTGTAAAGCATATCCCCAAAAAGAAATAAGAAGTGTTGAATAACTCAACATAGACCTAACCATATCCAAAAGAGTTATATTTCTCCTTTCTGCCACCCCATTCTGTTGAGGTGTTCCTGGTGCAGAAAACTGATAAACTATCCCATTATCAATAAGATATTGCTGAAAATCACCAGATAGATATTCTCCACCACGATCAGATCTCAAGATTTTTATGTGTTTCTCAAGCTGATTTTCTACTTCAGCTTTGAATGCTTTGAACATGTCAAAAGCATCTGACTTATGTCGCATGAGATACACATAGCCAAATCTCGAGTAATCATCTGTGAAGGTGATGAAGTACTCATATCCACCTCTAGCTTGAATGCTCATAGGTCCACATACATCAGTGTGTATCAATCCTAAACATTCAGTGGCTCTTGTACCTTTGGCCGAGAACGACCTTTTGGTTATATTACCTTCCAAACAAGATTCACAAGTTGGTAAATCATCAACCTTTAAGTCACTTAAAGGTCCGTCACATACCAATCTTTTAATCCTATTAAGGTTAATATGACCTAGGCGTAAATGCCATAGGTAGGTTACATCTATTGATAATTTTACTCTTTTATGATCAGGTTCCGTTAATTCTGTGTCTAACGAGTGAGAGATATTTCTATGCAAAAAGTATAGACCGTTTTCCAATGTACCTTGGCAAATAATTTTGTCATTCTTACTAATAATAAAAACTTTATTAAAAGTAACTGAATATCCAAATTTATTCAAACAAGAAACTGAAATTAAATTCCTCTTGAATTGAGGTACATAATAAACGTCTATTAAATCTAAATGCCATCTAGAATCCAAATAAACTCTAATATCTCCCACTGCACTTGCAGACACTAACGTTCCATTGCCCAAGCGCAAATTGATTTCATTCTTACTCAGCCTTCTCCTTTCTTGGAACCCCTGCAAGGAATAACAAACATGATTAGTGGCTCCAGAGTCTATGATCCAAGAATCAGTAGAATCTACCAGAAAACATGTTTCAAGATAATTAACATTACCTTCTTCCTTCTTATTCTGGGACTTCGGGCAATTTCTTTTCCAATGTCCCTTTTCACCACAAAGGAAGCATTTCCCTTTGATCTTGGTTACTTTCTTGGTCTCCTTCTTGGTAGGCCCAAGTTGCTTTTTCTTCTGTTGTTTCTTGACCTTCTGACGGGTCTTAACAGTAGCAACTTTACCAACCATATGAATCTCTTAACGTTTGCTTTTCACAAGGATCTTTTCAGCACTTTGAACATCTTGCATCAGGCCTTGTAAGGTGTATTCCTTTTTGTTCAAAGTGTAGTCCAATTTGAACTGATCAAAGGAATCTGACAATGAATTGACAACCATATCAATTTTTGTCTCACCATCTATCTCAGCGCCATGCAGTTCAGCAATGTTGAGATGTGCTATGACTTTCATCATGTGATCCATCACAGCCTGTCCAGGTTTCATCCTAAGATTCATAAAAGCAGTCACTGCCTCTCTCTTAGTCGTCCTGGACTTCATAGCAAACATCTCCTCTAGAGACATCATTATATCAGCAGCAGACTCCATTCCTACATGCTGCTGTTGCAACACGTCGGAGATAGTAGCCATAATATAACATTTGGCCATATCATCTGAAGTCTTCCACTGCTCATACTCATCTCTTTGCATTATGCTAGATTCATTATTAGGAGCAGGTGGTTTAGGAGTAGTTAGAACAAACTTATGTTTTTCACTTTGCAGCAACAACCCAATTTTCCTTTTCCATATGACATAATTATCTCCAGTTAAAGTGTTATCTTTCAGGATGTTCATAAGTGATGGGGTCATGATTTCTGAATAAAACAAAACATATATAAGTAAATAATCATGATAAAGCACTTTTAAATATTTATCTTGAATTAAATAAATAACTCAATCATAAAAATTCAACGGTGATCCAACACCCATAAATGTTACGCCTCCTTTGGGAGTTCGCACCATTTACTAGTTAGACTAGGTCCCACCTAATTGTTAACATAACAACCAGCGTTTTCAATTTTAGCCTTGCAATTTTACTGACAAGAACTCTTGGGAGGATATCAATAAAATTACATTGAGTGTGTTACCAAGATATCGACCCTCAATTTTCTCTCACGAAAATCCCTCCTTGGGGAGTAGATCTCGTTTGAGTCCATTGTCTAGTCTATCCTTGTAAGGAAGTATGTTGCTAAATTCCATTCATGGACGCCCCTTGGGGGGATTACCAATAAATAATTAAGCTCAACTAACCTTGGAGGCCATAGGTGTTACAAAAACACCTACTCCCACTCAATTATTTAAGGCGTGTGATTAAATCCCATAGAATGATTTACAAAGTTATCTAGATGCCAATTTAGATACCTAAATCATTCAATGCATGTTCATACCAAAAAAGATATATGAGTGGCACTCCTATTCTATATGTCATGTTATCATACAATAACAAATATTGTAATATTTAAGCACAAAATAAATAGCAACAATTTTGGTTCATCCTAGAAAAGCAAGTAAATTACAATTGTTTAGGAATACAAGATCTTCAAGTGGCCCATCAACCATACGCTTATCCTTCGGCCTCCACCCATGGGCGAACACACCCCACAACCCCACAAAGGGGCTGCTGTGCGCAGCCCATGAGGCCACCTAGGGCTGCCGTGCGCAGCCCACCAAGTTTTGGGCTTGCCATATGCAGCCCAATCCAATCCTAGGGTGCGCACGGTGCTCGTTCTTGGTTCCGGTTGCTTCCTTTTTCTTCACATCTTCGAATCTTCAATGTTAGAACGTATTACAACTTTAATTAAATAATAAAAATACTGCAGTTTTTTTTTTTTTTTTTTTTTTTAATCACTGCAGTACTTTTTTACATAAAAATACTGCACTAAAAATAATAAAAAAAAAAAACTGCACATTAAATTTAATACAAATAAAAAAATAGCAACTATCAAGAAGGAATTATGGCGATAATAGACCACCCTTCTTGTTACAATTCCATAACAAAAATTACATTGAAAATCTAGGACCAAAATCGAGCATTAACAATCCACATAAACATATATAAATCCATACATCCACATGTAATTATATATGCGAATACCTAGAGTGCCATCTCTTTCTAAACATGCATAATCACAATAAAAAGAAATCGATTCACGTATATATACGTTAATTAATTAAAAGGGTACAACCTAGGCTCTGATACCAATTGTAGGGAAAAATACCGTAGTACACGCAGTGGAAGCGAGACTAAAAAATAGATTTAGTATGTTTTAAAATTTTTCCTTTTTATGAACCTTAACCCTTTAAATTAATTAACCATATATAAAGTAACAAAAGTTGAATACCTTTTATCGCGTGATCCGATTGACTTACGTCGATGGTAATCCTCAAGATCTTCAATCCTAGCACGAACGTGAATTACCTAGGAGCGTGGTCTCCCTTTTCTTTGAATTGCAAACCTGAGAATGGACAAACAAACTTTTCTTTTTCTTTTGTTAGTCACAAAACAATCAAAAGAATACAAAGATTATTCCGGTCACTTTTGAGTTCTCAATCTAATAATCGAAACTCGCGTGAATCTAATTCGATGTTGTACACACAAGCTTATTGATGAACAAGCAATTAGTGTACCATCAAAAGAATAATCTTTTTCTTTTCTTTTATGTTTTAGTAGAATAAAATCTAATACTTTTCTTTGAGTTTAGAAGAAGAAGAAAATTGAATCAATCAACAAGTAGGGTGGCCGAATTCTATAACAAGTGTTATATAGGGTGGCCGAAATTTTTCTCCTCTTCCTTTTAGGGTTGTCGAAATCTCCATGTGGTCCAATTAGGGTTGCCAAATTTCCTCTACAAAAAAGGATTTGTGTTGTACCCTAATTCACATGTTAATTAGACTCCTAACCCTAATTCAACTCATAAGTATTTTTATTCTTTTATTGACTTAATAAAAGACTTTCCTATTTGATTAAATAAATAAAACTTATTATTTATTTTCTTACCAAATAAGTCTTTTACTTTTAATATACTACTACCAATAGTATATCTCTAGGAAATATATTTCCTTATCAGAAAAAGATTTGTTTCTTAATTAATTAATTAATTCTTATTTAATTAAACAATGAAACAAAATAATATATTAGGCTAATCTATTAACCTTGCCGCCCCACATGTATAAAATTGGGCCATATATTATTTTCTTATTTCATTTAATCCATTGGACTTTTAAATAAAAATCCCACATATGAACCAGACCCATTCTTACTAAAAGAAACAAGCCCACATGTCATTCATTAATATATAAATATAATTGAGCAGCCCATTAAATAATTAATGTGCAAATTATATTCTTAATATATTAAATGCAATTCTAGTTGGACCCTTAAATTGGTCCGGTAGAATATATCAAGTGATCCATGCAAGTCCGTGTGGATTGAGGATCTTGGCGGGCTATCTAAATTGAAGCTTCAATAGACACAACATAATCACAATCAACAAATGATTCACTTAGGTCCGATCCATTAATTTTAACTCATTCCACTAAAGAGCTGAAATTGAACTCTTAAATAAAGATAGAAAAGGAAGACGTTCCTCTTTCATAACCCTAGACAAACATATTGGAGTTAGTGTATCCTCGTGATTAATATCAGTAATCGCCAAGAGTTCATAGACCGCCTATAACTCTCCAAGTTACCATATTTACTCATATGACCACTGTAAGGATTCCCGTTTTGTTGATTGGCTTATTTCGTGGTCAAACCACATGTTGGGGTTTTGAATGTAAGGGTAGTCTAAGTGTTTAGTGTTGAAGATCAAAGGCCCTGCCATGACCTCAAGATACAAGCACGCCAAAGGTATAATCTCTTGTGCTTGTTTTTCTTTGAAGAGATTTAGTAGCACACACACACTTAGCATTCTTGCTATGATTGCATACTTGCTTATTTTTATGTGCATCTCTTCACATGTCACTTTACACACTAGCACTTTGGTTGATATATCTTGTTGTGTGTATATGTGCCTTATAATTCGTTTCCCGACATTGTTCGGAAACGTCCGCGCTTGCACTAATTAGTGCTTGGTTTCGTGCGAAGACCGCCTATGGAGAATGCCCTTGGCTTCTCCTTGGTTTTCACCATTGTTGGTGATCGGCGGTTATTATCGGCGGCCTGGCCGCCGAATGAAACCGCCGTTTCAGTCCAGATTGGTCTGAAGCACTTATGCGGTCAAGATCGGCGGTCTCGACCGCCGTTCGAAACCGCCGTTCATACCTGATCGATTTTAATCTCTCGGGTTTTATTCGGCGGTTGTATCGGCGGTCACAAAACCGCCGAATGAAACCGCCGTTAATGCTCTGTTCTTCACGAGCTCAATTCAGCGGTCGTCATCGGCGGCCTGGCCGCCGATTTAAACCGCCGAACGGTGCGTTTCAGGGGCAAAATTGTCTTTTCACTTGCCCTGTTCTTGATGTCTATAAATATCACACTTTCTCATTATCTGAATCAGTTCTTTGACTCTTAAGAACCCTAATCTTCAAAGATAGATTTTGAGAGAAAATCAAATCAAGAACTCATCTTTAACCACTCAAATCAAACCCCTTTTGCATCAAATTTCATATTGCATCTCCTATGTCTATATAGAGTGCATCCATGTATGGGTTTGCATCATCACAACTTGCTTGGTAAGATTTTGATTAATTTCATCTTATTGTAGTATTTTAAATACCAAGCCATCTCTTTTAAATTACTTGTATGTTTTAGATCATATGCTAAATACAAGAAAAGAGATTATTTGTGATGAATTGATTGAGTGTTGTTTTTGATAGATATCTAGGTTTTTATAATCTATGATCATCTATGCTATTTGACATGTCATTTAGCAATTGATATCTAGGGTTGATTTAAATTGAATATATCATCATCCTAGATAAGCATTTAGAGTACCCTAGCTCTTATTGCATTTATTGAATATTCATATATATTCACATAGGGTTGTATTCTCTTCAAAGAGAAAGTAAGTCTTGTGTGTAGCATCCGGGATTAGGTTGCTTAGAACGCAAGCAAATTGGACTAGAGCTGCTGTAAAAGGCCCGCGTGGTAGATTAGAGGGTGCTCACGCCAAGAGTAGTGTATCAGGGGATATCACTAGGGATTGAACAAATGTGGCGATTGGTAGTGTCCATAGCCTGAGGTTATCTAGGGTGAGTGTCCGAGAATCACTTGAGGGTGTAACCGTCTTTTCATATAGTGGATTTCGAGGTCCGAGTGTGGCGCACTTAACAGCCCGTGGTTTTTCCCAGTGGTTGGGTTTTCCACGTATACATCAAGTGTCATTTACTATTTCCGCATCTTATTACACTTGTATGTTTTGTTGACTTGCTAGGGGCATTTTCGTAAAATTGACTTGTATGCGAAAATTGGGTAACAATTAGATAAAATCTATTCACCCCCCCTCTAGCTTTATATTGATAAACACGCCTCTAGGACTTTCAATTGGTATCAGAGCGGGTTCCTAGACATACATAGGTGATCCTAGCTCATTTTGGTGTGTTTTTGCATTTTGTATATTTGTTTGATTTCTTCATACATTTTGCATTCTTCTCATTTGCATTCATTCAACGCAAACACTATGAGTGATTTTGTGAGAGAAGAAATTGACTCCATTGAGGAGATGCCTCTCTTACTAGAGAGATTTAGGAGATTTGTGAATTTAACCACCTCACCTCCTAAGAAGAAGTTGACCACCGCACCTCCTAAGAAGAAGAAGAAGAAGAAAATTGCTTTGGAGACTTCGAAGCATGACAAGAAGGAGGGTATCTCAATTGAAGACATGGGACTCATTAACAAGCCAAACCAAGGAGTGTCTTCAAGAGAGGGGATTCAGTGCTACGAATGTGGAGGATTCGGGCATTTCTCCCCGGAGTGTGGAAACTTGAAGGATAGAAGAAAAGGGAAGGCGAAGGCCACCTTATGGGATAAATATGAAGATGACGAAAATCCTTCAAGTGATGAAGAACTTGCCATCATCTACACGGAATTTGGAGCCAAGAGTGTAGAAGTTGAAGAAGATGGCAAAGTTGCTTTTCCTTGTGATCCCCAAGAAGAACAAGGTATAGAAGTAGTTGGTGTAGCTACTCATAGGGATTTGGCTCTTTCCCCATCAAGAGAAAAATTTGATGATCTTGATGAAGGAGATGACTTCATTGGTGAAATGGAGATTAGAGGAGATGACACAAATGTTGAATGTTTGTCATCTAACTCCACAAATGGAAATGTGGAGTGTATGGATCTTAATGACTACAAAGTCAAAGTTGAGAGCTCGATGATGAGGAACAAGGAAGAAATTAGAAGATTAAAAGAAGAGAATCTAGAGCTTTCAACACTAGTAAACCACTTGTGTGAAGAAGTGGTGAGATCCATGGCGGATGAAGATAAGCTAAAAGAAGACTTAGCATTATCTAAGAGGAGAGAAGAAGAGCTAGAAAGAGAGCTTGAAGAAGTTAAGGTCTTAATGGCTAAGATGACTTCAAGCACCAAGAAGCTTGACCACATGTTGGGAGTTGGAAGAAAGCCAAGTGACAAGAGAGGTCTTGGCTACATTGATGACACGGATGCCTCCTCCACAAGCAAGACATCCTGTGCCATGAACATGGACTTCAATATGTCCCCTCCTCCTCAACAACCTAGGAAGAAGAGTGACCTAGGAGAGTGTTCAAGAAGTGCCCAAGTGGTTGAGGCACCAAAAGGTCAAGCTCAAGCTCACACCCAAAGGGCTCCTCACACTATCTTCCCTCAAACTCAAAAACACAATGGGAAGAGTTCAATCATGCAAGCTCAGACAAGCAAGCAACCTCGTCTTGGTTTTCAACAAAAGAGGAGAGATCCGATCCAACAACCAAGACAACCACAACGACAAGGGAAAGCTCCTATCCATGCTAAAGGGAATGGTATGATTCCTAACTTTATTCCCACTTGTCATTTTTGTGGTATTGTTGGTCATATTAGACCAAGTTACTTGCATTACATTGAAATGTGTAGAGCTAAAAGCATGATTGACAAGAAAAAGGCTAGAGCTAAGATGCTTCATAAAAAGGAAGAAAATCATGTGCATGATCCTTTTTCATCTTGTACTCTAGAACCTTTGTCCACTAGGATTGATTTAGTGTCACCTAAGTGGAGTAATAAGAATGAACCCGCTTGCTACGAGACTAACAAGTCTCAAATAGGTTCATCCAAGTCCAAAGGACTTGGTAGGTCCATAGGACCTCATACCCTTCTTTGAAGTGGTATGGAAATTTGACCCCATATGGGGAACTTAAGCAAAGAGAGCTATTTTGCATCTTGTCACTTGCAAAAAATTCGAAATATCTTGTGCTTCTCTTTTTGTTGCTTGAGTAAGCTTGGTTACACTATGTATACATATTTTATATTCAATAAGTGTGATCAATGCTTGTATTGCAATCCATGTCATATTTATGTTCAAACATGCATTTTTGGACTAGGAGATATTTACATAGGATTTAATTTGAATGACCTATAATGATCTCCATGGCATGATGATTGCTAAAATGACATGCTAAATGCTAATCTTGAAAAGCATGTTTTGATGATTGCATTTCTTAACTGCAAATAATGTGTGAAAAAGCTTATGAGACTCAAATGAAAAAGGATCTTGTATCCATTCAAGGATTTTACAATCCAAATGTCTCTCTTTCTTTATTGGTTGAACATGTCTACTATCATACGGATATCTTATCCGGAAAAATCAAGTAGGGTGCAAAGTCGCTCATGACATGTTTAGCTTATAAAGTTGGATATAGTTGTTCTTAAATTGAAATCAATGAAAACCTATATCCTTGCTTCTCTCTTGACATTGGTGAAATTGGTTTGAATTCATATTGAAAACCTTTGTCATTTGCTTTGCCAAATACCATGATATTTTGGACTTAAATGCTACATGTCTTGTATGCAAAGCAATTTTTTGATTCACACATTTTCTTTAAATAAATCTCCTTGTTTCTCTCCAATAAATTTGAGATTGCATAAAGTGACTTATATTGATTATGCATATACTAGAATGCTACTATCTCTCTTTGCCTTGAGTGACCCGGTTGGGGACTACTCCCTTGTCTATATCATGACAAAAAGGGGGAGTATGGTGTGGTAAGGGGAGTTGCAAATTGTAGTAGCAATTGTGCATGTTGGGGAGAATACTAATTGAGGGGGAGTAACCCTTTGAGGGGGAGCATTTGCACATTCATACATTGCATGATGTTGTACTCAAATTCTTAAATGCAAATGCTTGTTTTATCTCACTTGATTCATCTCACCTTTTCTTGTATTGGAAAGTATAGAAACTGTGTTTTCAGGGATTGATTGTTCTACTTGAGATTGAAGACTTCAAGACCATTTATCTTATCTCTTTGTAAAGTAGAAAATCATTGTAGACCCGTAGTTTCTATTAAGTTGTGAGGAATCAATGTGAGTGGTGGTTTTGTCACGAAATAGCCAAAGGGGGAGATTGTAAGGATTCCCGTTTTGTTGATTGGCTTATTTCGTGGTCAAACCACATGTTGGGGTTTTGAATGTAAGGGTAGTCTAAGTGTTTAGTGTTGAAGATCAAAGGCCCTGCCATGACCTCAAGATACAAGCACGCCAAAGGTATAATCTCTTGTGCTTGTTTTTCTTTGAAGAGATTTAGTAGCACACACACACTTAGCATTCTTGCTATGATTGCATACTTGCTTATTTTTATGTGCATCTCTTCACATGTCACTTTACACACTAGCACTTTGGTTGATATATCTTGTTGTGTGTATATGTGCCTTATAATTTGTTTCCCGACATTGTTCGGAAACGTCCGCGCTTGCACTAATTAGTGCTTGGTTTCGCGCGAAGACCGCCTATGGAGAATGCCCTTGGCTTCTCCTTGGTTTTCACCATTGTTGGTGATCGGCGGTTATTATCGGCGGCCTGGCCGCCGAATGAAACCGCCGTTTCAGTCCAGATTGGTCTGAAGCACTTATGCGGTCAAGATCGGCGGTCTCGACCGCCGTTCGAAACCGCCGTTCATACCTGATCGATTTTAATCTCTCGGGTTTTATTCGGCGGTTGTATCGGCGGTCACGAAACCGCCGAATGAAACCGCCGTTAATGCTCTGTTCTTCACGAGCTCAATTCAGCGGTCGTCATCGGCGGCCTGGCCGCCGATTGAAACCGCCGAACGGTGCGTTTCAGGGGCAAAATTGTCTTTTCACTTGCCCTGTTCTTGATGTCTATAAATATCACACTTTCTCATTATCTGAATCAGTTCTTTGACTCTTAAGAACCCTAATCTTCAAAGATAGATTTTGAGAGAAAATCAAATCAAGAACTCATCTTTAACCACTCAAATCAAACCCCTTTTGCATCAAATTTCATATTGCATCTCCTATGTCTATATAGAGTGCATCCATGTATGGGTTTGCATCATCACAACTTGCTTGGTAAGATTTTGATTAATTTCATCTTATTGTAGTATTTTAAATACCAAGCCATCTCTTTTAAATTACTTGTATGTTTTAGATCATATGCTAAATACAAGAAAAGAGATTATTTGTGATGAATTGATTGAGTGTTGTTTTTGATAGATATCTAGGTTTTTATAATCTATGATCATCTATGCTATTTGACATGTCATTTAGCAATTGATATCTAGGGTTGATTTAAATTGAATATATCATCATCCTAGATAAGCATTTAGAGTACCCTAGCTCTTATTGCATTTATTGAATATTCATATATATTCACATAGGGTTGTATTCTCTTCAAAGAGAAAGTAAGTCTTGTGTGTAGCATCCGGGATTAGGTTGCTTAGAACGCAAGCAAATTGGACTAGAGCCGCTGTAAAAGGCCCGCGTGGTAGATTAGAGGGTGCTCACGCCAAGAGTAGTGTATCAGGGGATATCACTAGGGATTGAACCAAGAGTGGCGATTGGTAGTGTCCATAGCCTGAGGTTATCTAGGGTGAGTGTCCGAGAATCACTTGAGGGTGTAACCGTCTTTTCATATAGTGGATTTCGAGGTCCGAGTGTGGCGCACTTAACAGCCCGTGGTTTTTCCCAGTGGTTGGGTTTTCCACCTATACATCAAGTGTCATTTACTATTTCCGCATCTTATTACACTTGTATGTTTTGTTGACTTGCTAGGGGCATTTTCGTAAAATTGACTTGTATGCGAAAATTGGGTAACAATTAGATAAAATCTATTCACCCCCCCTCTAGCTTTATATTGATAAACACGCCTCTAGGACTTTCAACGTTTTGAACTTGGATATTTTGACTTGTCCAGAAGCCATGTTTTCAATAGTCACTATCGAAAACTCAACGTTGAGATTTAATATCCAATTACCTCAAAACATCCATATGATGATATTATACTCTCATTTAATAAATGGAGCCACGATGTCCATATCTATAAATGAAGTCCTCTATCGATTAACAAATGAATATCACTAAACTATCGAGGATAGACTATGCTATATAATCGTACTCATTGATAACTCAAATGATATCACTTGCAACCATAAGTCCATCATTTATCTCAGGATTAAGATAGACTCTCCGATTGTCCTGATAATGAAAAGACTATTATCTATTGACGGTTCTAGATAAAGCTTTTCATTGTGATCCAGTTCAATGCACCCAGTGCACTAGATTCTTTTGCTCGAAGACACTCCGATGATTTTTGACTCATCATATCTCATTTGATCCCACTCAAATGCTAGCAAAAGAATTCTACAACTTTAACAAGATAAAGGTGCCCAACCTTAACTTAAGTTGTGAACAATATTCAAGACTAACTAAAGAATTATGTCTACCACATACATATCCAGATGTACGAACAATTCTTCTTTTCTCATAGTCTTTAGACCTTATGATTATTTACTTTGACAATTATAATATTAAACTATAAATGCTATAAGATTTGTTAAACCAGAAATCACTTTATTAATATGAAAAAGATTGTTAATTACAATATTACACTCTTGCTATTGAGCATAATCCTAACAGAGAGATCCTATCCAACTACCAAGACAACCACAAAGACATGGGAAGGCTCCTATGCATGCACAAGGACATGGTATGATTCCTAACTTTATCCCTACATGTCATTTTTGTGGTATTGATGGTCATATTAGACCAAAGTGCTTTCATTACATTAAAATGTGTAGAGTTAAAAGCATGATTGTGAAGAAGAAGGCTAGAGCTAGAATGCATGCTCATAGAAAGGAAGAAATTCATTTACTTGATCCTATGACATCTAGATCTCTAGAATCTTTGACCACTAGGAAGAAAATTGTTTCACCTAAGTAGATTAGAAAAGATGAACCGGCTTGCTACGAGACAAACTTGTCTCTAATAGGTTCAACTAAGTCCAATGGACTTAGTAGGTCCATAGGACCTCATGACCTTCAATGATGAAGGATGGTGATGATCACATATGGGGAACTCAAGCAAAGAGAGCTATTTTGCATTCTTGTCACTTGTAAAAATTTGAAATATCTTATGCTTCCTTTTTAATTGCTTGAGTAAGCTTGGTTGCACATATGTATATATGTTTTCAATTCAATAAGTGTGAACCATGCTTGTTTACAATCCATGTCATATTTATGTTCAAATATGCATTTTTGGACTAGGAGATCTACATAGGAAGTATGATTTGAATGACCTATAGTTATCTCCATGACATGATGATTCTTTTATAACATGCTAATGTCAAATGAAAAAGCATGAAATTCATATAATATGCTCAAATGAAAGAGCATGAATTGATGATTGTATATTCTTAAAATGCAAAACTTGTGTGAAAAAGCTTATAAGACTCAAAATGAATAAAGAATCTTGTATCCGTTCAAAGGAATTTAAATTCCAAATGTCTCTCTTTCTTTATTAGTTGAACATGGCTACTATCATACGGGTTTCTCACCCAGAAAAATCAAATAGGGTGCAAAGTCGCTCATGCCATGTTTCGCTTATAAAGTTGGATATAGTTGTTCTTATATTGAAATCAATGAAATATCTATATCTTTGCTTTACTCATGACAATGGTGAAATTGGTTTGAATTCTTATTTGAAATCTTTGTCATTTGTTTTGCCAAATACCATTGTATTTTAGACTTGAATGCTACATGTCTTGTTTGCAAAGCATGTTTGATTCACACATCTTCTTTAAATAAATCTCCTTGTTTCTCTCCAATTAATTGAGATGCATAAAGTGACTTATATGATTATGTAAATATCTTTTATGCCACTATCTCTCTTTGCTAGAAGTTACCCTTTTAGGGACTACTCCTTTGCCTATATCATGACAAAAAGAGGGAGTAGAATGTGGTAAGGGGGGTTGCTAATTGTAGTAGCAATTGTGCATGTTGGGGAGAATATACATTAAAGGGGAGTAACCCGTTGAGGGGGAGCATTACATACACATACATTGCATGATGTTATGCTTAAATTCTTAAATGCAAATGCTTGTTTTATTCTCACTTGATCATCTCACATACTCTTGCTTTGGAAAGTATAATCATTTGTTTTGAAGGGTTGATAGTTCTACAAGAGATTGAAGACTTGAAGTTTTTTATATTCTTATATCTCTTTGTAATGTAGAATATCTTTGTTATCCCATAGATTCAATTATGTTTGTGAGGATCAATGTGAGTGGTGGTTTTGTCACAAAATAGCCAAAGGGGGAGATTGTAAGGATTCCCATTCTTTGATTGGCTTATTTTGTGGACAAACCACATGTTGGGGTTTATTGTGTAAGGGTAGTTTAGGTGATTGAACTTCAAGCTCGAAGGCCCTTCCAAGACCTCAAGGGTCAAGCACGCCAAATGTATAATCTCTAATGCTTGGTTTTCTTTAAAGAGACTTAGAATGCACACATACACTTAGTATACTTGCATTTGTGTGCATACTCTTCACATGTCACTTTACACACTAGCACTTTGATTGATATCTTGTTGTGTGTATATGTGCTTAGTAATTCGTTTCCTGATAGTGTTCGGAAATGTCAGCGCATGCACTAGAATGTGCTTGGTTTTGCGCGAAGACCACCCACGGAGAATGCCCTTGGCTTCTCCTTGGTTTTCACCTCTATTGGTGATCGGCAGTTATGATCGGCGGCCTAGCCAACGAATGAAACAGCCGTTTGTGTCCAGAAGTGTCTGGAGCAATTCTACGGTCAAGATCGACGGTCATGACGGCCGTTCGAAACCGCCGTTCATACCTGATCGATTTAATCTCTCGGGGTTTGTTTCGACGGTTGGATCGGCGGTTTGGAAACCACCAAATGAAATCGCCATTGATGCTCTATTCTTCAAGGGCTCAATTCGGCGGTCATGATCGGCGGTCATGATCGGTGGTCTGGCCGCCGATTGAAACCGCCGATCTGTGCGTTTCAGGGGCAAACTTTTCTTTTTCACATGCCCTATTCTTGATGTCTATAAATATCACACTTTCTCATTTTCTGAATCCATGTTCTTTAACTCTAAGAACCCTAAACTTCAAAGAGAGACATTTGAGAGAAAATCAAATCAAGAACACATTTTTAACACTCAAAAACCATTCTCATATGCATCAAATTATCATCTAGCATTTTCTAGCATAGTTAGGATGCTTGCTTGCATGGGTTTTGGTCAACACACATTCTTTGGTAAGTTCTTCACTATTATCATATATAATTAGTGTTTTATTTATCATTGACATCTCTTATATTATTTGTATGTTCTTAGAATATATTCTAGATACAAAATAGAGATTGTTGTGTTGACATGATTGAGTGTTATGTTTTGATAGCTATCTAGGTTTTTATAATTTATTTTTAGCTAAGTTATTTGACATGTCATCTAGCTTTTAATATCTAGGATTGAATTAATTGCAAAATCATCATCCTAGATATTTTTGGATATAGGGTTACCTAACTCTAATTGCATTTTTGGATATTTCATATATTCACTTAGGTTGTATTATCTCTTCTTAGAGAATTAAGTCTTGTGTTGCTATCGGGATTAGGTAGCTTAAATCACAAGCAATTGGACTAGGTCCACTTATACCGGGATTAGGTAGTTGTGATGATTTTTGATCGGGATTAGATCATTAAACCAGGATTAGGTTGTAATCATTTCAATTAGTGGATTCGAGGTTCGTGTGTAGCGCACATAACAGCCCGTGGTTTTTCCCATGAGGGTTTCCACGTAAATATCAAGTGTTATTTACATTCCACACCTTATTACACTTGTTATATTATTGTGACTAGTTAGGGGTATTTTCGTAAAATTGACATACATGCAAAAATTGGGTAATAACGATTAAAATCTATTCACTCCCCCCCCCCCCCCCCCTCCCCTCCCCTCCCCTCCCCTCCCCTCCCCTCTAGATTAATATTAGTTCACACCGTTAATTTGTTTCATAAATGCCTACTAGAATCTAGATTAACTCTAATATCTCCCACTGCACTGGCAGACACCAATGCTCCGTTGCCTAAACGCAAGTTGATTTCATCCTTATTTAGTCTTTTCCTTTCCTGGAACCCTTGAAGGAATAACAAACATGATTAGTGGCTCCAGAGTCTATGATCCAAGAATCTATAGAATCTGTCAGAAAACATGTTTCAAGATAATTAACATTACCTTGTTCCTTCTGAGACTTTGGGCAATTTACTTTTCCAATGACTCTTTTCACAACAAAGGAAGCAGTTCCATTTGATCTTGGTTACTTTCTAGGTAGGCCCAAGTTGCTTTTTCTTCTGTTGTTTCTTGACCTTATAACGGGTCTTAACAGTAGCAACTTTACCAACCAAATGAATCTCTTGACTTTTGCCATTAGATTCACAAGTATGAGCATGTGGCTTAGGAGTAAACATAATAAATTTATGTTTTTTAGCTTGCAGCAACAACTCAATTTTCCTTTTCCAAGTGACATAATTATTACCAGTTAAAGTTTTATCTTTGGATGTTGATTAGGGATGAGATCATGATTTCTGAATAAAACAAAAATATATATGAGCAAATAATCATGATAAAACACTTTCGAATATTTATCTTGAATTAAATAAATAATTCAATCGTAAAAATTCAACGGTGATCCAACACCCATAAATGTCACGCCTCCTTTAGGAGTTCGTACCATTTACTAGTTGGACTAGGTCCGACCTAATTGTTAACATAACAACCAACGTTTTCAATTTTTAGCCTTGCGATTTTATTGACAAGAACTCTTGGGAGGATATCAATAAAACCACATTTGAGTGTGTTACCAAGATATCGACCTTCAATATTTTCTCTCACGAAAATCCCACATTTAAGAGTAGATCTCGTTTGAGTCAATTGTCTAGTCTATCCTTGTAAGGAAGTATCTTGCTAAATTTCATTCATGGATAACCCTTGGGGAGTTATCACACGAAACATAAAGCTTAACAAACCTTGGAGGCCATAGGTGTTTCAAAACACCTCTCCCACTCAATTATTTAAGGCGTATGATTAAATTCCATAGAATGATTTACCAAGTTTTCTAGATGCCAATTAGAAACCTAAATCATTCATTGCATGTTCATACCAAAAGAGATATATGAGTGGCACTCCTATTCTAAATGACATGTTATCAAACAATAACAAATATTGTAATATTTATGAAAAATAAATAGCCACAATTTTGGTCCATCCTAGAAAAGCAAGTAAATTACATTTGTTTGGAATACAAGAACTCCTTTCTTGGCGAACAAGTCTTCATGCGGCCATCGTCCATTTGCGCACCCCTTGGCTGCCTCCCATGCGCATGCGCACTCCACAACACCATAAAGGGCTGCCATGCGCAGCCCATAGCATCCATAGGGCTGCCGTGCGCAGCCCATACCACAACAAGCGCAGCTGCGTGCTAACTTGCGCGCACGGTACCAAGCTTGTTCCGGTTGTTTCCAATTCTTCAATTCTTCAAATCTTCAAATCTTCGATACTTGAATATATTAAAGCAGTATTTAAATTATAAATTACTGCATTTTTTTAAATTAAAACTACTGCAGTATTTTTAATACAATATAGTGCAGTATTTTAATATAATATTTTTTCTGCAGTATTTTTATTACAATAGCAAAATAAATAAAAAACTTAGCAACTACCAAGAAGGAATTATGGCGATAATAGACCACCCTTCTTGTTACAATTCCGAAACAAAAATACATTGAAATTCCATGACCAAAATCGAGCAACAACAATTCACTTTATAATAACATATTTATAATCCATACATTCCAATGTAATTATATATGAGAATACCTAGAGTGCCATCTCTTTCTAAAACATGCATAATCACAATAAAATTAATAGATTCACGTATATATACATCAATTAATCAAGGGTATAACCAAGGCTCTGATACCAATTGCAGGGAAAAACACGTGCACGCAGCGGAAGCGAGACTAAAATAGGTTTAGTATAGTTTAAAAATTTTCCCTTTTTAAAGATGAACCTTAACCCTTGACTAATTAATATATAACTAAAGATATCGTACCTTTGTTGCATGATCTGATTGATGTTGCGTTGATGGTAATCCGCAAGATCTTCCAATCCAATCACGAACGTGAATCACCTAGGAGCGTGGTCTCCCTTTCTTTGAATTGTGTACTTGAGGATGGATAACAAAAACTTTTTCTTTTTCATTAGTCACAATAACCTTCTTAGAGCAAAACGAAGAACGTCTGGTCACTTGTAAATTATCAATCTATTGATCGAAACTTGCGTGAACCTAATTCGAAGTTGTACACAAAGCCTTTTGATGTAAAAGCTTACTAGTGCACTATCGAAATAAAAACAATTCTTCTCTCTTTTTGCTCTTGGCCGAAATCACACTATCTTAAGAGATGGATTCTATTTTTCAAGCTAAAGAAAAATAACTCTCAAGCAAGCCTTAGGGGTTGGCCGAATTCCACACTTTGTATTATATAGTGGCCGAAATTCTTGCCATAATTTATTTAGGGTTGGCCGAAATCTCTAATAGGAAAACTTGGTGGTGGCCGAAATCCTCACTTAAAGAGGATTTGTGTTTCCACCAATGACTCCTATCAATCTTTTGATTTCCAAACTCTAATCCAACTCTTTAGTGTATTTGTGACTATATCAAAAACTTCCTAATTTGATTAGATAAATAAAATCCTTTTATTTATCTTCTTATCAAATAAAGTTTTTGATTCTCATTATACTACCAACAATAGTAAAACCCTAAGAAACATATTTCCTAGTCAGAAAAAGATTTTGATTCTTAATTAAATAATTAACTAATAAATTAATTATTTTCCATTTAATCGAATAATAAAATAAAATAATATATTAGACTAATATATTAGCCTTGCCGCCCATATACAAAAATATAGGCTAAATATTATTTTTCTATTTTATTACATCCATTGGACCTTAATTAAAAAGCCCACATGTGAACTAGACCCATTCTTACTAAAAGAAACAAGTCCACATGCCTTAATATAATTCTAGATGGACCTATAAATTAGTATGGTAGAATATATCAAGTGATCCATGCAAGTCCGTGTGGATTGAGGATCTTGGCGGGCTATCTAAATTTAAGCTTTAATAGACATAACCCAATCACAATCAACAAATGATTCACTTAGATTCGATCTATTAATTTTAGTTCGTTCCACTAAAGAACTAAAATTGAACTCTTAAATAAAGATAGAATAAGTAAATGATTCTCATTCATACCCTAGACAATCTTATTGGAGATAGTGTATCCTCGTGAATAATATCAGTAATCGCCAAGACCTCAAAGACCGCTTAGAGCTCATAGACCGCCAAGAGCTCTCCTAGTTACCATATTGATTCATATGACCACATTTTGAACTTGGATATTTTGACTTGTTCAGAAGCTATGTTTCAATAGACACTATTGAAAACTCAACGTTAAGATTTAATATCCAATACCTTAAAATATCCATATGATAATATTATACTCGCATTTCATAAATGAAGCCACGATGTCCATATCTATAAATGAAGTCCTCTATCGACTAACAAATGAATACCACAAAACTATCGAGGATAGACTGTGCTATATAATCGTACTCATTGATAGCTCAAATGATAACACTTGCAACCATAAGTCCATTATTTATCTCAGGATTAAGATAGACTCTCCGATTGTTCTCATAACGAAAACTTTTATCCATTGATGGTTGTTAGATAAAGTATTTCATTGTGATCCTATTCAATGTACCCAGTGCACTAGATTCTTTTACTGAAAACCTCTTTGATGATTTTAGACTCATCATAACACATTTGATTCCACTCAAATGCCATCAAAAGAATCTACAACTTTGACAAGATAAAGGTGCCTAACCTTTACCTTAAGTTGTGAACATTATTCAAGACTAACTAAAGAATTTTGTCTACCTCATACATTTCCAGATGTACGAACAATTCTTCTTTTCTCATAGTCTTTTGACCTTGTGATTATTTACTTTTGACAATTATAATAATTAAACTATAAATGCTATAAGATTTGTTAAAACAGAAATCACTTTATTAACATGAAAAGATTGTCAAAAACAATGTTACACTCTTGCTATTGAGCATAATCCTAACAGTTTCTTATCAAGATTGGGAAGACCTCTAACAATGCCATGTTTTTTAAGCTTCTTTAAATCTTTAAAATTCATGTGGTCCAAATGTTGATACCACAAATCAAGCTTGTTGCACTCATGTGCCATATTGCAAGTTAAAGGATCTATCTCAAGACAATAGCAATTGTCTATAGACCTTTTGACTCTTAGGGAAACATTGCCCTTTTTATCAATTATAGTGCGCACATCTTTGTTAAAACTAACTTCCTTAAAAATTTCACATAAGTGAGTAATGCTTATCAAGTTAGCTTGTAATCCAGTAACATACAAAGTATTGCGAAGTTCAGGCAATCTGAGGATACAAATTGTTCCCTTACCAAGAACTTGCTTTTTGGTACCATCACCAAAAGTAACCCAACCTCCATCCTTTAAAACAAGATTCTTAAAGAACTCTTTGTTCCCGGTCATGTTCTTAGAACAGCTGCTATCTAAGTACCAAGAATAGGAGGAGTTGGCACGAAGAGCATATTGTGCAACTAGACAATTAGATGTGTCTTTTCTAACCCACACACTTTTCACAACATGCCTCTCACTCTTACCATTAACCTGCTTTGACTCAATGTTAGGCTTTTTAACATGCACCTTGACCTCATTGGTCACATTTTCAAAAATATCAAACAAAGCATTATCAACTTTCTTATGCATAGTAGAGTGAGGCACAACACAAGATTTAACAAGCAAGTCATCAACAAGATTCTTCACAACATGCTTTTCCAAGGTCTTCCTAGGTCTAGTACTAAATCCATACATGGATGATTGCTTAGGTCCATTCAAAGATATATCATGAAAAACATTATCAAGTTTGTATTTCCGAATATACTAAAATCCCCTAGGTCGAATATGTCCTACAATATTACAATGATGACAAATAGGTATGAATTTGAGAAATTTACCATTTGCATTTGCTTCCAAAGCATTTGGTCTTCTCACATTCTTACCTATTTGAAGTGCAACCTTTGATGCTCCACCTCTTTCATTTGAGGATGATGCTTTTTGACTTTGATTTTGTTGTGATCTTCCATTTGAGATCCTTGTTGATGTAGAGGCACCTCCGGTAGCTTTCATTGCTTTACCTTGAGAGAGAGTACCTACATTTGATTCAACACTTGCTTTGACAAAAGTAGATTTGTTAGATGAAGGGGTTTCCTTCTCATTGATATAACCCAAACCTCTTTTGTCACAAGGATGCTTTCCACTTTTAATGAGATTTTCAACCTTGTTATGACTAGATGACATCTTGTGAATCATCATACTAGCCTCATCAAGTTCATCACTAAGCATCCTATTTTTTATGGCATATTTCTCTAAGATGTCATCACTTTTCCTAACATCTTCATGTGATTTATTTAGCCATTGTTCATACTTTTTCTCTTGATTTAAGTGTTCACTAAGTTTGGCTTTAAGCATGTTTTCTAGCCTTTTAGCACTAACAAGAGAACTATCCATTTGCTCAATTTCTTACTTCAAGATGCTAAGTCTATCATTGATATATTTTATATTCAATTCTAGACTTAGGATCTTGTCTTTAAGATCATTGAAATCTTAAACAAATTATAGATGTGTACAATATATATCTAGGGGGGTGTGTGAATAGATTTTATCCAATTTTACCCAATTTTCGTGATTAGTCAATTTTCACGAAAATACCCCAAACTAGTCAAATTAACAAATCAAGCATATAAGTGCGAAAATTAAATGACACTTGATTTTTAGGTGGAACCCCTCAACAGGGAAAAACCACGGGCTGGTAAATGCGCCACAATCGAACCTCGAATCCACTAATTGTGATAACATTTACAACCTAATCACGGTTTACGATCTAATCCCAATCAATAACTCGTTACCACTACCCACAGGCCTGTAAAAGTGGACCTAGTTCAATTGCTTGTGGCCTAAGCAACCTTAGCCATCAAGTCTTAATTCTAAATGAAGAGATAATAAAGCCTATGTGAATATGTATGAATATTCAAAGAGCAAATAAAGCTAGGAAACCTTAGATGCTTATCTATGATGATAAAATGATAATTAATACAATCCTAGATATCAATAGCTAAATGACATGTCATAAAGCTTAGCTAAACATAAATTAAGCAATCCTATGAAGTTATCAAAATACAACACTCAATCATGTCAACACAACAATCTCTATTTTGTATTTAGAATATATTCTAAGAACATACAAATAATATAAGAGATGTCAATGATAAATAAAACACTAATTATGTAAGATAATAGTAAGGAGCTTACCAAAGAGTGTGTGTTGACCAAAACCCATGCAAGCAAGCATCCTAACTATGCTAGAAAATGCTAGATGATATTTTGATGCATATGAGAATGGTTTTTGAGTGTTAAAAATGAGTTCTTGATTTGATTTTCTCTCAAATGTCTCTCTTTGAAGTTTAGGGTTCTTAAAGTCAAAGAAGTTATTTGTAGAGAATGAGAAAGTGGTATATTTATAGACATCAAGATCAGGGCATGTGAAAAGACAAGTTTGCCCTTGAAAACACATGATCGACGGTTTCATTCGGCGGCCAAGTCGCCGATCACAACCGCCGAATTGAACTCGAGAAGAACAGGGGTACAACGACGGTTTCATTCGGCGGTTACCAAACCGCCGAGCAACCGCGGAATCAAATCCGAGAGATTAAATCGACCAGGTCTGATCAGCGCTTTCGAACGGTGGTCATGGCCGCCAATCATAACCATAGAAATGCTCTAGAAACTTTTGGACTCAAACGGCAGTTTTATTCGGCGGTCATGGCCGCCGATCAAACGGTCGATTCATCAAAAGTGGTGAAACGAAAGGAGAAGCCAAGGGCATTCTCCATAAGCGGTCTTCGCGCTAAACCAAGCACACATTAGTGCATGCGCGGACGTCTCCGAACAATATCGGGAAACGAATTACAAGAAACATAAACACATAACAATATACAACAACAAAGTACAAGTGTGAAATGTGACATGTGAAAAGGATGCACACAAAAGTAAAGCATACATATGCAAACATTACAAGTGGGTGTGTGCAACTAAATCTCTTCAATGAAAACTAAGCACTAGAGATTATACCTTTGGCATGCTTATCACCTTGAGGTCTTAAAAAGGGCCTTTGAGATTGATCCTCAATTACCTAAACTACCCTTACAATTCAAACCCCAACATGTGGTTTGTCCACGAAATAAACCAATCAATAAATAGGAATCCTTACAATCTCCTCATTTGGCTATTTCGTGACAAAATCACCACTCACATTGATCCTCACAACATAAATGAAGCTACAGGATAATAAAGATATTCTACATTACAAAGAGATATTAAAAAATTAAAAACTTCATGTCTTCAATCTCTTGTAGAACTATTAACCCTTCAAAACAAAAATTACACTTCCAAAGCAAGTGTATGTGAGATGATCAAGTGAAAATAAAACAAGCATTTGCATTTAAGAATTTTAGCACAACATCATGCAATGTATGTGAATGTAATGCTCCCCCTCAAAGGGTTACTCCCTCTCATTGTATAGTCTCCCCAACATGCACAATTGCTACAACAATTTGCAACTCCCCTTACCATATTCTGCTCCCCCTTTTTGTCATGATAAAGGCAAATGAGTAGTCCCCAACCGGGTCACTTTTAGCAAAGAGAGATAGTAGCATACAAGATATTTGCATAATCATATAAGCCATTTTATGCAACTCAATTAATTTGAGAGAAACAAGGAGATTTATTTTATGAAAATGTGTGAATAAAAATGCTTTGCATACAAGACATGTTTCATTCAAGTCCAAAATACAATGGTATTTGGCAAAGCAAATGACAAAGGTTTCCAATAGAATTCAAACCAATTTCACCATTTGTCATGAGAGAAGCAAGGATATAGAGATTTCACTGATTTCAATTTAAGAGCAACTATATCCAACTTTATAAGCGAAACATGGCATGAGCGACTTTGCACCCTATTCGATTTTTTTGGGAATGATACCCGTATGATAGTAGCCATGTTCAACAAATAAAGAAAGAGAGACATTTGGATTATAAAATCCTTTGAACTGATACAAGATCCTTTATTCATTTTGAGTCTCATCAGCTTTTTCACACAAGTTTTGCATTTAAGAATATGCAATCATCAATTCATGCTTTTTCATTTGAACATGTCATTTGAATTTCATGCTTTTCATATGTCATTAGCATGTTATAAAAGAATTATCATGTCATGGAGATAACTATAGGTCATTCAAATCATACTTCCTATGTAAATCTCCTAGTCCAAAAATATATGTTTGAACATAAATATGACATAGATTGTTATACAAGCATGGTTCACACTTATTGAATTGAAAACATATATACATATGTGCAACCAAGCTTACTCAAGCAATTAAAAAAAGAAGCATAAGATATTTCAAATTTTTGCATGTGACAAGTATGCAAAATAGCTCTCTTTGCTTGAGTTCCCCATATGGGGTCAATTACCACCCTGCATCAATTAAGGGTATGAGGTCCTATAGACCTACCAAGTCCATTGGACTTAGTTGAACCTATGGGAGACACTATAGCACAGTAGCAGGAGGGTTCCTCTTTTCTAATCCACTTAGGTAAAACAATTTTCTTCCTAGTGGTCAATGGTTTAAGAGTTCTAGATGTCATAGGATCATTTAAATAGATTTTATCCTTCCTATGAACATGCATTCTAGCTATAGCCTTCTTCTTCTTAATCATGCTTTTAACTCTACACATTTTTATGTAATGAAAGCATTTTGGTCTAATATGACCATCAATACCACAAAAATGACATGTAGGGATAAAGTTAGAAATCATACCATGTCCTTGTGCATGTACATGAGCCTTCCCATGTCTTTATAGTTGTCTTGGTTGTTCGATAGGATCTCCCCTTCTTTGTTGTTAACCAAGATTTGGTTGCTTCCTCGGTTGAGTTTGCATGATTAGTCTCTTCCCTTGATGGATTTGAGTTTGAGGGAAGTTAGCATAAGGAACTCTTGTAGGTTGAGCTTGAGGTTGTCTTCTTAGAGCTACATTCACTTGTGCACTATGAGAGCATTGTCCTAGATCAGTCTTCTTCCTAGGAGATTATACCAGTGAAGCTTCTTTGTAGCTCAAGCTCTTGACAAACACGGTCTTGTTGGGAGTGAAGGTCTCCTTATTATCTTCAAATCCAAGACCTCTCTTGTCATAAGGGCTCTTTCCAACACCAAGCATGTGGTCAAGCATCTTAGTGCTTAAAGCCATCCTAGTCAATGACTCTTTAGCTTCATCAAGCTCCCTCTTCAAACCCTCTTCATTCCTCTTAGACAAAGCTAGCTCATCTCTTAGCTTGTCTTCAATCTTCTTGGATCTTTCCACTTGTTCACTTAAGTGGTCAATATGAGCTGAAAGGTCTAGATTCTCTTCTCTCAATCTTTGAATCTTTTCCTTGGTCTTCATTGCTAAGCTTTTAAACTCAATGAGGTATTCATCTAGAACCTTTTTCTCCACATATCCATTTGTGGAGTTAGATGAAGAGTCATCTTCACTAGAGTCAATTTCTTCTTAACCCTTATTATCTTCTTTATTGTAAGAGATCGGAAAGGAAAAATAATTATTCTCACAATCATTCAAGATCGAGGGATTTTCTTTAACTATTTTCACTTTGTTGTCCCGCTTGTGAGAGCTAGCAAGCACCAAAAATTTGGCCACAACCTCTTCATCACTTGAAGAGTCATTTGAAGTGGCGGTCATTTCCTTTCCTTCTCTCCCAACCTTCAAGTTAGCACACTCAAGAGAGATATGCCCGAATCCTACACATTCGTAGCATTGAATCTTCTCTCTTGAAGACATCTCATGGTTTGACTTGACATTCTTGATTATGGTCTTCTTCTTCTTGAAGTCATCCCCCTCTGAGCCATAACCACTCTTTTATAGACTCAAGAACTTGTTGAATCCCTTGGCAATGAGTGCCATGTCTTTATTTGATTCATCCTCCTCCTCTTCCACCTTGGAAGTTTTCAAGGCTAGATTCTTTTTCTTTTTAGGAGGTGAGGTGGTAGCCTTTCTTGATTCATAGGCTAGAAGTCTTCCAATGACTTCACTCGCCTTCATATCCTTGTAGGTGTCATTTTCTTCTAAAGCTGTCACTTTGGGTTCGAACCTCTTGGGAAGTGATCGCATGATCTTTTGTTTTATTTACCATTCGGGTGGCAGGTACCCCTGGGTGCCTCTCATACAGGTTTTTTGAGTTTTCCCCACAATGGCGGCCTAACCACGGCCTAAACAGGGTACTAACTTTCCAACCCACTAGAGATAGACAGGCACCTTAAGCCAAAAGCCAACAACATCTCATCTTCTGATGTGCAGGATCCTCAACTAGAGGCAAGCACAGAGTATATTGAAATAATTACAGACTGTTAATTATATGAGAGACATGGCAATCAAAGGAAGAGTATGAGATATTTAGCAAGACATGAGAGTTTAAACACACAAGAGAGAATTTTATTCTGAGTTTTCAAGTCTGAGTTACACAAGTGACGAGCTCTCCTTATATAGGGGGAGATAGAGTACAGACAAACCTATTACACAGTAGACCAACAATCGTGGCAATTCACTAGTAAAAGTAAACTGACCCAAACCAGGGCCATCGGCCAAACTAAAACACACAAACTAAAATTCAAAGCCTAATAAGGCCAAAAGAGCCTAATAAAGCCAAACAGTTGTCTAATAAAACAAAATAGCATAATGAAAGTAATAATTCACAAGATAAGAGCACAGTCTCGGAACTTGGGCTGAGTGGAGATTACGGACTTGATGATAGATTACAGTTGGCATGATCTTCATCATCTGAGTCTTGGGCTCCACAGATGAGGCAGGGCCAGGCAGAGTCAAAGGGGTCCTGAGAGTCAATCATGTATGAATTTAGAAAAGGGTTCCAGCTTTGAGAGGGGTCTCTGGGAATATCAGGTAGGATGAAAACTTCGTCGGTGGAGACGTAATTAACATCACAGAGGAAATTGAGTAGACCGACTTAGAGAATTTATGGATACATCTTTTGATAATCATACGTGATATGCCATTCATAACTGGAGTTGGCAGTCCAAAGGAGTCGTTTGTGGGGATTATACCTGTAGGGCCTATTGAAGATCCATATACAGCATACAGAGGCAGCTGATTCATAATCAAGCTTCCAAAGGTTATATTTGCCCATGAGCTCAGTGAGTTCGGTCTTCCAGTTGGTCAAGGACGTGAACCATTGGAGGAAAACCCATAACAGAAAGTTCTGTTGAGAAGGATCATGGAGATGACCATATAAAGCCTGAAGTGGGAAGACGATGGCATGGTGATGTAGAACTGATAAACACCAGAGGAACCAAAGGAGTTGTGGAGAAAAGTAGTAGAAAGGTGGCATTATGAACGGGTCAAGAAATGGTCTAGATAGGTTGTTGACGGTGTGACGACGGCCTTGGCTTTTGATGTGAGCCAAGTAGACAGGAAGTCGAGCCTTGGCAAAGGATTGGATCTGCCTTAGAGAAGGTTGATGATCGGGTGGCAACGCGGCTAAGAGTTTTGGTGGGAATGAGTAATCAAGTATGGCTAGTGAGGATGATGAGGGACCAGCATGAGAAGTCATGAAGATAAGAGGATAATGACCTGTGGGTGTAATGAGAAGGGTGAGTGGAGGCCTGGAGAGCATGTCAGCAATTATATTATGATGGCTTTTCACGTGACGAACAGTGAAGTCATATCGGGCACAAATCCATGAAAGGATTAAAAGGTAAACTGGGCCTAGACTAGACAAGATATCTTTTCTAGCTCAAGTGGTATCAGAGCCTTGGCGTCCGATCGAAGTGCCGAGTTCGAGCCCTGGGGAGTGCAAAACATTCCTGGCTCCTATGACTCACTCTGGGTGGACCTCAGGTGGGAAGAGGGAGATATGAAAGGATTAAAAGGTAAACTGGGCCTAGACTAAACAAGATATCTTTTCTAGCTCAAGTGGTACCATTCGGGTCATCAACCTTCTCTAAGGCAGATCCAATCCTTCACCAAGGCTCAACTTTCTGTCTACTTGGCTCACATCAAAAGCCAAGGCTATCGTCACACCGTCAACAACCTATCCAGACCAGCTCCCTTTGTCGATCATGTATGAATTTAGAAAAGGGTTCCAGCTGTAGGAAAAAATACTGTAGTACACGCAGCGGAAGCGAGACTAAAAATAGATTTAGTATGTTTTAAAATTTTTCCTTTTTATGAACCTTAACCCTTTAATTAATTAAACATACATATAATCAACAAAAGATATCATACCTTTTGTCGCATGATCCGATTGACTTATGTCGATGGTAATCCGCAAGATCTTCAATCCTAGCACGAACGTGAATCACCTAGGAGCGTGGTCTCCCTTTTTCTTTGAATTGCAAACCTGAGAATGGACAAACAAACTTTTCTTTTTCTTTAGTTAGTCACAAAACAATCAAAAGAAGACTAAGATTATTCCGGTCACTTTTGAGTTCTCAATCTAATGATCGAAACTCGCGTGAACCTAAATCGATGTTGTACACACAAGCTTATTGATGAACAAGCAATTAGTGTACCATCAAAGAATAATCTATTCACTCTTTTATGTTTTAGTAGAATAAAAATAATACTTTCTATGAATTGAGAAGAAGAAGAAAATTGCATCAAGCACAACCTCTAGGGTGGCCGAATTCTATAAGTCCAAATATATAGGTGGCCTAATTTGCTTCCTCTTTTCTTTTAGGGTTGCCAAAAATCCTTCTCTAAAAGGGACTAGGGTTGCCGCAAATCGCAAGCCAAAAAGGGTTTGTGTTGCACCCTAATTTCCATCTAGTTTAAGACTTCAAACCCTAATCCAACTCATAGATCTTTTATTCTTTTATTTGACTAAATAAAAAGACTTCTTATTTGATTAAATAAATAAAATTAATTATTTATTTTCTTATCAAACAAGTCTTTTAATTTTAGTATACTACTACCAATAGTATAACTCTAGGAATCATATTTCCTAATCAAAAAAGATTTGTTTCTTAATTAAACAATTAATTAATAAATTAATTAATTCTTATTTAATTAAACAATGAAACAAAATAATATATAGGCTAATATATTAACCCTTGCCGCCCCACTTGTCTAAAATAGGGCCTTATATTATTTTCTCATTTCATTTAATCCATTGGATTTTAAATAAAAAGCCCACATGTGAACCAGACCCATTCTTACTAAAAGAAACAAGCCCACATGCCATTCATTAATATATAAATATAATTTAGCAGCCCATTACTTAAATAATGTGCAAATTATATTCTTAATATATTAAATGCAATTCTAGATGGACCCTTAAATTGGTCCGGTAGAATATATCAAGTGATCCATGCAAGTCCGTGTGGATTGGGGATCTTGGCGGGCTATCTAAATTTAAGCTTCAATAGACATAACCTAATCACAATCAACAAATGATTCACTTAGGTCCGATCCATTAATTTTAACTCATTCCACTAAAGAGCTAAAATTGAACTCTTAAATAAAGATAGAAAAGGAAGATGTTCCTCATTCATACCCTAGACAATCAAGTTGGAGATAGTGTATCCTCGTGATTAATATCAGTAATCGCCAAGAGTCATAGACCGCCTATAACTCTCCAAGTTACCATATTTACTCATATGACCACGTTTTGAACTTGGATATTTTGACTTGTCCAAAAGCCATGTTTTCAATAGACACTATCGAAAACTCAACGTTGAGATTTAATATCCAATTACCTCAAAAACATCCATATGATGATATTATACTCTCATTTAATAAATAGAGCCACGATGCCCATATCTATAAATGAAGTCCTCTATCGATTAACAAATGAATATCACCAAACTATCGAGGATAGACTATGCGATATAATCGTACTCATTGATAACTCAAATGATACCACTTGCAACCATAAGTCCATCATTTATCTCAGGATTAAGATAAACTCTCCGATTGTCCTGATAATGAAAAGACTATTATCTATTGACGGTTCTAGATAAAGGTTTTCATTGTGATCCAGTTCAATGCACCCAGTGCACTAGATTCTTTTGCTCGAAGACACTCCGATGATTTTAGACTCATCATATCTCATTTGATCCCACTCAAATGCTAGCAAAAGAATTCTACAACTTTAACAAGATAAAGGTGCCCAACCTTTAACTTAAGTTGTGAACAATATTCAAGACTAACTAAAGAATTGTGTCTACCATATACATATCCAGATGTACGAACAATTCTTCTTTTCTCATAGTCTTTAGACCTTATGATTATTTACTTTGACAATTATAATATTAAACTATAAATGCTATAAGATTTGTTAAACCAAAAATCACTTTATTAATATGAAAAAGATTGTTAATTACAACATTACACTCTTGCTATTGAGCATAATCCTAATAATCTCCCACTTGCGCTATAGCAAATGTGTCATATCTCTTAAGCCCATGTTCTCTAGATGCCCATCGAAACTCTTCTGAGGTAGAGCCTTTGTGAAGGGATCCGCTAGATTTTCTGCTAACGCGATTTTGGTAATCGTCACGTCACCTCTTTGAACAATCTCCCTTAAAAGATGATACTTTCTTTCAATGTGTTTTCCTTTCTTGTGACTTCTTGGTTCTTTCTGTAAGGTTCCCATTTGTTGATTGGCTCATTTCGTGGACAACCACATGTTGGGGTTCTTTGTAAGGGTAGCCTAAGTATTGGTCTTATTGTTCGAAGCCCTTTGAAGACCTCGTGTTGATAAGCACCGAAGTTAAATTTCTATGTGCTTACTTTTCTTTGAAGAGATTAGTTGCACACACACACTTAACATTCATTTCATATGTGTGCATTCTCTTCATTTGTCACATTTCACATTTGCACTTATTTATTATATTTTGTTGTGTGTAATTGTGTCATGTTGTTGTGTAATTCGTTTCCCGATAGCTTTCGGAAACATCCACGCATGCACTAGAATGTGCTTGGTTTAGCGCGAGGACCGCCTATGGAGAATGCCCTTGGCTTCTCCTTGGTTTTCACCTATCTAGGTGATCGGCAGTTATGATCGGCGGCCTGGCCGCCGAATGAAACCGCCGTTTCAGTCCAGATTGGTCTGAAGCATTTCTGCGGTTAAGATCGGCGGTCACGACCGCCGTTCGAAACCGCCGTTTCAAGACCTGATTGATTTATCTCTCAGTCTAATTCGGCGGTCACGAAACCACCGTTCATACCTGATTGATTTTAATCTCTCTGTTTTGATTCGGCGGTTGGGATCGGCGGTCATGAAACCGCCGAATGAACCGCCGTTTTTGCTCTGTTCTTCACGAGCTCAATTCGGCGGTCATAATCGGCAGCCTGGCCGCCGATTGAAACCGCCGATCGGCGCGTTTCTTTGAAACTTACTTAAACGACCACACTTTGATTTGGCCCCCTATATATATGCCACTTTGACTTTAGGTCAATTAAGAGATTCATATTCAGAATTCATACTTAGGATATTTTTCAAAGAGAAGAAAAATTCCAAGAACTCAATTTTTGATTACTCAAACACTTTTTCATGATCATCAATCATCAATCATCATCTAGCATCATCTTAGATCATCTAGATGTCATCTTGCATGGAATCTTCATCATACTTTGCTTGGTAAGCTTTTCACTAATATCTTACATGTTTTGTGTTTCTCTTATCTAGCAATCTCAATTAATTACTTGTTTGTTATTTTGTATGCTTTGGATACAATATTGAGATGAGTATGATGTATGTTTGAGAATTTGTATTGTGCTAGCATATTAGGTTTTGTGCTTAATATTGATTAGCTAAACTAATTGACATGTCAATTAGTTTTGATATCTAGGATTGTTCTAATTGCATATTAATCATCTTAGATAAGCATATAGGGTTTCCCTTGCTCTATGTTGCATTTTGGATATTTTCATATATTCACTTAGGGTTGTATTCTTTTCTAGAGAAAGTAAGTCTTGTGTGTAGCAACCGGGATTAGGTTGCTTAGATCGCAAGCAAATAGGACTAGGTTCACTCATACCGGGATTAGGTAGGTGTGTGATTACTTCCGGGATTAGGTTGTAATCGTTTGCACATTTAGTGGATTCGAGGTTCGAGTGTGGCTTACTTACATAGCCCGTGGTTTTTCCCGTGAGGGTTTCCACGTAAAAACCAAGTGTTGTTTTAATTTCCGCACCATATTACACTTGCTTGGTTATATTATCTTGAGGGCATTTTCGTAATTTTGACTAACACGAAAAATTGGGTAAAAAGCGTAAAATCTATTCACCCCCCCCTCTAGATAGCTTTATACACACCGTGCTATAATTTGTTTCACTTTCGAATTAGCCACTGCTCCACTGTTGTCACAGTAGATAATGATCTGCTTATTCGCACTAGGAACCACTTCCAAGTCAATCAAGAATTGGCGGAGCCAAACAGCCTCTTCGGCAGCCTCGCATGCAGCCATATACTCAGCTTCCATGGTGGAATCAGCAATACAAGATTGCTTGATAATCCTCCATATGACTGCTCCTCCTCCAATAGTAAACATGGCCCCCGATGTGGATTTTCTGGAGTCAGAATCTGATTGGAAATCAGAATCTGTATACCCAACAGGAATTAAATCCCCTCCAGAGTATACAAGCATATTATCTCTCGTTCTCTTGAGATACTTGAAAATATGCTTGACTGCCGTCCAGTGATCAGGACCAGGTTTCGATTGAAACCTGCTAACTATGCCAACAGCAAAACAAATATCTGGTCTAGTACAGAGCATTGCATACATGAGACTTCCAACTGCCGAGGCATATGGAACTCTACTCATGAATTGCTTTTCATGCTCATTTTAGGAACTTGTTCCTTAGAAAGCTTGATTCCATGTCTAAAAGGTAACATACCTTTCTTGGAATCCTGCATGGAAAACCTAGACAAGATCTTGTCTATGTATGAAGCTTGGGATAATGCAATCGTTCTATTCTTTCTATCCCTTATTACTTGGATACCTAGAATAAAACTTGCTTCTCCTAAGTCCTTCATATCAAATTGTTTTGCTAACCATTCTTTTACTGATGTCAATACACCTACATCGTTTCCAATGAGTAGTATATCATCAATATAAAGAATCAGGAAAACGAACTTGTCGCCTTTAATCCTTTTGTATACACAAGGTTCGTCAGGATTCTGAATAAATCCAAAACCTTTGACAGCTTGATCAAACCTTATGTTCCAGGATCTGGATGCTTGCTTTAATCCATATATGGATTTCTGCAACTTGCATACCTTTTCCGTTTGGCCCTTTTCAATGAATCCTTCTGGTTGCATCATGTAGATGCTTTCGTCAAGACTTCCATTAAGGAAAGCTGTCTTGACGTCCATTTGCCAAATCTCTAGATCTAAAGATGCTGCAATGGACAAGAGTATCCTAATGGATTTAAGCATGGCCACAGGAGAGAAGGTTTCCTCGTAATCGATACCTTCTTTCTGTGTATACCCTTTAGCTACCAATCTAGCTTTAAAGGTTTCCACCTTTCCATCCATACCTCTTTTCCTCTTGTATACCCACTTGCACCCAATGGGTTTTATCCCTTTAGGCATGTCTACAAGTGACCAGACTTTGTTATCGAACATAGATTCAATCTCAGATTACATTGCCTTTTGCCAATGGCGACTATCAACATCCTCCATTGCTTCCTTATACGTGTAGGGATCATCGTCGTCCGGAGATTCTCCACTGATTCTCCCAGACAGATGTATCTTTCGGGTTGTGTTCTAACCCTCATACTACGACAAGGAATGATAGGTTGTCGATCTTGTGTTTGATCGGAACTTACAATTGGGTTAGGTTGTGTAACCTCTCGTGGAATTGTATCTCCTAACATCTCATTCAGGACAATTCTACTTCTAGGTACAAAATCATTCATATAGTCCTTTTCCAGAAATTTAGCATTTGTTGAAACAAATACTTTAAGATCTGAAGGACTATAGAAATAATATCCTTTAGTTTCTTTTGGATACCCTACAAATATACACGTTTCTGAACGGGACTCCATCTTATCTGTCTTTCCTTTTAACATATGCGCAGGACAACCAAATATCCTTAAGTGTTGTAAACTAGGCTTGCGCCCAGTCCACAACTCATGCGGTGTTTTAGGAACAGATTTAGACGGTACATCGTTTAGAATGTATATAGCAGTTTGTAAAGCATATCCCCAAAAAAAATAGGAAGTGTTGAATAACTCAACATAGACCTAACCATATCCAAAAGAGTTCTATTTCTCCTTTCTGCCACCCCATTCTGTTGAGGTGTACCTGGTGCAGAAAACTGAGAAACTATCCCATTATCAATAAGATATTGCTGAAACTCACCAGATAGATATTCTCCACCACGATCAGATCTCAAGATTTTTATGTGTTTCTCAAGCTGATTTTCTACTTCAGCTTTGAATGCTTTGAACATGTCAAAAGCATCCGACTTATGTCGCATGAGATACACATAGCCAAATCTCGAGTAATCATCTGTGAAGGTGATGAAGTACTCATATCCAACTCTAGCTTGAATGCTCATAGGTCCACATACATCAATGTGTATCAATCCTAAACATTCAGTGGCTCTTGCACCTTTGGCAGAGAACGACCTTTTGGTCATTTTACCTTCCAAACAAGATTCACAAGTTGGTAGATCATCAACCGTTAAGTCACTTAAAGGTCTGTCACTTACCAATCTTTTAATCCTATTAAGGTTAATATGACCTAGGCGTAAATGCCATAGGTAGGTTTCATCTATTGATAATTTTACTCTTTTATGATTAGGTTCCGTTAATTCTGTGTCTAACGAGTGAGAGATATTTCTATGCAAAAAGTATAGACCGTTTTCCAATGTACCTTTGCAAATAATTTTGTCATTCTTACTAATAATAAAAACTTTATTAAAAGTAACCGAATATCCAAATTTATTCAAACAAGAAACTGAAATTAAATTCCTCTTGAATTGAGGTACATAATAAACGTCTATTAAATCTAAATGCCTTCTAGAATCCAAATATACTCTAATATCTCCCACTGCACTTGCAGACACTAACGTTCCGTTGCCCAAGTGCAAATTGATTTCATTCTTACTCAGCTTTCTCCTTTCTTGGAACCCCTGCAAGGAATAACAAACATGTTTCAAGAATCATTAGAATCTGCCAGAAAACATGTTTCAAGATAATTAACATTACCTTCTTCCTTCTTATTCTGGGACTTTGGGCAATTTCTTTTCCAATCTCCCTTTTCACCACAAAGGAAGCATTTCCCTTTGATCTTGGTTACTTTCTTGGTCTCCTTCTTGGTAGGCCCAAATTGTTTTTTCTTCTATTGTTTCTTGACCTTTTGACGGGCCTTAACAGTAGCAACTTTACCAACCATATGAATCTCTTGACCCTTGCCTTTCACAAGGATCTTTTCAGCACTTTGAACATCTTGCATCAGGCCTTGTAAGGTGTATTCCTTTTTATTCAAAGTGTAGTCCAATTTGAACTGATCAAAGGACTCTGACAATGAATTGACAACCATATCAATTTTTGTCTCACCATCTATCTCAGCGCCATGCAGTTCAGCAATGTTGATATGTGCTATGACTTTCATCATGTGATCCATCACAGCCTGTCCAGGTTTCATTCTAAGATTCATAAAAGCAGTCACTGCCTCTCTCTTAGTCGTCCTAGACTTCATAGCAAACATCTCCTCTAGAGACATCATTATATCAGCAGCGGACTCCATTCCTTCATGCTGCTGTTGCAACACGTCGGAGATAGTGGCCATAATATAACATTTGGCCATATCATCTGAAGTCTTCCACTGCTCATACTTATCTCTATACATTATGCTAGATTCATTATTAGGAGCAGGTGATTTAGGAGTAGTTAGAACAAACTTATGTTTTTCACTTTGTAGCAACAACCCAATTTTCCTTTTCCATGTGACATAATTATCTCCAGTTAAAGTGTTATCTTTCAGGATGTTCATAAGTGATGGAGTCATGATTTCTGAATAAAAACAAAACTTATATAAGTAAATAATCATGATAAAGCACTTTTAAATATTTATCTTGAATTAAATAAATAACTCAATCATAAAAATTCAACGGTGATCCAACACCCATAAATGTTACACCTCCTTTGGGAGTTCGCACCATTTACTAGTTAGACTAGATCCCACCTAATTGTTAACATAACAACCAGCGTTTTCAATTTTAGCCTTGCAATTTTACTGACAAGAACTCTTGGGAGGATATCAATAAAATTACATTTAGTGTGTTACCAAGATATCGACCCTAAATTTTCTCTCACGAAAATCCCTCCTTGGGGAGTAGATCTCGTTTGAGTCCATTGTCTAGTCTATCATTGTAAGGAAGTATGTTGCTAAATTCCATTCATGGACGCCCCTTGGGGGGATTACCAATAAATAATAAAGCTCAACTAACCTTGGAGGCCATAGGTGTTACAAAAACACCTTCTCCCACTCAATTATTTAAGGCGTGTGATTAAATCCCATAGAATGATTTACCAAGTTATCTAGATGCCAATTTAGATACCTAAATCATTCAATGCATGTTCATACCAAAAGAGATATATGAGTGGCACTCCTATTCTATATGTCATGTTATCATACAATAACAAATATTGTAATATTTAAGCATAAAATAAATAGCAACAATTTTGGTCCATCCTAGAAAAGCAAGTAAATTACAATTGTTTAGGAATACAAGATCTTCAAGTGGCCATCAACCATAAGCTCATCCTTCGGCTGGCCCCCATAGGCGTGCACACACCACAACTCCACAAAGGGGCTGCTGTGCGCAGCCCATGAGGACATATAGGGCTGCCGTGCGCAGCCCACCATGATTTGGGCTTGCCATGCGCAGCCCAATCCACTCCTAAGGTGCGCACGGTGCTCGTTCTTGGTTCCGGTTGCTTCCTTTTTCTTCAAGTCTTCGAATCTTCATTACTCGAACATACTACAGCAGTATATATATATATATATATATATATATATTTTATTCACTGCAGTACGTTTACAAAAGAAAACTGCACATAAAATTAAATTAAAAAAACTGCAGTAAAAATACTGCACTATTTAAAAAAAAAAAATTAAAAGAAAACCTAGCAACTACCAAGAAGGAATTATGGCGATGATAGACCACCCTTCTTGTTACAATTCCAAAACAAAAATTACATTGAAAATCTAGGACCAAAATCAAGCAATAACAATCCACATAAAAACATATATAAAACCATACATCCTCATGTAATTATATATGTGAATACCTAGAGTGCCATCTCTTTTTAAACATGCATAATCACAATAAAAAGAAATCGATTCACGTATATATACGTTAATTAATTAAAAGGGTACAACCTAGGCTCTGATACCAATTGTAGGGAAAAATACCGTAGTACACGCAGCGGAAGCGAGACTAAAAATCGATTTAGTATGTTTTAAAATTTTTCCTTTTTATGAACCTTAACCCTTTAAATTAATTAACCATATATAAAGTAACAAAAGTTGAATACCTTTTGTCGCGTGATCCGATTGAATTACGTCGATGGTAATCCGCAAGATCTTCAATCCTAGCACGAACGTGAATCACCTAGGAGCGTGGTCTCCCTTTTCTTTGAATTGCAAACCTGAGAATGGACAAACAAACTTTTCTTTTTCTTTTGTTAGTCACAAAACAATCAAAAGAATACAAAGATTATTCCGGTCACTTTTGAGTTCTCAATCTAATGATCGAAACTCGCGTGAACCTAATTCGATGATGTACACACAAGCTTATTGATGAACAAGCAATTAGTGTACCATCAAAAGAATAATCTCTTCTCTCTTTTATGTCTTAGTAGAATAATCAAATACTTGTCTATGAGTTTATAAGAAGAAGAAAATTGAATCAATCAACCATTAGAGGTGGCCGAACCCTATCATAAGAAATATATAGGGTGGCCGAATTTCTCTTCCTTTACCTATTAGGGTTGCCGAAATCTTCCTCATATGCCATTAGGGTTGCTGCAAATCACATAGTAAAAAGGATTTGTTTTGCACCCTAATACACATCATCTTTTAGACTTCTAACCCTAATCCAACTCATAAGTATTTTTATTCTTTTATTGACTAAATAAAAAGACTTCTTATTTGATTAAATAAATAAACTTAATTATTTATTTTTCTTATCAAACAAGTCTTTTACTTTTAGTATAACTCTAGGAAATATATTTCCTGATCAGAAAAAGATTTGCTTCTCAATTAAACAATTAATTAAACAATTAATTAATTCTTATTTAATTAAACAATGAAACAAAATAATATGTTAGGCTAATATTTTAACCTTGCCGCCCCACATGTATAAAATGGGCCATATATTATTTTCTTATTTCATTTAATCCATTGGACTTTAAATAAAAAGCCCACATGTGAACCAGACCCATTCTTACAAAAAGAAACAAGCCCACATGCCTTTCATTAATATATAAATATAATTGAGCAGCCCATTAAATAATTAATGTGCAAATTATATTCTTAATATATTAAATGCAATTCTAGATGGACCCATAAATTGGTCCGGTAGAATATATCAAGTGATCCATGCAAGTCCGTGTGGATTGGGGATCTTGGCGGGCTATCTAAATTTAAGCTTCAATAGACACAACCTAATCACAATCAACAAATGATTCACTTAGGTCTGATCCATTAATTTTAACTCATTCCACTAAAGAGCTAAAATTGAACTCTTAAATAAAGATAGAAAAGGAAGATGTTCCTCTTTCATAACCCTAGACAATCATATTGGAGATAGTGTATCCTCGTGATTAATATCAGTAATTGCCAAGAGTTCATAAACAGCCTATAACTCTCCAAGTTACCATATTTACTCATATGACCACGTTTTGAACTTGGATATTTTGACTTGTCCAGAAGCCATGTTTTCAATAGTCACTATCGAAAACTCAACGTTGAGATTTAATATCCAATTACCTCAAAACATCCATATGATGATATTATACTCTCATTTAATAAATGGAGCCACGATGTCCATATCTATAAATGAAGTCCTCTATCGATTAACAAATGAATATCACCAAACTATCGAGGATAGACTATGCTATATAATCGTACTCATTGATAACTCAAATGATATCACTTGCAACCATAAGTCCATCATTTATCTCAGGATTAAGATAGACTCTCCGATTGTCCTGATAATGAAAAGACTATTATCTATTGACGGTTCTAGATAAAGGTTTTCATTGTGATCCAGTTCAATGCACCCAGTGCACTAGATTCTTTTGCTCGAAGACACTCCGATGATTTTAGACTCATCATATCTCATTTGATCCCACTCAAATGCTAGCAAAAGAATTCTACAACTTTAACAAGATAAAGGTGCCCAACCTTTAACTTAAGTTGTGAACAATATTCTAGACTAACTAAAGAATTGTGTCTACCACATACATATCCAGATGTATGAACAATTCTTCTTTTCTCATAGTCTTTAGACCTTATGATTATTTACTTTGACAATTATAATATTAAACTATAAATGCTATAAGATTTATTAAACCATAAATCACTTTATTAATATGAAAAAGATTGTTAATTACTATATTACACTCTTGCTATTGAGTATAATCCTAACACATACATGATTGACTCTCAGGACCCCTTTGACTCTGCCTGGCCCTGCCTCATCTATGGAGCCCAAGACTCAGATGATGAAGATCATGCCAACTGTAATCTATCATCAAGTCCGTAATCTCCACTCAGCCCGAGTTCCGAGACTTTGCTCTTATCTTGTGAATTATTACTTTCATTATGCTATTTTGTTTTATTAGACAACTATTTGGCTTTATTAGGCTCTTTTGGCCTTATTAGGCTTTGATTTTTAGTTTGTGTGTTTTAGTTTGGCCGATGGCCCTGGTTTGGGTTAATTTACTTTTACTAGTGAATTGCCACGATTGTTGGTTTACTGTGTAATAGGTTTGTTTGTACTCTATCTCTCCCCTAATATAAGGAGAGCTCGTCACTTGTGTAACTCAGACTTGAAAACTCAGAATAAAATTCTCTCTTGTGTGTTTAAACTCTCATGTCTTGCTAAATATCTCCTCCTCTTCCTTTGATTGCCATGTCTCTCATATAATTAACAGTCTGTAATTATCTCAGTATACTCTGTGCTTGCCTCTAGTTGAGGATCCTGCACATCAGAAGATAAGATGTTGTTGGCTTTTGGCTTAAGGTCCCAGTCTGTCTCTAGTGGGTTGGAAAGTTAGTACCCTGTTTAGGCCGTGGTTAGGCCGTCATTGTGGGGAAAACTCAAAAAACCTGTATGAGAGGCACCCAGGGGTACCTGCCACCCGAATGTAATTAACATCACAAAGGAAATTGAGTAGACCGACTTGGAGAATTTGTGGATACATCTTTTGATAATCATACGTGGTATGCCATTCATAACTGGAGTTGGCAGTCCAAAGGAGTCGTTTGTGGGGATTGTACCTGTAGGGCATATTGAAGATCCATATACAGCATACAGAGGCAGCTGAGGCCTGGAGAGCATGTCAGCAATTATATTATGATGACCTTTCACGTGACGAACAGTGAAGTCATATCGGGCAAACCAATCTTTGAGTCTCAAGAGGAGAGGATTGGGAGGAATCTTATTGCGAAAATCGAGTATCTTTGGGAAAGATGAGTTGTCCATTTCAACAATAAAGTTTCTAGGGGTGCCTGCCACTCGAATGGTATCAGAGCCATGTCTCGAGTCCCTGGAGTCCAGGAAAAGAGTTAGACTGTTATGAGTATTTTAGACTGGTATAGAAGGAAGAAATGACATCATGTTCCATTACAAGCGGATGTCTCAACGATATCATACCCTTGGTGGAATTAATGATCATAGTCTTAAACAAGTCTATGTCAACTCCCTTCCAGATGACCTCCAAGATGAGATACAACGAAAAATAGACACCTCGGGACGATCTCTCAATGATACATCCTTAGGTGAACTTCACATGTATGCTCTCAGCTCTCTGGACAAACTTTGTGCCATGTAGAATACACCCATATCCCTGCTTCAGCCCAGATAAATGAAACAACCTTCCCTCTACTCAATCCATACAACATCTTCAAGAGAAACAAATCTCTCGCCACCCGGTTAACTCGTCTTGTCCATACCAGACCACTTCCCATCAAAGAATATGTCCAGTCCATAGGCTTAGATAAATGTTTGATTCCATCCTCTCCCAGTGAACAATATGTCACTCTCACTATTGATCAAAACATGATAGATCAATGGATCAAAGAAGGATACTCCCATCTCCACATAGGTGCTGTCAGAATCATCCTCTCTCTACACGGCCGAAAAGGCTTGCCTGTCACTGTCAGACTGGCCTTGCTCAACACCATCTACACTCAGTATGAACATGCTGTGATTGGCACTTGCCTATCTACTCTTCATGCTGGAAGCATATCCCTCACATACTATCCCAACTTCAACATTCCTTTAAGAGATCAGAACCTCCACAAATGCTCAAAATCCAAGTTCAGATCCTTGGTGCGCCCATGCAAGCTAATTCCTACATGGCTACTGTTCATCACCAGCTTGCTTACAGACTCCAAGATCATGCTCTTGATCTCCCCCTTCCTGGTCATAATGGTGATACGATCTTCATCAAAGCAGAAAGAGAAGATGAAGTCCCTACCATCCTTCAAATTCCAAAACAACTACCCAGAGAAAAGCTCACCGAAATCATGCCTCTTGAATGGCTCACAAATTATGAAAAGGTTTTCCAGGACGAAGCTCATGTCGTTGCTGCTGATACGTCATATGTTCCTCAGCCAGATGGCTCCATCAAAACAATCTATGCACCCCTCACCGGTTCTAAGGCTTCTTCCAGTTCGAAGACTCCTCCGATATTCCAAGCCCTTATGATTCAACAGGTTACCACTGAAGCTGACATTCCTATCCACAGTTTTGAAGCTGACGGATCTCCGATCTACACTGATAAGATCCGTGGTCACTTCATCTGGGATGATGATCCCAATATGTGTGATGCAGACTGTATCTATCGACGTTGTCTTAAAGATACCTCTCCTACCTTCTGCAAACCCTGGAACAAACCTCACAAACCAGATCATCCTGATAGTCCTTGGATAGGCCTCCATCCTATCAAAAATAAACCTTTACCCATTTATGATAGAGCTTTACAGATCTTATGGTCTGAAGTTCTCCTACCTCCACAACCTGCCCTTGCAGTTCCTAATCAACCCGCACCTGTCCCTTGCTACATGACCTCAGATTATGATTGTGATTTCCCTCCACTTGAACCTTCCTCAAATCAAGAAAAAACTCATTTCTCAAAACCTTTTGTCCAATCTACCGAAGTCCAACCCGTTGGTTCTTACAAACAGCCCTCCCAGGCTGAACAAGTCCTCAACTGGCAATCTCACAATGCCAGAGCTCAGAACAGAGTTCTTAACTCTATTGATCAGAAGATTGATCGTGTTACACGACATGTTTCTCAACATGATCATCATCTCCAGAGCCTTGATGCCTCCTTCAGAGATCTGGCTTCTGACCTGCAATCAAGAATTGCTAAGCTTCACTCTGATCCTCACAGATATATTTCTCATGGATATTCTGGCCCAGATTTTGACACAAAAGAAAGAGAAATCAAGCAACTTAAAGATCAGCTTGAACAGCTGACCAGAGATCATTCTTACAAACCAAAACCCTATTCTCATCACTCACAATCACTGTTTTTCCCTGTATCTTCTACACATTCACCCCGTTCCAAACCCGATGATTTTTCCAACCACTTTAAATCCACTGGTGAATTGTTCCGGAAATATCCCGTTCTCTCTTCTCCACCGGTAAAACCTAAGAAGAGGTCTCATTCGAAGCAGAAAGACAAGCAAGCTGCTTCCAGTTCATACGATCCAGTCCTATTTGCTTCTAAGACTTGTTCCTCCTCATCAAAGTCTGATATAGCGTCCTTCTCTGAAGACGCTTCCTCCCAGTCGTCACAGACTTCCTGTCCTTCATCCTGGCTGGATACTGCCACCTCTTCTCCTCATGATCACGCTGACCTTACTCAAGTTTTCATGGCATCTCGTACAGATCCTCAACCCTCAACAAGAACCTATGAGTCTCCCGATGAGACTGCCTCCACTACTCCAGCTCCCTTTGTCGAAGAACCTCCAGAATATGTTCCTGGCCGTTCTCCTGCTAAACCAACCAATGGCCCTTGGTTTACCCTTGATGACACCTCTCCTGGTTCCTAGAGAAAAAGGGTTTCAGAGATGAGCGCATGGCTTGACCTACAACTGGCAAAGTCTGAACAGATGATCGAACTATTTTATACCTATTTGAGGTCCCCCATTTCCGATCGTTTGTCTCGTTTTCGAGCGTATTTTTGTATATAATGTTTTGTTTGAGCTTTGTGTAGGTACATATTCCTTATAATAAGGTTTTGAGCTTAAAGATTAGTTTGGGAGGCAAAATGGAGCAAAAAGAGCTGAAATTGTATATATGCGTGCAGAACGTACAACTTGCGGAGATCATATCTTCCTTCTCAGATCGAACCACATGGATATCGTTATATATTCGGAAAGCCCCGGAAGTCTATTTTCCAGAACATTTTACGGATTGTGATTCCGAGATTTCTGCAGGAAGTTGTGCCTATTTCCGTAACGGTGCGCGATGCTGAAAACGCTGAAAGGCTGTCAGGTCTAAACGGCTACTTCAAACGGCGGCCAGGCCGCCGAGTTAAACCGCCGAATCACTCCAGAAAGTCATTTTTTGGGCGAATTTCAGGGACAGTTTCGTCCTTTCATCCCCAATTCGTGCCCTAACCTCCCAACACTATATAAACACCTTATTCTCTTCTCAACCATCAGAACACACTCCCCACAAACTTCCTCTTCTTCTTCTTCTTCATTTTCTTCACCAAATAAGAGAGAGAGAAGCTTCCAAGAGCATCCATGGAGGTTTTTCCTCCATGGATGCTCCCCATCTCACCTTCTACACATCTTCCACCACATTTAGGAGTAGATTGCATAGAGATAGGAGTGGGCTTTGGTCAATTTCGAGCTAGCAAAGGAAGGAGCTCTTGGAGGAGGTTTTCTTCAAGGGTTGTATCTATTTCTCACTCTCTATGTATTTCTTGTTTTCTTGAATGTGTAATCCCCACTTGGGAATATTTGTAGACCTATTTTGTGCTCAATATATATATGGTTGTCTTTATATCCAATTTGTGTTTTGATTCATTCTTGATTGTTATCGAATATATCTCTTATCTTGAAATGCATGTTTATGGATGATTGGAAATTGATATGTGTTCATGGATGGGATTAGGAGTAGATTAACTTAATTGTAGGAGTAGTTGTAATCAAATATCCCATTTGTGTATGTATGTCTTTGGAAGGTCGAAATTGCATGTCATGAATTGGTTTGAGTGAATTAGAGTTAGGATTGTGCTTTAAGAGGGGCTCTCCGGGCATAGTTTTGGCTAATTAGCTAGGAAGAGTGAGTGAACCTATAAATTGTCATATTAGAAGGGTTTGGTTCATTGTTCTTGTAAACAATTGGACTTTAGCTATTTCTCACTCTAGGGGCTCTAGGTGAGTCATGGCTAGAGTTACAATTATTGGTCTTTGGCTATTTCTCACTCTAGGGGCTCTAGGTGAGTTATGGTTGGAGATACAATCACTCTTTCCACATTCATTAGACTTTCACGTTACCATTTTACATTACGAATCTATTATTGGGGCTCAATGTAGTTTTGTTTGTAGAATCGGTTCACATATGTTGGTTGCGGTTTCGTGTTTGAGAGGTTCTCGGCACACTCTTCAACCGTTAGCTCTATGAATGGGTATAAATCGGATTGAGGCAAGAACGAACCCTTAACTAAAATTGGATGTCCTTAATGTCTAACAACCAACTATTTGTGCACTTATGTATGGTGAACTTGTTGAACCTTGTGTGACCATTTTCTTGCATCTCTCTTATCCACCATTTTATTTATCGCTTTAAACACCATTCTCACCCTTCCATATTCTCTTTGTTTTTATTTATTTTTATTTTTATTCTCTACACACACACACACACACACACGGCATTGTACATACATTTCACACACATCATTCTTACCTTTCCGCATTCTATTTACATGCTTACAATAAACTCTAGAACTTGATATGGTTGACGAATCACACCTCCCTGCGGAACGATACCCTCGCTTGTCGCTTTACTAGTCTTTTGCTAGTTTAGAGCACATTGTGTAGGAAACCCCATTTTTAAATGAAATAATCTTTTGATCCTTGCAATTTCTTAACGACGGAAAAAGTGAGTATCAACAGAACCTTGAAACAATTCTACGTGAGTTCGTCTCTCGTTTTACTGGTTCTCTCAGAGATTGGTACCAAGCTCTTGGTGAATACAGACAACTCCAATTTGTCAGAGTTCCCTTAGCCTCACAAGCCATGGGATACATATTCAGAGAATTCCTTGGTGATCCTGACCATCTCTATAAACAAGCTAGACAAGAATTCTTTGACATGCGTTGCTACTCTCTCAAAAGAAATGACATCATGTTCCATTACAAGCGGATGTCTCAACGATATCATACCCTTGGTGGAATTAATGATCATAGTCTTAAACAAGTCTATGTCAACTCCCTTCCAGATGACCTCCAAGATGAGATACAATGAAAAATAGACACCTCGGGACGATCTCTCAATGATACATCCTTAGGTGAACTTCACATGTATGCTCTCAGCTCTCTGGACAAACTTTGTGCCACTCAAAGATTCTTTTCCAAGATGCTCACAGAAGGCAAACACATGCAGTCCCAATGCCGTCAACCTTCTCTTCAGATCAAGTGCAAATCCCCAGGCTCTTGCACCTGCAACACGAAGAAGAAGAATCATTTCAAACGCTTCAAAAACAAGAAAGGGAGGTCTAAAAGATTCAAGTTCTTCTACAAGAAAGCACAGCGAGGTTGGAATAAATCCCAACGATGCTACATTTGCGGTAAACCCGGACATTATGCTAAGAAATGTCCCAACAAAAAAGCAAAGTCCGCCAGATTAGTTCAGCAGTTAAAAGACATTGCTGATGAAGTTCCGTCCGATGCAGACATTGAATCCATCTTCTCTGAACAAGATCATGCAGATCCCTCCACAACCTTTGTTCTTCAAGAAGATCTTTCTGACTCAGAATATTCTGGCTTCTCTGACTACAGTTCTATCCCAGAATCCTATCAGGTTACTCAGCTCGATTCTCATTCCGGTCCGCAAGCTCCGATTCGGATTCTACCTGACAAGTACTCCTAACCTGTTGATGTCATCGCTTATTTTGACACAGGTTCTCACACTACAATGATGAACCCAAAGGTCCTTCCTCCAGAATTTTGGAAATCCCAAGTTCGGCATTTTTGAGCCGCTGATGGAAAGGTTTTTTCCACTAATATGATTTCCAGGAAAAAAATTGGTATCTAGTTTTTCCCATCCTTTACTCTTTGGGTCCAAGTCGTCGGCACTCCTCTTCCGGATAAAGATATCCTCATCGGCTGGGATGTTTTCTGCCAATGTAACTCTCTCTGGATTTTCCCTGCTGGCATTCGATACAAAAAGCATTTCAAAGCTTTTTCTGATATTCTGAAGATTTTCCCGCTCTCAGAAATCCAAGCCTCTTTTGAACATATTCAACAAAAATTGCTCCTGCTTTGTGCTGATAATCATGCAACTTTCTCTTATCCTTCTCCTCTGTGGAAGAATCCAGATTTCTTTATCAAGCTTCCCTTTAAGCTTAATGAAGATACTAATCCTACCAAGGCTACCCACTCAGGCATGTCTCCCTCAGATCTCAAGCTCGCTAATGAAGAATGCAATGAACTCCTTCGTCAAGGTCTGATCGAACATACCTCTTCCCCCTGGGCGTGTCAAGCCTTTTACGTTGAAAAACGCACAGAATTGCTCAGAGGAAAAAAGAGATTAGTCGTGGATTACAAGCCTCTCAACCTTTTTCTCAGAGATGACAAGTTTCCTGTTCCCAGGCCAAATGTCTTATTCTCTCAACTTCCAGGAGCCGCGATCTTCTCCAAATTTGATCTCAAATGTGCCTTTTGGCAAATTGGTATTCATCCAGATGAAAGATATAAGACAGCATTCTGTCTTCCTAATGCTCAATACCAATGGACTGTTCTCCCTTTTGGTTTAAAAACTGCTCCATCCCTTTTCCAAAAGGCTGTTACCAGGATTTTTCATCCTCTTTTACACTCAGCACTCGTCTACATTGATGATATCCTCCTATTCTCTCCAGATGATACCTCTCATAATCTCCTTCTCCAACAGTTCCATGACATTGTTCATCACTATAGTATCATGCTCTCCAAAAAGAAAAGCATAGTTGGGAAATCTGAATTTAATTTCTTGGAATGCACATTTTCAACGGCCAATTCCGTCCTGGTCCTCATTTGGCTGTCCGTTTATTAGACTTCCCCGATTTTGATCTCAATGTGAAACAAGTTCAACAATTTCTCGGAATCGTCAACTATGTCAGAGATTTCATTCCACATGTCAGTCATTACACCTCAGTTCTTTTTACGCTCCTCAAGAAGCGTCCTCCTCCCTGGAGTTCCTCCCACACTGAGGCCATCGTCAAATTAAAGGAGATCACTCAATCTCCTCCTGCCCTCGTCATCCCATCTTCGGGCCAACTCATCCTCCAGACTGATGCCAGTGATATTTTCTGGGGAGCCGTTCTCATTGAAGACCGAGACGGTCAAAGGAAATACTGTGGTCATGCCAGTGGAATATTCAAAGATGCCCAACAGCATTATCACACTATCTATAAAGAGATTCTTGTTGTCAAATACGGAATCCAAAAGTTGGATTTTCACCTCAGGACAAGAAACTTTATTGTTGAAATGGACAACTCATCTTTCCCAAAGATACTCGATTTTCGCAATAAGATTCCTCCCAATCCTCTCCTCTTGAGACTCAAAGATTGGTTTGCCCGATATGACTTCACTGTTCGTCACGTGAAAGGCCATCATAATATCATTGCTGACATGCTCTCCAGGCCTCCACTCACCCTTCTCATTACACCCATAGGTCATTATCCTCTTATCTTCATGACTTCTCCTGCTGGTCCCTCATCATCTCATGCTTGTCCCTTATCATCCTCACTAGCCATACTTGATTACTCATTCCCACCAGAACTCTTAGCCACGTTGCCACCCGATCATCAACCTTCTCTAAGGCAGATCCAATCCTTCGCCAAGGCTCAACTTCCTGTCTACTTACCGAGTAAGGATCACCGAGTTGGTGACTTTGGTTCACAGTATCCATTAGCCTCATTTGGAAGTCATTAAATTGCTCGTGCTCTTCCATCCTAATGGTCTCAAACCGAGTTTGGAGGACTTGGAGCTTGGAGTCCTTAACTACCTCGGTTCCTTCATGAGTAACTTCTGGGATATCCCATGCCTCTTTGGCTATCTTAGTAATTTGAATCAACTTATATTGATTCTCATCGACTATGCAACGGATGGCATGTATGGCTTTGTTGTTCCACATGGATTCAACAAATTCTTGCACGTCCCACTGTGCTTTAGGCTTAAGCACTTCTTCTCCTCCTCCTCTGATAGGAATCATCTTCGGTGGAGCATATCCATCTTCAACCGCCATCCATGCCCTATCATGGATTTGGCACAAGTATGCTTCCATCTTCCCCTTCCATGAGGAGTAATTATCGCCGGTGAGCAACGGTGGCCTCACGCTCAATGCTCCCTCTTTGCTCATCCCAAAACCACTCATAGTGTTTGGATTAATGCAAAATGTATAAAGAAATCAAACAATCACACAAAATGTAAAACACACCAAAATGAGCTAGGATCACCTAAGTATATCTAGAAACCCACTCTGATACCAATTGAAACAAATTATAGGTGTATACAATATATATCTAGAGGGGAGGCGAATAGATTTTATCCAATTTTACCCAATTTTCGCGATTAGTCAATTTTCACGAAAATACCCCAAACTAGTCAAATTAACAAATCAAGCATATAACTGCGGAAATCAAATGACGCTTGATTTTTACGTGGAAACCCTCAACAGGGAAAAACCACTGGCTCGTAAGTGCACCACAATCGAATCTCGAATCTCGAATCCACTAATTGTGATAACGTTTACAACCTAATCCCGGTTTACGATCTAATCCTGATCAATAACCCGTTACCACTACCCGCAGACCTGTTGTTAGGATTATGCTCAATAGCAAGAGTGTAATATTGTAATTGACAATCTTATCGTATTAATAAAGTGATTTCTGTTTATTTAACAAAATCTTATAGCATTTATAATTATAATTGTTAAGGTAAATAATCGTAAGGTCAAAAGACTGTGAGAAAAGAATAATTGTTTGTACATCTGGATATGTATGAGATAGACAAAATTCTTTAGTTAGTCTTAAATAATGTTCACAACTTAAGTTAAAGGTTGGGCACCTTTATCTTGTTAAAGTTGTAGATTCTTTTGCTAGCATTTGAGTGGGATCAAATGTGTTATGATGGGTCTAAACCATCAAAGTGGCTTTGAGTAAAAGAATCTAGTGCACTAGGTGCATTGAACTGGATCACAATGAAATACTTTATCTAGAACCGTCAATAGATAAAAGTCTTTTCATTATGAGGACAATCGGAGAGTCTATCTTAATCCTAAGATAAATGATGGACTTATGGTTGCAAGTGGTATCATTTGAGTTATCAATGAGTACGATTATATAGCATAGTCTATCCTCGAAAGTTTGGTGGTATTCATTTGTTAATCGATAGAGGACTTCATTTATTGATATGGACTTCATGGCTCCATTTATTAAATGTGAGTAAAATATCATCATATGGATGTTTTGAGGTTTTGGATATTAAATCTTAACGTTGAGTTTTCAATAGTGACTATTGAAAGATGACTTCTGGATAAGTCATTATATATATCCAAGTTCAAAATATGGTCATATGAGGAAATATGGTAACTTGGAGAGCTATAGGCGGTCTATGAGCTCTTAGCGATTACTGATATTCTTCACGAGGATTCACCATCTCCTATAAGATTGTCTAGGGTATGAATGAGAATCATATACTTGTTCTATCTTTATTTAAGAGTGCAATTTTAGTTCTTTAGTGGAATGAACTAAAATTAATAGATTGAACCTAAGTGAATCATTTGTTGATTGAGATTGGGTTATGTCTATTGGAGCTTAAATTTAGATAGCCCGCCAAGATCCCCAATCCACACGGACTTGTATGGATCACTTGATATATTCTACCGGACTAATTTATGAGTCTATCTAGAATTGTATTAAGGCATGTGGACTTGTTTCTTTTAGTAAGAATGGGTATAATTCACATGTGGGCCTTTTAATTAAGGTCCAATGGATTAAATGAAATGAGAAAAATAATATATGGGCCATATATATATATATATATATGGGCGGCAAGGCTTAAATAAAAGTCTAATATATTATTTTATTTCATTATTTCATTAAACGGAAATTAATTAATTGATTGATTAATTATTTAATTAAAAATCAAAATCTTTTTCTGACTAGGAAATATGTTTCTTAGTAGTATACTATTGTGGTAGTATAATAAATATAAAAGACTTTATTTGGTAAGTAGATAAATAAAGGGAATTTATTTATCTAGTCGAATTATGAAGTTTTTGATATAGTCACAAATACATTAAAGAGTTGGATTAGGGTTTGGAATTCTAAGGAAATCTACCTAGGGTTAGGATTTAGGTCAAAAGACACAAATCCTACAAGGTAGAGGATTTTCGGCCACATGATATATATATATATATAGCTAATATAAATATACATGGCAGCAAAGAATTCGGAAATATAAATAGATATATATATTTTTATATGGCACTTGGCCAGAATATATATTATAAATATATATGGCACTTGGCCGGAATATAAAAATATAGATATATGATTCTTGCAAAAAAAAAAAAAAAAAAAAACAATTAGTTTTTGGTACTAATACTTTATTGGTCAAGAGGAATTGAGTCAACCCTAGGTTTTTGGCTTGAGAATATTTTTTTTTTGCTTGAGAAAAATAAAATCCAACTCTAGAGATTAGTGTGATAATTCGGCCAAGAGAGAAAAAGAGAAGAGATCGTTTTATTTCAATAGTGCACTAGTAGCTTATACATCAATAGGCTTTGTGCACAACTTCGAATAAGGTTCACGCAAGTTTCGATCATTAGATTAAGAACTCAAAAGTGACCGGAATGTTCTTTGTTATCTTTTGGAGGTTTTGTGACTAACGAAAAAGGAAAAGCTTTTGTTATCCATCCTCAGGTACACAATTCAAAGAGAAGGGAGACCACGCTCCTAGGTGATTCACGTTCGTGATTAGATTGGAAGATCTTGCGGATTACCATCGACGCAACGTCAATCGGATCACGTGACAAAGGTACGATATCTTTTATTATATGTTAATTAATTAAAGGGTTAATGTTCAACTTATGGAAAAATTTTAAAACATACTAAAATCGATTTTAGTCTCGCTTCCGCTGCATAACCGTATTTTTTTCCTACACCTGTAAAAGTGGACCTAGTTCAATTGCTTGTGGCATAAGCAACCTTAGCCATCAAGTTTTAATTCTCAATGAAGAGATAATAAAGCCTATGTGAATATGTATGAATATTCAAAGAGCAAATAAAGCTCGGGAACCTTAAATGCTTATCTAGGATGATAAAATGACAATTAATACAATCCTAGATATCAATAGCTAAATGACATGTCATAAAGCTTAGCTAAGCATAGATTAAGCAATCCTATGAAGCTATCAAAATACAACACTCAATCATGTCAACACAACAATCTCTATTTTGTATCTAGAATATATTCTAAGAACATACAAATAATATAAGAGATGTCAATGATAAATAAAACACTAATTATGTAAGATAATAGTGAAGAACTTATCAAAGAGTGTGTGTTAACCAAAACTCATGCAAGCAAGCATCCTAACTATGCTAGAAAATGCTAGATGATATTTTGATGCATATGAGAATGGTTTTTGAGTGTTAAAAATGAGTTCTTGATTTGATTTTCTCTCAAATGTCTCTCTTTGAAGTTTAGGGTTTTTAGAGTCAAAGAACGTATTTGTAGAGAATGAGAAAGTGGTATATTTATAGACATCAAGAACAAGGCATGTGAAAAGACAAGTTTGCCCTTGAAAATGCACGATCAGCGGTTTCATTTGGTAGCTAGGCCGCCGATCACAACTGCTGAATTGAACCCGAGAAGAACAGGGGTACAATGGCGGTTTCATTCGGTGGTTACCAAACCACCGAGTCAACCGCAGAATCAAACCCGAAAGATTAAATCGACCAGGTCTGATTGGCGGTTTCGAACAGTGGTCATGGCCGCTGATCATAACCATAGAAATGCTCTAGAAACTTTTGGACTCAAACGACAGTTTCATTCGGCGGTCATGGCCGCCGATCAAACCACCGATTCACCAAAAATGGTGGAACCAAAGGAGAAGCCAAGGGCATTCTCCGTAGGCGGTCTTTGCGTTAAACCAAGCACACATTAGTGCATGCGTGGACGTTTCCGAACAATATCGGGAAATGAATTACAAGACACATAAACACACAACAATACACAACAACAAAGTGCAAGTGTGAAATGTGACATGTGAAGAGGATGCACACAAAAGTAAAGCATACATATGCAAACATTACAAGTGGGTGTGTGCAACTAAATCTCTTAAATGAAAACTAAGTAGTAGAGATTATACCTTTAGCGTGCTTATCACCTTGAGGTCTTGAAATGGGCCTTTGAGCTTGATCCTCAATTACCTAAACTACCCTTACAATTCAAACCCCAACATCTGGTTTGTCCACGAAATAAGCCAATCAATAAATGGGAATCCTTACAAAATCTTTTGAGCCTAGTCCATGATTAACTAGCTTCTTATTGAAGGACACATTGACTTTGGACAACCGTTCATTTTCAAGAATAAGATCATTGATCTTTTTCTCATCCAAGTCAATAGGTTCAACAAAAGAAGCCACATAGGAACACACTTCCTTAATCATGGCTATCACAAATAAAACAAAAACACTGCAAAGAAAGGATCAATCTATGTGCGTCTAGACATCCGCTTTGATACCAAATGAAATTCCCTTAAGTAATAGTGTAAAATATACCTAGAGAGGGTGATTAGGTATAGGCCCAATTTCTTCTAATATTAAAAATTATGTAGAATATAATAAAGAGAATGCACACTTGAAGAGATTCAACAAACGAATTGATTTAACTAATGCAAGAGTAAATCAACATACAAGATATGCAATCAATGTAAGATAAAGAAATATTAAAACGAAAATTGACACAAGAGATTTTTACGTGGTAAAACCTCAAAGAGGAAACATCCACGGGTTGATACCACAACCACCGGCAAAGCAATTCACTATGAAAGAAAGAGATACACATTCAATGCAATCAACTTCTAGTCTATTCACAAGACCTAGTGAATCACTACCCTACTTCCTATCCAAGGTGAGTCCTTCACCTCTAGGAAGCAACTTACTATCCGAGACTCTCAAGTATCTAGGAAGGTTTCGTGCTTAGCTATCCGGATCACAAAGATCCTAGTTGAGCTATCCTAGCTCAACTATCTGGAGTATCACACTCCTAGCTAAGACTTTTGCTTAGTTATCCGGTTCCTCTTGATCCTAACTAAGACTCCTTGCTTGGCTATCCGGAATCCTATTCTAGCCAAGTCTTCTTGCTCAAGACAATGTTTCACACACTTCAATCAAGAGACTTCCACCTTATGCAAGGCAATGATCTAAGGGATGCAAATGATGCAAATCACAATCAAATAAAGCAAGATGATCAAACAAGCTTTATGAACATGCTTAGAGATATTCTAGGATATGCTATCAACACACAATCACAAATGTACCTAGAAATCAAAGCATGTGAATCAATAAGAATAAGATTAGAATATTCAATAAATCACACAAAAATCTTAGTTCTTAGATCATGAAATTAAACCTAGAAAATATCATGAGGCATATCATATATAATATTTCTAGAATCACTTTCAAGATTAGTCAAGTTTAGCTAAATATGTTCAATTGATCACAAAGCTAAAACTCAACAATCAATAGATCAAACACCCTTAGAATATGATCTAACAACATTCTAAACACATATTATCTATCAATTAGGAAGATTAAAAGAGATGATCAAAAGATAAAGTGAAAAGAAGAAGTTTCACATACAACACTTGAGTCTCGGACTGAAATCTGCCAACTGCGAAACATAACAAACTCAAATGACTCTGAAAATACTTGGGATTTGTAGCTCTCTTCAAGACCAACATTTTTGGCTTTTGGATCACTCGATATCGAGTTCGTATGAGAGAGTTATGATCAAAATAAGAAACTCAAAATCATGAAGAATTCTGCACACATTTTCTTTTTCAATTTTCTTCAAGTTCTGTTTGGAGGGAAGGAAAATTGTTTTTAAAAGAGAGAGAGAGGGAAAATGAGCACCCAATCAAGACATGCCACCTAAGCATCACATGTGGGACACGTGTGGCACACGTGGGCAGAGGGGCAGTCTGGCTGTGTGCCACACGTGGCCTCCCTTGCTTAGCCTTTGGCCGAGCAAGCTCCTCTCGCACACCTCTCACGTTCTTCGGCCGTATTCGGGACTCCGAACTCCGATTTTGAATCTGTATTCAGATTATGAATCATGAATCCCTCACGCACAACGAAGACTACAAAACTTTGACTAAAGGTAGAGAATTCATCTCAGAAAATGACGATAAAGACAACTCAACGAATGAGAACGCAAAGTAGCGTAGCTACATCGTTTGGACTTGAAACCTAATGAATGAGTAACCGAAATGACTGGGACTCAATAAGGAATCATAAGAGATCATGTTCAAGTCCAAAATCAATAAAACGAAAAAAAATAAATACAAGTTCACACAAGTATGTCATTTCCTAGACAAAGTCTTAAAACATGCAATTCTACAAGTTTGACAATATTGAGATAAATGCATGTGCATACTTAAATGTGTGTGAATGTGTTATACCAAATGTTTGCACAACGATGCAGGGACACACATGAAAGAATTGTGTGTGTGTGCGCTTACACCTTGCAAGAGGAAGAAGAATCTTGATACCTTAGCATCCAAGTACGCGATTTTCCTCTTTAAGACGATATTTGCATGAGACGTTGCTTTCCACCTTTGAAGCTTCTTTTCTTCACACTGCTACAAAAAATACAAAAGAAATCAGTTTTTTTATATGCAAGAAATCGGTTTTTGAATTTTTTAAAAACGATGTCTTTTTGAGTGATTTAGAAAAAAAGCGCAAAAGACATCGGTTTTTAACCGATGTAAAACAAGAGAAAAGACATCGGTTTTACTTAAAACCGATTTAAAAACCTAGGAGAAAAGACATCGGTTTTAGTTAAAACCGATTTAAAAACCCTGATGTAAAATTGATGTATTACAAAAATTAATCCCACCGTCGCCAACCTGCTCCACCGTCCAACCCCACCTCTGATAATAATGACAATTAATTGTCATTATGAGGAATCGAACTTACAATCTCAAAGTCAAAGTGGTAAGCCTTTACCGCCTGACTACAAGATTGGATGTGTTAACAATTGCACAAAAATTATATATAACCTATATGAGTTGTTAGAAATAAAAAAATAAAAAAAATAAAAAAATAAAAATAAAAAAAACTTGTTTTATAAATTTAAATTTACTCAAATAATCAAAATTCTAATTTCTACTACAAACATATATATATTAAATAAATTCTATTGGTGGGTTTATTTTTCATTTCATTTTTTATTGTGTGGTTTTGTTTTCTGCTGGAGATATTTTTATGCAAACGTTTTCCCTAAAACTGTATCTTTTGGCAACAAAATAAATTTTTTCATCCACGTTGGAATCTTCGATTTTTCGATACGAATCCAACGGTATAGAAAACGTAAAATTCTGGATGGTATTTTGAAAGTTATGATCAATTATTCAGTCAAAGGTTAGAAGCGATTGGAGATATTTTTGTGCAAACTTTTTCCTTAAAACTGTATCTTTTGGCAACGAATTAATTTTTTTTGTTTATTGTGGATTCTTTGATTTTTCGATACGAATCCAATGGTATAAAGAACATAAAATTCTGGGCGGTATTTTGAAAGTTATGATCAATTATTCAGTCAAAAGTCAGAAGCGATTGGAGATATTTTTGTGTAAAAGTTTTCCTTAAAACTGTATCTTTTGGCAATGAAATAAATTTTTTTGTCCATGGTGGATTCTTCTATTTTTCGATACGAATCCAACGGTATAAAGAAGGTAAAATACCGGGTGGTATTTTGAAAGTTATGATCAATTATTCAATCAAAGGTCAGCATTGAAGCGATTTGAGATATTTTTGTGCAAACTCTTTCCTTAAAACTGTATCTTTTGGCAAGGAAATAAATATTTTTGTCCACGGTTGGTTCTTCATTTTTTTGATACAAATCCAACGGTATAAAGAACGTAAAAGTCTGGGCAGTATTTTGAAAGTTATGATCAATTATTCAGTCAAAGGTCAGAAGCGATTCGCGAATCCGCAAGTGAGCTGTTTTCATCACTCATTTTCACACTTTTCCAAATCGATTTTTGGAATATTTTCTGATTTAAAAGTGTTTTTTTGCATGTCTACTTTCTTGTGTCAAAAGTTGAGCAAATAACGTTGAGTACTTTTAGAGATGCGCACTTGAATGTGGACATAGGTCAGATTTGCATTGCAGAATTTTGCTTTTTTATAAAAACTGATGTCTAAACGCTTGTTTTTAATATCGGTTTTTATAAAAACCATTGTCTTTTCAACGCAAAATTTAAGACATCGGTTTTTATAAAAACCGATGTCTAAACTTTTTTTTTTTAACATCGGTTTTCTTAAAAACCGATGTCTTTTGAAACTGTAATTTTTAAGAAATCGGTTTGTATAAAAACCGATGTCTAAAAGCTTTTTTAAAATCGGTTACCAAAAACCGATTTCTTTTAGTGATTTCTAGTGATGTCTTTTAACATTTTTGTAGTAGTGTCAAGAATCACCTAAGTAACTAATCAATACAAATAAAGAGAGTTTTGCAATGGAATCAAGCCAATAAAGATCTAGGATCTTACAAATTCTTTCTATCTATATCTTTCATATTTGTTTATGTGTATGTTTTAATCTTGTTGCACAATCTTCACTTGTGATGTATTTTGAAACAAGATTTTGTTAATTGTGAGATGTAAACAAATCATATTGATCATATTTATATATAATTCTCTTGTATATTGATACTTTTGTGTATAGTTATTTTTTATTGATACTTGTAATATATTAGACATTATTGGAAATACAAGTATTCTTTGATATTGAGTTTTAATGTTATTCTTCCTCTTGCAACTTGTTGATATATAAACAATGCTTTAATGATCACATGTTTTTCTTGTCTACATATGTATGTATGGTTTATGTGCTGCAATGTAAGCTATCTTGAGGGATAAACTTGTGTTTGTTTCAAGGGATTGAAAAAGGTGTAAACCACCCCCCCCCCCACCCCGGGCAAGTTGACTTCGTTTGTATATTTCACTTTATTTTATTTTTAGTCTTGAAACCTTAGAATATTTTACTTTTGACATATATAATAAATGATTTATACATGTCACATAACTTATTATTGATATCAAATGATTTGTTAAAAAAAAAAAAAAAAAAAAAAAAAAAAAACCTGCTTTATGATGTGTGTGTTAATCATAACTAATAATTAATATCTAAACATTTAAAAAAACTAATATATAAACCTGTTAGTACCCCATTCAACCATTGACTCTAGTTTTTCTTTAATTTTTCTAAACAATACACGGTCCAAGAGACCAAGACTTTCATTTTTCTTTTATTCAGTTCTTCAATTCTTCTCTCTGACTCTCTCTTCTTTCTTTACACAACCCTAGCCACCCAAGTCCCCATCCAGTCTCCCAATACAAAAAATGGTCTTTTACGACGGCCAAATGCCATCGAAAAAGATGATTTCCAGTCAGAAATACGATTTTCTTACAGGAAAAAGCAGTCGGAGGCCATCACAAATAACCATTTACTGACGAACCATCACAAATACCTCTTTTTTTCGACGGTCATGGTCATTAGAAATAATAAAAATGTCGTCGGTAATAGTAATGAAAGGTGGTTACAATTATTTATGTAAGGATTCCCATATCTTGATTGGCTTATTTCATGGACAAACCACGTGTTGGGGATTGTGTAAGGGTAGTTTAGGTGATTGAACTTCAAGCTCGAAGGCCCTTCCAAGACCTCAAGGGACAAGCACGCCAAAGGTATAATCTCTAGTGCTTGGTTTTCTTTGAAGAGACTTAGAATGCACACACACACTTAGTATACATGCATTTGTGTGCATACTCTTCACATGTCACTTTACACACTAGCACTTTGATTGATATCTTGTTGTGTGTATATGTGCTTAGTAATTCGTTTTCTAATAGTGTTCAGAAACGTCCGCGCATGCACTATAATGTGCTTGGTTTTGTGCGAAGACCGCCCACGGAGAATGCCCTTGGCCTCTCCTTGGTTTTCACCTCTGTTGGTGATCGGCGGTTATGATCGGCGGTCTGGCTGCCGAATGAAACCGCCGTTTGTGTCCAGAAGTGTCTGGAGCAATTCTACGGTCATGATCGGTGGTCACGACCGCCGTTCAAAACCGCCGTTCATACCTTATTGATTTAATCTCTCGGGTTTGATTCGGCGGTTGGATCGGCGGTTGCGAAACCGTCGTTGATGCTCTGTTCTTCACGAGCTCAATTCGGCGATTGTGATCGGCAGTCTGGCCGCTGATTGAAATCGCTGATCGGTGCGTTTCAGGGGCAAAATTATCTTTTCACATGCCTTGTTCTTGATGTCTATAAATATCTTACTTTCTCATTATCTGATTAAGTTCTTTTACTCCTTAGAACCCTAAACTTCAAAGAGAGATATTTGAGAGAAAATCAAATCAAGAACTCACCTTTAAACACTCAAATCAAATCCTTTTTGCATCAAATTTTATATTGCATCTTCTATGACTATATAGAATGCATCCATGATTGGGTTTGCATCATCACAACTTGCTTGGTAAGATTTTGATTAAGTTCATCTTATTTTAGTATTTTACTATCAAGCTATTCTCTTTTATTTTACTTGTATGTTTTTGTTCATATGATAAATACAAGAATAGAGAATTAATTGTGATGAATTGATTAAGTGTTGTATTGTGATAGCTAATTAGGTTTTTGCTTAATCTTTATTAGCTAAGCTATTTGACATGTTATTTAGCTCTTGATATCTAGGATTTATTTAACTGATTATATCATCATCCTAGATAAGCATCTAAGGTTCCCTAGCCTTGTTTGTCATTTGAATATTCATACATATTCACATAGGTTGTATAATCTCTTCATTGAGAATTAAGTCTTGAGGCTAAGATTGCTTAGGCCTCAAGTAATTGGACTAGAGCCACTTTTAAAGGCCCGCGTGGTAGAAGTGGGGGGTTATTGACCGGAGTGTTAGACGAGGTCTACATAGGTTGTAAACTCCATTTCAATTAGTGGATTTCAAGGTTCGAGTGTGGCGCACTATACAACCCGTGGTTTTTCCCAGTGGTTGGGTTTCCACGTATACATCAAGTGTTATTTAAATTCCACACTATATTACACTTGTTTGTCTTTTTGACTAGTATGGGTATTTTCGTAAAATTGACTTGCATGCGAAAATTGGGTAATAATAGTTAAAATCTATTCACCCCCCCTAGATATATTTATCATACACACCGAGCGTTTATTCATTCCTTTCAATTTGTATTTCCAACGACTTACTTTTATTTCCGATAGGCATTGGCCGTCGGAAAAAGTTTGCATGGAAATAAAAAATGACCCTTCTTAAGGAACCCAACATCGGGCCCGATACACCCCACCCAGGCCCATTACACTCAAATGGAAATCATTTAAACTTCATGCATTTCTTGTGGTTAGAACCCATGAGATGGGTCATGGTAAAGGTAAAGCTTTACCATTTGGCTATAACTTTATATTTGATAATTTTTTAATACTATTTATATATAAACTATTGATATATGTTGCACACTATTTAATTGAATATATTTTACATACTATTTAAGTATAACTATATATCTTGTTTTCTAAATTAATATTTTATTAAAATATTCCCCCCTATATATAGGGATGTCAAAATTACCCATTGGTTCGGGAACTCGTGGGAACCTGCCCCATTAGGGACGGTTTTAACCATACCATTTAAGTTGTGGTATAAGGCCGGTATTTTTTTCTGAAACAAATTAACGGTGTGTTCGATATATATCTAGAGGGGGGGTGAATAGATTTTAAGCTTTATTACCCAATTTTTGCATGCATGTCAAGATTACGAAAATACCCCTAACTAGTCACAAAATATAGCAAGTGTAATAAGATGCGGAATTTAAATAACACTTGATATCTACGTAGAGCGCCCAATGCAAAAATAGGTGTAACTTATCAAAACGCACCACTTTGGTTTTGACACCCTATATATATGCCTCTATGACTTTAGGTCATTGAAGTGAGTTGATTTTCAGATTTCATACTTAGAATATTTTTCAAGCAAAGAAAAATACAAAAGAACTCATCTTTAACCACTCAAATCAAATCCTTTGTGCATCAAATTTCATATTGCATCTTCTATGTCTATATAGAAAGCATCCATGAATGGGTTTGCATCATCACAACATGCTTGGTAAGATTTTGATTAATTTTATCTTATTTTAGTATTTTTACTATCTTACTATCAAGCATATTCTCTTATAATTTACTTGTATGTTTTTGATCATATGATAAATACAAGAATAGAGAATTAATTGTGATGAATTGATTGAGTGTTGTATTGTGATAGCTAATTAGGTTTTTGATTAATCTTGATTAGCTAAGCTATTTGACATGTCATCTAGCTCTTGATATCTAGGGTTGATTTAATTGATTATATCATCATCCTAGATAAGCATCTAAGGTTCCCTAGCCTTGTTTGTTATTTGAATATTCATACATATTCACATAGGTTGCATAATCTCTTCATTGAGAATTAAGTATTGGGGCTAAGGTTGCTTAGGCCTCAAGCAATTAGAACTAGAGCCACTTTTAAAGGCCCGCGTCGTAGAAGTGAGGGGTTATTGACCGGAGTGTTAGACGAGGTCTACATAGGTTGTAAACTCCATTTCAATTAGTGGATTTCGAGGTTCGAGTGTGGCGCACTAAACAGCCCATGGTTTTTCCTAGTGGTTGGGTTTCCACGTATATATCAAGAGTTATTTAAATTCCGCATCTTATTACACTTGCTATAATTTTGTGACTAGTTAGGGGTATTTTCGTAATCTTGACATGCATGCAAAAATTGGGTAATTAAGCTTAAAATCTATTCACCCCCCCCCCCCCCCCCCCCCCCCCCTCTAGATATATATCGAACACACCATTAATTTGTTTCATTTTCAATTCCCGATTTAATTTCAGTACGGTTACAGGATTTCAAGTCCCTGCCCCGCCCGTCCCCGTACCCGCTATCAATATATATATATATAACATAATTTTACCACATATTTTTCCCTCCCCACTGACATAATTTTCCCTCTCTTTTTTCCCCATTTTTCCCTCCATCTACTCCATTCCAAATCATTATATATAATATACCCCTCACACTATTATTTCATATTATTCAATAATATTTATATGATCTTTATCAAAAAGTCATAAAAAATTACATTAATGGGATGTATATTGAAACAAATTATAGCACGGTGTGTATAAAACTATCTAGAGGGGGGGTGAATAGATTTTAAGCTTTTTACCCAATTTTTCGTGTTAGTCAAAATTACGAAATTACCCCTAAATAGATAAAGCAATAAATCAAGTATAAAATACGGAAATTAAATAACACTTGATTTTTACTTGGAAACCCTCACGGGAAAAACCACGGGCTAGTAAGTAAGCCACACTCGAACCTCGAATCCACTAAATGTGTAAACAATTACAACCTAATCCCGGAAGTAATCACACACCTACCTAATCCCGGTATGAGTGAACCTAGTCCAATTTGCTTGCGATCTAAGCAACCTAATCCCGGATGCTACACACAAGACTTACTTTCTCTATGAAGAGAATAACAACCCTAAGTGAATATATGAATATCCAAATGCAACATAGAGCAAGGGAAACCCTATATGCTTATCTAAGATGATTAATATGCAATTAGAACAATCCTAGATATCAAAACTAAATGACATGTCAAATAGTTTAGCTAATCAAGATTAAGCACAAAACTTAATTAGCTATCACAAAAAAAACTTCTCAAACATACATCATACTAATCTCAAACTTGTATTCAAAGTATATAAAATAACATACAAGTAATTAATTGAGATTGTTAGCTAAGAGAAATACAAAATATGTAAGATATTAGTGAAAAGCTTACCAAGCAAAGTATGATGAAGAATCCATGCAAGATGACATTTAGAAGATCAAGGATGATGCTAGATGATGATTGATGATCATGAAAAAGTGTTTGAGTAATAAAAAATGAGTTCTTGGAATTTTTCTTCTCTTTGAAAAATATCCTAAGTATGAATTCTGAATATGAACTCTCTTAATTGACCTAAAGACAAAATGGCATATATATAGGGGGCAAAATCAAAGTGTGGTCGTTTAAGTAAGTTTCAAAGAAACGCTCTGATCGGCGATTTCAATCGGCGGCCAGGCCGCCGATCATGACCGCCGAATTGAGCTCGTAAAGAACAGAGCATAAACGGTGGTTCATTCAGCGGTTTCGTGACCGCCGATCCCAACCGCCGAATCAAACCTGAGAGATTAAAATCAACCAGGTATGAACGACGGTTTCGAACGGCGGTTTCGTGACCGCCGATTCAACCGCCGAATTAGACCGAGAGATAAATCAATCAAGTCTTAAATCGGCGGTCGTGACCGCCGATCTTAACCGCAGAAATGCTTTAGACCAATCTGGACTGAAACGGCGGTTTCATTCGGCGGCCAGGCCGCCGATCATAACCGCCGATCACCTAGAAAGGTGAAAACCAAGGAGAAGCCAATGGCATTCTCCATAGGCGGTCCTCGCGCCAAACCAAGCACATTCTAGTGCATGCGCGGACGTTTCTGAAAGTTATCAGGAAACGAATTACACGACAACAGGACACAATTACACACAACAAAATATAATAAATAAGTGCAAGTGTGAAATGTGACAAGTGAAGAGAATGCACACATATGCAATGAATGTTAAGTGTGTGTGTGCAACTAATCTCTTCAAAGAAAAGTAAGCACATAGAAATTTACCTTCGGTGCTTATCAACACGAGGTCTTCAAAGGGCTTCGAACAATAAGACCAATACTTAGGCTACCCTTACAAAGAACCCTAACATGTGGTTTGTCCACGAAATGAGCCAATCAACAAATGGGAACCTTATATATATGGTATGGGGAAAAAAACCGACCCCCTAATACCTGTACCCGAACCATTTATTTTAAGGTGGGTATTCATTGGTGATGGTATTTCTTGTACAAATTGTTATTGGGGATGGTAATTGAAAACTCCGTCCCCAACCCATACCATTGACATCCCTACCTATATGATTGGAATACATGACTTGTAATTTTTACCAATTTACTACAGCTTCATCTTTCAATAGGATATGATTATTATATTCCTATTGATTTTATTTTTTATAATCAACATTTCAATGAAAAATTAATAATTTTTATTAATTAATAATTTCAACTCATTTTAGTATATTTTGTAATTATTTTGTATGATATACAAATAATATTAAAAAATATTAAAGATTTTTTTTTTTTTTAATCTGATATAGTCATGTCAATAGACTGAATTAAAAATAACTAAATATTCTATTAATTACTAATAATTTTGCTATATTTTATTTTAGTTAATTTAGTTAGATGAACCCCTAAAATTCGATCTATATTGCCTAATTTTCTTACAATGATCGTCACAAATTATAATTTTTGTTTACATTATCTAAGATATTTTAATTAATTATGACATAATATTTGAAAATTTCAAAATTGAACCAAAATGTTTGGTGGAAATTTTCATAGAGTGATTTCGCTAAAAAAGATAATGACAAATAACAAAATAGTTCATATAGTGATACATTTAAAATATTGACCTACAAGTCACTTTTTTTTTGGTAGCCTATAAATTATCACATACATTCAATTATTATTTATTAATTAATATTACAATAATAAATTAATTATTTTTTCCTGATAATGCCGTAACACATGATGTAGAAAATAGTACCACATTTTCGATAGTGTAATAGCCCTTCAAATTTGGAAATGTGGGCAATAGTAACGGCTTATTCGACTATTTCGGATGGCCTTTTGGCCATTGGAAATGTTGTACAACTTTTTTCATCATTTCCGACAGTACTTTTTGTGTCATCGGAAATGTGGGCAACATTGACAAGTTATTTGACTATTTATGACAGCCAAATGGCCGTTGGAAATGTGATACTACTTTTTCATCATTTCCAACGGTAAAAACTTTATCGTCAAAATGTGAGAAACATTGATGGCTTATTTGACTACTTCGGACAGCTATTAGGCCGTCGGAAATGTGGTGTTAACTTTTTCATCATTTCCGACGGTACTAATACGGCCATCGGAAAAGGTTGAATTACCGACGGCAATTAATGCCGTCGAAAATAGTTCGTCGCTAATAGAAATTTTTTTGTAGTGTCCATGTTCTGCACCTCCGACTGCTACCATGGTGAGTCTTTGACTGCCGACTGTTGTTTAATTGTTTTTTTTACTGTGTTGTTTTCTTTCTTTTTTTGAGAGTGATAATTGTTTTCTTTTCTTCCCCTCTCCACGACGAGTCTTCGACCATCGATTTCCGATTGTGAATTAGGATTGAAAATGGGGGAAGTGGGGGTGGGGGTGGGGGTGGGGGTGGGGGGAGGGTAGAGGAATGGAGGTGCTTGGGATCCTCCCCCGCCCCAAAGGCCCCCATGCCCATCCTCAGTAGAGGATCATTGTCCCTCTCTTCTTTCCTTCCCTTACCCTCTCTCTCTTCCTTCTCTCCCAACTCTCACTCGTACCCTTGCTATCAGTGAGGATAGTCGATCTCCTTTATTGATAAGAGATTGACTCTCTCTCTCACTGTTTTCTTTCTCTTCCATTCACCGATGAGATCGACGCTCGTGGTGGTGATTTTTTTATGGGAATGGTTGATGGCAGGGAGTTGGTGGTTGTTTGCGTGTAGGTGTGCAGCATGGATTTCTAGAGATGGTGATTTTTAGTGGGGATCATTGATGATCATTTGGGTTGGGGTGTCCACATTTATGTTTGGGGATTCTGAAGCTTTGGTTTTGTTTAGGTGATTGTAGGTGTTGTCTTGAAGTTTGGGGTGGCTGAGTTTATGATGATGTGGGGAGACAAATCTTTTTTTGTTGTTGTGATGATTTGGTGAAGAAGAGATAGATTGATAGTGGGTTTTAGTGATTGTTGTTGAATGTGATGAATTTGATGATGATGATGTTGATTATTATTATTATTATTTTAATTTTGTTTATTTTCTCTTCAATTTGGATTTGAATTGTGTGTTATATTTATGTTCAATGTGTGATGAAACTAAAGAATTCAATCGTTTCATTGAAAAAATATGTTTTTTTTTTGGTTGTTTTAAATATTTTTATTTATAAATATCTATAGAACGGTAACTTTTCAGATTATATTGAAGGGTAAAGCGGTTGTTCAAAATCTTAACATAAACTAACGGCAAGGGATAATGGGGAATAAAGTAAACTAGAGGGGCCTAATACCTATTAATGAAAATAGAGGGGAAAAACAGGGAATTGGCCAATCTACAGAGGCATTTTGATAATATTTCTTCCAAAAATAGAAGAAAAAAAATCAAATAATGGGCCGGTCCAGGCCCACGGGCCTTGAAGCCTGAACTAGTGACTCTCTCCACACACACAAAGAAATAGACAGCATTCACTCAGAGAGAGAGAGAGAGAGAGAGAGAGATCGAACAGAGAATAAAAGTTTTAACAAAAAGAGAAAAAAGAAAAGGAAAAAATGGCAGAGGAAAAAACCAGCGGAATCGTGCCGCCGAAGTACGACGTGAACGCAAAGTGGGACACGTGTATCGATCTGACGGTTCGTCGCTTCGCTTACTCTTCCTTGGCCGGCGCTTTTACCGGTCTCCTCTTCTTCCGTCAGTTTCTATCTCCTCCTTTTCCGTTTGACTTTCTTCTTCTTATTTATTTATTTGATTAAATGTTATATATAGATGATTCAATTTGATATTCTGTTGTTGAGATTTCTGATTTTGATGTTTTTTTTTTTAGTAAATGTCGATTAGTTTGAATGCCACTGTTGACAATTAAACTGAAAATTTTAGATGTGTATGCATGAGTGCATGACCTAGGATAATGACTTCCTTTTAAATGTTGAACCTTTTGTACTGTTATTGATTTTGTTATGAGATTTTGCTATGATTCAATGAATTTTATGAGCGGAAAATCTGTCAGTTTCCTGATCAATGCTGCTACCTGCTAGCACAAGGAGAGTTTTAAAGGGGTTTAGAGTTATATAACTTATATCTGGCAGGGTCCTTTTTCATGTGAACATGATACCCAATTTGGATGAAGAGGTATGAGGAAGGTCACAGTCTACAAGAGAGTTGAGTAAATTTGAATATTTGAATTAAAGAGAAGGCCCTTTGAGTGAAATTAATTAATCACCTTGAACAGCCTTGTCTCTTTTTTGTTCTGAACCGAGTAGTAGTAGCGGGTCTAGTTAGCAAGTTTCCTGGAGAGTCTTGAAAGTGGCCCATGAGTCTTACTTGTGGTATGGTTCTTGTGTGTATATATATATATATATATATATATATATATTATCAACATCTTAACCTTTCTAACCCTTGGCCATCAACAATTAACCATCAAAATCATCTGAAAAGAAACCTCATTCGCTGCCATACTACTCCACTTTGGTTTTAGAGAAAATGTTGCCTCATGATTTAACAATGTTGGGGGATCCCATGAACTGTGCTTAACTCTATCAGAAGAACTGATGATTCAAAATTGCAGGCTCCTAAATAGGGTTTGATTCTCGTGCATCGATCATTTTTTATGATTATTGTGTATACAAACATCTCATATCTTACAGTCTTGTTAAATGAATACTATGCTACCAGAGTGGACTAGCAAACAGTTTTTTTTTTTTTTCCCATTATGAGCATTTGAATTTCCAGGATTAGTCCAAACCTTCACCTGTAACTACAGAACACACACATTCTATTTATCAGTGGGTTCCTTCTACACAGGATCCTTCACCTTTTGTACCACAACTAAAGAAAATTCTCAATTCTGCTCTATCTTTTTAGCCGTTTTTTCTTTTGTTTGGGAGGAATCCTCAAGGCCCCGCAATTCGCTTAGTCAGAATAAATTATAGTTATAAATAACTCGTGAATCAAACTTATCAATTGAACCCATGTGTTTTTATGTATGAATTGATGATACTAATAGTAGGCAGTCAATTTTTTTGAAAATAGGCAAATGAGATATCGTTGAAACCATACTGAGGAGAACACGACATTGGCAGAAAGGCTAATTTGATGTCTTAAAAGGTGGAATTTTGCCGAACTCCAATATGTGAGTCATGGCTAACCATTTCGGTTCAAGCGATTTCTCATTTGCCTATTTTCGATGAAATTGACTCTGCTACTACCAGCCCTTCTTCAATTGAAACTAGAAGTTTTGAGGGTCAAATCTTATAGGAAATAGCAGCTACTAATTTTCAAGTGAATTTAGATACAAAAATAGTAAAGACAAGCAGTGGCCTATATGGCGTCAATTAAATTTGCACTTTCTATGATGTTCCAGACTCAACCCCAGACTCCTCAGGTAATGATAACTGTCATATTTAATATTTATGGGTCAGATTATATCAAACATCAATAGTTTAGCGAAATCCAGCATAATCCATGATTACAGATCACCTCTCAAAAGAAGAATATTAGAAGAGACATTTAATCAAACAGTTTCTTGAAAGCAAAGTTTTGTGAATACATGTTCTGGTGTGATTTATTCCATTACATTTGTGAGGGAGAGTAGCATTAATGTAGACACTAATTTTAAATTTTGCTGCGTTTCAGTTTTGTTTTTTCTCCAGTTCTTTGTGTCTGCATTGTTAGGTTGCATGTGGTTCACTGGTTTGGAAAATAGTCATGCTGCAACTTAAGAGGGCGCACAATTATGTGCTTTTATAGAAATATATCAACATTGTGGTGCACACATGCTTCTTTGATTCTGAAAGCAATTGTGAGAAGCCAAAATTCTTGTTATTTTACCTTTAGAAAATTATGATCATGTGAGTGACATCCAATTAAGAAAATATGAAATTCATTTATGACATGATGCATAACAAATTATTATCAGGTGTTGTTTCCTGAATACTTTGGCCTTCTGCATTAAAGAAGAAATCATGCTTCAGCATTTCATAGGTTTTTTAAGTGTGTTCTTCTATTCTTTCAAATGAGTAACCTTGATTTTACCATGTATATAACCAGGCAGTCCTGCTACACGCTGGGCATCTGTAGCTTTTGGTGCTGGAGTGGGAATTGGATCGGCATACACAGATTGTTCCCGTATTTTTAATGGGTCTCCAGCGAAGTTGGCATCTCCTAAAATTTCAGGCACTCCAGCTCCTCAGGTTGGTCCCATAATTACCTGTGTATGTTTTTGTGTCTGAGAATAGAAAAAGCTATATTATGCACTGTCTTTTGTCTAAGCTTTTTTAATCATTTATATATTCTCTTAAAAAATCAATTCTGAAGGAAAAAGAAAAAGTGGACAAACAACATTACAGAAAAAATGGTCAAGGATACATTTTATGTCATCACAAATTAATGGCATATTTTCCAGTAATGATGACGAAACCAATCCTGCTGATGCTATTAAGGTTACCTACTAATGAGTCGATGCTCAAAAGGATTCAATTTATGATGGCTACATGATATTCTGTATTTTGTTGAATTATGAATGTTCACGATCAACTAAATTATGGTCTTCTACTGGTCATGTTTATAGTAAAATTGTTTTCATAGAGTTCATTTGTTCTCTTGTTTCTTCTCAGGGTGGACAGGAATGAGTTGAGATTTTGACGAAACCAGCGAGTTGATTGCTTTTGAAATTACATTTTTCTTCAGCTGATAATGTTGTTGGCTCATTTCCCTGTAATGGCTTTTGAAAATGTAGTACAAACGATCTTCTTTTATAAACCATTAATCTGATGTACTGCAAACTACATTGAGTACGGTGACCTTGGCGCCTATTCTGTAATTCTATCGCCGATAAAATTCACTAGGGTAAGAAAAAGAGAGAAATAATTGGTTACGTTGAAAGCCTTGAATTTTTCTTCTTGCATATTCTTACATGCTACTAGAATCTACTGTTGTGAGAGGAGAAGGTAGAAATGGAATTTACAGTTGTTGTTTGTTATCGAGAATACATTTTGAGGAAAGAAAACTATACAATTATCTTACATTGCTAATTCATCCGTATGTGTTTTTGAAGAAGTAAGCCAGTTGTTCTTCAGAAGGATTTGAATTGGATTTGTTTGACAGTTCACGAATCCACCAAACGATGCGTTAGATGTATACCTTAAATTAGAGGTGGCCACGGTTATGGTTAAACCATCGGTTTTGTCCGCGGTTTAACCGAAACCATACAGACCAAACTGTAACCGTAACCGTAACCGAAACCGTGACCAAAACCGGTGGTTTGAAAACCGGTTTGGAACCGGTTTTCTATGGTTCGGTTACGGTTTGGAGTATAAACCAGTTTTATAAAAAAATAAAAAATAAAAAATAATAATAATAATAATAAAAACCATGTGGACGAATCACAAGCTGCCATGTGGCAGTCCATTTAAAAAAGATAAAAATATTAAATGGCCATTTGGCAGATGACCGTTCATGGCAGGCCTATTGCCCAACGGTCGGCAATGGCTACTTCTATTTTTTTCCCCTTAATTTTTTTTAATTGCAAAGCTGCCCCTCTCCACTAATATCCTTATAAATACCCCCTTACACTTCATTATTTTTCGCATCACTCTCATTCTCTCAACTTCTCTCAATCTCAAATTCTCAATTCTCTCTACATTCTACAATTTTCTTTAATTCTTGTTTCACATATAAATTATTTCTTCTATTTTTTACTCTCATCTATTTTCTCAATCATCAAATTTATTTACAATATTTATTTCTTCTATTTTTTACTATCATAATTTTTTTTTCACCACTATTATTCCAACAATATATTTTTTTTCAATCATCTATTTTTTTTTTACCTTGTTACCACTATTATTCCAACAATATTTTCTTTACATATATCTATATTTTATTTATTTATTAATTTTTCAATGGCAAGTGGGGGAGATGGTTCAAGAAATTTGGACAAAGGAAAGGGTTTAATGCAAAACTTGTTGGAACACGTTGGTGGTGATGTCACTTACGACGACCGAGCTTACCACGAGTTCCTTCAAGATCGATTTGGATCCGATCACCCTTCTAGTCCTAATCCCCCTCTAATAATTCCCGAGTTCGACGAACTCGACCCCAATCCCAATACCCTCAATACTAATGAAAATCTATCTGACCCCCCACCCACTTCAAATGAATTTTTTACAGGTGAAGGTGAAGAAGAAAAGCTGATGAAGTCCGAACTCTTTAGAGTGCATATGAAGAGAACTAATTTAGATGGTGGATTTAACAAAAGCCAGTGCAATTACTAGCCCAAATCATACAAGACTGCCAAATCCTTCGAATATGGCACATACTGGACCCATATAAAAAAAAATCACCCGTCTGAATACGAGAAGGCTAGTAACCAAGCCCAAATCTCTAGGTACAAAACCCCTTCTAATCAATTATTTCATTATACGTTTGAAAAAAATAGGGAAGAATTAGCATTAACGGTTGCAGTTGAACACTTACCTTTTGGTATTTGTGAGAAAGTAGGTTTTGTTAATTATTGTCAAAATGCATTAAATCTTGCAATGCAACGTGTTCCTAGATCCACCCTCGCACGTACACTAAATACCATTTACAAAAGGGAAAAAACAAATTGAAATCATTTTTTATCAATTTCAAGGCCGCGTTTCCATATGTGCCGACATATGGAGCGACAATTTTGATAGTCATTAATACATGGGTGTGACATGTCATTATATGGACAATGACTGGGACATGCAAAAAAGAATTATTGCATTTCGTGTTTTCGATGACTCACATTCAGCTCAAAATATTTTTCAACTCCTTAAAATAATTTTTCAAGAGTATTATATCCAAAACAAAATTTTTGCTATTGGTTTTGATACTGTTGCAAGCAATACCGCATCTATTACTATGGTATAGGATTTGTGCAATCCCTATTTTAGGGGTAAATTATTTCATCAAAGATGTGCATGCCATATTTTAAATTTGTGTGTTCAACCTGGATTAACAAGTCTTTAGATCAGTTAGATATAGTATTAACTATATCTGGAGGTATAACAAAACCCAGAAACAATGGTTAAAATATTGCTCTCAAAATAATATGCGTCCCATTAAATTTTCTCGAGATATTACCACTCATTGGAATTCTACTAATAAGTTGCTTAGTGAAAGTGTTGAATATAAGGAATTGTTAGTTTCTTTTATTACTTATAACGTTCCTTCAATTTTTCTTCAATTAAACCATTGGGATGCATGAAACGCGCTTTTTGTGTCGTTATCAAATTGCGAATTCAAAAGATATTTATAAAGAAGTCCTACACAATGTGCTCTATAGTTTTGAAAACTAGTAAAGCGGTAAGCGAGGGTATTGTCCACAGGGAGGTGTCATCCGTCGATCGTTTCACGTTTTAGTGTTTATTAAAGCATGTAAATGAGAACATGGTAAAGATGAGAGTGGTGTGTGTAAAGTGTAAGCATGTTCGTGTGTGTGTGTGCGTGAGAGAGAGAGAGAATGAGATAAGAAAACAAAAAGAAAACTAAGGATAGAAATGTAATCGGGTGCTTGCCTTTCTAAGTTAATCTACTCCTAAAGGTAAACACTCTAAGTTACGAAAATAAAAATGGCTTGGAGAGAGAAATAGATGGACACACAAGGTACTCATGACCACCATGGCATTCGCGCCACTCATAAAAACCAACCACATAAAACATTACAAAATTGGATTCAACCTAGCCTTTGATGCGACCTCTAAATATGGAAATGGGGAGAGTCGCCTAGTCCTCGGTTGTTACTCACCGAAGGTGTATTGCGTGAGCAACGACCACAAAAGGACTGCATTAAGCATAAAGGTTGACCCTCGATCACTACTCACCGATGGTGTATCATGCGAGCAACAACCAAGGGTAGCCTAAGGGAATATTAAAGGATCGACCATCGATCGCTACTCACCTATCACGTGTAAGCAACAACATATAATGGAAGCATTAAGTGTAAATTCGGACCCTCGATCACTACTCATCGAGGATGTATTGTGCGAGCAACGACCAAGGGTTGTATAAAGCATGAAGGTCTAAAGAACCGAAATCCACAATGGCATGGTATGTACTCATCATGAATTTCACCCAAACAATTAAGAGCATAATCAAGGCCAAGAGTTGATGTACCTACTTAACCCTAATTCTCAAACACTCAAATCAATCCAAACATGCATGTCGAATTATCCATCAACATACACATAATCAAGGGATGTTTGATTAATCTACTCCTAAATTGCATTAAACTACTCCTAATCCTAATCATGAACACATAATAATTTCTACCCTACATGCCATGAATGTAAAGACAAGAGATATCCCTAAACATGCATCTAGAAGGGTTGTCAAGCCTGTTCAACACAAGTCAAGAATCAATACCAAGCAATTGAATGAGACAATACTTGAAAATATTAAATACAAGTTAATCAAATAAATGGAACTAGTGTTAGGTTTACATATTTCCCTAATGGGGATACACATCAAATAAAGAAAATACAAGAGAAGAGTAAAAGAGAAAACCCAAGGTGTCAATCTCGAATCTTCAAGCTCCATTGAAGCTCCTCCTCCTTATAGACAACAGAGAATGGCTTTTTCCTCATGAATCTCCTCCAAAGATGGGTGGTTGTATGTGGAATGTGGTGATGGTGAGACATCCATGGAGGAAAACCTCCATGGATGCCTTTGAAGGTCTTTCTCTCTTTTTTGTTGTGTGAAGAAGATGAAGTGTACAAGAGAGAGTTTCTAGGTTATTTGGGTGAAGAGTTCTTGGGTATTGTGAAGAAAATGGTATATTTATAGGCTTGGGAGGTTAGGTCACGATTTAGGTATGAAATGACAACATTACCCTTTTAAAATTGCCCAAAAACCAGTCATTTTGTGCTGGACAGTGTAGAGTGCGGGTCAAGTGTGGTTGGGACCCGCATGTTAGGATTATGCTCAATAGCAAGAGTGTAATATTGTAATTAACAATATTTTCATATTAATAAAGTGATTTCTGGTTTAACAAATCTTATAGCATTTATAGTTTAATATTATAATTGTCAAAGTAAATAATCATAAGGTCAAAAGACTATGAGAAACGAAAAATTGATCGTACATCTGGATATGTATGAGATAGACACAATTCTTTAGTTAGTCTTGAATAATGTTCACAACTTAAGTTAAAGATTGAGCACCTTTATCTTGTTAAAGTTGTAGAATTCTTTTGCTAGCATTTGAGTGGGATCAAATGAGTTATGATGAGTTTGAAATCATCGAAAGGTCTTCGAGTAAAAGAATCTAGTGCACTGGGTGCATTGAATAGGATCACAACGAAATACTTTATCTAGAACCGTCAGTAGATAAAAGTTTTTTCATTATCAGGACAATCGGAGAGTCTATCTTAATCCTGAGAAAAATGATGGACTTATGGTTGCAAGTGTTATCATTTGAGTTATCAATGAGTACGATTATATAACATAGTCTATCCTCGATAGTTTGGTGGTATTCATTTGTTAATCGATAGAGGACTTCATTTATAGATATGGACATCGTGGCTCCATTTATTAAATGAGAGTAGAATATCATCATACGGATGTTTTGAGGTATTGGATATTGAATCTTAATGTTAAGTTTTCGATAGAGTCTATTGAAACATGGCTTCTGGACAAGTCAAAATATCCAAGTTCAAAATGTGGTCATATGAGTAAATATGGTAACTTGGAGAGCTATAGGCGGTCTATGAGCTCTTGGCGATTACTGATATTCTTCACGAGGATACACCATCTCCAATAAGATTGTCTATAGTACGAATGAGAAATATTTACTTATTCTATCTTTATTTAAGAGTTCAATTTTAGCTCTTTAGTGGAATGAGTTAAAATTAATAGATCAGACCTAAGTGAATCATTTGTTGATTGTGATTAGGTTATGTCTATTGAAGCTTAAATTTAGATAGCCCGCCAAGATCCCCAATCCACACGGACTTGCATGGATCACTTGATATATTCTACCGGACCAATTTATGGGTCCTTCTAGAATTGTATTTAATATATTAAGAATATAATTTGCACATTATTTATTTAATGGGCTGATCAATTATATTAATATATTAATGAAAGGCATGTGGGCTTGTTTCTTTTAGTAAGAATGGGTCTAGTTCACATGTGGGCTTTTTAATTAAAGTCTAATGGATTAAATAAAATAAGAAAATAATATTAGGCCCATGTATATGGTGTGGGCGGCAAGACTAGAATAATAGTCTAAAATATTATTTTATTTTATTGATTGATTAAATGGAAATTAATTAATTTATTAGTTAATCATTTAATTGAGAATCAAAAATTTTTCTGATTAGAAATTATGTTTCCTAGAGTTATACTATTGATAGTAGTATATTAAAGATAAAAGACTTATTTGGTAAGAAGATAAATAATAAGGTTTATTTATCTAATCAAATAAGGAAGTCTTTTAATAAGTCATAATAGGATTAAACACTTATGAGTTGTATTATGGTTAGGATTCTAAGGTTGATAGAAATTAGGGTAAAGCACAAATCCTCTTTGGGAGAGAATTTGGCCAACCTAAAATCCTAATACAAGAAGAATTCGGCAACCCTAATAATAATACAAGAAGAATTCGGCCACCCAATATATTTGATAGGATAGCATTCGGCCACCACTCTCTTCTTCTCCTAGCTTGAGTGAATTATTTCTTTTGCTTAGAAAAAGAATTCATACTCTAGACAAGTGTTTAATTTCGGCCAAGAGAGAAATAGAGAAAGAGAGTTCTAATTTCGATAGTACACTTGTAAGCTTGAATATCAAAAAGCTTTGTGCACAACTTCGAATTAGGTGCACGCGAGTTTCAATCTTAACGGTTGTTAAATTCAAAAGTGACCGGAACATACTTTCTAGTTTCTTGGATTTTATTGTGACTAACGATCAGGAGGAGAGATTTTATTTTCCATCCTTAGGTATGCAATTCAAAGAAAGGGAGACCACGCTCCTAGGTGATTCATGTTCGTGATAGGATTGGAAGATCTTGCGGATTACCATCGACGCAAAGTCAATCGGATCACGCGACAAAAGGTATTCTACTTTTTAGTATATATATATGTTTAATTAATTTAAGGGTTAAGGTTTATAATATGAAAAAAAAATTTAAACTATACTAAACTCGATTTTAGTCTCGCTTCCGCTGCGTGACTGTATTTTTTCCCTAAACCGCACTGTACCCGCACTTTATCGATTCTTCAAGATTTTAGCTTTCGGGTTTCCTATATAGTGCGGGTGGATTGCAAGTCCAACACAGGAATTCCCACGCTAGGTAGAGTGCGGGTTGAGTGCGGTTGGGACCCGCACTGTACCCGCACTTTATGGCGTTCTGTTGTCTTCTTTGATCCTTCAGTGTGCGGGTTGTGTGTGGGTCCTGCGTGGGATTTCCTATGCTAGAAGTGTGTGGGTTGAGTTCTTCTTTTTGCACCATTTGATCCCTTTTCACACGATAATCCCGAATTCCGCTTTTGACACCAGAAATGTATGAATGCCTGCAATTACAAATAGAGAGCCCATAAGAGATGCTAAAACGCAAGAAAATGAGACAAAGGATAAGGAAATAAGGGCCGAAATATACAACATATTTGGCACGATCAATGCATGTATAAAAATTCTTGAATTGTTACGTGTTTTTAATGATGCTACCAATACTTTATCCGGTGTTTACTATCCCACTACTCATTTATTTCTTATTCAAAGTGTTAATATTGCTGGTGCATTTAGTGACTGTGAATTCGATGTTCAATTGAGTGAGTGTGTTACTGCCATGAAAACAAAATGGGTACAGTATTATCGGGAGATTCCAAATATTTACTTGCTTGCATTGTGTTTTTATTGACGCTTTAAATTAGAATGTTTGTAGGATTATTTAACTCATTATTACCAAAGTTTAAGATTAGAAGTTGATATTCTTAGTTATTGTAATTCCGTTAAGACTTTGCTTTATGAATTATATGATGAATATCTTAGAATGTATGGTCCGTCTTTGAACATGTCGGTTTCACAACCCCAACCCACATATGGTGGTACTACTACTTCCTCAAAATTTAAATTAAAGGGTTTAGGGGATCAATTGTTTTCCCAAAGAGCCAAAAAATTACGAACATATTCTTCATCCTCATTTGACTCTGAGTTTGACCGGTATTTAGAAGCCACTCATGAATTTTTAGAAGATAAATTTAGTATCTAGTTTTGGTGGAAGGGTCATGAACAGGATTATCCAACTTTGGCTATTATTGCCAAACAAATTTTTGGAACGCCGGTTTCTACCGTTTCTATGGAACAAGAATTTAGTGCAGGTGGAAATATTTTGGAACTAAGACGGTCAGTTATGTGTCCACAATCACTTGAAATGCATGCGTGTGTTGATGATTGGATAGAGGCAAAATTGTAAGGTTCCCATTTGTTGATTGGCTCATTTCGTGGACAAACCACTTGTTGGGGTTCTTTGTAAGGGTAGCCTAGGTATCGGGTTTATTGTTCGAAGCCCTTTGAAGACCTCGTATTGATAAGCACCGAAGGTATATTTCTTTGTGCTTACTTGACTTGAAGAGATAGTTGCACACACTTACAACTCATGCATTTGTTTAATACTTGTATGTTGTGTGTCTTATTTTTGTGCATTAATGTTCATTAACATCTCTTCTTGTATGTTAGTTTGATTGCATCTTGCATATCCAATTGCCTTGTCATGCTCAGACTTAGGATTGCAATTTTGCATTGGGCGCTCCCAAAAGCGCACTACAGAAGCGCTGTACGAACAGTGCCCATTGAGCGCTGTTCAGACCTGATCGATTTAATTCGGTCGCTGTTGGGTCGCTGTACAGGCACTCTACGTACAGCGCCACTTTGTTTTCCCGTGAGAACAGAGTAGGGGCGCTGTACAAGCGCTGTACAAGGGGCGCTCTACGTACAGCGCCCAAGGCAAATATGAGGCCAACTTATCAAAATGACCACACCTTGTTTTGGCCCCCTATATATATGCCACTTTGACTTTAGGTGAATAACAAGAGTTCATATTCAGATTCCATACTTAGGATATTTTTCAAAGAGAAGAAAAATTCCAAAGAACTCATTTTTAGTTTACTCAAACACTTTTTCATGATCATCAATCATCATCTAGCATCATCCTTGATCATCTAGATGACATCTTGCATGGATTCTTCATCATACTTTGCTTGGTAAGCTTTTCACTAATATCTTACATATTTTGTGTTTTTCTTAACAAGCAATCTCAATTTAGTACTTGTATAATTTTCATATATCTTTTGATACAAGATTGAGATTAGTGTGATGTATGTTTGAGAAGTTGTATTGTGATAGCTAATTAGGTTTTGTGATTAATCTTGATTAGCTAAACTATTTGATTGAACATGTCATTTAGTTTTTAATATCTAGGATTGTTCTAATTGCATATTAATCATCTTAGATAAGCATATAGGGTTTCCCTTGCTCTATGTTGCATTTGGATATTCATATATTCATTTAGGGTTGTATTCTCTTCATAGAGAAAGTAAGTCTTGTGTGTAGCATCCGGGATTAGGTTGCTTAGATCACAAGGAAATTGGATTAGGTTCACTCATACCGGGATTAGGTAGGTGTGTGATTACTTCTGGAATTAGGTTGTAATCATTTTACACATTTAGTGGATTCGAGATTCGAGTGTGGCTTACTTACTAGCCCGTGGTTTTTCCCGTGAGGGTTTCCACGTAAAAATCAAGTGTTATTTAATTTCCGTATTTTATACTTGATTTATTGCTTTATCTATTTAGGGGTAATTTCGTAATTTTGACTAACACGAAAAATTGGGTAAAAAACTTAAAATCTATTCACCCCCCTCTAGATAGTTTTATACACACCGTGCTATAATTTGTTTCAATTGGTATCAGAGCGGTTTCGTAGACATACATAGGTGATCCTTGCTTATTTTGGTGTGTTTTGCATTTTGTGTGTTTTTTTTTATCATTCATACATTTGCATTCATTTCATTCATTCATAAACACTATGAGTGGAAACGGTGGAAATGGTGGTGGCAACGAAGGCGCTTCAAGCACAAGGCCTCCACTTCTTACCGGATTGAACTATTCCCAATGGAAAGGGAAGATGGAATCCTACATATGCCAAATTCATGACCGTGCATGGATGGCGGTGGAAGACGGATATGATCTACCCAAGATGACTCCCGATGGTGGAGGAGAAGAAGTATTGAAGCCTAAGGCGCAATGGAACGCGCAAGAGTTTGAGGCTTCAAAGTGGAATAGGAAGGCGATGCATGCATCTTGTGTGCTATGGATGAAAATCAATATAAATTGATTCAAAATACTAGGATAGCTAAGGAGGCTTGGGACATCCTAGAGATTGCACATGAGGGAACCGAAGTGGTGAAGGACTCTAAGCTTCAAGTCCTCCAAACTCAATTCGAGATGCTTAAGATGGAGGAGAATGAGTGCTTCAACGACTTCGAGATCAAGTTGATGGATATAGTCAACCAAAGCCATCAACTTGGTGATCCATATTCGGATAGAAGAATCAAGCAAAAGATTATGAGATCTCTACCCGATAGGTTTGAATCGAAGGTGACGGCTTTAGAAGAAAATAGTGGATATAAGGATATGAAGCCGAGTGAGGTGATTGGGAGACTTCTAGCTTATGAGTCTAGGAAAGGGCCTATCTCCACACCTACTAAAAAGCAAAAAGGAATTGCTTAAAAAACCTCCAAGGATGAAAAGGAGGCAAAGAAGGTTGACTCGGATGAAGAACTTGCCTTGTTTGTAAAAAGGTTCAACAAAGTTATGAAGTTTAGAAGAAAGGGCTTTGGATCAAAAGGCCAAGATGTGAAGAAAAAGGGCTCTTTCAAGAAGTTTGAACCTAGGCAAGAAAGGACCGAAAGGAAAGGGGTCCGATGTTTCGAGTGTGGTGGCATAGGTCACTTTGCCCCCGAATGTGCAAATCACAATGAGAGGAAAAAGGGAAAAGTGATGGCCGCCACTTGGAGTGGAAGTAGTGATAACTCCTATGAGGGAGATGAGTCTTCGGATGATGAAGAGCTCATGGCTAATCTCCTAGCTTTTGCCTCCTCCCATAAAAGCAAAAGTGCTAGTGAGAGAGAGGAAATGAGTCAAGAGGAAAATGACTTAAGTGAAGAAGAAAGTGATTCCTCTTCTAACTCCATAAATGGATTTGTGGAGAAAAAGGTGCTTGCTAAATATCATGCCGAGTTTAATGAGTTAGCAATCAATAGCACAAGAAAGATCAAGATGTTGAGAGAAGAAAATCTTGAGCTTGCATCTCATAATGACCACTTAGGTGAACAAGTGGAAAAATTCAAGAAGATGGAAGATAAGCTAAGAGAGGAGTTAGTCTTATCTAGGAGGAATGAAGAAAGTCTAAAGAGGGAGCTTGAAGAAGTTAGAGATTCTATGACTAGGATGGATTCTAGCACCAAGAAGCTTGACCATATGCTTGGTGTTGGAAAGAGTCCATGTGACAAGAGGGGTCTTGGGTATGAAGATGACAAGAAGATCTCAACCTCTAACAAGACCGTGTTTGTCAAAGGTTTGAAGAGCGAAGAAACTTCATATGTGCAAATTCCTAGGAAGAAGTTAGAAGTAGGACAATGTTCAAATGCACAAGTGAAGATGGGGCTAAGAAGACAAACTCAAGCTCAACCCCCTAGGGTCCCTCAAGCCAATATTCCTCCACAATTGGCTCACAAAGGAAAGAGACCTATCATGCAACCTCAAGCTAGGAAGCAATCTAGACCGGTTCAACAACGAAGAAGGATTGAACCCTTTCATCCATAAAGACAAGGACAAGGTATGATTCCTTATTTTACTTCTATATGTCACTTTTGTGGATTTGATGGTCATATTAGACCACATTGCTTTCGATATATAAAAATGTGCAAAACTAGAAGCATGATAGAGAAGAAAAAGAAAAAAGCCATGATGCATGTTCCTAGGAATGATAATATGATTATGCATGATCCTAGAACATCTAGAGCCCATGTACCAAAGACCACTAAGAAAGCAAATATTGTTTCTAGGTGGATTAGAAAGAATGAAAATGTTTGCCATGTTGCTCAAATTGCCTTGAAGGCAAATTCTTCTAATTTTTGGTATTTAGATAGTGGGTGCTCTAGGCACATGACGGGAAACAAGAGTTTTTTCGAGACTCTTGTCATGGAGGAAGGAGGATATGTCACTTTTGGTGATGGATCCAAAAAAAAAGTTGTAGGGAAAGGAACCATTTCCGTTCCCGAATTACCCTCCTTATCCAATGCTTTATTTGTTGATGGCTTGAAAGCCAATTTAATAAGCATTTCACATCTAAGTGATGAAAGATATTCCGTCTTGTTTTGTAAAGATGATTGCTCGATCCTAAAGCCCGATGGACAAACCTTATTGAAAGGTATGAGATCTAGCGACAATTGCTATTGTCGTGAAGCTAGAATAGTCTCAAACAATGTGTCCATGGATGAGCAAATAGAGTTGTGGCATAAAAGACTTGGCCACATGAACTTTAGGGATTTAAGAACCCTTGGAAAGTTCGAGTGTGTGCGTGGCCTCCCTAAGCTTGGGAAGAAAGCCAATGGTATTTGTGGACCTTGCCAACAAGGAAAACAAACTAAAAGCATGCACAAAAAGGGCAAGTATCTCTCCACCAAGGAGCCCCTAGAGCTTCTCCACATGGATCTCATGGGTCCTATGCAAACCGAGAGTTTAGGTGGAAAGAGATACATTTTTGTTTGTGTTGATGATTTCTCTAGATTTACATAGACATATTTTCTTAGAGAAAAATTCGAAACTTTTGATAAGTTTAAAATGCTTTGTACTAAAATACAAAATGAAATGAATTCTAACATTAAAAGCATTAAACGGATTAGAAGTGACCATGGGAGGGAATTTGAGAATGCCTCATTTGAAAGCTATTGCAATAGCTTAGGCATCTCCCATGAGTTCTCGGCTCCTAGGACACCTCAACAAAATGGAGTTGTTGAGAGGAAGAATAGGGTCCTTCAAGAGATGGCCCGTGTGATGTTGCTTAGCAACAATGTCCCTAGGAACCTATGGGTCGAAGCCGTCAATACGGCTTGCTATATAGGGAATCGTGTTTTCCTAAGGCCCGGATCTAGAAACACCTCCTATGAGTTATGGAAGGGTAGGAAGCCAAATGCTAGCTACTTCCACACATTTGGAAGCAAATGCTACATTTTAAATAATCGTGATCAACTTGGCAAGTTTGATGCTAAGAGTGATGAGGGTATCTTTATTGGCTATGCCTTGAATAGTAGAGCCTATAGAGTTTTCAACTTGAAGACTCGAACCGTCATGGAATCATCGAATGTTGTTATTGATGATACAAGGCTCAAGTCTCATGACCATGAGGAGGAGGAAGTTTTAGAGGATGACTCTCCTTTGGAGAGGGTTGTGGTGACTCCCAATGTTGGGACGTCCAATGACATTAATGAAGTCACACAACCTATTACTAGAGTCCCTCTCTTGGACTCTAATGAACCCGCTCCATGGGTTAGAAGGCACCATAACAAAGAGGATGTTATTGGAGATGTGAATGAGGGTGTTAGAACTAGGCGTCAAATAGCTAATCTTATTAGCTACACATGCCACACCTCTCAAATTGAACCCAAAAAGGTTGAAGAAGCCTTAAATGATGAATTTTGGGTTCTTGCCATGCAAGAAGAGCTAAACCAATTCGAAAGGAATGAGGTTTGGACTCTAGTTCCTAGGCCTAAGACCACTAATGTCATAGGCACTAAATGGATATTTAGGAACAAATCCGATGAGGATGGCAACATAGTGCGGAACAAGGCTAGACTTGTAGCACAAGGGTATTCTCAAATTGAGGGTATCGACTTTGAGGAGACATTTGCTCCCGTTGCCCGTTTAGAGTCTATTAGGCTTCTCTTGTCCATTTCTTGTGTGCACAAGTTCAAATTGCACCAAATGGATGTCAAGAGTGCCCTCCTCAATGGCTTCTTGCAAGAGGAAGTGTTTGTTGAACAACCCAAGGGGTTTGTGGATGCTCACCACCCCAACCATGTCTATCGCCTCAAGAAGGCTCTATATGGGTTGAAACAAGCACCGAGGGCTTGGTATGAGCGCCTCACTCAATTTCTTGTTGACAATGACTACACACGTGGTAGTGTTGACAAGACACTATTCATCAAAAGAAACAATGATGAGCTTTTCATAGCTCAAATATATGTTGATGATATAGTGTTTGGCTCCACCAACAACACCAAGGTCCAACAATTTGTTGATGTTATGTCTCATGAATTTGAGATGAGTCTTGTTGGTGAGCTTAGTTACTTCCTAGGTTTGCAAATTAGGCAATTAGATGTTGGGATTTTCATAACCCAAGCCAAATATGCCAAAAACCTAGTGAAGAAGTTTGGTTTAGAGAATGCCAAACATTGTGATACACCCATGAGTACCACTTTGAAGCTAAGCAAGGATGCTAGTGGTAAAAGTGTGGAACAAACGTTATATCGTGGCATGATAGGTAGCTTGCTTTATTTGACCGCAAGTAGGCCCGATATCTCCTTTAGTGTGGGTGTGGGTGTGGGTGTGTGTGCTAGGTACCAAGCGGATTCTAAGGAGTCCCATCTCTCTTTCGTAAAGAGAATCATTCGCTATGTGAATGGGACATCCAACTATGGGATTTGGTACTCTTTTGACACTAATGCTAGTCCTGTAGGCTTTAGTGATGCGGATTGGGTAGGAAATTGCGATGATAGGAAGAGCACATCGGGAGGTTGCTTCTTTCTAGGCAACAACTTGGTGTATTGGTTTTGCAAGAAGCAAAACTCGATTTCCTTGTCCACGGCCGAGGCCGAGTACATAGCCGCGGGGAGTGGATGCACACAACTCCTATGGATGAAGCAAATGCTAGTGGACTACGGATTCAACCAAGGTACTCTCACTCTCTTTTGTGATAACATGAGTGCTATTAATATTTCCAAGAATCCGGTACAACATTCTAGAACTAAACATATTGACATCCGCCATCACTTCATTAGAGAGCTTGTTGAAAATAAATGCATAGTACTTGAACATGTTGGTACTAATGATCAACTTGCGGACTTATTTACTAAACCCTTAGATGTTACTCGATTGAAAACTCTTAGTAGATCTATTGGGATATGTCTTGTGGAGTGATGTTGAAACAAATTATAGCATGGTGTGTATAAAACTATCTAGAGGGGGGGGGGGGGGGGGGGGGGGGGGTGTGAATAGATTTTAAGCTTTTTATCCAATTTTTCGTGTTAATCAAAATTACGAATTTACCCCTAAATAGATAAAGCAATAAATCAAGTATAAAATGCGGAAATTAAATAAGACTTGATTTTTACGTGGAAACCCTCACGGGAAAAACCACGGGCTAGTAAGTAAGCCACACTCGAACCTCGAATCTACTGAATGTGTAAAACGATTACAACCTAATCCCGGAAGTAATCACACACCTACCTAATCCCGGTATGAGTAAACCTAGTCCAATTTGCTTGCGATCTAAGCAACCTAATCCTGGATGCTACACACAAGACTTACTTTCTCTAAGAAGAGAATAACAACCCTAAGTGAATATATGAATATTCAAAATGCAACATAGAGCAAGGGAAACCCTATATGCTTATCTAAGATGATTAATATGCAATTAGAGCAATCCTAGATATCAAAACTAAATGACATATCAAATTAAATAGTTTAGCTAATCAAGATTAAGCACAAAACCTAATTAGCTATCAGAATACAACTTCTCAAACATACATCATACTAATCTCAAACTTGTATTCAAAGTATATAAAATAACATACAAGTAATTAAATGAGATTGCTTGTTAAGAGAAACACAAAATATGTAAGATATTAGTGAAAAGCTTACCAAGCAAAGTATGATGAAGAATCCATGCAAGATGTCATCTAGATGATCAAGGATGATGCTAGATGATGATTGATGATCATGGAAAAGTGTTTGAGTGAACTAAAATTGAGTTCTTTGGAAGTTTTCTTCTCTTTGAAAAATCTCCTAAGTATGGAATCTGAATATGAACTCTTGTAATTGACCTAAAGTCAAAGAGACATATATATAGGAGGCCAAAACAAAGTGTGGTCGTTTTGATAAGTTTGCCTCAATATTGCCTTGGGCGCTGTACGTAGAGTGCCTCTTGTACAGCGCTTGTACAGCGCCCTAACTCTGTTCTCACGGGAAAACAGAGTGGCGCTGTACGTAGAGCGCTTTGTACAGCGCTTTGTACAGCGACCCAACAGCGACCGAATTAAATCGATCAGGTCTGAACAGCGCTCAATGGGCGCTGTTCGTACAGCGCTTCTGTAGAGCGCTTTTGGGAGCGCCCAATGCAAAAATGCAATCCTAAGTCTAAGCATGACAATGCAATTGGATATGCAAGATGCAATCAAACTAACATGCAAGAAGAGATGTTAATGAACATTAATGCACAAAAAATAAGACACACAACATACAAGTATTAAACATATGCATGAGTTGTGAGTGTGTGCAACTATCTCTTCAAGACAAGTAAGCACAAAGAAATATACCTTCGGTGCTTATCAACACAAGGTCTTCAAAGGGCTTCGAACACTAAACCCGATACCTAGGCTACCCTTACAAAGAACCCCAATATGTGGTTTGTCCACGAAATGAGCCAATCAACAAATGGGAACCTTACAGATGTTCTATGATTGACCCCATATGGGGAACTCAAGCAAAGAGAGTTATTTTGCATTCTTGTTTCTTACAAAAAATTCTAAATAACTTATGCCTCTTCTTTTAATTGTTTGAGTAAACTTGGTTGCACATATGTATATATGTTTTCAAATCAATAAGTGTGAACCTTGCTTGTTTACAATCCATGTCATATTTATGTTCAAACATGCATTTTTGGACTAGGAGATGTATGTAGGAAGTATGATTTGAATGACCCATGATTATCTCCATGACATGATGATTCTTTAATAACATGCTAATGTCAAATGAAAAAGCATGAAGTTCATATAACATGCTCACATGAAAAGCATGAATTGATGATTGCATATTCTTAAAATGCAAAACTTGTGTGAAAGCTTATGAGACTCAAAATGAATAAAGGATCTTGTATCCATTCAAAGGAATTTATATTCCAAATGTCTCTCTTTCTTTATTCGTTGACCATGGCTACTATCATACGGATATCTTATCCGGAAAAATAAAAAAGGGTGCAAAGTCGCTCATGCCATGTTTCACTTATAAAGTTGGATATAGTTTCTCTTAAATTGAAATCAATATATTCTATATCCTTGCTTTACTCATGACTTTGGTGAAATTGGTTTGAATTCCTATTAGAAACCTTTGTCATTTGCTTTGCTAAATACCATTGTATTTTGGACTTGAATGCTACATGTCTTGTATGCAAAGCATGTTTGATTCACACATTTTCTCACAAATAAATCTCCTTGTCTCTCTCAAATTAATTGAGATACATAAAGTGACTTATATTAATTATGCTAATCTTGCATGCTACTATCTCTCGTTGCTATGAGTGACCCGGTTGGGGACTACTCCTTTGCCTATATCATGACAAAAAGGGGGAGTAGTATATGGTAAGTGGAGTTGCAAATATAGAAGCAATTGTGCATATTGGGGAGAACATTCATTGAGGGGGAGTAACCCGTTGAGGGGGAGCATTGCATACACTAAATTTTATCATGTTGTGCCTAATTTTTTTTAAATGCAAATGCTTGTTTTTGTTCTCACTTGATTCATCTCACTTTTTACTTGTATTGGAATTGTTAGAAACTTTCTTTTCAGAGCTTGATTATTCTACAAGAGATTGAAGACGTGATGTTTTATTTTCTTATCTCTTTGTACTATAGAGTATCATAGTTTTCCCGTTGTTTATATTTTAATGTGAGGAGTCAATGTGAGTGGTGGTTTTGTCACGAAATAGCCAAAGGGGGAGATTGTAAGGTTCCCATATTCTTCTCAGGCTCAATTCGGCGGCCTGGCCACTGATTGAAACCGCTGATCGGTGCGTTTCAGGGGCAAACTTGTCTTTTCACATGCTCTGTTTTTCATGCCTATAAATACATCACTTTCTCTTGTTCTGAATGTGACTCTTTAATCATCAAGAACCCTACTTTTAAAAGAGAGATTTTTAAGAGAGAAAGCAATCAAGTTGGCTCATTTAAACACTCAAACCAAAATTCATATGCATCAAAATTCATCTAGCATCTTCTAACATATCTAGGATGCTTGCTTGCATGGGTCTTTCATCATCACACTTGTCTTGGTAACTTTTTCACTATTATCACATATAATTAGTGTTTTATTTATTATGGCATCTCTTTCATTACTTGATTGTTCTTAGATTAGATTCTAATATTCAAGATAGAGATTGTTGTGTTGATTTGATTAAGTGTTGTATTGTGATAGATATCTAGGTTTTTATAATCTATGATTATCTAAGCTATTTGACATGTCATTTAGTTATTAATATCTAGGATTGTTTTTATTGCAAAATCATCATCCTAGATAAGCATATAGGGTTCCCTTGCTCTATGTTGCATTTTGGATATTCACATATTCACTTAGGGTGTTAATCTCTTCTTAGAGAATTAAGTTTTGTCTTGTGTTGTGACCGGGATTAGGTTGCTTAATTCGCAAGCAATTGGACTAGGTTCACTCATATCGGGATTAGGTAGGTGTGTGATTACTTCCGGGATTAGGTTATAATTTTATCACATTTAGTGGATTCGAGGTTCGTGCGTGGCTCACAAAACAGCCTGTGGTTTTTCCCGTGAGGGTTTCCACGTAAAAATCAAGTGTGATTTACATTCTGCATCATATTACACTTGTATGTCTTTTTGACTAGTTAGGGGCATTTTCATAAAATTGACTTATATGCAAAAATTGGGTAATAACGATTAAAATCTATTCACCCCCCCCCCCCCCCCCCCCCCCTCTAGATTAATATTTAACACACCGTGAGAACTTTCAATTAGTATCAAAGCGGGTTCATAGATATACTTAGGTGATCCTTGCTTATTTTGGTGTGTTTTTACATTTGTGTGATTTTTGTTCATTCATACATTCTGCATACAATTCATTTCATTCATATTTTACAATGAGTGGAAACGGTGCCAACAACGAGGGGGCTTCTAGCACAAGACCTCCTCTTCTTACCGGATTGAACTATTCCCAATGGAAAGGGAAGATGGAATCCTACATATGTCAAATTCACGACCGTGCGTGGATGGCGGTGGAAGTTGGATATGATCTACCCATGATGACTCCTATGGGTGGAGGAGTAGAAGTATTGAAGCCTAAGGCGCAATGGAACGCGCAAGAGTTTAAGGCTTCAAAGTGGAATAGGAAGGCGATGCACGCCATCCTTTGTGCAATGGATGAAAATCAGTATAAGCTAATTCAGAATACTCAAATCGCGAAAGTGGCTTGGGACATCTTACAAGTTGCACATGAAGGAACCGAGGTGGTGAAGGAACCGAGGTGGTGAAGGAATCCAAGCTTCAAGTCCTCCAAACTCAATTCAAGTTACTTAGGATGGGAAAGGATGAATACTTTAATGATTTCGAAATCAACTTAATGGATATCATTAATCAAAGTCACCAACTTGGAGACTGGTATTCGGATAGGAGAGTTAAGCAGAAAATTATGAGGTCTCTCCCCGATAGGTTTGAATCTAAGGTAACGACTTTAGAAGAAAATAGTGGATATAAGGATATGAAGCCGAGTGAGGTGATTGGGAGACTTCTAGCTTATGAGTCTAGGAAGGGTCCTATCTCCACAACTCCTAAAAGTAAAAAGGAATTGCTTTGAAAGCCTCCAAGGATGAAAAGGAGGCAAAAAAGAATGACTCGGATGAAGACCTTGCATTATTTGTGAAGAGATTCAAGAGAGTCATGAAGTTCGAGAAAAAGGACTTTGGTTCCAAAAGTCAAAACTTCAAGAAAAAGGGTTCTTACAACAAGTTTGAGCCTAGGAAAGAGAAAACCGAAAGGAAAGGGGTCTGATGCTTTAAGTGTGGTGGGATAGGTCACTTTGCCCCCGAATGTGCAAATCACAAGGAGAAGAAAAAGGGAAAAGTGATGGCAGCCACTTGGAGTGAAAGTAGTGATGACTCCAATGAGAGAGATGAGTCTTCGGATGATGAAGAGCTCATAGCTAACCTCCTAGCTTTTGCCTCCTCCCACAAAAGCAAAAGTGCTAGTGAAAGAGAGGAAGAGAGTCAAGAGGAAAATGACTCAAGTGAAGAAGAAAGTGATTCCTCTTCTAACTCCATAAATGGATTTGTGGAGAAAAAGGTGCTTGCTAAATACCATGCCGACTTTAATGATTTAGCAATCAAGAGCACGAGAAAGATTCAAAGATTGAGAGAAGAAAATCTTGAACTTTCATCTCATAATGACCACTTAAGTGAACAAGTGGAAAGACTCAAGAAAATTGAAGATAAGCTAAGTATAGAGTTAGACTTATCTAAAAGGAATGAAGAAGGGCTTAAGAAGGAGCTTGAAGAAGTAAAAAAGTCTATGACTAGGATGGATTCTACCACCAAGAAGCTTGACTATATACTTGGTGTTAGAAAGAGTCTGTGTGACAAAAGGGGTCTTGCGTATGAAGATGGCAAGAAGATCTCAACCTCTAACAAGACCGTGTTTGTCAAGAGTTTGGGAGACGAAGAAGCTTCATTCGTGCAAACTCCTAAGAAGAAGTTAGAACTAGGACAATGTTTAAAGAATGCACAAGTGAAGTTGGTGCCAAGTAAGCAACCTCAAGCTCAACCCACTAAGGTCCCTCAAGCCAACATTCCTCCACAATTGGCTCACAAAGGAAAGAGACCAATCATGCAACCTCAAGCTAGGAAGCAAGTTAGACCGGTTCAACAACGAAGATGGATTGAACCCACTCAACCACAAAGACATGGACAAGCTCCCATGCATGCACAAGGACAAGGTATGATTCCTTATTTTATTCCTATTTGTCATTTTTATGGATTTGATTGTCATATTAGACCAAATTGCTTTCGATATATTAAAATGTGTAGAACACAAAGCATGATTGAAAAGAGAAATAATAGAGCCAAGATGCATGTTCCTAGGAATGATAAAATTGATGTGCATGATCCTAGGATAACTACAGCCCATGTACCAAAGACCACTAAGAAAGCTAATATTGTTTCTAGGTGGATTAGAAAGAATGAAAATGTTTGCCATGTTGCTCAAATAGCCTTGAAGGCAAATTCTTCTAATTTTTGGTATTTGGATAGTGGGTGCTCTAGGCACATGACGGGAAACAAGAGTTTCTTCGAGACTCTTGCTATGGAGGAAGGAGGATATGTCACTTTTGGTGATGGATCCAAAAAGAAAGTTGTAGGGAAAGGAACCATTTTCATTCCCGGTTTACCCTCCTTATCTAATGCTTTGTTTGTTGATGGCTTGAAAGTCAATTTAATAAGCATTTCTCATCTTAGTGATGAAGGATATTTTGTCATGTTTAGTAAAAATGATTGCTCTATCCTAAAGCCCGATGGACAAACCTTGTTGAAAGGAATTAGATCTAGTGACAATTGTTATTGTCTTGAAGCTAGAATAGTCTCAAACAATGTGTCCATGGATGAGCAAATAGAGTTGTGGCATGAAAGACTTGGCCACATGAACTTTAGGGATTTACGAACCCTTGGAAAGTTCAATTGTGTGCGTTGCCTCCCTAAGCTTGGGAAGAAAGCCAATGGTGTTTGTGGACCTTGCCAACAAGGAAAACAAACCAAAAACATGCATAAAAAGGGCAAGTATCTCTCCACCAAGGAGCTCCTAGAGCTTCTCCATATGGATCTAATGGGTCCTATGCAAACCGAGAGTTTAGGTGGAAAGAGATACATTTTTGTTGGTGTAGATGATTTCTCTAGGTTCACATGGACATATTTTCTTAGAGAAAAATCTGAAACTTTTAATAAGTTTAAAATGCTTTGTACTAAAATACAAAATGAAATGAATTCTAACATTAAAAGCATTAAACGGATTAGAAGTAACCATGGGAGGGAATTTGAGAATGCCTCTTTTGAAAGCTATTGCAATAGCTTAGGCATCTCCCATGAGTTTTCGGCTCCTAGGACACCTCAACAAAATGGGGTTGTTGAGAGGAAGAATATGGTCCTTCAAAAGATGGCCTGTGTGATGTTGCGTAGCAAAAATGTCTCTAGGAACCTATGGGCCGAAGCCGTCAATACGGCTTGCTATATAGGGAATAAAGTTTTCCTAAAGCCCGGATCTAGAAATACCTCCTATGAGTTATGGAAGGGTAGGAAGCCAAATGTTAGCTACTTCCACACATTTGGAAGCAAATGCTACATTTTAAATGACCGTGATCAACTTGGCAAATTTGATGCTAAGAGTGATGAGGGTATTTTTATTGGCTATGCCTTGAATAGTAGAGCCTATAGAGTTTTCAACTTGAAAACTCGAACCGTCATGGAATCATCCAATGTTGTCATTAATGATACAAAGCTCAAGTTATTAATGAAGGTTAAGTAGGCCCTCTTTAGATCGAAAGATAACTGGCCGTTTTGTAAGTTATTAATGAATGTTACGACGATGGCCTCGTTATTTGCACTTTCGATCTCTGATACTTCTTGACTGAACCTTCCCAGGTACTTCTTGAGTGACTCGTCTTTTCCTTGTTTGAGCTGGGAGAGGTAAGCCGCCGACTTCTTCTTGTGCATCCCGAGGAATTGCCTTGAGAACGCCCTACTTAACTTGTTGAAGCTTCCTATGCTCGCTGTGGGCAATCTCCCAAACCATCGAGAGCCTAAATCACCGAGCATCTACGGAAAGTTAAGGCACAGCAGAGCGTCATTCTGAATGTATTGGGCCATGGCACTCTTATATCTCCTGACATGCTCTTTTGGATCCATGTCCTTTTTAAACTGTTCCACGTGGGGTATCCTGAATCTTTCCAGGAAGGGCATCCGTAGGACGTCGTTGGTGAAAGGGTTGTCCAACTCATCATCCGATAGCTCATTGTGTCTGTAACGCCTAACTAGAGCATCCATCTGCCGCCTGTTATTCTGAACTTCTTGGGTCAGACTTTGTATGAGTATGTCTTTATCGCTCTTCAGTTCTCCACTAGGATTGAAACTCTGACTAATGGTAAAACCTGGTCCTTGTTCTTCAGCATCCTATTTCTTAGTCTCATGGTCTAGGTCGTGCAACCGGTTCGTTCCCCTCTAGCGTTTTCGACGATGGTGCCGGTCACTTTCCCCATATGATGACGATCGATCCCTCCGATAGGTACGCCTACTGGATTGGTTTTGTCCTAGTTCTGTTTAATCGAAACTATGCTTCCTACGGGGGTGCTCGTCTTGATGGGGCTCTTCGCTAATCCGGGCTTATCTTTCTAACAAGGTTTCAGGCCGGTCAGTTGGGTTTCGACTCATCTTTAGTGGTGCATCTGGTGTTGGGCCAACTATTACGGAACGCAACCTGCCTTGCTGCTGTTCCGAGGTTTACAGGTTATAAGGTGAAATTAAGTCTTCCGTGGTGGAAAGAATAACCTCATGCCTAGCAGTATCGGTCACAAATTGTTGCAAAGACTCCCGGAACCACTGGGCGATCTCCTCGCTGGTTGGAGGAAATCGTTGAATGTCGGCCACGGCCGCTGATTGATTCTTGATCGTTTGGGAGACATCCGTGGGTCCTATGACGTTGAGAACGGTATCAACCCCCATCACGTCATTTGTTAACTCCTGGCTGTTTCTGGAACCACTACCATCTCCTTCGCCAGCCATTGTTTCACAAGGGATTTCAGAGTCAAGTTCTCCACCCTCTACTTCTAGCGCCAATTATTGACAGTGATTTCTCGTTGGTCAACCGGTCAACGATTTAGGTTAATGAAACCTTCAAATATAAGTGTAATAAGAAGCGTAATGAAAACAAGCGATAAAGGGAACAAGATACGTGGTAAAACTCTGATGATCGGAGAAACGTCCACGGGTTATTGCCTTAGCAATTGAATCAAATCCACTATTTCGTAAAGTAATACACACTCTCGTCTCTCTCTTTCTCGCTAAGATTTTCACCTCCTTTTTCCATGTTTTTGCAGGTGTATTTATACATGGTGTCACTAGGGTTTGGAATCGTGGCGTACAAGTAAAGGATTACAGAGTTGTTTTAGGATTCTTTTCCTATTTGGTGTTTATCACGTGTTTAATGCTATTGATTCTGAATTTTCTTAGGACTGATATATCATAGAGAAGATCTGTTTGTTTCCTTGTTGGACTTCTGGTGGTTGTAAAGTAGTTGACTTGTGATTGCTTACTACGGTTATATATCTTGTATGCGGTGGAGAATCCCTTAATATGTGGTTTTTCTTGTTTACACTGAGCAGAGCCGAACATACATGGTCATCTACTCAGCCTACTCGGCCTTACTCGGCTCAGCTAGCCTTGTTTGTTGCCTTATTAATTCTGTGTCGGTGCCACATGGCCTATCCACATGGGATGCCTGTGTGTCCTTTGACTGATCCTTTGACTCCTTGCTTTCGTGGCAAGATCGGTCCACGTTGTCTGGTGACGCGTCTTCTTGGCGAATATTATGTACAACAATATATATTTGAAATATCCAACTCTCTACTACTTACTCACTATTCTAATAAAATTTAAATATATATTAAAAAAAAATAGAAGAAACCTAGAGTTATATAAACGGGGAATCACACAAACTTACCCTGGTTATATACATAATAAGACAAAAACCCACAGAAAAATCATAATGACACTCACACCCCTTTGACCCTATTGACTCACGGTCGGCCACCTGTTGACCACCGTTTGTTTGTCATAGACAATGGGCAATGTTGTCTCTTTGTAATATATAAACAATAAAGTAATATAAAATTCAAAAACAAAATAAAAACAATTTTTTAAATAGCTCTCCACCATCCATATCAAGATGGATGGTGATGGCCGATGGTGGAGATGAATTGAAAATTAGAATAAAAAATTGATGGAGAATGGAGATCCAATTAAATTCCACAATGCTTTCAAAATAAATTAAGTACTTGTTTGGTTGAGCTTTCTACTGCCTCAAAAGGTCTACCAATGTCTATTTGAGTTTTTTAGAGTTGTTTGGTTGGGCTTTTGAGATTGTCTATTTTAAATTGAATAGAGGCTAGTAGAGTTTAAACCTCTACTAGGCAAAAGCTCATGGGGAGGTGCTTCTCCAAATAGACCTTTTTTTTTTTTTAAAGTCTACCAACCACGCATCTATAATTTTTTTTTTTCAAAAACTCTATTTCTAATAGATCTACTGCAAGTAGATCTTTTACCAATAGAGGTTTTTCAAAAGCCCAACCAAACAAGCTCTAAATTCCACACAAAAAAAAAAATAATAAAAATAAAAAATTTCACAAATCAATCCCAAAAATAAAATCCACAAATCTCATTCGACAATTATATCTTCTTCTCCAATCAATTCCAAGAAAAAGCCAAAATAATCTGGAAAAAAATAAAAATAAAAATAAAAATAAAAATAAAAATAAAAATCAAATCCAAACACTGAAACACACATTCATCGATAAAAATCCATCTTCAATATGTTAAAAATTACATTCAAGCTGTGTGATATTCCCTTGTCGAGCTAATAATCTTCGCAAGCGAAATATCCAAAACACAACAATAACAATCACCTAGTTTGCATGTTGAGTCTCTAATCGTGTTGCAATACTTGTGATCGTGCTCCAAATATTCACATTTAGCGCTCCCTTTTCCTATCGTTTGTGTTCGTTTCCAAGCACTTTTGTGTATACAATGTGTGGATTAGCTATGTGTAGTTAAATATCCCTCAGAGAAGGTGTTTGTACCTAAACGGAAGAAAATAGGGAAATTCAGGGGCAATTATGTCATTATAGAGAATCAAGGGTCAAAGTGCAAACCTGCAGCATGTATTGTATATTTGGTGATTAGAGAAGAGATCAGGGGACCTTATTGTAATTTGCTTGACAAAGCACAGCAGCGCGCCACGTCACTAAGTGAAACGATGCGTTTTGGCGCATGTTGCTGACATCATCGTGATGTCATGCTGACGTCACGAGTCATCAACCTCAGATGAAGCAGAACAGACCCGCGTGATGCGACCCGACTTTAAACCCGACTCTCTAGACCATTTTTCATCATCGTTTCTGGCAGTTTTCCGCCCAAATCGACTGTCGACGCTTCTCCAGTCAGATTGCCACCCATTTCAGGCCACCATGCACTGATTTCTCTCTCCTCCAAATCTTCAAAGTCTCCATGGCCATGCAAGCTTGGAAGCTCATCCCAGCGGCTTCTTTCACGCAAGCAAGACATTCCAAACCAGCGAAACTCTACGACTTCATGCCGAGGGAAAGAACCCGTGAGCCGGGGAGTGTGAACTCATGGCCAACTTTCAGAAATCTTTGCGACTTCCGTCGGAGTGAAAAAACCCGCGAGGCAGGGGTCTTGAACCCGCGAACACACCGACTTAGGAGGATATTGATGACTTTTCATTCCCATTCATGCCCAAAACATTTCCCTCTATATATACATCTCTTTGCCTCTCTTTTAAGTGTTCTACAGCCTTGCTCTAAGAAACCCTTTTTAGATTCAACACCACAAAAGAGAGAGAACAACCTTCAAGCTTCCATGGAGGATATTCTTCCATGGAAAGCCTTCCATGGAGGATTAGATACCAAGAGAAAGGAGGGCTCGTGTGTCGAGCTATGGAAGTTCATAGTGTTAGGTTCCCATTTGTTGATTGGCTCATTTCGTGGACAAACCACATGTTGAGGGTTCTTTGTAAGGGTAGCCTAGGTATCGATGCTATTGCTCAACCCCCTTGAAGACCTCGTCTTGATAAGCACCGAAGGTAAATTTCTATATCCTTACTTTTCTTTAAAGAGATTAGTTGCACACACACACTTGACATACATTGCATATGTGTGCATTCTATTCACTTGTCACATTTCACACTTGCACTTATGTGTTATATTTTGTTATGTGTAATTGTGTCTTGTTGTCTTGTAATTCGTTTCCCGATAGTTTTCGGAAACGTCCACGCATGCACTAGAACGTGCTTGGTTTAGCGCGAGGACCGCCTACGGAGAATGCCCTTGGCTTCTCCTTGGTTTTCACCTTTGTTGTTGATCGGCGGTTATGATCGGTGGCCTGGCTGCCGAATGAAACCGCCGTTTGCTTCCAGCAGTATATGGTGCAATTCTGTGGTTATGATCGGTGGGCTCGACCGTCGTTCGAAACCGCCGTTCAAGACCTGATTGATTTTATCTCTCGGCCTAATTCGGCGGTTGAAACGGCGGTCCCGAATGAAACCGGCGTTTTCACACCTGATTGATTTTTAATCTCAGGTTTGATTCGGCGGTTGGATCGGCGGTCACGAAACCGCCGAATGAAACCGCCGTTGGTCCCCTGTTCCTCTCGGGCCAATTCGGCGGTTATGAATGGCGGCCTGGCCGCCGATTGAAACCACCGATCGGTGCCTTTCAGGAGCAAACTTGTCTTTTCACATGCTCTGTTTTTCATGCCTATAAATACATCACTTTCTCTTGTTCTGAATGTGACTCTTTGATCATCAAGAACCCTACTTTAAAAAGATAGATTTTTAAGAGAGAAAGCAATCAAGTTTGCTCATCAAACACTCAAGCCAAAATCCATTTGCATCAAAGTTCATCTAGCATTCTCTAGCATATCTAGGATGCTTGCTTGCTTGCATGGGTCTTTGATCATCACACTTGCTTTGGTAAGGTTTTCACTATTATCATACATAATTAGTGTTTAATTTATTATGGCATCTCTTTTATTACTTGATTGTTCTTAGATTATAATCTAATATTCAAGATAGAGATTGTTGTGTTGATTTGATTGAGTGTTGTTTTTATGATAGATATCTAGGTTTCTCTAATCTATGATTATCTATGCTATTTGACATGTCATTTAGCTTTAATATCTAGGATTGTTTTTAATTGCATATTCATCATCTTAGATAAGCATATAGGGTTTCCCTTGCTCTATGTTGCATTTGAATATTCATATATTCACTTAGGGTGTTAATATCTTTTTAGAGAATAAGTCTTGTGTTGTGACCGGGATTAGGTTGCTTAATTCGCAAGCAATCGGACTAGGTTCACTCATACCGGGATTAGGTAGGTGTGTGATTACTTCCGGGATTAGGTTGTAATCGTTTACACATTTAGTGGATTCGAGGTTCGAGTGTGGCTTACTTACTAGCCCGTGGTTTTTCCCGTGAGGGTTTCCACGTAAAAATCAAGTGTTATTTAATTTCCGCATTTTATACTTGATTTATTGCTTTATCTATTTAGGGGTAATTTCGTAATTTGGACTAACACGAAAAATTGGGTAAAAAGCTTAAAATCTATTCACCCCCCCTCTAGATAGTTTATACACACCGTGCTATAATTTGTTTCAATTGGTATCAGAGCGGGTTCCTAGACATACATAGGTGATCCTTGCTTATTTTGGTGTGTTGTGCATTTTGTGTGATTTTTGATCATTCATACATTTGCATTCATTTCATTCATTCATAAACATTATGAGTGGAAACGGTGGAAATGGTGGTGGCAACGAAGGTGCCTCAAGCACAAGGCCTCCACTTCTTATCGGATTGAACTATTCCCAATGGAAAGGGAAGATGGAATCCTATATATGCCAAATTCATGACCGTGCATGGATGGCGGTGGAAGACGGATATGATCTACCCAAGATGACTCCCGATGGTGGAGGAGAAGAAGTATTGAAGCCTAAGGCGCAATGGAACGCGCAAGAGTTTGAGGCTTCAAAGTGGAATAGGAAGGCGATGCATGCCATCTTGTGTGCTATGGATGAAAATCAATATAAATTGATTCAAAATACTAGGATAGCTAAGGAGGCTTGGGACATCCTAGAGATTGCACATGAGGGAACCGAAGTGGTGAAGGACTCTAAGCTTCAAGTCCTCCAAACTCAATTCGAGATGCTTAAGATGGAGGAGAATGAGTGCTTCAACGACTTCGAGATCAAGTTGATGGATATAGTCAACCAAAGCCATCAACTTGGTGATCCATATTCGGATAAGAGAATCAAGCAAAAGATTATGAGATCTCTACCCGATAGGTTTGAATCGAAGGTGACGGCTTTAGAAGAAAATAGTGGATATAAGGATATGAAGCCGAGTGAGGTGATTGGAAGACTTCTAGCTTATGAGTCTAGGAAAGGGCCTATCTCCACACCTACTAAAAAGCAAAAAGGAATTGCTTTAAAAACCTCCAAGGATGAAAAGGAGGCAAAGAAGGTTGACTCGGATGAAGACCTTGCCTTGTTTGTAAAAAGGTTCAACAAAGTTATGGCCGCCACTTGGAGTGGAAGTAGTGATGACTCCTATAAGGGAGATTAGTCTTCGGATGATGAAGAGCTCATGGCTAATCTCCTAGCTTTTGCCTCCTCCCATAAAAGCAAAAGTGCCAGTGAGAGAGAGGAAATGAGTCAAGAGGAAAATGACTCAAGTGAAGAAGAAAGTGATTCCTCTTCTAACTCCATAAATGGATTTGTGCAGAAAAAGGTGCTTGCTAAATATCATGCCGAGTTTAATGATTTAGCAATCAAGAGCACAAGAAAGATCAAGATGTTGAGAGAAGAAAATCTTGAGCTTGCATCTCATAATGACCACTTAGGTGAACAAGTGGAAAAATTCAAGAAGATGGAAGATAAGCTAAGAGAGGAGTTAGTCTTATCTAGGAGGAATGAAGAAAGTCTAAAGAGGGAGCTTGAAGAAGTTAGAGATTCTATGACTAGGATGGATTCTAGCACCAAGAAGCTTGACCATATGCTTGGTGTTGGAAAGAGTCCATGTGACAAGAGGGGTCTTGGTATGAAGATGACAAGAAGATCTCAACCTCTAACAAGATCGTGTTTGTCAAGGGTTTGAAGAGCGAAGAAACTTCATATGTGCAAATTCCTAGGAAGAAGTTAGAAGTAGGACAATGTTCAAATGCACAAGTGAAGATAGGGCCAAGAAGGCAAACTCAAGCTCAACCGTCCCACAAGCCAACATTCCTCCACAATTGGCTCACAAAGGAAAGAGACCTATCATTCAACCTCAAGCTAGGAAGCAATCTAGACTGGTTCAACAACGAAGAAGGATTGAACCCCTTCATCCACAAAGACAAGGACAAGGTATGATTCCTTATTTTACTCCTATATGTCACTTTTGTGGATTTGATGGTCATATTAGACCACATTGCTTTCGATATATAAAAATGTGCAAAACTAGAAGCATGATAGAGAAGAAAAAGAAAAGAGCCATGATGCATGTTCCTAGGAATGATAATATTATTATGCATGATCCTAGGACATCTAGAGCCCATGCACCAAAGACCACTAAGAAAGCTAAGATTGTTTCTAGGTAGATTAGAAAGAATGAAAATGTTTGCCATGTTGCTCAAATAGACTTGAAGGCAAATTCTTCTAATTTTTGGTATTTAGATAGTGGGTGCTCTAGTCACATGACGGGAAACAAGAGTTTCTTCGAGACTCTTGTTATGGAGGAAGGAGGATATGTCACTTTTGGTGATGGATCCAAAAAGAAGGTTGTAGGGAAAGGAACCATTTCCGTTCCTGGATTACCCTCATTATCCGATGTTTTATTTGTTGATGGCTTGAAAGCCAATTTAATAAGCATTTCACATCTGAGTGATGAAGGATATTCCGTCTTGTTTTGTAAAGATGATTGCTCGATCCTAAAGCCCGATGGACAAACCTTATTGAAAGGTATGAGATCTAGCGACAATTGTTATTGTCTTGAAGCTAGAATTATCTCAAACAATGTGTCCATGGATGAGCAAATAGAGTTGTGGCATGAAAGACTTGGCCACATGAACTTTAGGGATCTACGGACCCTTGGAAAGTTCAATTGTGTGCGTGGCCTCCCTAAGCTTGGGAAGAAAGCCAATGGTGTTTGTGGACCTTACCAACAAGGAAAGCAAACTAAAAGCATGCACAAAAAGGGTAAGTATCTCACCACCAAGGAGCCTCTTGAGCTTCTCCATATGGATCTCATGGGTCCTATGCAAACCGAGAGTTTAGGTGGAACGAGATACATTTTTGTTTGTGTTGATGATTTCTCTAGATTTACATGGACATATTTTCTTAGAGAAAAATCCGAAACTTTTGATAAGTTTAAAATGCTTTGTACTAAAATACAAAATGAAATGAATTCTAACTGTAAGGATTCCCGTTGTTTTTTAATTGGCTTATTTCGTGATCAAACCATATGTGGGGATTCTTTGTAAGGGTAGTTTAGATGTTGTTGTTATTGCTTAGGCCCTTTGAAGACCTCATTATTGACAAGCACCAAAGGTAATACTCTAAGTGCTTACTTGTCTTGAAGAGATAGTTGCACACACTCACAACTCATGCATATGTTTAATCTTTGTATGTTGTGTTTCTTTTTGTTGTGCATCAATGCCTATTTACATCTCTTCTTGCATGTTATTATGATTGCATCTTGTGTTTATAACATCATAGCATTTAGGCTTTTAGGATGCATCTTAGTTTACCTTTGTTCCCCTTACATGATTGCTTGTGGGGTTCAAAGTTGTGGGCTGTGCGCTGGTCCTCCTGCGCCTGTCGTCCAGCGCCGCTCACCTGTACAAAACACCCAGTGGCGTGCCGCTGGTCGTGCGCTGGTCCACACCAGCGCAGTCCACCAGCGCAGATCGTCCAGTTCTCTATCGCCGATCGTGCGCTGGTCTACACCAGCGCAAGGCCACCAGCGCTGATCGCCCAGTATGGTTCTGCTGGTCTGGCGCCTGTGTAAGCGCATGTCGTCCAGCGCCAAAGCAAAAATGTGCGTGTGCGCTGGTCCTGCGCCTATCGTCCAGCGCAGGTCCACCAGCGCACAGAGCAATTTTCTGGCGCGTTTTCAAAACGACCTCACTTCACTTATGGCCTCTATATATATGCTAACTTGATTTTAGGTCATTTACAAGAGTTCTTATTCATGCTTCATACTTAGGATATTTTTCAAGAGAAGAAAAATACACAAAGAACTCATTTTTAATCACTCAAACACTTTTTCATGATCATCAATCATCATCTAGCATCATCTTAGATCATCTAGATGTCATCTTGCATGGAATCTTCATCATACTTTGCTTGGTAAGCTTTTCACTAATATCTTACATGTTTTGTGTTTCTCTTATCTAGCAATCTCAATTAATTACTTGTTTGTTATTTTGTATGCTTTGGATACAATATTGAGATGAGTATGATGTATGTTTGAGAAGTTGTATTGTGCTAGCATATTAGGTTTTGTGCTTAATATTGATTAGCTAAACTAATTGACATGTCATTTAGTTTTGATATCTAGGATTGTTCTTAATTGCATATTAATCATCTTAGATAAGCATATAGGGTTTCCCTTGCTCTATGTTGCATTTTGGATATTCACATATATTCACTTAGGGTTGCATTCTCTTCTAGAGAAAGTAAGTCTTGTGTGTAGCAACCGGGATTAGGTTGCTTAGATCGCAAGCAAATAGGACTAGGTTCACTCATACCGGGATTAGGTAGGTGTGTGATTACTTCCGGGATTAGGTTGTAATCGTTTGCACATTTAGTGGATTCGAGGTTTGAGTGTGGCTTACTTACATAGCCCGTGGTTTTTCCCGTGAGGGTTTCCACGTAAAAACCAAGTGTTGTTTTAATTTCCGCACCATATTACACTTGCTTGTTTATATTATCTTGAGGGCATTTTCATAATTTTGACTAACACAAAAAATTTGGTAAAAAGCGTAAAATCTATTGACCCCCCCTCTAGATAGCTTTATACACACCGTGCTATAATAAGTTTCAATTGGTATCAGAGCGGGTTCCTAGACATACATAGGTGATCTTTGCTTATTTTGGTGTGTTTTGCATTTTGTGTGATTTTTGATCATTCATACATTTGCATTCATTTCTTTCATTCATAAACACTATGAGTGGAAACGATGGAAATGGTGGTGGCCACGAAGGAGCCTCTAGCACAAGGCCTCCACTTCTTACCGGATTGAACTATTCCCAATGGAAAGGGAAGATGGAATCCTACATATGCCAAATTCATGACCGTGCATGGATGGCGGTGGAAGACGGATATGATCTCCCTATGATGACTCCCGCGGGTGGAGGACAAGATGTTTTGAAGCCTAAGGCGCAATGGAACGCGCAAGAGTTTGAGGCTTCTAAGTGGAATAGGAAGGCTATGCATGCCATTATGTGTGCTATGGATGAGAATCAGTACAAGCTTATTCAAAATACTCAGATTGCCAAAGTGGCATGGGACATCCTTCAAGTTGCACATGAGGGAACCGAGGTGGTGAAGGAGTCCAAGCTTCAAGTCCTCCAAACTCAGTTTGAGCTATTTAGGATGGGAGAGGATGAATGCTTCAATGACTTCGAAATCAAATTGATGGACATTGTAAATCAAAGCCATCAACTCGGAGACCCGTATTCGGATAGGAGAGTCAAGCAAAAAATTATGAGATCTCTCCCCGATAGGTTTGAATCCAAGGTGACGGCCATAGAAGAAAATAGTGGCTACATGGATATGAAGCCAAGTGAGGTGATTGGGCGTCTCCTTGCATATGAGTCTAGGAAGGCTCCTAGCACCACTACTCCTCCTAAGAAGTCTAAAGGAATAGCTTTGAAAGCATCTAAGGATGCAAAGGAGGCAAAGCATGAATCGGATGAAGACCTTGCCTTATTTGTGAAAAGGTTCAACAAGGTTATGGGGTTCAAGAAGAAGAAGGGATTTGGGTCAAGAGGACAAGATTTGAAGAAAAAGAGTTCCTTCAAGAAGTTTGAGCCTAGACAAGAGAGGACCGAAAGGAAAGGGGTCCGATGCTTTGAATGTGGTGGGATTGGTCACTTTGCCCCCGAATGTGCAAATCACAATGAAAAGAAGAAGAGCAAAGTGATGGCCGCCACTTGGAGTGGGAGTAGTGATGACTCCAATGAGGAAGATGAGTCTTCAAGTGAAGAAGAGCTCATGGCTAACCTCCTAGCTTTTGCCTCCTCACATAAGAGCAAAAGTGGTAGTGAGAAAGAGGAAATGAGTCAAGAGGAAAATGACTCAAGTGAAGTAGAAAGTGACTCCTCTTCTAGTTCCAAAAAGAAATTTGTGGAGCAAAAGGTGCTTGCTAAATACCATGCCGAGTTCAATGATTTAGCACTTAAAAGCACAAGAAAGATTGAGAGGTTGAGAGAAGAAAACCTTGAACTTTCGGTTCACAATGACCACTTAAGTGAACAAGTGGAAAGATTGAAGAGGAGAGAGGATAAGTTAATTGAGGAGTTAGACTTATCCAAGAGAAGTGAAGAAGGCTTGAAGAGGGAACTTGTAGAAGTTAAAGGGTCCTTGGCTAGGATAGATTCTAGCACCAAGAAGCTTGATCATTTACTTGGTGTTGGAAAGAGTCCAAGTGACAAGAGAGGTCTTGGGTATGATGATGGCAAAAAAATCTCAACCTCTAACAAGACCGTGTTTGTCAAGAGCTTGAAGAACGAAGAAACTTCATTTGTGCAACCTCCTAGGAAGAAGTTAGAAGTAGGACAATGTTCTAATGCTTAAGTGAAAATGGGGCCAAGAAGGAAATCTCAAGCTCAACCCCCTAGGGTCCCTCAAGCCAACACTCCTCCAAAATTGGCTCACAAAGGAAAGAGACCAATCATGCAACCTCAAGCTTGGAAGCAACCTAGACCGGTTCAACAACGAAGATGGATTGAACCCACTTATCCACAAAGACATGGACAAGCTCCCATACGTGCACAAAGGCAAGGTATGATTCCTTATTTCATCCCTATTTGTCACTTTTGTGGTTGTGATGGTCATATTAGACCAAATTGCTTTCAATATATTAAAATGTGTAGAAAACAAAGCATGATTGAAAAGAGAAAGAATAGAGCCAAGATGCATGTTTCTAGGAATGAAAATATTGATTTGCATGATCCTAGAAATAGTAGAGCACATGTACCAAAGACCACTAGGAAAGCTAAAATTGTTGCTAAGTGGATTAGAAAGAATGAAAATGTTTGCCATGTTGCACAAATAGCCTTGAAGGCAAATTCTTCTAATTTTTGGTACTTGGATAGTGGGTGCTCTAGGCACATGATAGGAAACAAGAGTTTCTTCGAGACTCTTGTTATGGAGGAAGGTGGAAATGTCACTTTTGGTGATGGATCCAAAAGAAATGTTAAAGGGAAAGGAACCATTTCCGTTCCCGGATTACCCTCTTTATCCAATGCTTTATTTGTTGATGGCTTGAAAGCCAATTTAATAAGCATTTCACATCTTAGTGATGAAGGATATTCCGTCTTGTTTTCTAAAGATTTTTGCTCAATCCTAAAACCCGATGGACAAACCTTGTTGAAGGGCATGAGATCTAGCGACAATTGTTATTGTCTTGAAGCTAGTATTGTATCTAATCATGTGTCCATGGATGAGCAAATTGAGTTGTGGCTTGAAAGACTTGGCCACATGAACTTTAGGGATCTACGGACCCTTGGAAAGTTCGAGTGTGTGCGTGGCCTCCCTAAGCTTGGGAAGAAAGCCAATGGTGTTTGTGGACCTTGCCAACAAGGAAAGCAAACTAAAAGCATGCACAAAAAGGGTAAGTATCTCACCACCAAGGAGCCTCTTAAGCTTCTCCACATGGACCTCATGGGTCCCATGCAAACCGAAAGTTTGGGTGGAAAGAGATACATTTTTGTTTGTGTTGATGATTTCTCTAGGTTCACATGGACATATTGTCTTAGAGAAAAATCCGAAACTTTTGATAAGTTTAAAATGCTTTGTAATAAACTTTAAAATGAAATGAACTCTAATATTAAAAGCATAAAACGGATTAGAAGTGACCATGAGAGGGAATTTGAGAATGCTACATTTGAAACCTTTTGTAATGGTTTAGGTATCTCTCATGAGTTTTTGGCTCCTAGGACACCTCAACAAAATGGAGTTGTTGAGAGGAAAAATAGGGTCCTTCAAGAGATGGCCCGTGTGATGTTGCTTAGCAACAATGTCCCTAGGAACCTATGGGCCGAAGCCGTCAATACGGCTTGCTATATAGGAAATAGAGTCTTCCTAAGGCCCGGTACTAGAAACACCTCCTATGAGTTATGGAAAGGCAAGAGGCCAAATGTTAGCTACTTCCACACTTTTGGAAGCAAATGCTACATTTTGAATGACCGTGATCAACTTGGCAAATTCGATGCTAAGAGTGATGAGGGTATCTTTATTGGCTATGCCTTGAATAGTAGAGCCTATAGAGTTTTCAATTTAAAGACTCTAAGTGTTATGGAATCATCCAATGTCGTATTTGATGATACTAGGCTCAAGTCTAATGATCATGAGGAGGAGGTTATTTTTAGTGATGGTTCTCCTTTGGAGAAGATTGTGGTGTCTCCTAATGTTGGGACATCTAATGTCAACAATGATGACACACAACCTATTGCTAGAGTTCCTCTCTTGGACTCTAAAGAACCCGCTCCATGGGTTAGGAAACTCCATGATAAAGAAGATATCATTGAAGAGGTAAATGAGGGTGTTAGGACTAGACGTCAACTTGCTAATCTTATTAGCTATACTTGCTACACCTCTCAAATTGAACCCAAAAAGGTTGAAGAAGCCTTAAATGATGAATTTTGGGTTCTTGCCATGCAAGAAGAGCTAAACCAATTCGAAAGGAATGAGGTTTGGACTCTAGTTCCTAGGCCTAAGACCACTAATGTCATAGGCACTAAATGGATATTTAGGAACAAATCCGATGAGGATGGCAACATAGTGCGGAACAAGGCTAGACTTGTAGCACAAGGGTACTCTCAAATTGAGGGTATCGACTTTGAGGAGACTTTTGCTCCTGTTGCCCGCTTAGAGTCCATTAGGCTTCTTTTGTCCATCTCTTGTGTGCACAAGTTCAAATTGCACCAAATGGACGTCAAGAGTGCCTTCCTTAATGGCTTCTTGCAAGAGGAAGTGTTTGTTGAACAACCTAAGGGGTTTGTGGATGCACACCACCCCAATCATGTTTATCGCCTCAAGAAGGCACTTTATGGGTTGAAACAAGCACCGAGGGCTTGGTATGAGCGCCTCACTCAATTTCTTGTTGACAACAACTACACAAGAGGTAGTGTTGACAAGACGCTATTCATCAAGAGAGACAATGATGAGCTTTTCATAGCTCAAATATATGTTGATGATATAGTTTTTGGCTCCACCAACAACACCAAAGTCCAACAATTTGTTGATGTCATGTCTCATGAATTTGAGAAGAGTCTTGTTGGTGAGCTTAGTTACTTCCTAGGTTTGCAAATTAGGCAACTAGATGATGGGATTTTCATATCCCAAGCCAAATATGCCAAAAACCTAGTGAAGAAGTTTGGTCTTGAAAAAGCCAAACATTGTGATACTCCTATGAGCACCACTTTGAAGCTAAGCAAGGATGCTAGCGGTAAAAGTGTGGACCAAACCTTAAATCGTGGCATGATAGGGAGCTTGCTCTATTTGACCGCAAGTAGGCCCGATATATCATTTAGTGTAGGAGTTTGTGCTAGGTACCAATCCGATCCCAAGGAGTCCCATCTCTCTTCGGTTAAGAGAGTCTTTCGATTTGTGAATGGGACTTCTAATTATGGGATTTGGTACTCATTTGACACTAATCCTAGTCTTGTAGGATATAGTGATGCAGATTGGGCAGGAAATTGTGATGATAGGAAGAGCACATCGGGCGGTTGCTTCTTTCTAGGCAACAACTTGGTGTCGTGGTTTTGCAAGAAGCAAAACTCGATTTCCTTGTCCACGGCGGAAGCCGAGTACATAGCCGCGGGGAGTGGATGCACTCAACTTATGTGGATGAAGCAAATGCTAGTGGACTACGGATTCAACCAAGGTACTCTCACTCTCTTTTGTGATAACATGAGTGCCATTAATATTTCCAAGAATCCGGTCCAACATTCTAGAACTAAGCATATTGACATCCGACATCACTTCATTAGAGAGCTTGTTGAAAATAAATGCATAGTACTTGAACATGTAGGTACTAATGATCAACTTGCGGACCTATTTACTAAACCATTAGATGCTACTCGATTTAAAACTCTTAGTAGATCTATTGGGATATGTCTTGTGGAGTGATGTGATTTACTTGACCCCATATGGGGAACTCAAGCAAAGAGAGCTATTTTGCATTCTTGTATCTTGCAAAAATTTTGAAATATCTTATGCCTCTTCTTTTGATTGCTTGAGTAAGCTTGGTTGTACATTTGTATATATGTTTTCAAATTCTATAAGTGTGAACCTTGCTTGTCTACAATCCATGTCATATTTATGTTCAAACATGCATTTTTGGACTAGGAGATTTACATAGGAAGTATGATGTGAATGACCTATAGTTATCTCCATGACATGATGATTCTTTTATAATATGCTTATGTCAAATGAAAAAGCATGAAATTCATACAACATGCTCTCATGAAAAGCATGAATTGATGATTGCATATTCTTAAAATGCAAAACTTGTGTGAAAGCTTATGAGACTCAAAATGAATAAAGGATCTTGTATCCATTCAAAGGAATTTACATTCCAAATGTCTCTCTTTCTTTATTAGTTGAACATGGTTACTATCATACGGATATTTATCCAGAAAAATCAAATAGGGTGCAAAGTCGCTCATGCCATATTTCGTTTATAAAGTTGGATATAGTTGCTCTTAAATTGAAATCAATAATCTCTACATCCTTGCTTTTCCCATGACATTGGTGAAATTGGTTTGAATTCTTATTAGAAACCTTTGTCATTTGCTTTGCCAAATACCATTGTATTTTGGACTTGAATGCTATATGTCTTGTATGCAAAGCATGTTGGATTCACACATTTTCTCAAAATAAATCTCCTTGTTTCTCTCAAATTAATTGAAGTGCATAAAGTGACTTATATGTATATGCAAATCTTGCATGCTTCTATCTCTCGTTGCTATGAGTGACCCGGTTGGGGACTACTCCTTTGCCTATATCATGACAAAAAGGGGGAGTAGGATATGGTAAGGGGAGGTGCAAAATATAGAAGCTATTGTGCACTTTAGGGAGAACATACATTGAGGGGGAGTAACCCGTTGAGGGGGAGCATTGCATTTATCATACATTGCATACATTTGGTAATGTTGTGCCTAAATTCTAAAAATGCAAATGCTTGGTATTGTTCTCACATGATTAATCTCACACTTTTCTTGTGTTGGAAATGTTAGAAACTCTTTTCAGGGATTGATTATTCTACAAGAGGATTGAAGACTTCAAGTTGCATTCTCTTATCTCTTTGTAATTTAGAATATCATTGTAGTCCCGTAGTTTCTATTTTTTTATGAGGAATCAATGTAAGTCATGGTTTTGTCACGAAATAGCCAAAGGGGGAGATTGTAAGGATTCCCGTTGTTTTTTAATTGGCTTATTTCGTGATCAAACCATATGTGGGGATTCTTTGTAAGGGTAGTTTAGATGTTGTTGTTATTGCTTAGGCCCTTTGAAGACCTCATTATTGACAAGCACCAAAGGTAATACTCTAAGTGCTTACTTGTCTTGAAGAGATAGTTGCACACACTCACAACTCATGCATATGTTTAATCTTTGTATGTTGTGTTTCTTTTTGTTGTGCATCAATGCCTATTTACATCTCTTCTTGCTTGTTATTATGATTGCATCTTGTGTTTATAACATCATAGCATTTAGGCTTTTAGGATGCATCTTAGTTTACCTTTGTTCCCCTTGCATGATTGCTTGTGGGGTTCAAAGTTGTGGGCTGTGCGCTGGTCCTCCTGCGCCTGTCGTCCAGCGCCGCTCACCGGCGCAAAACGACCAGTGGCGTGCCGCTGGTCGTGCGCTGGTCCACACCAACGCTGTCCACCAGCGCAGATCGTCCAGTTCTCTGTCGCCGGTCGTGCGCTGGTCTACACCAGCGCAAGGCCACCAGCGCTGATCGCCCAGTATGGCTCCGCTGGTCTGGCGCCTGTGTGAGCGCATGTCGTCCAGCGTCAAAGCAAAAATGGGCGTGTGCGCTGGTCCTGCGCCTGTCGTCCAGCGCATGTCCACCAGCGCACAGAGCAATTTTCTGGCGCGTTTTCAAAACGACCTCACTTCACTTATGGCCTCTATATATATGCTAACTTGATTTTAGGTCATTTACAAGAGTTCTTATTCATGCTTCATACTTAGGATATTTTTCAAGAGAAGAAAAATACACAAAGAACTCATTTTTAATCACTCAAACACTTTTTCATGATCATCAATCATCATCTAGCATCATCTTAGATCATCTAGATGTCATCTTGCATGGAATCTTCATCATACTTTGCTTGGTAAGCTTTTCACTAATATCTTACATGTTTTGTGTTTCTCTTATCTAGCAATCTCAATTAATTACTTGTTTGTTATTTTGTATGCTTTGGATACAATATTGAGATGAGTATGATGTATGTTTGAGAAGTTGTATTGTGCTAGCATATTAGGTTTTGTGCTTAATATTGATTAGCTAAACTAATTGACATGTCATTTAGTTTTGATATCTAGGATTGTTCTTAATTGCATATTAATCATCTTAGATAAGCATATAGGGTTTCCCTTGCTCTATGTTGCATTTTGGATATTCACATATATTCACTTAGGGTTGCATTCTCTTCTAGAGAAAGTAAGTCTTGTGTGTAGCAACCGGGATTAGGTTGCTTAGATCGCAAGCAAATAGGACTAGATTCACTCATACCGGGATTAGGTAGGTGTGTGATTACTTCCGGGATTAGGTTGTAATCGTTTGCACATTTAGTGGATTCGAGGTTCGAGTGTGGTTTACTTACATAGCTCGTGGTTTTTCCCGTGAGGGTTTCCACGTAAAAACCAAGTGTTGTTTTAATTTCCGCACCATATTACACTTGCTTGTTTATATTATCTTGAGGGCATTTTCGTAATTTTGACTAACACGAAAAATTTGGTAAAAAGCGTAAAATCTATTCACCCCCCCTCTAGATAGCTTTATACACACCGTGCTATAATAAGTTTCACTAACATTAAAAGCATTAAACGGATTAGAAGTGACCATGGGAGGGAATTTGAGAATGCCTCATTTGAAAGCTATTGCAATAGCTTAGGCATCTCCCATGAGTTCTCGGCTCCTAGGACACCTCAACATAATGGAGTTGTTGAGAGGAAGAATAGGGTCCTTCAAGAGATGGCCCGTGTGATGTTGCTTAGCAACAATGTCCCTAGGAACCTATGGGCCGAAGCCGTCAATACGGCTTGCTATATAGGGAATCGTGTTTTCCTAAGGCCCGGTACTAGAAACACCTCCTATGAGTTATGGAAAGGCAAGAGGCCAAATGTTAGCTACTTCCACACTTTTGGAAGCAAATGCTACATTTTAAATGACCGTGATCAACTTGGCAAATTCGATGCTAAGAGTGATGAGGGTATTTTTATTGGCTATGCCTTGAATAGTAAAGCCTATAGAGTTTTCAATTTAAAGACTCTAAGTGTTATGGAATCATCCAATGTCGTATTTGATGATACTAGGCTCAAGTCAAATGATCATGAGGAGGAGGTTATTTTTAGTGATGTTTCTCCTTCGGAGAAGGTTGTGGTGCCTCCTAATGTTGGGACATCAAATGTCAACAATGATGACACATAACCTATTGATAGAGTTCCTCTCTTGGACTCTAAAGAACCCGCTCCATGGGTTAGGAAACTCCATGATAAAGAAGATATCATTGGAGAGGTTAATGAGGGTGTTAGGACTAGACGTCAACTTGCTAATCTTATTAGATACACATGCTACACCTCTCAAATTGAACCCAAAAAGGTTGAAGAAGCCTTAAATGATGAATTTTGGGTTCTTGCCATGCAAGAAGAGCTAAAACAAATCGAAAGGAATAAGGTTTGGACTCTAGTTCCTAGGCCTAAGACCACTAATGTCATAGGCACTAAATGGATATTTAGGAACAAATCCGATGAGGATGGCAACATAGTGCGGAACAAGGCTAGACTTGTAGCACAAGGGTACTCTCAAATTGAGGGTATCAACTTTGAGGAGACATTTGCTCCCGTTGCCCGTTTAGAGTCTATTAGGCTTCTCTTGTCCATTTCTTGTGTGCACAAGTTCAAATTGCACCAAATGGATGTCAAGAGTGCCTTCCTCAATGGCTTCTTGCAAGAGGAAGTGTTTATTGAACAACCTAAGGGGTTTGTGGATGCTCACCACCCCAACCATGTCTATCGCCTCAAGAAGGCTCTATATGGGTTGAGACAAGCACCGAGGGCTTGGTATGAGCGCCTCACTCAATTTCTTGTTGACAATGACTACACACGTGGTAGTGTTGACAAGACACTATTCATCAAAAGAAACAATGATGAGCTTTTCATAGCTCAAATATATGTTGATGATATAGTGTTTGGCTCCACCAACAACACCAAGGTTCAACAATTTGTTGATGTTATGTCTCATGAATTTGAGATGAGTCTTGTTGGTGAGCTTAGTTACTTCCTAGGTTTGCAAATTAGGCAACTAGATGATGGGATTTTCATAACCCAAGCCAAATATGCCAAAAACATAGTGAAGAAGTTTGGTCTTGAAAAAGCCAAACATTGTGATACACCCATGAGTACCACTTTGAAGCTAAGCAAGGATGCTAGTGGTAAAAGTGTGGAACAAACGTTATATCGTGGCATGATAGGTAGCTTGCTTTATTTGACCGCAAGTAGGCCCGATATCTCCTTTAGTGTGGGTGTGTGTGCTAGGTACCAAGCGGATCCTAAGGAGTCCCATCTCTCTTCCGTAAAGAGAATCATTCGCTATGTGAATGGGACATCCAACTATGGGATTTGGTACTCTTTTGACACTAATGCTAGTCTTGTAGGCTTTAGTGATGCGGATTGGGCAGGAAATTGTGATGATAGGAAGAGCACATCGGGCAGTTGCTTCTTTCTAGGCAACAACTTAGTGTCTTGGTTTTGCAAGAAGCAAAACTCGATTTCCTTGTCCACGGCCGAGGCCGAGTACATAGCCGCGGTGAGTGGATGCACACAACTCCTATGGATGAAGCAAATGCTAGTAGATTACGGATTCAATCAAGGTACTCTCACTCTCTTTTGTGATAACATGAGTGCTATTAATATTTCCAAGAATCTGGTACAACATTCTAGAACTAAGCATATTGACATCCGCCATCACTTCATTAGAGAGCTTGTTGAAAATAAATGCATAGTACTTGAACATGTAGGTACTAATGATCAACTTGCGAACTTATTTACTAAACCCTTAGATGCTACTCGATTAAAAACTCTTAGTAGATCTATTGGGATATGTCTTGTGGAGTGATGTTCTATGATTGACCCCATATGGGGAACTCAAGCAAAGAGAGCTATTTTGCATTCTTGTCTCTTGCAAAAAATTTGAAATATCTTATGCCACTTCTTTTAATTGGTTAAGTAAGCTTGGTTGCACATATGTATATATGTTTTCAATTCAATAAGTGTGAACCTTGCTTGTTTACAATCCATGTCATATTTATGTTCAAACATGCATTTTTGGACTAGGAGATGTATGTAGGAAGTATGATTTGAATGACCTATTATTATCTCCATGACATGATGATTATTAAATAACATGCTAATGTCAAATGAAAAAGCATGAAATTCATATAACATGCTCACATGAAAAGCATGAATTGATGATTGCATACTCTTAAAATGCAAAACCTTGTGTGAAAGCTTATGAGACTCAAAATGAATAAAGGATCTTGTATCCAAATGTCTCTCCTTCTTTATTGGTTGACCATGGCTACTATCATACGGATATCTTATCCGGAAAAATCAAATAGGGTGCAAAGTCACTCATGCCATGTTTCGCTTATAAAGTTGGATATAGTTGTTCTTAAATTGAAATCAATATATTCTATATCCTTGCTTTACTCATGACTTTGGTGAAATTGGTTTGAATTCCTATTAGAAACCTTTGTCATTTGCTTTGCCAAATACCATTGTATTTTGGACTTGAATGCTACATGCCTTGAATGCTACATGCCTTGTATGCAAAGCATGTTTAATTCACACATTTTCTTTCAAATAAATCTCCTTGTTTCTCTCCAATTATTTGAGATGCATAAAGTGACTTATATTAATTATGCAAATCTTGCATGCTACTATCTCTCGTTGCTATGAGTGACCCGGTTGGGAACTACTCCTTTGCCTATATCATGACAAAAAGGGGGAGTAGTATATGGTAAAGGGAGTTGCTTATTGGGGAGAACATTCATTGAGGGGGAGTAACCCATTGAGGGGGAGCATTGCATACACATACATTTCATAATGTTGTGCCTAAACTTTTAAAATGCAAATGCTTGTTTTTGTTCTCACTTGATTCATCTCACTTTTTACTTGTATTGGAAATGTTAGAAACTTTCTTTTCAGGGCTTGATTATTCTACAAGAGATTGAAGACTTGAAGTTTTATTTTCTTATCTCTTTGTGTTGTAGAAAATCATAGTTGTCCCGTAGTTTCTATTTCTTTGTGAGGAATCAATGTGAGTGGTGATTTTGTCACGAAATAGCCAAAGGGGGAGATTGTTAGGTTCCCATTTGTTGATTGGCTCATTTCGTGGACAAACCACATGTTGAGGGTTCTTTGTAAGGGTAGCCTAGGTATCGATGCTATTGCTCAACCCCCTTGAAGACCTCGTTTTGATAAGCACCGAAAGTAAATTTCTATGTCCTTACTTTTCTTTAAAGAGATTAGTTGCACACACACACTTGACATACATTGCATATGTGTGCATTCTATTCACTTGTCACATTTCACACTTGCACTTATGTGTTATATTTTGTTATGTGTAATTGTGTCTTGTTGTCTTGTAATTCGTTTCCCGATAGTTTTCGGAAACGTCCGCGCATGCACTAGAATGTGCTTGGTTTAGCGCGAGGACCGCCTACGGAGAATGCCCTTGGCTTCTCCTTGGTTTTCACCTTTGTTGGTGATCGGTGGTTATGATCGGTGGCCTGGCCGCCGAATGAAACCGCCGTTTGCTTCCAATAGTATATGGAGCAATTCTGCGGTTATGATCGGCGGGCTCGACCGCTGTTCGAAACCGCTGTTCAAGACCTGATTGATTTTATCTCTCGGCCTAATTCGGCGGTTGAAACGGCGGTCCTGAATGAAACCGCCGTTTTCACACCTGATTGATTTTTAATCTCAGGTTTGATTCGGTGGTTGGATCGGCGGTCACGAAACCGCCGAATGAAACCGCCGTTGGTCCCCTGTTCTTCTCGGGCCAATTCGGCGGTTATGAACGGCGGCCTGGCCGCCAATTGAAACCGCCGATCGGTGCCTTTCAGGGGCAAACTTGTCTTTTCACATGCTCTGTTTTTCATGCCTATAAATACATCACTTTCTCTTGTTCTGAATGTGACTCTTTGATCATCAAGAACCCTACTTTAAAAAGAGAGATTTTTAAGAGAGAAAGCAATCAAGTTTGCTCATCAAATACTCAAACCAAAATCCATTTGCATCAAAGTTCATCTAGCATTCTCTAGCATATCTAGGATGCTTGCTTGCATGGGTCTTTGATCATCACACTTGCTTTGGTAAGTTTTTCACTATTATCATACATAATTAGTGTTTAATTTATTATGGCATCTCTTTTATTACTTGATTGTTCTTAGATTATAATCTAATATTCAAGATAGAGATTGTTGTGTTGATTTGATTGAGTGTTGTTTTTATGATAGATATCTAGGTTTCTCTAATCTATGATTATCTATGCTATTTGACATGTCATTTAGCTTTAATATCTAGGATTGTTTTTAATTGCATATTCATCATCTTAGATAAGCATATAGGGTTTCCCTTGCTCTATGTTGCATTTGAATATTCATATATTCACTTAGGGTGTTAATCTCTTTTTAGAGAATTAAGTCTTGTGTTGTGACCGGGATTAGGTTGCTTAATTCGCAAGCAATCAGACTAGGTTCACTCATACCAGGATTAGGTAGGTGTGTGATTACTTCCGGGATTAGGTTGTAATCGTTTACACATTTAGTGGATTTGAGGTTTGAGTGTGGCTTACTTACTAGCCCGTGGTTTTTCCCGTGAGGGTTTCCACGTAAAAATCAAGTGTTATTTAATTTCCGCATTTTATACTTGATTTATTGCTTTATCTATTTATGGGTAATTTCGTAATTTGGACTAACACGAAAAATTGGGTAAAAAGCTTAAAATCTATCCACCCCCCCTCTAGATAGTTTTATACACACCGTGCTATAATTTGTTTCAACTTGATTCTGGGGTAATTCCCTAATCAAGAGAGTCAACCCTTTATCGAATTAAATGATATTCACATGTGAAACAATCTACATGATTTGCATCTTGTGTTTGGTGAACCGATTTCCCATGTGTGGCTCATATCTTACACCTCTCCAAGCCACCATTATTTTCGCAGCTAGGGTGTCTTGCCTTTAGGAGTAGAATAACGTAATTAGGAGTAGATTAATTAAAAAGGCAAGCACCCGGTTACATTTCTATCCTTAGCTTTAAGTCATTTAGTTAGTTTGCATCTCCACTCCATTCTCACCACATTACATTCCATTTTTACATTGCTTTCATAAACTCTAGAGCTATATACAATTAACGGATTCCATCTCTCTGTTGGAACGATACCCTCGCTTACCGCTTTACTTGTTTTTAAACATTAGAGCACATTGCTAGGAACTTTATAAATATCTTTCTTGAATCGCAATTTCATAACAACAAAAAAAGCGAGGTCAACTTGCAATAGCATTCATTGATATTGTTTCAAAGACGAAGGCTGTGAATGGGTCTTCATCTGCGATGGAGCTCCGTCATACACTGTTCCATCTAAGATGGAGTTACAGACAGTGGAGATCAATCATTTTATTTTTTAAAAAATGTTTTTTTATTTTTTTTATTTGTATTTTGTTTTAATGAATACTGTATTAAAAAGACAAAATTTCACCTTTTCAACAACAGAGAAACAGTGGTCAACCGTGAGTCAATAGGTCAAGGGGGTGCAAGTGTTATTATGATTTTTCCGTGAGTCAACACATAGTAGCAAATAGTGGTGGCCACGGTTCGGTTTCGATAAGAAACCGGCAGTTTCGGTTCCGTGGCCACCAAAACCAGAAAACTGGTTTGGTGCATGGTTTGTAACCGCCGGTTAGGCGGTTACGGTTACGGTTACGGTTACGGTTTCAGTTTAGGGCGGTTTCAATTTCGGTTTCAGTTTCGATTTCGATTTCGGTTTCGGTTTCGGTTTCGGTTTGGGGCTTTCTTTTTATTAATATTTTTATTTACACATGAGATAAAGATTGTTTGAAGAAAAAAAATATATAAATTCTTGCCTAATAATAATTACAATTGAACAAAGTTTAAAATAAAAAAAATAATTAAAAACATTTTCATTGAAGTATTTAACAATGTTTAAAATAAAAGAAATTGACATTTATTAATAAATACAACTTTACAATTGCACAAAAATTAAAAAAAAAAATTACAAATTGACCTTGAAGGCTTGAATTCAAATATACAATATTACAAAGTTAAAATAAAAAATAAAAATAAAAATAAAAAAACCGGCCTTGCTTGCACTTAATTTTTACCACAATTAAGTTGCCTACGTATCCTCCACCAATGTAGAGGAATCAAAGGCCACGTAGTTCTTTTACCTTTAATTAGTTGCTCGGTGTTGGAGGTTGGAGGTTGGAGGTTAGAAGTTGGAACATAATCTATTTGCTGCTGTCCGTTCCCGTGGTTTGATCATCTTCGAAGAAGTCGTTCAATATCTTCGGTTGGAGTTCTTGTTGTCTGTATTTTTGAAACAAATTATAGCACGGTGTGTATAAAACTATCTAGAGGGGGGATGAATAGATTTTAAGCTTTTTACCTAATTTTTCGTGTTAGTCAAAATTACGAAATTACCCCTAAATAGATAAAGCAATAAATCAAGTATAAAATGCGGAAATTAAATAACACTTGATTTTTACGTGGAAACCCTCACGGGAAAAACCACGGGCTAGTAAGTAAGCCACACTCGAACCTCGAATCCACTAAATGTGTAAAACGATTACAACCTAATCCCGGAAGTAATCACACACCTACCTAATCCCGGTATGAGTGAACCTAGTCCAATTTCCTTGTGATCTAAGCAACCTAATCCCGGATGCTACACACAAGACTTACTTTCTCTATGAAGAGAATACAACCCTAAGTGAATATATGAATATCCAAATGCAACATAGAGCAAGGGAAACCCTATATGCTTATCTAAGATGATTAATATGCAATTAGAACAATCCTAGATATTAAAAACTAAATGACATGTTCAATCAAATAGTTTAGCTAATCAAGATTAATCACAAAACCTAATTAGCTATCACAATACAACTTCTCAAACATACATCACACTAATCTCAATCTTGTATCAAAAGATATATGAAAATCATACAAGTAATAAATTGAGATTGCTTGTTAAGAAAAACACAAAATATGTAAGATATTAGTGAAAAGCTTACCAAGCAAAGTATGATGAAGAATCCATGCAAGATGTCATCTAGATGATCAAGGACGATGCTAGATGATGATTGATGATCATGAAAAAGTGTTTGAGTAAACTAAAAATGAGTTCTTTGGAATTTTTCTTCTCTTTGAAAAATATCCTAAGTATGGAATCTGAATATGAACTCTTGTTATTCACCTGAAGTCAAAGTGGCATATATATAGGGGGCCAAAACAAGGTGTGGTCATTTTGATAAGTTGGCCTCATATTTGCCTTTGGCGCTGTACGTAGAGCGCCCCTTGTACAGCGCCCCTACTCTGTTCTCACGGGAAAACAGAGTGGCGCTGTACGTAGAGCGCTTTGTACAGCGACCCAACAGCGACCGAATTAAATCGATCAGGTCTGAACAGCGCTCAATGGGCACTGTTCGTACAGCGCTTCTGTAGTGCGCTTTTGGGAGCGCCCAATGCAAAATTGCAATCCTAAGTCTGAGCATGACAAGGCAATTGGATATGCAAGATGCAATCAAACTAACATGCAAGAAGAGATGTTAATGAACATTAATGCACAAAAATAAGACACACAACATACAAGTATTAAACAAATGCATGAGTTGTAAGTGTGTGCAACTATCTCTTCAAGTCAAGTAAGCACAAAGAAATATACCTTCGGTGCTTATCAATACGAGGTCTTCAAAGGGCTTCGAACAATAAACCCGATACCTAGGCTACCCTTACAAAGAACCCCAACAAGTGGTTTGTCCACGAAATGAGCCAATCAACAAGCATCATCGGTGGTTTCATTCGGCGGTTTCGAAACCGTCGAACCAACTACAGAATCAAACCCGAGAGATTAAATCAATCAGGTATGATCGGCGGTTTCGAACGGCGGTCGTGGCCGCCGATCATAACCGTAGAATTGATCCAGAGGTCTCTAGACTCAAACGACGATTTCATTCGGCGGCCAGGCCGCTGATCATAACCGCCGTTTCACCAAAAGAGGTGAAATCAAAGGAGAAGCCAAGGGGCATTCTCCATGGCGGTCTTTGCGCAAACCAAGCACATACTAGTGCAAGCGCGGACGTTTCCGAGCAATATCGGGAAACGAA